>OY829533.1:4168928-4817889 GCA_963691665.1 Clepsis dumicolana | reverse complement strand
GATACGCCACCCCTTCACAGCGCGCGGACAAGCAATATAGGTGATTAGGTTACTCGGTGACTTAGTCGCCAACGGCCGCCGCGCAGGGGACATCTCGTTGACTTGTCCGATTGCAACAGTTTCAACCGCTCAAAATGACGTCGTGCACATTTTTGAACTGTACAAATAACACACAAAAGAAAAACAAAGCACAAGGAATCACATTTCATACGTATGTAAATAATAAACTCATTATCCAGGTGGTATATTTCCTTGAAGTTTGATATGTCAGCCTAATGACAGCTAATGAGTGAATTTTGTCACCGCTAAAGAGGTGCGTGGCCTGTCTTTAATAATAATGATAATAATAATAAATGTCATGGGACAAATTGACACCAATTGACCTAGTCCCGAACTAGGCATAGCCTGTACTATGGGTACTAGACAACGGATAGACATACTTATATAGATAAATACATACTTATATACATATTAAACATCCAAGACCCGAGAACAAACATTCGTATTCATCATACAAACATCTGCCCCGACCGGGATGCGAACCCGGGACCTCAAGCTTCATAGTCAGGGTCGCTAACCACTAGGCCATCCAATCGTCGATGTTGTCTTGAGTCTTTAATGTTGAAAGTCGATGTGTGTTGTATATGTTATGTTGGGCATAATTTATTTACATAATAAAAGCAATTTACAATGACATTAAATCTAAGCTTAAACTAAATAAACTACAACTTAAAACTAAATTAAATCTAAATAAGGCCCCCGTGGCATAGTGCCCAAAAGGCTGGCAGCGTTGCCTCGCTGAATAGCGATGCTGATTCTTTGAGAGAGAAAACTGCCAGCCCTTTGGTCACAAGTTGCATCAACTAAGCGCTTTTGTAACTCAGCTAAGCGCTTTTGTAACTCAACTAAGCGCTTTTGTAACTCAACTAAGCGCTTTTGTAACTCAACTAAGCGCTTTTGTAACTCAACTAAGCGCTTTTGTAACTCAACTAAGCGCTTTTGTAACTCAACTAAGCGCTTTTGTAACTCAACTAAGCGCTTTTGTAACTCAGCTAAGCGCTTTTGTAACTCAGCTAAGCGCTTTTGTAACTCAGCTAAGCGCTTTTGTAACTCAACTAAGCGCTTTTGTAACTCAACTAAGCGCTTTTGTAACTCAGCTAAGCGCTTTTGTAACTCAACTAAGCGCTTTTGTAACTCAACTAAGCGCTTTTGTAGTTTTAGTTTAGTTTTTGAATCAACAGTTTAAGAAAATAAGTCAGAAAATAGCTTTCGATGAAATTAAACAGCTATGAAACGTGTGTCGGCAATCAAAGGGTAAACCACTTGGATCATTGCGATCGCTTTGGTGCTGCTATTTTTGCCCTGTTTCAGTAAGTATTTAGAAATATGATATTAGCTTCTCATATATATATGTATTTTTTTTAGGAGGAAGAAGAGAAACCGGAGGGTGACGCGGCACTCAACGCGCTCTTCCAAAAAATATACGGCGAGGGCTCCGACGAAGTGCGGCGGGCCATGAACAAGAGCTTTGTAAGACATATTTATCCTAATCCTAACTAAATTATAAATGCGAAAGTAACTCTGTCTATCTGTCTCTCTGTCTGTCTGTTTGTTACATGTTCACGGGAAAACCGCTGCACCAATATGAAATTTAATAAGAAGATAGTTTGAATATTGAGGAATAACGTAGACTACTTTTTATTCGGGAAAATTATATAGTTCCCGTGGGATAGCGATAACCGAAATCTACCCGGACGAAGTCGCGGGCAACAGCTACTTAACCCTTAATTTGGCAGTGATGATGGACATAGACAGTACATAGCACAAACGTCATAAATGAATTTTTTTGCTTTTCAAAATTATGTCATCATCCAAAGTCACTGAATGTGAAACATCAATAGCAATGAATGTTTACTTAAAACGTTTTTCTTTTGAACCATCGTCAATATCTATAGCTGCCTTTCTGTATTTTTATTTTATTACAAATTTTTAGTAGGTATAAAATCAGAAGAGACTAGAATTCAGGTTTTGACTTTACAGTTCTGCCAAATTAAGGGTTAATAATAATAATAAAATAATAAGTATTACCAACGACGATAAAACCAAGAATACTGCCAATGGCTATACAATGTCGCGTTCCTGTAAAATAATGAGCCTGCTGTAGCTAGTTTCACATAGAGAGGTCTCTGTACCATTAATTATGAATTACACTTAGACCTCTGGCTAACACAATGGTGCCATCTATGAACTGAAAGAAAAAATGAATTTAGATGGCTCATTATTTTACAGGAACGCGACATTGTATAGCCATTGGCAGTCCTCATGGTTTTATAGTCCTCGGTATTACCCAGGAATTTGTAAAACTAATTTAAATGGCTTAGGTCTCTAGGTTGGCAACACATCTGCAAACCCCCTAGGGTTGTGGGTGTCTATTGGCAGTGGTGATCACTTACCATCAGGTGACCCACTTGCTCGTTCGCCTTCCTTGTCGTATAAAGAAAAATGGAACCTAGTATAACATGATGACAATGATTATTTTAGCACTTTTAACATGAAACTACCGTGAGACTCAATCATAATGAGTGAGTGATCCGTTTTATTTCATTATTATTTTAGCATTTCGTAAATTTAAATTTATCGACTGTGATGTCTTGTTTTTGCTTAAAAATGTGTTATTTAAAACGTATAATGTGCTGTGCCCTTGTGGAAAAGTGCATGTCATGCTAAAACATCTATACTGTACCATGGTTTGCAATAAATAAATATGAAATATGAATATTAATACTGTGGGGCACCGCCGCTTTTTTGCCACCCAGACGTGCTGTACGTGTGCGTTCCTCGTCCCCCTCAAAAAGTGGCAGAAAAATTGTAGTGCATAGATAAGCCAAAGGCGCCTCCCGTCTGTCTGCTTTATGTTTCGAACCAAACCTTTTTTTTTTTTTTTCAGGTGGAGTCTGGTGGCACCGTGTTGAGCACGAATTGGGACCAGGTTGCCAAAGACAAGGTGGAGGTGAAGCCGCCGGACGGGCTGGAGTTCCGGAAGTGGGACGAATAGACTAACACACATACATCCTCGGTGTCTACATGTAATAACACGGTATGACTCAGTAAGTTTTTTGTACAAGCATGTTTTCTGGGCAAAACAGAGCGCCTAGTGTGATCAACGGCCAAAAAAAGGGCCCGATCGCGTTTGTGTCATGGTCTATCTATGTGCCAAATTTCATCAAAATCGAAGCTACCATTTAGGCGTTATCGAGTCACAAACAAAGCAACAAACTTACATACTTTCACATTTATAATAGGTACTTATTAGTAGGATGGACTTACTGAGCTCATGCTATCCTATTTTCTTAGTAATATTAATTTTAATTAATTAGTTACGCTTGATATATTTTGTACAATTAATTGTACAGTGCGCGAGATGAGATACGTATAAAAGTTTTTGTTAAAAACTTTGCATTGTCATCGGGCCTACATAATGACAATTGTATGTCAATCTAGCCCTATTACACCGACTTTACAAATGTCAGTTTTCAATGACAATTCTGTGTCAGTTAATGACCTGAAGACATTGATGTACCAAATAGTAACGGATACGCCACCCCTTCACCGCGCGCGGACAAACAATATAGGTGATTAGGTTACTCGGTGACTTAGTCGCCAACGGCCGCCGCGCGGGTGACATCTCGTTGACTTTTCCAATTACATCAGTTTCAAATGCTCAAAATGACGTCGTGCACATTTTTGAACTGTACAAATAACACAAAAAAGAAAAACGAAGCACAAGGAATTACATTTCATACGTAAGTAAATAACATACTCATTATCCAGGTGGTTTATTCCCTTGAAGTTTGACATGTCAGTCTTATGACAGCTAATGAGTGAAGGTCGCATTTTGTCAGCGCTAAAGAGGTGCGTGGCGTATCTTTAATGTTTAAAGTCGATGCCTGAAGAGCAAAGAAATGTAGTTCGAATTGTCATTGTTAACTGACAATTGTATAGTTGGTGAAACAGGGGCCTGAGAGACTTTTCGTATGGTTCTGTTAATGAATTCAGTCTCTGTTAAGTTAAGCTAATTTTGTTCATATGGAGAAGAGATTAAAGAATGAATTATTTTTGTGTTTTTAATTTATATTGAGGCTACGCTACCAAAGTAATAAATATATAAATCATCATGTCAGCCGAAAGACGTCCACTGCTGGCCGGCGGCCTCCCCCGCGGCTCTCCCCTCAGCCCGGTCTCGTGCTTTCCGCATCCCCCGCGGTCCCGCGATCTTTACCAGGTCGTCGCTCCATCTTGTTGAAGGTCTACCGACAGCTCGTCTCCCGGTCCGTGGACCCGGTCGGTGGTGGAAATAAATAAATAATTGACACCAATTGGCCTAGTACCAAATTAAGCAGAGATTGTGCTACGGGTACTAGAGAACGGATAAACATACAATACAAATATTCTTTATTGAAAACTACAAAACGGTACAAGGAGAGAAACAGGTATGGTAGACAATAGGCGGTCTTATCGCTTAAAAGCGATCTCTTACAGACAACCAAAATACAGAAACCAAGATGAAGAGGCTAATTTAGATGGTAGAAATTAACAGAAATGAGAAACTTAAAATTAACATAACAATTTAAATTAAATTACTAACTACAAATAAATATACTACATAAATAAACATATACAATACATACGAGGCCTGTTTGATAAGTACCCGTTTATGAAAAAAAAAAAAAACATTTTTTTTTGTGTATATGCATTTATTTTTCTACGTAGTCACCTTTTAACTCTATACATTTGTTCCACCTATACTCAAGCTTCAATAAACCATCCAAAAAGTATGATTTTGGAAAGTCATTAAAATAGGCCTCTGTGGCGGCAATGACTTCGTCATTTGATCCAAATCGCTTGCCACCGAGCCATTTTTTTAGGTTGGGAAACAAAAAGAAATCGCATGGGGCCAAATCTGGAGAATACGGAGGGTGAGACAATAGTTCGTAGCGTAACTGTGCTAATTTAGCCGTCACAACTCTGGACGAATGAGCCGGGGCGTTGTCGTGATGAAACAGTACTTTTTTCTTTTTTAAATGGGGTCGTTTGTCCTTCAACACGGCGTCAAATTCATCCAATAAATTGGCATAGTACTGCCCTGTTATTGTTTTTCCCTTTTCTAAATAGTCAATATGTATAATACCCTGCGAATCCCAAAAAATGGTCGCCATGACCTTTCCAGCCGATGGGACGGTTTTTGCTTTCTTTGGAGCAGGTTCACCCGGTAAAATCCACTGCTTCGACTGCTCTTTCATTTCCGGGGTGTAGTGGTGGACCCACGTTTCGTCCACGGTCACGAAACGACACAGAAACTCCTTCGGGTTACGTTTGAACACGGCCAAACACTGCTCCGAAGTAGTCAGTCGGTTCCGTTTTTGCTCCTCCGTGAGTAAACGCGGCACCCACCTCGCCGATGCTTTCTTCATACCCAATTTTTCTTCTAATATGTGTTGTACCCTCTCGATTGAAACGTTTACAGCATCAACGATTTCTCGAAATTTAATTCGGCGGTCGGCTAAAACGATATTTTCAATTTTCTTAACCATATCAACTGTAGTCACCTCAACTGGCCGGCCTGGGCAATCCTCATCAAAGACGGTTGTTCTCCCCCGCTTAAACTCGTTATACCAATATCTGACGGTTGTCATAGAAGGAGCACATTCATGGTAAACCGCTTACATTCTTACTTTTATTTCATCACATGTTTTTCCTTCCAAAAATAAGAATCAAATTACAGACCGATACTGTTCTTTCTCTATTTTAACATCTTTAAGTTCACGCCTTCACTGAATCGTTGTCAAATGAGAAAAAAAAACAAAAGAAGGCCATTTTTTTTTTAATTTTCCCGCCTCTGAAAAATGGCTTAAAAAGGTGGTATACTTATTTGCGGCCAGTGATATTAATATATTTAGAAAACGGGTACTTATCAAACAGCCCTCGTACACTACTTATACAAAACATGAGTGAAAATGTCGAAAAGGCCACAGGTGAAAAAGATTTCAAAGGAATAGATATAACAGAAACGAATAAGAATGGAGACCAAAGACAGAAATAAGTTACTTAGTTAGTGACAAGTAGTAAACCTTAAGAAGAACATACTTATATAGATAAATACATAATATACATTTATTAACCCTCCATCAAAGTTGTCATCCATACGCCAAGTTGGCATAACGTCAACGCGGACTTAACCTTAAGCATACGTCCGTAGGTCGCATTTGCACTGCAGCGGGACGCCTATAAGCGTTGGTGGTGTCGTAGGCACGTCGGCCCATGACGCCTTTAAGCGTCCTTGGCGTTCAAATGGTTAATTAAATAGCCAAGACTCTAGAGCATACAAACAAACATCGTGTTCATCAGAGATACAGCGCGACATACGTGATTGACAAGTCTGTTATTGCGATAAGGTACCAAAGCGATAAACCGCTTTTGACGCCGAGTATACTAGCATAAAATGCTTGCTAATTCCGTTGCTAAGCAGCAGTGCTTGCACTGTTGTGTTCCGACGCGAAGGGTATAGTAAGACAGCCAGAGGATTTGTGGCACGAAAGGGATTTCATCTTAACCCCCTAGGTTGGCAACGCATCTGTCATCCCTCTGGTGATGCGGGTGTCGTCTGAGTGAAAAATTGTATTTCGAGAAAATCGTGTATTTAATATGACTAGACACGCGTAAAAATATTGCTAAAAACATTGCTTTTCGATTATTAACCTAAATTAAAGTGTATAATTACCTTATTTCATGTAAATGAGTTACATTCGTAACTTATCATGAGCTTTACGGTTAAGGAAAACATCGCGAGGAAACCTGCACACTCCTGCGAAGCAGTTCAATGGTGAGTGTGAAGTTCCCAATCCGCACTGGGGCCGCGTGGGAACTGTGGCCCAAGCCCTCTCATTCTGAGAGGAGGCCTGTGCCCAGCAGTGGGACGTAAATAGGCTGATGATGGTACACCCCAAGATGGGCAAAGAAAGTTAATTAAGTAGTCCTGGTGGTTTGCCGTTCATTGCGCGAACGAAGAGTCACGATTTTCGTCTGTTCGAGTCAATGCTGTCATTGTATTGCACTCAACACGACTTTTTTACGACCCACTGTCTGGGCACAGGCCTCTGCTCACAACGAGAGGGCTCCTAGGCGAACCCAGTGCGGATTGAGAACTTCTCACACCACTGAATTGTGTCACAGAGTGTGCAGGTTTCCTCAAGTTTTTTTTTATTTTTCACCTAAATCTCATGGGTCTGGTCCTTTAATTAGGAACTATGTTAACTTTTATATAGGTAAAAACAATTAAAATTACAAAACTAGCTATAAATGATTAAAACTAACCTAAATCTAAACATGGCCCCCGTGGCATGGTGCCCAGAAGACTGGCGGCGTTCCCCCGTTGAACAGCGATGCTGATTCGCGGGAGAAATGGCTGCCAGCCCGTTGGTCGCCAGTAGCGTCGACCAGGCGATTTTTAGACCCCATGGACCCAGGGGTCTCTGTTCCTGCACCAACGAAATAATATGCGGAACCGAGACCATAAGAATAAATAATAACATAGTAGAACGGAATCGATTTTGACCGCGTCCAAAACGCCGCCATTTATGTACCTACTTCCCCCTTCACGTCGTTACACCCCTCTGTCGTCCAGGCTTGTTGCTAGGGTTGCTTACTGTTAAATATTACTTACGTCTAAAATATAATATCGTTAAAATATAAGTTTTTTCTTTACTTTGAAATCATTATTTTATTCTAGCTTTACAAAATGTGAGATTTAAAAATCATTACGTATCTACCTACATATTATAGACACTTCTAAATAAGTACCATACCAAATGAAGCCATGTAAGGTAATTTAGTAAGTATTACTTACTTACCTACAAATATAAAATAAAATACATACAGGCTCACGTAAAACTATTACAACCAGATTATAAACAAGCAAACGCGCGCGCGGCGACGCCGGCCGTGACAGCCTGACTGAGTAGTTTGTTTAACGAGTACTCTAGCATCGTGACGGGAGTTTCCGTTCTACTATGTTATTATTTATTTTTATGCCGAGACCCTGATATTTTGCCTGCTTCTTGTTTTCGGCCGCTTCCGCCGAGCCGGCTTTGTTAATGGTTCCGTGGAGGTGAGACGGAGCTGATGCCGACACAAATTACAAATGTAACTTCGCACATAAATTCCGAAAACAGGTGTGAGCTGGGCTCGAACCCAGGACCTTCTGCTTGAGAAGCTATAGGTCACCACTAGGCTAACAAGGGATTTTGAGCATTGTACTAATTACACTAATATTTTGTTTAAATCACTTTTACTTTTGGCCGAGAGACGCCGTGGAGGACGGGATAATATTCATGTGGATTAATGCTGCACTTACGTCCCGAAACCTTAGTAGAATGTGTACATATTTTGTTTAATTTCACTTTCTAATAATTTTTTTTGTCCAATTTTTACTAATTCAAAAATGACACCTTAAACTAAGGTATTATCAACTCTATGTGGTTGTTAATGGCAACTGTCATCCAGTGTTGCCAACCGTAAATAAGTCTGTTACTATTTTAAATGAGTATTATAAGAAATTAAGCCATCTAAACTGAAGTAATACTATCTGTATAGTGCGACAATAAAGAGTAGTAATTAAATGAGGGCGCCACTCTCTTCGATTCTGTCAGATTAATGACGTAAAGTGCTTGAATATGGCAACAATGTTGTATGAAAAATATTAGTTCCTTTTTTATCCGTTTCCTACACTTTTATGTCGCACTATTATGTGGTTGGCAACTGTCATCCAGTGTTGCCAGCCGTAAATAAGTCGACGGTCCGATCGTAGGACTGTTCGCGGCCTTCGTGTATGGTGGATATCTCGCCGGAACTTTGATGGAGCCCGTTACGGACCGGGGGGACTTTCTTGCCATTCGCTATGGGAGGCTCGGCAATATCTGTGGAAATAAGTTTCTGTTAAAAAAAAAACATTTTTAATAGCTACAAGCTTTTTTGCCGACCATACTTTTTGCTATCCAAGTTAAAATTTCATACAAAATTCAGCCAAGTTGCATATGACTAAGATGGAAAGCCTGTTGAATAAGACTTGGCAGCCGTTTAGATTTCACCTCTTTTGTTCCGTGTTGAACTTGGCTCCCTTTTCACATTTATGTTTTTGGTGGGATGTTAACTACAGGATGACTGCGTCGAAATATCGGAAGCTCATTTAAACCTAGTAAATAAGTAAACACTTTATTGTACAAAAAAAACAGGATAAAAACACAAGTCAGTTAGTTTTGTTATCTTGTATTTTCTTTGTGCCTTATTTCTTGTTTTGACTGTTATGTGGTGTTCAATAAAGAGTTATTGTATTGTATTGTATTGTTACAACAATCAAATTCGTAAGGTAATCGCGAGTAAATTCTATAAGACCATACGATAAGTAAGTAAGAAAATGTAAATCATTACAATAACTTCCCAAATTAAAAAGACCCAAACGCATGGGATAATGGACAGTTAATTGTTATACAGAACTTAATATATCCGCGGTATAGCAATAAACGAATTCTACGCGGACGAAGTCGCGGGCAACAGCTAGTTAGCTAATTTGTCTAATGTAATAAGGGCTATCATAGTCATCAGCGTATTTTGACGTCCCACAGCTGGGCACAGGCCTCCTCTCAGAATGAGAGGGCTTGGGCAACAGTTTCCACGCGGGCCCAATAGCAATGAGGTCTATCGGGAGTCAAAAACCCGCTAGGATCGCCAGCGTAGAGTGAGGTCTATCTGTCATTCTCCGCCAATGAGAGACAAGCTACTGGCCTATGTGGATGTAGGGGTGCGGGGATTGCGACGGTGTTTTAGTTAAACGAAATAGAATCGTAAAGAAATATTTATATTAAATGTTCACAAATGACAATAAAATGTTACTAATTAATGCTAATGAATGTTTATGATTAATGTTAATGAATACACCCGATCGCGACAATCTCTAAAAGTGCACTAACTTACGTTAGGTGCCAGTCTAAAGCACCGCGAATGACCGCGGGCGATTGACGTCATGTGTTAGGTGCAATTGCACCGAACAGTGGATAGACTTCACTTGACGCTAGTAATCCTAGCGGATTTTTGACACGCGATAGACCTCATTACCCGCCAATCAATAGTTATTTGTTATACAAGGGTGCAAAGTTGTATTTTACCCGCGAGTGTGGAATTGAAACACAAGCAAGCGAAGGGGATCTACAGTTGAACCACGAGCGAAGCGAGTGGTTCTAAAATAGAATCCTGAGCGTAGCAAGTGTTTCAATACACGAGAAGTAAAATACATTTTTGCACCCGTGTGTAACACAAACGACATAAAGAACATAAAAGTCATAAACCTTAAAATTAATAAATAAAACTAAATTTGGTATTTTTATTAAATTCTCAACCCATTTATCATTTATTTACCTAATGATAATTAATATCGAACGAACCATTATTATGAGCGTTCTACGTTTTGTTATCTGTCAAAAGCTACTTAAACACGCTCCACTCCAATGTCAAATTACTTTCCCCATCACTAGTGGATAAAATGCGTTTTTACCCGCCTGTATTAAAGGATAAAAGACGGCTTTCCGAGGTAGTGAGGGGAAAAATAACTTACCCTCCTTGATTTCCCCATTCACTTTCCTCTGCATAGCGACCACACACGGCCCCTTGGCCAGAGACCACGATGGCACATCATCTCTCCTCAATGGCTCCAGAATATTCCTTCTCGACCTCAACACAGTAGGCAACTCTTTCCTCTCAACCGGTATCCCCGAGCTTTCGTGTGGCAACACCGGCTTCAGACTCGTTTCGTGTGGCAACGCCTTCGCTTTATTCTGCTCTGGCAACTCCAGTTTTGACATTTGGTTTTCGACGGTGAATATCTCGTTGGTGAGGACTGGCTTGATGTCGTCTGATGCGTTGGTGTCCGTGCTGTCTTGGTGGACTATTTGGTTCTTAGGAGAGAGGGAGTGTACGCGTTTGACACCGTTCAGAGGGGGGGTGTCCAGGGGAGGGGCTGAAGCCATGTACTGGCTGTACATGTTGCCTATTAGTTCCTCTGTGCGTCTGTAAAAAAATAGATATATATGAAGTTTGAGGTCCCGGGTTCGATCTCCAATCGGGGCAGATGTTTGTGTGATGAATATGAATGTTTGCTCTCGGGTCTTGGATGTTGAATATGTATTTAAGTATGTATTTATCTATATGTTTATCCGTTGCCTAGTACCCACAGTACAGGCTTTGCCTAGTTTGGGACCAGGTCAATTGGTGTCAATAATTGTCCCATGATTTTTTTTTTATTTATATCATGGGACAAATTGACACCAATTGACCTAGTCCCAAACTAGGCAAAGCCTGTACTATGGGTACTAGACAACAGATAAACATACTTATATAGATAAATACATACATATATAGGTACATATCAAACATTCTAGACCCGAGAACAAACATTCGTATTCATCATACAAACATCTGCCCCGACCGGGATTTGAACCCGGGACCTCAAGCTTCATAGTCAGGGTCTCTAACCACTAGGCCATTTGGTCGACATATAATCCAATATTTTGCAGTTGTCCAAACTGAAACTGAGACGCTTCGCTCACTTCGTTCTCTCGATCGATTATACATACAAGACCCGAGAACAACCATTCGTATTCGTCATACAGATGGCTGCCCCGACCGGGGATCGAACCCGGCACCTCCACCTTTTCATAGCCAGGTTCTCTGACAAATGTAATTAGGTCAATGTTTTTTAGGGTTCCGTACACAAAAGATAAAAAACGGAACCCTATTACTAAGATACCGCTGTCCGTCCGTCCGTCCGTCTGTCTGTCTGTCACCAGGCTGTATCTCATGAACCGTGATAGTTAGGCGGTTAAAATTTTCACAGATTTTTGCCGCTAAACAACAAATACTAAAAACAGAATAAAACAAATATTTAAGTGGTGATCCCATACAATAGATATTATTATTTTGACGTTTTTAAATATAATGGTACAGAACCCTTCGCGCGCGAGTCCGGCTCGCACTTGGCCGGTTTTTTTTAGTGTTTGACATAGGTTACCGTAGAACAGTGAATGACAGAAGTGACGTCATCATGCGCTAGAGTAGTCATCGTAGTTCTTCAACTGAATACTAGATGGCGCTAGCCTTGAACGCCAAGAACACTTAAAAGCATCGTCATGAGTCACAGTGCAAATGCGACCTACGGACGTATGCTTAAGTTTACGTTTAAGTCCGCATTGACGTTATGCCAACTTGGCGTGTGGATGACAATCTTTTGTATGCATCGTTGGCGTTCAACAGGCTAGTGTGAAAGGAAGGACATACCTAGTGAGTGGTATAATGACTGTCTGTGCTGTTCCGTTGCCTGGATGGTACGCGTTGTGTCCGAAGCCGTCCAAACCAGAGCTTCCGGTCACCTGCAATTTTATTACACATAACCTATAAAGCCGTATCTCCTTTTAAATTCACTAGTATAGTGAAAAAAGTTTTTCCACGGATATGGCAAATATCAATCTTATGGTCAGGTCATAAAGACTTTGACATGTAAAAATATTTCTCATATACGAGTACACTACCGCCCTGAGTTCACATTTCCTTCAATACGACATTTTCATTTCAAAGTTGAATATTTCAAAAACGGGTTAACCGAATTTAATGAAAGCTGAATGAAATGAACCATCTCGATTAAACTAGTTTTCGATTTAAAAGAGCTGGTCCGACAATGCAAGAGAAAAGTCATCAAAACGTAGTCATAAAATCCCCGACATTGTCATTTCAAAGTTCAATATTTCAAAAACAGGTCAACCGATTTTAATGAGACTTAGCTAAGAACCATCTCGATTAAACTAGTTTTCGATTTAAAAAAAAACCGCATTGAAATCGGTCATTCCGTTTGGGAGCTTTGATGCCACAGATAGATACACAGGTCAAACTTACAACACCCCTCTTTTTCGTCGGGGGTTAAAAACAAGCCTTTTTTGATGACTTTACTTTTTGTTATCTGCTTCCCTGTCCTTCCCTTCTCCTCTCCCCCTCGTGTATTTCGACACTCCTCCAATCGAGTCGAATCTATAATAGCACCTCATACGTTAAAATCCATGAGCAGCACGTAGAAATACGGGATATATGCACAGGTAGGTGGGTCAATCAACTTTTTATTGCCACTCGTTGCCATGGAGATGTCCCCTGGACAACTCTTCTAAAATAAGATCTTCGAAGACTCCATCAAACGTTAGGAGTTTCGACAGTTATATGCCAATTCCTTCATGCTTCATCTCCTAAGAATGCAAATCCTGACTTTCGTGGAAGTGGGGTCTCAATTTTTTTTATGAGTTACCCAGGAGACATCTCCATGGCAACGAGTGTCAATTAAAATTTGATTGACCCAGGTACACTCGAAAAACATAAGCCCGGTTTCAGGCAGCAGTCGCGCAGTTAATAAAAGAATCAACATGTTTACCTCCATAACACCAATTTGTGTGGTGCGGACGTGGTAGGGAAAGTTCTTATTGGCGAAAACTGGTAGCGTCAGCAACTGGAAACATAACACCAGCTTATAATAACCTAACCAACAGAAAAGTTAAAAAAAACCCCGACATTGCCATTTCAAAGTTCAATATTTCAAAAACGGGTGAACCGATTTTGATGAACCTTAGCTAAGAACCACCTCGATTAAACTAGCTTTCGATTAAAAAAACCGCTTCGAAATCGGTCCATCCGTTTGGGAGCTAAGATGCCACAGACAGATACACAGGTCGAACTTATAACACCCCTTTTTTTCGTCGGGGGTTAAAAACTGTATGCTTCGGTGTATAATAATGAATAATACAATAATTTATTTAGAGATCTCAAAAATCGTCTGGTCGACGCTACCCGCTACTGGCGACCAACGGGCTGGCAGCCATTTCTCCCGCGAATCAGCATCGCTGTTCAACGGGGGAACGCCGCCAGTCTTCTGGGCACCATGCCACGGGGGCCATGTTTAGATTTAGGTTAGTTTTAATCATTTATAGTTAGTTTTGTAATTTGAATTGTTTTTACCGTTTTTACCTATGTGAATTTAGTATTAACAATATATTTGTCTGGTTTCTCAAATGGAATTTAATACAACAATAAATTAAGAGGTCTTACCAAAAACATGATGTGCCCGTTGAATGTGATGAAGAGCAGGACGGCTGTCACGACGCTCTCCCTCACCCATTTGTCTGGAAATAAAACGTAATGAACCATAAACAAATATTTTCAAAACAAGCTTTTTTTATCATGACTATATTTTTAACCCCCGGCGAAAAAGAGGTTATAAGTTTGACTTGTGTATCTGCCTGTGGCATCATAGCTCCCAAACGGATGGACCGATTTCGATGCGGTTTTTTTTAATCGAAAGCTAGTTTAACCGAGATGGTTCTTAGCTAAGTCTCATTAAAATCGGTTGACCTGTTTTTGAAATATTCAACTTTGAAATGACAATGTCGGGGATTTTTCAACTTTTCTTAGTTGGGTCGGTTATTTTATGACTACGTTTTGATGACTTTTCTCTTGCATTGTCGGACCAGCTCAATGACATACACAAAGTGCTCGCAAAGACGCTTCTAATGAGCCCAAACTCGGCGGATTTACTCAATGCCATCACTACGTTCCTCTCACCAGCTCCCTGCTCCATTTTCAGAAGTTATATGTACATTGCGGTCAGCGGCGTGCATAGTTTTTAGTCAGGGTAGGCAGAAATTTCGAGTAGATCTGTTCAGTATTGAATACCCCTAGGTTAAAAAGGATAAAAAAACAAAATAAATAAGAAAAAAAATGAAAAAGAAATAAACACAAAAAGTGTCTCGTACCCGTGGAGGATTCGATCCCGGGTACCCTGCGTCATAGACCCACGGAGTCAAACTAGACCAACTGTTATTCATTTATAGGCCGAAATTAGTGAACACTTTCAGCAATCGAGAGCTGTGCCTCGTTGTCGCGATTGCCAGTAATTATACTGTAAGTGTGTGTGTGTGTGTGTTCCCAAGTCCCCAGCAGGCCCGCAACGCACCCACAACCAGAGCCATCGTGTTACTCAACGAGTTCCTTGCTAAGATCCGGGGGGCCGACGTATTTGCGGACCACTGGTGTGTCCTAGTGGCGGCGTTCAATCGTTTTGGCAACCTTGTGTAGAATCTCTGAAATTGTGAACTTACTGTACTAATTTGTGGTAAGCAATTGGAGAATATTTGTATTGTATTGTGATTCCTTTTCTCTTCACTTATACCTTTGTTCACTTAAAATTGTGTTGAGTTGTTAGTCCAGCTAACACCTAAATTAATTTGTATGTGGCTGTTTTAAATTTTAGTTTAGTTTAAGATATCTTATCGGACGATTTGGTGTATGCTGTAAGTCCATGAGAAATTTATTTATAATAAAGAATAAAGAATAAAGTCATGCCGCATTAGACGGGACCGCGCCACCGCGTGGGATCTGGTTGATTTTAGTTTACATGTGTGAGTGAAGTATAGTTGTGAAGTATAGTTGCACAGTGAGCGTATTCGTACGTAGTTCACAGATGAGCGCGATGTCATAAGAGTGTGTGCCCGGCAGGCATTCGGGCGCGCTGCCTTTTCGTAAAAAGAAAAATGTCGCGCTCGTGCGTATTGAAACGGATTTAAGCGCTGATGTGTAAATATTAATGAATGAATAATGCTCAAGTACCCATTATATTATATCTGATGAAATTACACGTGTAGTATAATGTTAATTTAGAAGGCAAGCAGTGCTTTTATGCTTCATTGGAATGCACGCCACCAATTGCGGTACAGGATGTGTGTACCTCGCTCCTTCACAAAGTGGCAGAAAAAATGTACTTAATGTGAACATGAGCTAAAAGGGCATTTTCAGAAAACATTTTTTTTTTAAATATCCTAACAAATTTTCGATTATTTCTGCCCAGTATCACGAGGACTATAAATAATAGAAAAAAGTGTCCCGCATTCTTTCGTCAGTTCTGTGACGCGTTATTACATACATTCTATATGGACCGTCACAAAAGTGACAAATAAATTTTCTATGGAAAAATTGCAGATTTTTTTTAGTTCTGAAAATGCCCAAAGTGTTCTCGTCTGCCTCCTCTAAGCAAGAATCAGACGAGTGTATGTACCATGTCTTGTCAGCCGGAAGACGTCCACAGCTGGACATAGGCCTTCCCCAAGGATCACCACGACACCTAGCCTTGTGCTACCCGCAGCCAATCTCTACCAGCTCGTTCGTCCACCTTGCGGGAGGCACCACTCCGCCTCCCGGTACGCGGACGCCACTCTAGAACCTTACGCCCCCAGCGGCCATCAGTTCTGCGAGCAATGTGCCCCGCCAATTGCCAAATAAAGCGTGCAATTGACAACATTTCACATTCTTTATACTATAGTTAGGGTTCCGTACCTCAAAAGGAAAAAACGGAACCCTTATAGGATCACTTTGTTGTCCGTCTGTCTGTCTGTCTGTCTGTCTGTCTGTTAAGACCCTTTTTCTCTGGAACGCGTGGAGGTAGAAAGACAGAGAGACAGAGTTACTTTCGCATTTATAATATTAGTTAGGATACTGATGTGTTCAGGAGGCGAATCTCTTTCGACGTCTACATTAATTTTGAGGTGTCAGAAAATTTAGATATGCAACGTATTTCCTCATTTCTTTCAATCCCGCATACATGACATTAAACCAGAACAGTGAAACTTACCAATATAGGCGTTGGCTGTGAGTATGAAGAGAGGGCCGGCGTAGAACCACAGGGTTCCGCAGATAAAGAACGGGCAGTAGAACTGGTTCTGGAACAGAATAGTACTTTTTGATATACAATACAATACAATACAATAACTCTTTATTGAACACCACATAACAGTCAAGACAAGAAATAAGGCACAAAGAAAATACAATACTTAATATACTTAAGTGCGGAAGGTTTTGCACTAGTCCCGCGGTGTCGTTCATTCATTAATTTATTTGATGCAATTCACATGTCAAGGTACAATACAGACATATGAAACCCGGAAGGGCGCAGCATTTTGGAGAAAGAGAGATAGACTGAAGTTACATTAGGATTTTAAACTAGAGACTAGGTAGATACAATAAACTACCATTAAACCACAATAGAAAGGAATTAAAATTAGGAATTAAATACAATAAATAATAAATGTCTGAACTAAAAAACAATTACTTTGCTCACCCGCGACTACTAATGACAAATAGTTATATCTGTGCGGCAAATGTATGTTTCCATGCAACACCTCCACCTCCACTGCTACACGAATCAACACATGCCACACAGACCCAACTATCACCACCACCACTATACTAAACGCTGACGCGTTTCGGCACTCTCCACGAGGCCATTTACGAAGCACAACAACAACCGCTCAACATGCCACCACTTCCACTACTGACATATGTAAACCATGTACTCAACTTAGTTAATGACAAAACCAACGTACCCACTAATATTTTATAAATTCCAAACTACCCTTTTATGTAAGTCCTAAACTACCCTTTTTTAAGAAATGAATTCCAAACTACCCTTTTTATTTTTAATCTACGCCAGGTACCCCGTTATTTTTAACCGAGTACGGTAAAAAGAGAAGTCATGTTCTCATTATTACTATGACACATTATTAAAATTAGAACCAAGTCGTAACAAAGGCGAAGAAACCAAATTAACTTGTTCATTAATAATAGACCCCATGTTGTTGTACCTAATAATTTCCAATTGTTCTAAAACCGATAGCCGCAAACCCTTATCACAATAATGTAAAATTTCGTACGTATCTGAGTCTAACAACGAATGATTCGTTTCTAATAAATGCTTGGCAAAGTTTGATTTCTCTGGATGATCATGCCTATATGACGAGACATGCTCTTTAAATCTAGTATCAAAGCTTCGACCGGTTTGTCCAATGTATACTTGACTACAGTCGCCACAAGTGAGTTTATATACGCCCGACCTGTTCCCTTTATCCACCTTTTCTTTGTTATTACAAAGTCTAGAACGTAAAGAATTAGTAGTCTTAAAGGCAACATTGATGTTATTTGATTTTAAAATATTATAAATCTTGTCAGACAACCGGCCAACATAAGTAATACTAGATCTAAATTTGTTAGTAGGCTGAGATGGCAACGCAGAGTAAAGCATGCTATTCACTATCCGTCCCTGCTTCTTTTGAACCAGACTATTAACCATTGCTGTACTATAACCATTTGTTGTTGCTATCTGATATATAGTATGTAACTCAGAATCATAATGCTCTTTCGAAAGAGGTACAGTTAGTAGTCTATGTACATAACAATGGAAAGCAGCCAGTTTATGCTGCCATGGGTGAGTAGAATTTGCAGGTATGACAGTATCTGTGTACGTAGGCTTACGGTAAATTTGAAACTGGTGCCTATTATTTACTCTTGTAATAGTTAAATCCAGAAAATTTAATGAACGATTTTCCTCTAATTCTCGTTTGAACTTTATTTTTGGATGTTTGTTATTGAGAGCACTAATAAACAAATCTAGCTGCCTCATACTCCCCTTCCAACATAAAATTAAATCATCAACATACCTATAATAATATACTAAATTGCTGTTCCCCACTATATATGTTTTTCAAAGTTATCCATAAAAACGTCAGCCATTAAAGGACTAAGAGGTGACCCCATTGCTAAACCATCACTCTGCAAATAATATTGACCATTAAATCGGAAATAATTTTGTTTCATGCATAAAGTTACTAATTCTATTAACTCACAAACCTCCCCCGGATGTAAACGCTTCCTTTCTAAGTGACATCTAAGAATATTTAAGGTTTCACTATATGGTACGTTGGTAAACAAACTATCCACATCTAAAGAAAGTAATGTTGAGTTCGGCGGTATATTAATGTCTTTAATGTTTTTCAAAGTTATCCATAAAAACGTCAGCCATTAAAGGACTAAGAGGTGACCCCATTGCTAAACCATCACTCTGCAAATAATATTGACCATTAAATCTGAAATAATTTTGTTTCATGCATAAAGTTACTAATTCTATTAACTCACAAACCTCCCCCGGATGTAAACGCTTCCTTTCTAAGTGACATCTAAGAATATTTAAGGTTTCACTATATGGTACGTTGGTAAACAAACTATCCACATCTAAAGAAAGTAATGTTGAGTTCGGCGGTATATTAATGTCTTTAATTTTATTTACTAAATCTGAACTATTCTTTAAACTATATATTGGCTTAAAAGAAGATTTTTCCCGAACAATGCTATTTAACTTCCTCGCTACTTTATACGCTGGAGCACTCACGTATGAAACAACAGGGCGAACAGGAACACCATCCTTGTGAATTTTAGGTAAACCATATAAAATTGGTGCCTGCGGATTCATAGGAATCACATTGCTCCTCTTTTGTTCGGTGTCAAAGGTAAATGCAGAATTTTTCAGAAGGTTTTTTAGGTCTTTATGAAACGCGGCGGTGGGATCCCTACGTAAATTCAAAAAACCCTCTCCTTGAATGATGTCATTTACTTTATCATTATATTGACCCCTTTCTAAAACAACAATACAATTGCCCTTATCGGTTTTAGAACAATTGGAAATAATTAGGTACAACAACATGGGGTCTATTATTAATGAACAAGTTAATTTGGTTTCTTCGCCTTTGTTACGACTTGGTTCTAATTTTAATAATGTGTCATAGTAATAATGAGAACATGACTTCTCTTTTTACCGTACTCGGTTAAAAATAACGGGGTACCTGGCGTAGATTAAAAATAAAAATAAAAAGGGTAGTTTGGAATTCATTTCTTAAAAAAGGGTAGTTTAGGACTTACATAAAAGGGTAGTTTGGAATTTATAAAATATTAGTGGGTACGTTGGTTTTGTCATTAACTAAGTTGAGTACATGGTTTACATATGTCAGTAGTGGAAGTGGTGGCATGTTGAGCGGTTGTTGTTGTGCTTCGTAAATGGCCTCGTGGAGAGTGCCGAAACGCGTCAGCGTTTAGTATAGTGGTGGTGGTGATAGTTGGGTCTGTGTGGCATGTGTTGATTCGTGTAGCAGTGGAGGTGGAGGTGTTGCATGGAAACATACATTTGCCGCACAGATATAACTATTTGTCATTAGTAGTCGCGGGTGAGCAAAGTAATTGTTTTTTAGTTCATAAATATGGACCTCCGCAAAGTAACGCCTGATTCAATAAATTAATAAATGTCTGTCCCGAGACTCGGGACGAGCGAAAATGACTCTTCCGCACGTGTACCAAATGATGTTTTTTAATACATTTGCGAAAACATGACAACGAGGGGGCGGGCCGGCAGGAGGCGCCCGCCACCAGCCGCCGGAGCCCGGCTCCGTCTGCCTCCACCGGCTCCTTGGAAAACTAAAAAGCACTAGTACGACAAATACAACTTTCCGCATGATACATAGCTACAAAAAGTACCACTTTTTTGGGCAACTGTAAAACTGTGTGCCTTATTTGGCAGAACTGAAAAGACAAAACCTGAATTCTAGTCTCATTTCATCTCATACCCACTAAAAATATGTAATAAAATAAAAATACAAAAGACTGCTATAGATATTCACAATGGTTCAAAACAAAAATGTTTTAAGTAAGCATCTATTGCTAATCATTTTTGACATTCAGTTACTTTGATTTATGACATAATTTTGAACGGCACAAAAATTCATGGATGACGTTTGTGCTATGAACTGCCTACACGTCATCGTGTTGTGTCGTGTCGTCTTGTCATCTGGTCTAAAGTGAGCCGCGATTGGTGGCTAAAGAGATTTTATAGGTGCAAATGAGCATATGCGTGTCGGAAACGTTCGCCCTGACATTTGGTGTCCAGAGGGGGTTGGTCCGTGACTGCCTATGATCTAATTAGATGCGCTGTCAATTATAGGGCTAAGTTATTTGAGTAATTAAGTGAGTTTCCACGGACGGGCCCTTCGTTAGCTACTTCTATGTTGCCAATTTCCAAGCACTAAAATTAGTGAACTAAAAACAATTACTTTGCTCACCCGCGACCACATCTTCTTCTCTTCTTCTTTTTCAGGCTTTTTCTATCCACTGCTGGATGTAACCCTCTCCTAATCTCCTCCACTCCGACCTATTCTCCGACTTCCTGAGCCAATACGGACCACATAACCACATAATATGTGGTCGCGGGTGAGCAAAGTAATTGTTTTTAGTTCATAAATATGGACCTCCGCAAAGTAACGCCTGATTCAATAAATTACTAAAATTAGTGCCAGCGACATGAGGCGCGCGCGCCGCACGGGTACCTCAATAACAACTAAAAACAATTACTTTGTAATTTGTTTGTTTGTAAATGTTATTGTTGTAACTTGTGTCTTAACCTGTTTTTTGTACAATAAAGTGTTTACTTACTTACTTACTTTGCTCACCCGCGACCACAAGTGAAAAATAGTTATATCTGTACGGCAAATGTATGTTTCCATGCAACACCTCCGCCTCCACTGCTACACGAATCAACACATGTCACACAGACCCAACTATCACCGCCACCACTAAACTAAACGCTGACGCGCTTCGGCACTCTCCACGACGCCATTAGCGAAACACTACAACAACCATTCAACATGCCACCACTTTCACTACTTCTTTGGAATATATATTGACCTCCGCAAACGCCTGATTCAATATATTACATCAATAAGAACTATATACCGACGACCGAATAGCCTAGTGGTTAGAGACCCTGACTATGAAGCTTGAGGTCCCGGGTTCGATCCCCGGTCGGAGCAGATGTTTGTATGATGAATACGAATGTTTGTTCTCGGGTCTTGGATGTTTAATATGTATAAAAGTATGTATTTATCTATATAAGTATGTTTATCCGTTGTCTAGTACCCATAGTACAGGCTTTGCCTAGTTTGGGACCAGGTCAATTGGTGTCAATTTGTCCCACGATATTTGATATTTATTTATATCTAAGTTTACCTTAACAGGATATTTCCTAACGGTGAAGAAAGTGGAGTAAGCAAAAACACAGGAGGCGCAGACACGCAGTACAATCAGCCCGTAGCCGGCAGGGCTCTCGTACAGGTACAGCACTTCACCAGGATCGAAGCCCTGGAAATTGAAAATTTTCTTTAAAAAAATTTTTTTTTGGCGACTGTTCTTTTCGTTGACTATACTTACGCTGTCATCAAACTTACATACCAATACATCCATACCAAATTTGAATGGCTATGCCATTAGCCATTGAAGAGTTCCCTCCTGAGGAGACGATCCTGGCCGGACCTTCACAATTTCACTACCAGATTATTGTACCACCTTAGCTTATTTACTGACCTTAGCCTGGAAGGTATACGAACAGGCCGACTAAAGTGACAAAAATGATGATGTTGTTGAAAACTATGATGACGTTGGAAATGTTGATGATGTTGAAAATTGTGATTATGTTGAAAACGATAATGTTGAAAATGATGATGATGTTGAAAATTATGATGATGTTGGAAATATTGATGATATTAGAAATGTTAATGATGTTGGAAATGGCGATGTTGTTAAAAATGACGATGATATTGGAAATGATGATGAAGTTGAAAATTATGATGACATTAGAAATGCTGATGATGTTGGAAATGACGATGTTGTTAAAAATGACGATGATATTGGAAAAGATGATGAAGTTGAAAATTATGATGACATTAGAAATGCTGATGATGTTGGAAATGACGATGTTGTTAAAAATGATGATGTTGAAAATGATGATGATGTAGAAAATTATGACGATGTTGGAAATGATGATGATGTTGAAAATTACGATGCACCTTAGCCTGATACACAAACAGGCCAACATAAGTAGCGATATAGCAGCACATGAAGATGTTGTTAATGGTGATGATGAAAACCATAATGTATTGACTCGCCTGGTACACGAACAGGCCGACATAACTGGTGATATAACAGCACATGAAGACGGTCAGACCCAATGTGGTCATGACAATGGTGGCAATGATGATGATGCTAATGACGGTAATGTTGGAAGTGATGATGATGTTGAAAATGATTGCGATATTGAAAACGATGAAGTTGAAAATTATGATGTATTGACTCACTTTAGCCTGGTACACGAACAAGCCGACATAAGTGGTTGTAAATGATGATAATGTTGGCAATGATGACAAAATTGAAAATGATGATGATGTTGGCAATGATGACAAAGTTGAAAATGATGATAATATTGAAAATTATGATGTACTTATTGACTCACCTTAGCCTGGTACGCGAACAAGCCGACATAAGTGGTTGAAAATGATGATAATGTTGAAAATTATGACGATATTGAAAATTATGAAGTTGAAAATTTTGATGTATTGACTCACCTTAGCCTGGTACACGAACAGACCGACATAAGTGGCGATATAGCAGCACATGAAGACGGTTAGACGCACTGTAAATCCGACCTTGAGCCGACCTCGCGTTATGGTGTACCCCTTAGCCATGAGGATCAGTAGCAACAGGAAAGTCGTCTCTGATATGCCGCAGAGGAATTGTCCTGGAAATAAAAAATGTATGGAATTTTTAGAGTTCCGCACCTCAAAACCGGACGACCGGCTGGCCTAGTGCTTAGCGACCCTGACTATGAAGCTTGAGGTCCCGGGTTCGATCCCCAGTCGAGGCAGATGTGTGTATGAAAGACCATCATCATAGACCCGAGAGGGTCTTGGATGTTTAATATGTATATAAGTATGTATTTATCTATATAAGTATGTTTATCCGTTGTCTAGTACCCACAGTACAGGCTTTGTCTAGTTTGGGACTAGGTCAATTGGTGTCAATTTGTCCCATGATATTTATTTATTTAAAAGGAAAAACAGAACCCTCATAGGATCACTTTGTTGTCCGTCTGTCTGGGGACAATTTACAAGCGGAAGTCTCATTCTATCACCTTTTATTACAAAGAGACTTCCGCTTGTAAATTGTAACTTGTAGCTTTACAAAACACGGCCCCGGTTGTAAAGGACCCGCAACGACGACCCCAAAAGGGTTTACCCTTGAACTGCCGACACGTTTCATAGCTGTTTCATTTCATAGCATTTTCATTTCATCGAAAGCTATTTTCCGACGTATTTTTTTAACCTTTTGATTTAAAAACTAACCTAACCTGTAAAACAAACATTAAAATTATCCTGATTTTGGCAGAAAATAGTTTTCGATGAAATGAAAATGCGATGAAATGAAACAGTTACGAAACGTTTGTCGATGTTTCACCCCACGGACTGAATACTTATGTGATGGCACCACCTGGCCAAGGCTGAAAACAGAAGATAATTAGGACATCAATGTGACTTGGCTGCGTCCCGAAGATATTCGTGTATGGTGTCCGGCTCTGTTGCCGTTGTCCGCTGCGTACTAATTGTAATACAATTGACATAAATAATGTTTTATTTATTTGACATGATGACATGAAATGTATATTTCATCAATTTTTGTTATTTGACATTTGGAGACCATATACATCTCCAGTTTATGTATATGTATTATTATACTTATTATTTGACCGTGGAGGCGTTTTACACCTCTGCTGATTTTAAATTTAGTTTAAATTGACCCTAGAGACTATACATCTCTAAGCCATTTAGATTAAGTATTATATTATAGTATTATTTCTGGCACCCTATACATCCCTTTGTAATTTAAATTTTCACAGATATTTGACCTGGAGACCCTATACATCTCCTGCTCAATTAAAACGTGCCATGAAGTAAAGTGTTCTGGTTTTGCTGTTCTAATAATTACTTTTTACACTTGTTTCTAAAATGCGGTATTTTTTTTTCTCTCTCTTAATCTTTTAATGACAGAGTGAGGTTTCTTTGTGTGATTTGTCTGTGGTTACGTATTGTAAGAGCTAATGTAATTTGTTTTTAGAAAAAATGACTTTGTGCCAAGTTTCTTGCGGCGCATTCTTCTTGGCAATCATGGTCTTTCCGAAAGCGCTGGTAGACTCAAAAAAAATGACGTGTAAAAGAGCATTCAACTGCCTATTTGCTGAATAAAATTTTAATTTTGAATTTGAATTTGAATTTGGACCAACCACCCTCTGGACACCGCATCTTCTATAATTTACTTGGAAAGTCATTACGAAAAAAGCCGCGGTGAGCGGGCCGGGGGAATGCGTCGTGATTGGTCATCTGGTCGAAAGTGAGCCGCGATTGGTGGCTGGAGAGATTTATAGGTGCAAATGAGCATATGCGTTTCGGAAACGTTCGCCCTGACATTGGGTGTCCAGAGGGTGGTTGGTCCGTGTTTCACGCGGCTCCTCCCCAAAAGCCACCAACTTACCAGTTACTCTGGCCCCTTCCCCGCCAAAACCATTGGTAGCATAGCGTATATAAGCCAGACTCTGTATGACGACGCCAGCCTGCTGCGCCGCCACTGACATCAGGAACAGCTTGTATGTTGAGTGGAGGAGATGGCGAGACTTGAGCTCTACGCTGCATATGACTACTCCGATCATTATCAAGACGTACGCGAAGGTATACGCTAGAAGGATCGGGAGGACGTCTGGAAGATAAGGTTTTGAATTAAACTTTTGGTCTTGAAAAAATTTTTTTTTGCGGTACCTCCCCTACACGTAAAGAGGGGATATTTTTTCTTTCGTCTACCCCATAGTGTGGAGTATCGTTGGAAAGGTCTTTTAAAAATATCGGGGGTGTTCAAACAAAGTTTTTCGATTGAGAAATTCCTTTGCAAAATATTTAGCTTTTAAGTGCTGATTTTTGTTGGGGTAAGTGTTCCCCCCCCCCACTACCAGAGAAACTGTTGTATCTGTAAATGTGAAAAAAATCAGAGCACTGGTGCATTTGAAAGGAAAACTATCACGGATAAGCAGGCTTTACAGGTTTATTTTAATTTTATTACTCGTAATTCACTGAATCCACTCGTAATTCAATGAATTATCATACGAGAACTTACAAAATTCATCAGCAGAGAAATGTTCGTGCCAGAAGTCGCCGTCCGGTCCGTTGGTCATTAAAAATTTGTATTTAACGTCCAAGCCCTGGAAAAGACAAGTCACTTTAGTGACAATGATACTCTGTCAATTACAGTGATTGCATGATCCACAGAAATATAACGAGACTGAAGGAAACTGTGTATAGTTAAAGTAAGAAAGGCTTTCCCCTGTCAAAATATTTATGACATTGTCATAAGATTGATTTTTGCCGTGGGAAAGGTTTTTCTACGATGTCTGATAGATTATAGAATCTATAGCTATGTACCTCACGTTTAAAGAAAGAGCTGATAATCTCATTGCCCGCCGCGAACTTTAGTCCTCCAACGACCGCTTTCCGCGTTCGACGTTAAATTTTAAAAACAAAATGAAATGAGATATTTTCTTTCATAGGTAAGTACTCTTTTGCCGAAAATGTCTAGGTATACAAAATGTTACTCGCTCGGTTCCCATAGAAATCGACAAACTCTTTCCTTCCATCTTCTATCTATACCTATAAAACAGTACCGTGACTTACTGACCGACTGACAGACTACGCACAGCCTAAACCACTGGACCTAGCAATTTGAAATTTGGCATACATATACCTTGTGTATCCTGGAGGTCCACTGAGAAGGGATTTTTCGAAATTCTCACGGGAGTAGTGTATTATTGAGCGTTTCAGAACAGATTCTGTTCTGAAACTCTCAATCGTATCTAGGAATCGTTTTTTTAAACGCTCATTACTCGTGTTCTGAAACTCTCAATCGTATCTAGGAATCGTTTTTTTAAACGCTCATTACTCGTGTTCTGAAAAGCTCAATCGTATCTCGCAATCGTTTTTTTAAACGCTCAAACGGTTTTTAAAACGCTTATTCTTACAGATATTGGTTACATTTTGCTTTTGAACAGACTTGAAACTGATTTACGTAACCTGCGTCTTTTAGGTATGTAAACAATAACATAGTCATACATAAATAGATTGATTTGCGTATAAAACCCATAATACCTGTGACTATCGTAACGTTTGGACGATTCCGATTAGACAGTTATAGCATTATGGAGTTTGTTAAGCAAACACAAACGTTAAATTTAGAAAACGTTTTATCAGATTCTAAGAAGGTACATTACCGTCACGGAAAACTTTTACCGAGCACAATTCGGTGCCTTGTTTGTGGTCCATCTAACTGTGGAAAAACAAATTTAGTTATTGGACTTCTCCTGCACAAAAACGGTTTAAATTTTCAGAACATATATGTATACTCGAAAACGTTGTTCCAACCTAAATACAGATTCTTAGAAAATGTTTTAAGAAGAGTACCAGAAGTTCATTATTTTAAATTTGATGAACATCATCAAGTACTGAATCCAAATAAAGCGGAACCTAATTCAATAATTATATTTGATGACATAGCATGCGAAAAACAAAACAATGTGCGAGACTATTTTTCTATGGGTCGGCACAGTAAAATTGATTGCTTTTATATAAATCAAACTTATAGTAAGATTCCAAAGCAGCTAATAAGAGACAATGCGAATTTAATAATTCTTTTTAAACAGGATGATACTAACTTGCGACATGTGTATAATGAGCATGTTAATACAGATATGTCATGGGCACGGTTTAGAGAAATGTGTGCTAACATTTGGTGCACTCCCTATAACTATTTAGTTATAAACAAAGATTGCGAAAGAAATAAAGGCTGCTATAGAAAAAACTTTGACACTTTCGTGATTTTAAATTAATTTGTAAATACATATAATGCTAGTCACTGTAAGATATTCTTCATTACAAATTTGATAGCCACAAAGAAAGTACATTAAAAAAACAATGGATACGGAAAAGGCAACTAAGGAACAAATCGTTAAATCTGTTGATGCAGTTAAGCGAAAAGTTAAAATGATGCGCGATATGTCAAGTGAAAATGAAAAGATTCTTGAATCAGTTCTTAAACCTATAACTGACCCCCTTAATCAAATGGTGGGTCAAAGCAGAATCAGCACTCAAATTAGTCCTAAATGTCATAGTACTCCGAAAAAAATGAAGTACGACCCGTATGATACAAAACCAAGTTTAAATAATGATGATACTATTCTGGAATTTAACTCTGAAGGAATCGAAAATGGTAGTCATATTTTGAATAAAGATTTTAGTTCTAACTCGAGCGTTAAAAGCGAAACCGAAAACGAAGAAAATAAAAGTACTTTATCTGAAGATGAAACGTTTGAGTCAGGTACCAGTAGTTTAGACCGTAATTATTCATCTCCACTTTCATTTTCTGCAAAAGCATTTGAAGATGTGCCTTATGGAGTAAGACTTGAACGAGGAAAACTTATGATGGGATCGCAAAGAGTTCTTGTCTCAGAACATACAATTACTATTAACGCAACTACTTACAAT
Organism: Clepsis dumicolana; assembly: GCA_963691665.1. NCBI lineage: Eukaryota > Metazoa > Arthropoda > Insecta > Lepidoptera > Tortricidae > Clepsis > Clepsis dumicolana. The sequence goes on along the minus strand of OY829533.1, from coordinate 4,789,477 downwards.
AAAACACCAGGGCTTGTTCAGTTGCTATTTAGGAAAATACCGAAATTTGAATTAGTTACTGCAGAAGACAAGGAAAATTATAAACAAATATTAAATCAAACGAACGCTCACCGAAGAGATTTTGATTCTAAGAAACCTATTAAAAGTAATAGAGGATCGAAATATTTACAAATTATTAAACCTTTATTTAAGCTATATAGGAACTGTGAGAGTTTAGAAAACCTTTCAGTGGGTAAAGGATTATTAAAAAAAGTGAAGCCTGATACCGATTATGTGTATTGGGATGACCCCAACGAGCTAGTTAATCGATTAAAGTTACTAATCGCGTCTCGAGAAGCTGGTAACACTGGTCTGGATAACGAAATTATATCAATAATAGAAGAACTGCGTGAAAACAGCATCATATAATATATACATATATGGTAACTTTCTTAATCATCTTATCAGTTGAAAGATAGCGGGGTTCAATGATAGACGCACTATGAACATCGACAAATTTGGACATCACGTTCATAAACGTCTTCGTCTTGCTCAAAATCTTATTAGCTGTGACGAAACTTTAAAAAAATCTGAAAACGGAGATTTTGATTTACAATTATCCAGGTTAAAAGGTTTGAAATATCCGCTATCCAGCGATGATGCTGTTAATAAAGAGTACGTTGATCAAATAAATAAAACGATTCAAACTAATTTAGCCAACATTTTACTGCGCCTACGCCATATAGACTCTGTTTTGAAACAAATTGACGAAAAATTTTATACGAAAGAAGATATTAATAAAATAACCAGTAAAATAATAAAAGAGAAGACTACAAATGAGTAAACAAGATATTGTAAATGAAATTCATAGAAATGCGCGAAAAAACTTTGTACGACGTGCAGTATTATTAAAAGGCATAGATGATCTATGGCAAGCAGATTTGATTGATATGCAAAAATTTAGCCAAGTAAACAACGGTTATAAGTATATTCTAGTTGTCATTGACTGTTTTTCGAAGTATGCATGGGCTGTATCAGTGAAGACCAAAAATAAGCAAGAAATAACACAGGCTTTTAAAAAGATTCTGGATTCCAATCGCATCCCTGTTAATTTGCAAACAGATTTAGGTAAAGAGTTCTATAACCATGTTTTCCAAGAATTAATGAAAGCAAAAACTATAAACCACTACTCTACGTACTCCACGAAGAAAGCATCAATTGTAGAAAGATTAATAAGAACACTGAAAGCTAAAATATACAAGAATTTTAGTTTAATCGGTAACTATAAATGGATTGGAAAACCGCTGGATAACGCGGTCAAAATCTATAATGAAACTGTTCATCGTACAACGAAACATAAACCATCCGATGTCAATTATTCAAATGAGCACGAAGTGAGAAAAAACATCTTAGGAGGACAAAATCAAGCTTGTTCACGGAGAACAAAACTTAATATAGGAGACTGTGTTCGAATTAGTAAGTTTAAATCTGCCTTCAGTAAAGGGTTTACACCAAACTGGTCTACTGAGCTATTTACAATTGTCAAAGTAAAAAACACTAGTCCAGTAACATACCAAATTGAAGATTCGCATAAAAATGTAATACTCGGCTCATTCTATGATCAAGAACTTCAAAAAACAGCACATCCAAACGTGTATTTGATAGAAAAAGTTATCAAAAAGAAAGGGTCAAAACTTTTCGTTAAATGGTTAGGCCTCAGCGAGGCGGAAAATAGTTGGATACATAAAAATGCTATTGTCTGATTATAAATACATGTTTCGACTAATTTTTGTTCATTAAATAAAAGGAAATGCAAGGGAGTGGACTTATAAATAATTTAATAAATAATTTACCCTTTGAGTTGCACTTGCCTGGATATAATTACTGTGGACCGGGTACAAAATTGAAAGAAAGATTGTTAAGAGGTGATCGTGGTGTGAACAAATTAGACCAGGCGTGCATGGAACACGATATCGCGTACAGCAGATATCTTGATTTGAAACAGCGCCACAAAGCTGATTTGGATTTAATAAAAATGGCAAAACAAAGAAAAAACGCCACTGATGCAAGCAGAGGCGAAAAAATTGCATCATGGATAGTGAACAGAGTTATGAAAACTAAGTTAAAAGCGGGTGCAGGTATTAAATCATTCAAAAATATTGTTTCTAAAATCCGTTCTCATATCAAGAAATATAAACCCAAGAGTGATATATCAACTATAAAATGTGCCTATAAAGCGGCCAAAAAGTTAGTTTCTAAAAATTCCCGTATTCGATTACCGCGCATAATTCCAATACCCAAATCTGGCGGAATCTTACCTTTAATTCCTATTTTCGCTGGATTGTCGGCTCTCGGATCATTAGCTGGAGGAGCTGCAGGTATCGCTAAAGCTGTGAACGACTATAAATCAGCTCGTAATAATCTGCAGGAGTCTGAACGGCATAATAAAATGATGGAATCAATCGCTTTAGGTAAAGGTTTGTACGTCAAACCTTATAAAAAAGGAGCTGGATTATTTTTAAATACGGCAAAAAACTGAACAGAAGGCTACCAAAGAGAGCTCTCACAAACTTAGACCTACTGGAGTATGGCAGTGACATACCGCACTTTAGAGGAGTCTTCATGCGTGATAAATTGCCGAAACGACCACATCGTGTGGAGTGTGCAATTGTTAATTTAGATAGTTCGGAGAACAGTGGAACTCACTGGGTAGCCTACGTAAAAGTAGACATGTATTGCGAATATTTTAATAGTTACGGAGATTTAAAACCTCCTGTAGAACTTACAAGTTATTTAAAAAAATATGATATATTTTATAATTATGATGTATATCAAAATTTTAATACAGTAAACTGTGGACACCTATGTTTAAAATACTTGAAAAACTTTTGGGATAAATATTATAAATTGTAATACTTGGAGCAATCATTATCAGTTTTAACATGTCGTTCACACTATCAATAACAGGGTTAACTTCAATGCTCACGACTAATTACTTCCCTCCTTTACAACTGGAGGGGGAGTATGAGTGTGGGCTTTTGTATTTTTCAACATTCAATTCCATACCCAACATTGACAGTAGAAATAATCGATTCTGTTACGGAGATAATGAGTTAATTGAAATACCAGAGGGATCATACGAACTTGAAGATATTGCTGATTTTTTAAAAGACAATGTAAAAGACTGTACCTTCAAATTATTTTGTAATAATAATACACTGAAAACTAAGATATTTTGTACAAAGGATATACATTTTGAAAAAAATAACACGGTTGGACGAACTTTGGGATTCGGAAACGCCATACTGAAAGCCAATATAATAAACAGTTCTCGTTTTCCTGTTAGCATTCTATCAACGACCGTCATCAGAATCGAATGTGATATTGTGAGCGGATCATTTGTTAACGGAAAACCTAGCCATATAGTTCATGAATTTGTTCCTAATGTGCCACCAGGGTATCGCATCATAGAAGTTCCTAAGAACGTTATTTATTTTCCTGTTAATCAAGACACAATAAGTTCTATTAATGTGCGCATTCTTGATGCAAACAATCATCTAGTAAATTTAAGAGGGGAAGACATCCTGTTGTATTTTCATATTAAGAAAAAGTGATAATGTTAGATTTTAATAAAAAGTCAACACGTCCTTCCGGACATTCCAGTTTAGCAAATATTGTCAAGAGGAGAACACCTGTTAAATTAACAAAGGAGAATATATTGTTTTTAAAACATATCGGTTTATTAAAATGAGTGAAATTCTGAATGTCACAGACCCCTTTTCGGAGGACAATAGCATTGAAAGCTATGAAGTCCATTCCTATAGGCCATATGTGACTACATTTAATAAAAACGATGAAATACGTATACCCATCAATCAGCAGGATTTGTTTATATTACCATCTGCGAGTACCTTGTATTTAGAAGGCACTGTAAAGGTTTTTAATAAAGAATCAAAAGCCGAGGTGAACAGTATCGAATTCACAAACAATCCATTCTTATTCTTGTTTCAAGATATTCGTTACGAATTGAATGGGATTGAGATAGATAAAGCAAAAAATGTAGGTATTACTACAACTATAAAATCTTTTTTATCTATGAATATTAACGAATCATCAATGTCAAAGGCTTGGGGTTGGGATATTAACGGAACAAAGAATACGAATGGTGGGCGTTTTGCAGTCTCTCTACCTCTAAACAAAATTTTAGGTTTTGCTGAAGACTTTACCAAAGTAATAATCAATTGTAGACATGAATTGATTCTCCTTCGGAGTAACACAAATTTGAATGCAGTAAAACTTAACACCAATGAAGTTTTAGATGATATAATTATTAATAAAATTGTATGGCGTGTACCTCATATCAAAGTATCAGACCGTCAAAGAATTAATATGCTAAAGTTAATGGAAAAAGATCGTCCCTTAAACGTAGTTTTTAGAAACTGGGATCTATACGAGTATCCGCTTTTACCGAAAACCACGAAACATACTTGGTCAATTAAAACATCTTCTCAGATAGAAAAACCGCGATTTGTTATTTTAGCTTTGTCAACAAATAGAAAAGATAAGTCCGGAATGGATTTTTCACGTTTTGATCATTGTAATCTTCGTGAAGTTAGAGTATATTTAAACTCTACTTATTTTCCGTATGAAAACTTAAACGTGAAGTTTGAGCATAATAATTATGCTTTATTATACGAACAATACGCCAGGTTCCAACAGTCTTATCACGGCCGTCATAGAGCTGAACCGCTTCTGAATATACACGACTTTAAGAGCTGTGCTTTGTATGTCATAGATACTACAAGACAAAACGATCGCTTAAAGACAGGTCCGGTAGACGTGAGGATAGAAATTGAGAGCGATACGGAAATTCCAGATAATACATCAGCTTACTGTCTTATTTTTAACGATTGCATTGTGGAATATAAACCCCTAAGTAGCATTGTGAAGAAAGTATCATGAATTCAAATACTTACATAATTGATGTGCAGGGCTTCAAGGACAAAGATAATAATTTTATAATAAAGGAATTAGCCCTGGTCGCAGAAAACTTTACGGAAGTATACTTAATAAAACCGCCGTTCCCGTATTATAAGCTAACAGATAAAGAGCGACGTCAGGTGCGGTGGATAGAAAAAAACTTCGGTATAACTTGGAGTGAAGGAGTGGCTGACTACAGAGAATTCAAAAGAAAGGTGCAGCATATCTTAAAAAAGAAGACCGTCTTGGTAAAAGGTTTAGAAAAAGTTAAATGGGTACAAGAATTATGTTCTAATTGTGATGTTACTGAAATAGGTGAAATGGGATGTCCAAACTTTGAAGAATTGTATAAAATGGTTACTGATGACGGTAAACCGCATTATTACTGTATTAAACATTTAAAAAGGTGTGCTTTAAAAAATGTCATGTGTATTAAGCACTGGTACAGGAAATGTAACAATGTACCTACTTTAAATAAAAAATAATTATAATATCAACGCATTTTTATTTTATTATTCAAAGTTCATCTACATAAGGAATATTCGCAATATTTGCGAGTCAGGATAGGACCAGAAATAAAATAAAACATACATTGAAGGAAATATTGTTTATTTACAGAAAAACATACATAAGTACTTTTATTTGTAATATTACACCTTACATCTAACTTAAACATTTAACTATCTTTAGTTTATTAAAACATTGATTTATGACCCCAAGATAACGTACAAATTTGGTTCTTTAGTATAATGCGTTTGTCATCATTTGACGACAGAGCTACTTTTTTTACAGATTGCGTAAAAATAACATGCTTCAACGATTTAAATACAATATTTGTTTTTCTTAGCCTATCTTTATTTAATAAAACTTTTTTATAATTCTCAAAGTCCAAATGACGTAAAACATGTTTTTTTGTGCCCTTAGCTTTTTTCAATTGCTTCTTTTCAGTTTTAATACAGTACAATTTAGACCTGAGACCTACGAACTCGCTTATTATTTCGCCACCAAGTTCGTCTTTAAATAAGCCTGGCACTTTTTTATGTTGAGGAGTTATACCATATGCGTTACTAACAGAATAATTACTGGTATCAAAGTAAGACTGAAAATTATATTTAATGTCTGCATATAAATCGTCTGTATTAATGGAATACAAAAAGGAGTCGGTATCAGTATAGCATAAACTTAAATTAGAGCCATAAAACGGTTTCATATAAGAATAATGAAAATCGTACATATGAGATTTCGATATCTCTAAAACAGTAAATCCGATATAAATCGGTCGGTCAAGTTTTATGGATTCTGGTTTCATTTGAATGGCCACAAAATTTGTAGTAAATATAGTTGAACTATGATAATTAGGTCTGGCTATTAAACACTCGGCTCCGTACTTCTTTTTAGTTTTATTCTTATTATCATGCCATACATTAACCAACATAACATTCAACCTTTTTTCAGGGTCTTCCAACGTCTTTCCAAAAATAGCATTGTTAAATAATTTACACAAATTTTGTTCAAACACAGAGGTAGCTTTTTGTCTTAATTGCGTGTTTAGGTCTATGTACTGTTTTAAAAATTTACTTTGTTTAAATTTTATTACTCTGTGAATTTTTTTAAGTATTAAACCGTGTTTTAAACATGTTTTTAAATGTACATAATGAATCACATACTCGTATTTATCATATAAATTTGGGATAAGTTTAGGTTGCTTTGAACCAGGAGGTATAAATTTTTGCGGACAGAATGGAATATCGTTATGCAAGTCATGCAAATTTTCAGGATACTCTAAATCCACTTCCAAAATATAACCATAATCTGAATTATCGGATACTGACCGGATATCTAGGTCTTTAATTTCATCCTGTTGCAATAATTTGAAATCAGCATAAGGTAAACTACCACACATTGCATAACCGTATAAATTATTGCAGTCTATGTAAAATAAAAAGTTGTTTGGAATAGTTGGATCATACTTAGGCATATATTTATTATTTGCGCTTGCATATCGAGTGGAACATAAACATACACCCCCGCGAATACCCTTCTGAATCATTCGAATTATTTCGAGGTCATTAATAAGCTGTAATTTTACTTCGGTTATAAGTAACATAGCATCGAAACTTAAACTTGGAGCGGTTAGATAAAATGCAGGATCTAGTCTATAGTTAACTTTAGAAGTTTGACGAAATTTTTCGAATATGTCAGCCAATAACAGTACATCGGATTTAAGATAAAGATCGGTGTATTCTCCTAAATTGTTTAGTTTGAATGATTTCCATACAAGTTTAGAATGCTCGTAATCAAAATTTGATACAATGTCATTGGTCAACGAGTTGTAAAAGTAATGTTGCTGAGGTAAACATTGCTCTTCGTAGCGAGTCCAACTGTTCATATACTCGTATGGATAGACACCCTTACGTTTCAGTAGGTCGAAATGCTCATTTAACGCATAAAAATGCGAAAGGTGAATAAAATCTTCTTTGTTTAAAGTGCTTACTAGTTCTTCTAAACTAGCTCCTAAAAATTTGTATGAATCCACAAAACGAACAGGCATAAATTCATTTCTACTATTGATAAAATATTTTGTAAATGATACGTAATTTTCTTTATTTTTCGCAATAACTTTGATTTGACCTGGCATTTCCCCCAACTGACGTATGAATAAATGACTGTCGTATCCTGATAAGTTATGAAAAAATACGGGCACAAATACTGGTAAACGGTAGCGTATATTACAATAAGAATGGGCTGCCCCCCTATAACGTCCTGTTAAATGGCAATGATCTCTTACGGAGTCTCCGAGCAACAACTTGCGGCAAAGAAAACAAAGCTTAGCATTCAAAAAATCATTTTCTTCGTTCTCCGTAATAGTCATCGGCTTCGGGTTCGAATAAATATTGTTTATAGTACATATATCATCTTGCAAATATTCGAGAAATTTGGATACACAGTCTTTCCCACGATATGAAACAAATTTGTTGAGAGAACTATCGTATGAACTCACGACATAGTACGCGAATGCAGCTGGCACATGTTCTTGTAATTTGATAGTACTTTCTGAACTCTTTTTTTCATCTGTATTAGGTACTAACAATGATTCAAAGTCTGCATATATTACGAAAGGCATATCTTGCATACGTTCAAAATTTTTAAATTCAATTTGCTCATTCTGATTAGGTAAAATGGTTTTTACACCTCCACATACGTGACCACTTAATTTTTTTTCACTATTAAAAAATACCATACATTCTTCACAAAAAAAAATTGATCCGTTGTGTTTGGTCAATTGGTTTTTAAGCAGGCGGCTTAAATTTTTAATAAGGCAATAATGAGTTTGTCGACCATTTTCTAGCATTAATAAATTAATATGGTATTGCTTGCGACATGCGGTTTTATATAGCGGACCAACAATTTCAGTTCTATTTTTTAGCGCATACACATTAACACTTATATGTTGGTTGTTTTTTTCAAATATTTTGATGTCATTTAATCCCACTGGAAAAGTCATGTTAACGATATTGAGAACGCCTTTGTAATGAGGGTACGAAGACACCCTGTGAACATTATTTTTAGCGGGAAATAAAAAAGCCATCACACACCATAAGAAGCAAAACACATCGTTGTTTTGTATATTAATGCATGCTCGTTTTAATTTTATATTTTTTGGTAAATCTATGAATCCTGACGCTCTCAGTGGGTTATATTTACTAATGTTTACCTCTAGATACAAATTTCGCATAAAAGCCCAACCACTATCTCTGTCTTGAAACTCGTCAATTTTTCGGCAAATAGTGAGTAAAACATTTGAAAATAATTCATTAAAATCATAATTCTGATGTACAACTATATTTTGCGTCGCAAATGACTTTATATCGCATGTGTCGTTTTTAAGTAAAGAAAATTCTGCAAATAATTCAAAATTAACTTTGATGCTACTGAAAACTGATTGCCTTGCATCCAAAATTTGGTGAACGCGAGCGCGAAGGCTGCGTATAAACTCAGCGGGAGGAGTCGAGTGGTCAAGGTCGTCTCCGCGCCCGCGCACGCGGTACGACGCTATCCTATTACGAAAGGCGCTAGCAATTTTTTCAATACCTTCGCCGCTATCTATGGAGTTATTATTTTTGTGCGTTAAACTTCGTAAATGCGCAGAAAATGCTCGACTAGCAACAGATATTTCGCAAACGGAACAAAATATAGATCTACTACTCATTTTATTGTTCATATTTTAGTAAGCAGTTTTAACGTGATGTTTATAAGTTGAGAAATCAGTGTTCTATGCCTAAATTTAAGACTATCGGCAAATATTACAAATAAAGGTAAGTATCACAATAAAATTATTTAAAATCACGATAGAACACTCCGTCTCCGATGAAATACGCCCTACATAATTTTAAGGCTTGATTTATATTCGAAACCTCTGGCGAATCCGAGCCTACCTGAATTTTCAAATTGACAAGAGCTTTCTCCCACCTGTCTTTCGGTGCAATTGATTTTATATCAGCAACATTATATAATTTCAACTCTACAAAAAGATCACCGGATAACTGGCTTGTTCGACGCACCTTTCCTCCAGGAACTTGTCGTGTCAGCGTAGACTGAAGCACCGCACTGTTTTTCTCGGCACGGAAAGTTTCGTCTTCACTATCACTGCCTATTAACCAGCCCGAGGAGCCGTCGCTTAGGTGTTGTTTAGGCGTCTGCGATAATTTGCTTGACCTGCAACCATGGAATATAATACTTATGTTTATGAAATTGAAAGAGAGTTTTCGTCTTCAGATTTATGCAACGGGGCTTTAGACCTCGTTTTAAATATGAAAATACGATGCTTTTTTTAAAGATTATCTCATTATTTTCTGGCAAAAAAAATAAAATAAAAAATACCGTGGTTTAGGAGTTTCGTCATCTGATTCAGAAAGCGTTCTCTTTTTAGGTACCGTTTGCTTCTTAGACCTAAAATAAGAAATAAAATAATGCATTTAGTAAACAACATTTGAAGGACCTTTAATTTGACCAGTTTGAAAGCCTAAAAATCACCTACTACTTACCGAGCTACAGGCGCTTCGCTACCAGGTTCAGCAACAGTTCTCTTTTTAAGAACCTTTGGCTTCTTAGACCTAAAATAAGAAATAAATACCATTTAGAAAGTAACACATGGGACGTTTAATATTACAATTTTCAAAGCCTATAAACTACTACTCACCGTACTACGAGACCTTCATCACCAGAGTCAGAAATCGCGATGTTCTTTTTTAAATTCTTAGGTTTTTTGGACCTGCAAAATACAAAAAATAGAATAAATAATTAGATAAATTTATATGATAATACTTTGCGTATTCAACAAAAAAAAAAAACTTACCGTGGTTTAGGAGTATCGTCATCGGATTCAGAAAGCGTTCTTTTTTTAGGTACCTTTAGATTCTTAGACCTGCAAATAAGAAATTAATACATTTAGCGCACTTAAAAGAACATTTAGTTTAACAAATTTGAAAGTCTAAAAACTACTACTTACCGTGCTACGGGAGCTTCGTCGCCAGATTCAGAAAGTGCGATTTTCTTTTTTAAATTCTTCAACCTTGAACTTGGAGCTGGGATCTCAAACTCCGAATTTGAGCTTGCTTTTTTGCCGATTTTTTCAAAAACAGAGCACTCCGAATCAGACCTATAAAAAGAACTAAGATATTAATTAAATAGAGTGATTTTGTGGTAAGTATTATAAGAAACACTGTATGTTAATTTAATTAAATTTATAAAAACTCACGAACATGATTTTAATTCAGTGTAGTGTTGATTCACTGTTGAAAGTAATGGATATAATGAACTTTTTACATAAAAAGCCTTTTCTAGGTAAACTTCATGACTTGCAGTCGTTCTCAACCTTTAACTATTTTATCATGTTTACTTTCTAAGAACAATACTGCTACAACGTACGAAAAAAGTAGGATTTTAAAAGGTTTAATACCTCAGGGCTCGATGTGCAAAATAAGCAAATGTGTAATAAACAAAAGTGTCGTATTAAACGTATCGTTTGTAAAAGGCATGCGCCGACATCAAAGCCGCCGCTCCGTCGCTACGATGTGACAATTATGCACCCGCCCGATGTATGTCACAAATCGAATAGGTACTAACTGTCGTCTCGCTCGAACATATTAAATTACGTTTGAGCGTGAGTAGAAGAAACGAGTTGTCGTATGTATTAACGCGTAGGTACGGAATAACCTTGTCTATGGAATAATATTAAGATTTACTACACTGAATGCGATGATTTGTTTAGACAAAACATTTTCCTTTTATTTATTGAAAACTTGTCATGACCTGTATGGAAGCATATAGCGTATTTATTTATGATGTCATAGACAAATACGTTCATGTTATAACTTGTGTTGATTGCATCCTCGCGCTAATTAATCAGGTTACATGCCTAACAAGTAGATGGATTTGTAGTTAACCATTCCTCCTAGAAACCTTAACAACAGTACACGTCGTTCGTGAAAGCCAGCGTTGACATTCATAATTCTTTAGTAAAATGGTAAGTCCTCAACTTCTCACCTGCATTGAAATTACAGATTTTTGCCTTACTTAATATAATTTTTATCAATTCAAATTGTGTTAATAAATAATACAAAAGTTTTATTTATTGTTTACAGAGTAAGTTCAGTTCGCAGCCGATTAACACGGAAAAGGATGAGCTGACACCGCCAACTTTTTATTCTCAAGCTCCAATTGATGATCCGTTCATTAGGTGCTCTCAAGATATAGACGCCTACTTAAAGTACCAGAACGACTGTTTTAATCGAATTCCAGATGTCCCTGTACCAAAGGCTTCGAAACGACCCAAGGACAACTCAACTAAGACGGGCAATAGAAAAAATAAAACCTCTGACAACGCATTGAATTCGTACATTATTAAAAAAATTAAGAAAGGCAAGCGAATCATTAGAATAAGTATATCAAATCTTGAACTGGACAACGAGTCTCAAGAGGTTGCAGTGCAATATATTGTAGAAGATGATTTTGATGAAATGTTAAATGCAACGGAAGGACTAGTTGATAAGATTGTAAAAAGGTTAAGCAATGTTAACTATTAGATTTTTTAACTACCACTACTACTATTGATTAGTTTTTAATTAGTACTTAGAAATATTTCAAAATGTTGTACATAAAATGTCTAATGTGAAAATATACTTTATTTGAAAATAGTCATGTTTTGATTCATTAAACTAGTTAATAAGTTGATAAGGTACCATTAATAAGTAATTATAAAGTACGTTTAAATTTAATTGCTGACATTGTAAGGCATCATGTTTCATCTTGACGAGCCGCACACGGGTGCAATACTTTATATCATAGTAAGTGAATCGTACAAGTATTTCACTTTGAACTTAAATATGATTAGCTTTAGAATTGAATTTAATTGCAATACTTTTTTGAGTAACGTTAACTCAAACATTTAAATAACCTCTGCATAATAAAATGGTACATTATGCGCGTCACATCTACGTCACGTGAATTAGCCAATCAGAATACCAGGTCTACATCGCGCTTTCGAAGTTTTCAACATTCGTTGATATAAATAAAAGTTCTGTTCTATGGTTTGCTGGGATGTTGACGACCGGACAACCCCAACACGTAATTCATGCGATTCGGATTGGCCACCCGGAATGCGTGTAGTGTTGACTGCGAACTGTGAATCTTGGGGTGTTCTATACCTATGCGGTCGATAGCGTATAGATACCCATACCCGAAGCACGTAAAACCGTAGCCTTCTGCCAGGATCCTGCTTCCTGGGGGTTGCGATCACGTCGAGCGAGCTTGATCAACTTGCCTGACGTGTTGTTGCTGAAAACGCCATAGTTAACCCACGTCCTAGCACTGGGAGCGCTATGAGGGTTGATGCCGGGAATACGGTTCCTGGGACCCTTGCATGCAAAACCGAGAGTTGGCCGCCTCGGAATTGTGTGTTGTGTTAAGCTTTTTGTGGTTTTAAATCCTAAATTTGTTTCAATCAAATACGTATACCAACAATACCCAAAAAGCGATTTCACATCGCGGATCTGTATACATATTAATTAATAGTGCTAACATTAAAATACACACAAACATCATCAAAACCCGATTAAGAAATCAAGACGGAGTCCATAAATGTTACCAATGCCCATAATGATTAAGCGTCTAAAAAAACGATTGAGCGTTTAAAAAAACGATTGCTAGATATGATTGAGCTTTTCAGAACACGAGTAATGAGCGTTAAAAAAACGATTGCTAGATACGATTGAGCTTTTCAGAACACGAGTAATGAGCGTTTAAAAAAAACGATTCCTAGATACGATTGAGAGTTTCAGAACACGAGTAATGAGCGTTTAAAAAAACGATTCCTAGATACGATTGAGAGTTTCAGAACACGAGTAATGAGCGTTTAAAAAAACGATTCCTAGATACGATTGAGAGTTTCAGAACACGAGTAATGAGCGTTTAAAAAAACGATTCCTAGATACGATTGAGAGTTTCAGAACACGAGTAATGACCGTTTAAAAAAACGATTCCTAGATACGATTGAGAGTTTCAGAACACGAGTAATGAGCGTTTAAAAAAACGATTCCTAGATACGATTGAGAGTTTCAGAACACGAGTAATGAGCGTTTAAAAAAACGATTCCTAGATACGATTGAGAGTTTCAGAACAGAATCTGTTCTGAAACGCTCAATAATACACTACTCACGGGATAGGAAACTAGCCCATTTTGAAATATTTCACGGGGGCAAAGCCGCGGGGCATAAGCTTATCTCAATCTGGTTTTCAATAAAGAGTATATGAGCTGTATTGAATGAAGGTAGTCGCTCATGTATAGCCCCACTACAGCTTACCTTAGGGCTGTCACAGTTGCTGATGGCAATGAACCACCAACGCTCCCTCGCGGAACGGAATCGCCGAGAGTTGTGGCAGGACACTATTAAGCGCTCCACACTGTGCTTGAGGGCTCCGCTTGGGCTGGACTGGGAGTTGAGGCGGCGGTGGCGGTAACGCTCGAGAAGTTCGAACGTCGACCGCTTGATCTTATGCTAGAAACAGGTTAAAAAAATAAAATAAATATCATGGGACAAATTGACACCAATTGACCTAGTCCCAAACTAGGCAAAGCCTGTACTATGGGTACTAGACAACGGATAAACATACTTATATAGATAAATACATACTTATATACATATTAAACATCCAAGACCCGAGAACAAATATTCGTGTTCATCGTATAAACATTTGCCCCGACCGGGATTCGAACCCGGGACCTCAAGCTTCATAGTCAAGGTCTCTAACCACTAGGCTATGCGGTCGTCGTCGGTAGGTTAAAGTTTAGTCGGGAGCTCGGCGAGTTGACATTGTATTTCGAAAACTTCGCATGTTAAATAACTAACATACAATGACAATGCAAAGAAAAATTCGTTAAGCAGCTGGACTGGTGTATGACACAAGGCATTGAAAAATTCGTTAGGTACACCAACGTTAAGTATAGCTTAATTGGTGGAGCGTGGTACGGATTACCGAGGTTGCTGGTTTTGTCCAGCTGCTTAACGAATTTTTCTTTGCATTGTCATTGTATGTTGAATTTCATTCTATGAATGTTTCATAAAAATAAAAACAAAAATAATCAATAAATCGATTATTTTCATTGTTAAATAACTGGCTAGAAGACAACCTAACCAACTTAGAAGAGTTGAAAAACTCAAGACATTGTCATTTCAAAGCTCAATATTTCTAAAACGGGTGAACCGATTTTAATGAAACTTAGCTAAAAGCCATCTCGATTAAACTAGCTTTCGATTAAAAATTTTCTTGCTTTTCCCCAGTGTTTTAAGTTTTCCAGTATTAGCAGAGCCCTGTTCCTAAGCAAAATGTACACAGTGTGGGGTCATTTTATTTTGGTCTGAGACATAATACAGACAGACATAAAAAAACAAGATTTTGAGAATTTTCTGAGTGGTTGTGCTATAAAAGCTACCTTCATACCAAATTTCAAGTTTCTAGGACAACTGGAAGTACCCTTTAGGTTTTCACAGTACCCGACGAAAAAGAGGGGTGTTATAAGTTTGACCTGTGTATCTGTCTGTGGCATCATAGCTCTCAAACTGATGGACCGATTTCGATGCGGCTTTTTTAATCGAAAGCCTTTAGTTAATCGAGATGGTTCTTAGGTAAGTTTCATTAAAATTGATTCACCCGTTTTTGAAATACTGAACTTTGTAATGAAAATGTCGGGGGTTTCTCAACTTTTTTAAGTTGGTTAGTTTATTGTTAGATTTTTTTATTTCACAATTTTCAGTTACGATAACATTTTAAGAATCCTTCAACTCTTAACCGTTAAGGAGTTGTACCTTCCATATCACCTCATCACCACGAGATGATGACTACCAGGCGCAAGTACTTAAATAGCTTTCGAAAATACATAAAACACATGATACGTGCCTATGAAGTTCGAGGGTTGCCCTCGATTTCCCTGGGATCGCATCATCAGATCCTAACGTGGTGACAAATGGACCAACTAGAAAGTATACCCTTTCAAACAAAAAAAAAGAATTTTCGAAATCCGTTAAGCCGTCTTCGAGTAATCGGGGAACATACATAAAAAAAAACATTCCACTTTTTTTAAAGTCGGTTAATAAAAAAAGGTGTTACAAAAATACCCGTAAGCCGAAAGGGGGTTAAATGGTCCATTATAAAGAGTCCGCTTACAATATTTGAATCACTGTATGAAATAATTAAAAAAAAAAAATCATACAATTTGGCACACCCTACCCCGCCTATATTGATGAATAACCCGTTATTTTGTAACATGTTGTATACGTCGAGTTTAGCCTGACATGTAAGTAAGTAAAAGCTTTATTGTACAGAAAATACAGAAATAAATGGCGGCCGAATAGCCTAGTGGTTAGAGACCTGACTATGAAGCTAGAGGTCCCGGGTACAAATCCCGGTGGGGGCAGATGTTTGTATGATGAATATGAATGTTTGTTCTCGGGTCTTGGATGTTTAATATGTATATAAGTATGTTTATCCGTTGCCTGGTACCCATAGTACAGGCTTTGCCTAGTTTGGGACTAGGTCAATTGGTGTCAAATTGTCCCATGATATTTATTTATTTATTTAAATACAGGTTACAAACAGTGAGATACAGTACAAAGGCGGACTTATCCCTATAAGGGATCTCTACCAGTCAACCTTTGATCGGTAGAGAGTAGTTTCGGACTAATTCGTAGTCCTTCCTCTGGGAGCGCAGACCGACTACGCGATGGTTGAGTCTCACGGTAGTTTCATTACCCTTAAAATCACTTCATCATCATCACCATCAGCCTATTTACGTCCCACTGCTGGGCACAGGCCTCCTCTCAGAATGAGAGGGCTTGGGCTATAGTTCCCACGCGGGCCCAGTGCGGATTGGCAACTTCACACACACCATTGAATTGCTTCGCAGGAGTGTGCAGGTTTCCTCACGTTTTCCTTCACCGAAAAGCTCATGATAAATTACAAATGTGATTTCGCACATAAATTCCGAAAAAGTCAAGAGGTGCGAGCCGGGGTTTGAACCCACGACCCTCTGCTTGAAAGGCCATAGGTCAAACCACTAGGCTATCACGGCTTTTGAGGCTGGCAAGTACAGTCAAGGAATTTAATTCCCTTAGTTGAAATGTTGTTAGACATTCCCTATGCATTAAGGTCGAAAATGTCAACATAAACGCGACATGTCAAAGCAACGTCGTGTTCTATCTAGCTCTTATGGTGACAGATTGCTATACGATATTAAACCTTAGGTGGGTTGGAAATTTAATTCCTTGACTTTACCTAATAATACTATAAATAAAATAACTTACCCCGGTTTTACTATAATTGTCAAACATCATTTCCACATCATTGAGCTTTTCCAACTTAGTGTCATTAAACTCTGGCCCTATGCTCTCCCATTCGTCTTCAGGGACGGCCGTCGTAGAAAATTCATCCGTAGGCACCAACTCGAACCAACCGGTAGAATTGGTAGAATTCGTGTCGGAAATGGTAGTTTTTGGGGACGTGGTAGTTTTTAGGAACTGGTCGTAGTAGGAAGGGTCGTGGGGCTCGCTGGTGATGTTCGTCGAGTTTCTGGGTTTGCTGGTTCGCGCTGTTGGTTTGGGCGTCGTTGAGGAACTGAAAGACGACGAACGTTTTTAACCACCGACGCAAAAAGAGGGGTGTTATAAGTTTGACCACTATGTGTCACTGTAGCTCTTGAACCGATTTGAATGTGTTTTTTTTATTTGAAAGCAGATTTTCTAGCGATGGTTCTTAAACATGTTTCATCAAAATCTTTTTTTTTATACTACAAGGAAGTCAAGCGAGCAAGTGGGTCACCTGATGGTAGCAATCATAACTGCCCATAGACACCCGCAACCCCAGGAGTTAGCAAATGCGTTGCGAACCTAGAGAGCTAAGATGAAATGCGTCTTGTGCCCGTAATTACACCGGCTGTCTTACTCTCCACACCGGAACACAACAGTGCAAGCACTGCTGCTTAGCGGCAGGATTACCGAGTAAGATGGTGGTAGCGATCCGGACTGACCTCGCACAAGATCCTACCATCCGCAAAAACCCGTTCGCCCGTTTTTGAAATTTTGAACTTTGAAATGACAATGTCGGGGGTTTTTTCGACTTTTCCAAGTTGGTTAGTTTATGGGACGCTTTTACCTCTTCTCCGCTGGCATTTCCTTGTTCTCCTTGGTGACAATGCAGCCAGAATACTCTGTGTCCGGGTACCAGTGGGAGAGCTTTATGATCTGGTTCTGGCCAGCCTTGTTGAGAACCGCCTCTCGTTCCTTACACGTCTGAAACAAGAGAGATTCGGGAGCATTGAAAGCCAAATGAATATCAGAGAATATTTAATAACAACCGGCCAAATTCGAGTCGGAGTAGCGCACGAAGGCTTCCGTACCATTCTAACTAATATTATAAATGCGAAAGTAACTCTGTCTCTCTGACTCTCTGTCTGTCTGTTTGTTACCACTTCACGGGAAAACCGCTATAGATGCAATTTGGTAAGAAGATAGTTTGAATATTGAGGAATAACATAGGTTACTTTTTATTTGGGAAAATTATATTGTTTCCGCGGGATAGCGGTAACCGAAATCTACGCGGACGAAGTCGCGGGCAACAGCTAGTTATCTATAAAACAAAGCAAAGTGATTGACAGCGCCATCTAGTGGCGATCAGAGGTGGTAAGATAGTTATTAGTTAAAAAAACAATTTTTAACCCCCGATGCAAATAGAGGGGGTGTTATAAGTTTGAGCCGTTACAACTTGTGCCTAATAGTAATAAAATGAGGATCCCTAAGAAAAACTGTTAAATTCACCAGTGTGCTATTTGTGTTTGTTAGTGTGTTTGTGAGTGTGCTAATTCACCAGTGTGTATAGAATCTCATTGGAACTCATCTATCTGGGGTTTTTTTATTTTATTGAAAGAGGAAGGCAAACGAGCAAGCGGGTCACCTGATGGTAAGCGGTCACCGCTACCCATGATGAGAACCAGCAACCCCAAGAGAGTCACTAGTCCGCTGCCGATAATAGCGCTAAGATTTCGAATGATAAAGAAAGCCTTTCCGAGCTGGTGAGATGAAAAATATGGTTTCATACACTACCTATTGTTATATTTTTTTTAAATTTGATTGTAAGATTCAGGGGTACATGCTGACCTCCCCCCCCCCCTATCGTTACGCCCATGTGGCTCTCCCTACAGAACTGGGTACTGACCTTACTACTTCGGTACACCGAAGGCCACTGGCTGTCATCATCATAATAAAGCAAGAGATTCGGCATACCCATCTCTCGGTCGTATTCTATTAGATACTCGAATTGACCTTCCAGAGACAAGAAGCAGAAGCGAGCTAGGAAGGCCCAGTTCTGAAAAAAAAAAACATTCAGTGAAATCGCAAGTCAAAAATCCACCAAGATCTGTAATGTCGAGTGAGGTCTATCTGTCATTCTCCACCAACGAGTCTCTCCTACATCGATTACTCCGTCAACCGCCGACCGAATAGCCTAGTAGTTAGAGACCCTGACTATGAAGCTTGAGGTCCCGGGTTCGAATCCCGGTCGGGCCAGATGTTTGTATAATGAATACGAATGTTTGTCCTCGGGTCTTGGATGTTTAATATTTACATAAGTATGTTTTTATCTATATAAGTATGTTTACCCGTTGTCTAGTACCCATAGTACAGGCTTTGCCTAGTTTGGGACTAGGTCAATTGGTGTCAATTTGTCCCATGATGATACATGGTATTGTAGACCGATTATC
Organism: Clepsis dumicolana; assembly: GCA_963691665.1. NCBI lineage: Eukaryota > Metazoa > Arthropoda > Insecta > Lepidoptera > Tortricidae > Clepsis > Clepsis dumicolana. Next base: position 4,770,210 of record OY829533.1, on the reverse strand, counting down.
AAAATTCATTTTTTATTCGAAAGGGTATGTGGTCCTGAAGTGGTCCCATTGTCACCAAGTCATGATCTGATGATGGGATCCCAGGGAAATCGAGGACAACCCTCAAATTTTATAGGCACGTATCATGCGTTTCATATACCTATTTAGAAGTAATTAAGATGGTAGTAGCGATCCGGACGGACCTCGCACAAGGTCCTACCACCTGTTTATTAATAGTTGGCTACCTTAAATAAAATAAATAAATATCATCGGACAAATTGACACCAATTGACCAAGTCCCAAACTAGGCAAAGCCTGTACTATGGGTACTAGACAACGGATAAACATACTTAAGTACAGATAAAGAGATACTTAAATACTTATTAAACATCCAAGACCCGAGAACAAACATTCGTATTCATCATACAAACATCTGCCCCGACCGGGATTCGAACCCAGCCTCAAGCTTCAGAGTCAGGGTCTCTAACCCCTAGGCTATTCGGTCGTCACCTTAATTAGGGTGTAGCCGTCACTTACATCTTTCGTGTCCACGTGTCCTTCGACCCACTTCGCGTGCGCGGAGCCCAGCAACGGAAAGAGGACCCAACAGACCTTTGGCAACATTGTATCGATTATGCTGCCCTGGTACTTTGCTGCTGAGGAAATGAGGGTTTTAGGTAGGTCAATCAACTTTTCATTGCCTCACGTTACCATGGAGATATCCCTTGGGCAACACAACAAAAATATGATCTTCTAAGACCCCACTCCCCCGAAAGTCAGGATTTGCATGCTTAGCAGATGAAGCGTGAAGGAATTGACATATAACTGTCGAAACTTCTAACGTTTGGAGTTGTGCCTTAGAAAATCTTATTTTAGACGAGTGATCCAGGGAACATCTCCATGGCAACGAGCGGCAAAGAAAAGTTGATTGTCCTAGGTATAGCTGGCACTTAATAGTGAGCAGAGCGTCTAGTGTAATCAACGACCTAAATAACCTAACCATTCAACGCCAACGACTTATACAACAGTTGTCATCCACACGTTGGCATAACGTCAACGCGGACTTAAACCTTAAGCACACGTTCGTCGCATTAGCACTGTGCAGCCGGACGCCTATAAGCGTTGGTGGCTTAGCCACGTCGGCTCAGGACGCTTTTCAGCGTCCTTGGCGTTGAAACGGTTAAAATTAAAAACAGAACCAGACTGCAATTTTGGGACACAATATACCCTGTCGCTACCATAAAGAGGACACATATTTAATTGACTCTGTGCATGACCTGAAAGACTGAGTGAAACTTGAATGTCGAAAATGTCTGATACAAGTGTGTAATGCCATAAGGAAGTGTAGCAAAGCAAGGCAATTATTAATGAGTAGGATATTAGAAGCAACAGCACTCTATTTTAAATATTTGATAGTATAACAGTTTTAAATGATTCGCGGACATAATGAAAACGGGACATTGACCGCGATTATGTGAGCTTTGCCCGTGATCATGATGCATGTAACTGCATCGGAATATCAAGCACATTAAACCTATATGGTAATCGCGGTCAATATCCCGTTTCCATTATGTCTATTTGATAGTAACTCTGGAAAGCAAACTAAAAGTACGCTAACAAATTAATATACATAAAAGATTGCTTACCTTTTTACGTCATTAGGATCCCATGCAATATACTTAGCCGCAGCGTAGAATTTTTTCAGCCATCTTATAATTATACAACCTTGTATATCCTATTTATCACTAAATGTTACTTAAGCTGGCAAACAAGAAGTTATTCCTACAATCGATGTAGTTTTGTTTTCAAATAGTACTTGTTGTGGATTAGAAGGTTGCTAGGCAACGCGTCTGGGACGCGTTCGCTTTCGCGTAAATTCCATGGCATTGGGAATGAACGCGTAGTAAATATCTAGAATAACAGATGAATTTATAATCAACGGTAAAACGTGAGAACCTAGTAGCAGAAAGTTTTTTATTTTATACGAGGAAGGCAAACGAGCAAGTGGGTCACCTGATGGTAAGTGATCACCACTGCCCATAGACACCCCGGAGTGTTTGCAGATGCGTTGCCAACCTAGAGAGCTAAGATGAAATGCCTCTTGCGCCCGTAATTACACCGGCTGTCTTACTCTCCACACCGGAACACAACAGTGCAAGAACTGCTGCTTAGCGGCAGGATTAGCGAGTAAGATGGTGGTGGGGATCCAGACGGACCTCGCACAAGTTCCTACCAACGCAAAAAGTTAAGCATCCAACGCGGTCGCCATAATTTGCACAAGCTCTTGTGTCTATAACAATAGAGCCGTGGTTAGATCATTGTGAGCGCTTCGGTTGCTTAGCTACTTCTGCTGCTGACTGTACGATAGTATGTCACTTTACCACGCATTACCACTGCCTACCATTGTACCAAGAATACCAGAGTATTAGAGTTAGGTCATCATCATCTTATTTAAGAGTGCTATTTTTGTCGATGCAGTTGTCTCCACTCCGTTCTTTACTTTTGTCGATGCAGTTGTCTCCACTCCGTTCTTTCCAATGCGAGTTCAAGAGTTAGGTACTTACTTATTATTCCACTTGTAGAGTCGAGAAAATTAATTCCTGACCCACCATAGAACATTTTCGTAGTAAACGTCATAACGATTTTCCTTGTCAAGCTGGTGGGTAAGGAATTAATTTCCTCGACCGTACCCCAAGGACAACCTTGAGGGGTACAAAATTACCTCTTTTGGACACTTATAAAGCATGACAGGACTAATTTCGACTATAAGTTAGTAATCTAGGCTAGAGGTAATCCACAACTTAGATTACAAATTCGGGGAAATTAAAGCAATAGTACATAATTCAGTTTCAATATATTTCTTAACGTAAATAAATTTAAACAATATAGGAGATACATTTTTACACTTGGCGTGTATGTAAAAATCAAGAAACAACATCTTAAAATAAAATTCGGGTGTTAGCGTTTAAAAAGACAATATACGACATTATTTATATTTCAGCTGGGCCGTGTTATATAAAGCTGCAGGGTACAGATTACAAGCGGAAGTCTCATTAAATCACCTTTTGTTAGAAAGAGACTACCGCTTGTTAATTGTAACTTCTAGCTTTATAGAACACGGCCCAGCACATGTAGCACGCCGCGCCATTTTGTCGCTTGTCGCGCAGTGCGTCCCTTTCATAGTGATGGAATCAGTGAAGGACGCACGAGCGACAAGCGACAAAATGGCGCGCGTGCTAGCCGCCCTGGTAGTTGTGAAAGTTGTGCTTCCCCGATTTTTACCAGTACACTGCGATCTACATAAATTTTGCTTAAAAACAAGTGTTAACCATCGATCACACCGAAGCTTGATGCAGCGTATACAGGTGACCACAAATATAAGTTGCACCGGCAAACTTCGTACAGACGAGTGTTGAAAAATGCCGAACTAAACCGAACGTACGCACCAATGCAATACAGACCTTATTGCGTTAAGTGCAAAACAGGTTTTTTATTGAAAGAGGAAGGCAAACGAGCAAGCGGGTCACCTGATGGTAAGCGATCGCCGCCACCCACGAGAACCAGCAACCTCAGGAGTCACTAGTCCGTTGCCGGCCATTAATAATGAAAAGGGATAGAGGAAAGAGGGGGGAAGGGAGATCGGGAATCCGGCACTCTCTCTGACCGAACGAAACGCAACAGGAGTGCTGTTGCTTCACGCCGATTGTCTGCGAGAATATTCAATAACAGGTAACAACTGGCTGACGCGTTGTGACGCAAAATGGCGGCGATCGCAATGGCGGCGGAACGTTTGACCAATCGCTGCTCAAGATTTTACCCGCGCAAACGCACTGCCTTATTATTGGCTAAAATGGTTCCGCGCCTTCCGAAAAAATGCTCACTGCGAAAGAAAGTATACCGTGGTAACTTATATTTGGGTCAATCAACTTTTCATTGCCATTCGTTCCCATGGAGATGTCCCCTGGGTAACACAACAAAAATATTATTTTCTAAGACCCCACTCCCCCGAAAGTCAGGATTTGCATGCTTAGGATATGAAGCATGAAGGAATTGGCATATAACTGTCTAAACTCCTAACGTTTGATGGAGTGGTGCCTTAGAAAATTTTATTTTAAACAAGTGATCCATTGAAAAGTTGATTGACCCATTTATGGCACAACTGTACAGTCAGGAGCAGTAGCTAAACAACCGAAGTGGTCACAATGATCTGCACAAGTTCTTATGTCTATAACAATAGAGCGGTACTTAGATCATTGTGAACGCGTCGGTTGCTTAGCTAGTTTCGCCGTTGACTGTACGCAATGACGAGACTTACGTGTCACGTTTTTTATTACATTTAGGGTTCTGTCGCGTATGGACCCGTTCGCAATTCGTCCCGCTAGCAAGTCGTCCCGCATTCGCACCTCGTCCCTTTCGCGACTCGTCCTTTCGCAACTCGTCCCGTTAGCAAGTCGTCCCTTTCGCAACTCGTCCCTGTCGCAACTCGTCCCACTCCATCCGTCCGCTTGAAGCTTGCAAAAGGGACGGATAAAAAGAGTGGGACGTAGGTCGCTAAAGGGACGAGTCGCGAAGGGACGATGTGAGACTGCGGGACGACTTGCTAACGGGACGAATTGCGAACGGGACGAGTTGCAATCGAAACGAGGTGCGAATGCGGAACGACATGCTAACGGGACGAATTGCGAACGGGTCCATACGCGACAGAACCACATTCAGTTGTGTAAACGCGCCGTCGGCGTGTTATGAGCACCGGTGTGTCCGATCCCTTATACATAGAACATTTCTAGCCGTCCTAGTACCCTCGGAGGGCCTAAACATTTACAGAACATTGTATCTGGAATGTCGTATTATCCGATACGATATCATACGTTAGGATTCCGAATTAGAACCGTAGTTGCTATTCCAACATGTACCATTTAAGCGAAACTTTGGTACCAACGACAGGCGTATGACGTCATTCTACATACAGAGTGTCTTTGACTTATTGGATTTTCTAGTTTACCAAAACTGACATTTGAGTTGAGGCGGCCACGCCCCTATTTCATAAACATGACAAGCGACAGGTAACGATAATTCGATTAAAATTTCGAAGTTAATATGAAGTCTGGTAATACAAAAACTTCAAGTCAGTAATCTATACCAAACTGTCGTTGTCATTTGTCACCTGTCACGTTTATAAAACACGGCCCAGTACATAATAAAATCATATTAATTGTCAATGTAAATAATAACAAAAAGTATTTCTCCTACTGTCAGCAGAGTTTTACAGCAAAAGCAACATTATAGAGAAGACATTTGAAAACTTAGAAAATAAGAACTTAGCGGATTGTATTATTAAGAATCATTGGGGTGCCAATGTTGTTTATCCACTCAATTGCTTTTGGCAACTAGAGCTACCTGTCAACGCTCATATTTTGTTATAAATAGAGTTCAACTCAAAATTCAAAGCAAGTGAGTGGTTATATTGATAGATGACAATGACCGGATAACCTAGTGGTTAAAGACCGTGACTATAAAGCTTGAGGTCCCGGGTTCGATCCCCGGACGGGGCAGATGTTTGTATGATGAATACGAATGTTTGCACTCGGGTTTTGAATGTTTAATATGTATTTATGTATGTATTTATCTTTATAAGTATGTCTATCCGTTGTCTAGTACCCATAATACAGGCTCTGCCTAGTTTGGGACTCGGTCAATTGGTGTCAATTGTCCCATGATATATATTTTTTTATTTATATAAAAACGTCTTATAAATACGTGAAAATAACGACGTCACTTGCACCAAAGTTTCGCTCCATGCCATGACTTTCCGTACACAAGAACATCCAAGATCATCATCTCTAGGTGTGACGATTAATTTAAATAACAGCCTTATCACACTGGCGATTTGCGAGCGAGTTCTGTACTGAGGCGATCACGCAACGTGTTAGCCGCGAGCGATATTAGTATGAAGCACTCGCTCGCAAATCGCTAGGGCGATAAGGCTGTAAAACTATTCTATGGTTGGGTTTGCATGTAAAAATACCCGAGCTTAATACGTTTACTGTAAAACCAAATACCATAAAAACAAGAGCACTGCCCATCTCTATACGATGTCGCGTTCCTTTGAAATAATAAGCCTGCTGTAGCTGTCTCTGTACCATTCATTTGGTATGACAGAGGTCCAAAACCTCTGGCTAACACAATAGCGCCATCTAAATACGTTTTTTCTTTCAGTTCATAGATGGCGCTATTGTGTTAGCCAGAGGTCTAAGTGTGTTACAAAATTAATGGTACATAGACCTCTCTATAGTGAAACTAACTACAGCAGGCTCATTATTTTACAGGAACTTCTTGGTTTTACCGTCCTTGCCTAAAACATAATAAAAACGATTAAAATAGAACAAAACAATTCAGATATATAAACAGTCAAAAAAACCGGCCAGGTGCGAGTCGGACTCGCGCACCGAGAGCTCCTCACAGCGATCGCCTAAAGCGTCTACCACACGGTGGTTCTGATATATCCGCTTTAGTCAAAGACTACCGCGTACATAATGGTTCGGACTAAACTGACGTTCATTTCACCACGATTGAGAGATTAGGGGTCCTCTTAATTTATGCCTCCATTGCTCCAACTCGGTCAAGGTGAGTTAGGCTGTTACCACACCAACCGATAGTAGAACGGCACAGTCGACGTCAATCGATAATTTCTACCACACCAATCTATACCTATAAAGCAATACCGTGAGTGTCTGACTGACAGACAACGCACAGCCTAAACCAGTGGACCTAGAGACTTCAAATTTGGCAGACATATACCTTAAGTATCCTAGAAGCATCCTAGAGGTGCATTAAGGGATTTTTCGAAATTTCCACGGGATAGGGAACTAGCCCGTTTTGAAATATTTCACGGGGGCAAAGCCGCGGGGCATAAGCTACTTAAATACAAGTAACTATGGCATATTTCTGTAAATTTCACCGGTCAAACTTGCCCATTAACCATCCGAGGGAAGGTTATCATGTTTTGAACCTTCGACCCACCTGGACATTAAGTGGCATTGAATTTAATAGCCAAAGCTACCACGCTAATCGATCGCAAATGGGTCCTGCAGAAAAATGCCGCAACATTATGCTGAGTGGGGCCCATTTCACATCGTTCGGTACAATAATGTTGTTAAATAAGATGTTATGTTCTGTTGTATTTTATCCTTTCAAATGTACTGTTTTAATTGTCTGTATGTTTCGAATGTATGTGAATAAATGTCGCAGATATTTGACCTGGAGACCCTATACTTCTCCTGGTCAATTAAAACGTACCAGTAAAGTGTTCTGGTTTTGCTGTTCTAATTATTTTTTACACTTGTTTCTAAAATACTGTAAAAAAATATCTTCTTTATTTTGTAATGATACAGTGAGGTTTCTTTGTGTAATTCATCTGTGGTTACGTATTGTAACAGCTAAAGTAACTTGTTTTTAGAAAAAAAGACTTTGTGCCAAGTTTCTTGCGGCGCATTCTTCTAGGCCATCATGGTCTTTCCGAAAACGCTGGTAGACTCAAAAAAATTACGTGTAAAAGACCATTCAACTGCCCATTTGCTGAATAAATTTTTGAATTAAAATTTTTGAAGGTTAAATGTCTCTCTCTCTTTCTCTCTCTCTCTCAATCGATCGATGATCGATGGATTGGTGTGGTAACACCCTTATGTCGGCGTCGGATGATCGGACCATCCGCGAAGGCGATGGTCGGACCCTCTACTGGCAGTCCTTGAGCACTTGAAGCGACTTCCTGAAGAGCTCCTGCTGCGCCCGCGCGTGCTTTATCTCCAACTCCGCCAGGTCTATGAGGCTGGTGGCGAAAAGAGAAATTATGTAGAGTTGCATACATTACTTCAACTGATTCTCGTGAAATTTTGTGAGGAAGTTCGCAAAACATTTTTTTTTTGTCGATTCGTTTTTTGATTTTTTTTTCAAAGAAAAAAAAACCGAACAGTTTCCAAAATCGGCCAAGTGCGAGTCGGAATTGCGCATGAAGGGACCCGAACCATTATCTATATATAAAAAAAGCAAAGTGATTGACAGCGATATCTAGTGGCAAGTAGCGGCGGTAATGAGATAGCTGCCTAGTTACACTACTCGTCCACAGATGTCATTGTCTACATAATCATGTCTGTTGTATGGGATCCACAGTTAAACATTTATTTTATTCGTTTTTAGTATTTGTTGTTATAGCGGCGACAGAAATACATCGTCTGTGAAAATTTCAATCGTCTAACTATCACGGTTCATGAGATACAGCCTGGTGACAGACGAACAGCGGAGTCTTAGTAATAGGGTCCCATTTTTTACCCTTTGGGTACGGAGCCCTAAAAACGAGGTCGCGAGGTCTACAAGGGGACTACCACGAAATTCGAAAATCGAAGTTCGTATCGTATCGTGCCTCTCACTCTCGTATTAAATAATATTAGCGTGAGCGGGACGGCGCGGTACGCAGTTCGAATTTTGCACTTCGGGGCCGTCCATTAATCACGTGATCTTTTTTTAAGCATTTTTAACCCCCCCCCCCCTCTTGGTGAGATTTAAGACTACCCCCCACCCCCCACCCAACATCACGTGTATTTTTAGTATCTACAAAAAATCTAAAAAATTTTAGAATATTTTAGAATATTATCTTAAATGCAGGTAAAAAGTATAATCTTATTTTATTCTGATATTAAGGACCATGATAAAAATATCTAGACATAAAGGTTGCAGGTTGTTTTGGCATAAAAATAATAAAAAAAACAAATACACGTGATATCTTACTACAATGTGACATTTCGTGATTTTTGTCAAACCCCTCCCCCCCCCCCCTTTCAAGCCTCACGTGATTAATGGACGGCCCCTTCGTAGTAGGGGGTCACTAGTATTAATTGTTAAGTGTGTGGGCGTGGTTAGTGTCAGACCTCTTCTTGAAGGCGGCGACGCGTCTGGTGCGAAAGTCGATCAGCTCCTCGCGCGCCCGCGCAGACAGCTGCTCGAAGCGCGCGCATGCGTCCGCCTGCGCCTGCTCCGCCTGTGTATGTATGTATGTATATGTTATGGACCTAGTGCTAAATCGAGCATTTTTCATAATGACCGGGCGCTACCAAAAATGCCTAATATGAGAGGGCAATCCTAACTAATATTATAAATGCGAAAGTAACTGTCTTTCTATCTGTCTGCTATTTACCTCTTCACGGAAAAACCGTTGCACCAATCTAGATGAAATTTGGTAAGAAGCAAGGATCATGGAAAGTAAACGGATTGCCAAAGCCCACACTTTGAATCGTTCTTATTTACATTCAGCGCCATCTACCTTGCTTGAGTGACACATTACAACCGCTGTTTTGTTATTATTTGACCCGCTGGCTACGACCTTGGCGCCATCTAGAAATTGCCTGAATTTTAACATAACTGCGGGGAACGATTCGAAGTATGGGCTTTGACACTCCGTATACCAACTATCCTCCTTGGTAAAAAGATAGTTTGAATATTGAGGAATAACACGGGCTACTTTTTATTCGGGAAAATTGTATAGTTCCCGCGGGATAGCTATACCTAACCGAAATCATAATTATTCAAATAATCAAATTGACTGCGCATTATACGTATAATGTCCATCACCTTTTGGGCGGAGTAATAAAAACACAATTAATTACAATTTTTTTTATCATTGCAGTCATTTAATTTAAATAAACTAAATGTTAAACAATTTAAATAATCAGACTCATTATTAAATTAATTAGCAAGGGGTTCTGTATTAAAAATCCACTACTTTTCGCATTTAAAACTTAAAGATAATCATATTAAAAATATAGGTAACACAAAACAGGAGTTAGGTATCCAGCTACCAGCGTATACCGACGGTACTCTGACTCAACCTCGTATATAAACTTTGACAAATTGCAATAACCACTATACCGCGAACCTAAAGTGGTTATTCCAATTTCGTCAATGTTCATATACGAGGTTGAGTCAGAGTATGAATGAATGCTGGCATGAACTATACTCAGAGGCAAAATTAATCGCCAACCATTTTTTCCTTGATTTATGTAAAAACTGTTATTTAAATAAAGAATCGTCATCACCAGACTTTTTTTTACTTGTAGTAGTTTTTTGCTTGTAGTGTTTGGGACCTAGAATTAAGTAAAACACGCGAATGCAACTTAACGGTTTAATGGCTGACAGCAAACTGGTACAAGTCATCTTTATAATAAACTACCCACATTTCTTTAAACACTACATTCCCTCCACCAATATTACAGAACAATTAAGAAGTATTAAGTAATTAACATTATGTTCTTATCAACGGCAAAATTGCAGTTAGTATTAAAATTAAATCTTATAATTAACTTTTTTATTGCGACTGTTCCTTAATGGGAAACGGCGGTTTGTATCGTCCGCGTCTTCCATGGGGTTGGGTTGGTGACCGGCTTCTTCATCAGTGACGCCCTCTGCGTGCTCTGACGCTGACGAGATATCCGTAGGTAGTTCCCGCTCTGCCCCATCTTCTCCCCCTTCTACAGAACGTTGTTTAGGCGGGCTGTCCATTGACGTGATACTCTCGAAGGATGTGTCCGTAGATATTTGGGGTGGGATCACATCGCTTTGTAGATTGTCTTGTGGTACGTCGAATTGGATAGTCGGTATACTACTGTCATAGTCAGCATCCTCCTCATTGACGGGGCTACCCTTTAAAAGTAACAATTGATCTATGTGTTTCCTCACTGTCACGTCTAAGTCCGATATATAGACGATATACATCCTTGATCCGATTTTTCGATGAATTACGCCTTGTTTCCATGTATATTTAGTGCCATTTAAATAAAACGATTTTACTAATACATCATTTCCTTTTTTTAAATTACACTTTCTTCGTCCTCCATATTGATTAGTTTGTAAGATCTGTTTACGATTGACATTCTCAATTGCTGAGGAATTCGACGACTGCTCCTGCGCCGGTGGTGAGCCCGCGGCTACGTCCGCGCGCGCGCCGGTCGTGCCTACACTTAACAAGTCGTGTCGACAATGTAACGAGCGGCCTAGCAATAACTGAGCCGGGGAGAACCCGGTTGTACAATGAACAGAGTTCCGATAATCAAACAGGAACTTATTAAATTTAATTGTGAAAGTGGACTGAGATGGATTCTGTGAAAGTATTGCCTTTATGCCCTTTTTAATATTTCTGACACTATTTTCTGCTTGCCCGTTTGAAGCTGCATGATAAGGTGCAATAGTCACGTGTTTAATTCCGTTCGACCGATAAAAATCTTCTATTTGGGTGGAACAAAAATTTGACGCATTATCAGTAACTAAAGTCCGCGCAAGGCCAAATCTACCGAACATGTCCGTTAATTTATGTATTACACTATTACTGTCCGTCTGTGTCATTACGTAACACTCTACCCACTTTGAGTGCGCGTCGACAGCGATCAAAAACTGCTTGCCCTGCACCGCGCACATATCCAGATGCACGCGTTGCCACGGCCCGGCCGGGTAGGGCCACGGCGCGAGCGGGCTGCGCGGCGGCGCGGCCCTCATACTCATACACACACTACAAGAACCGATTTTCTCTTCAATTTGTTGGTCGATTTTGGGCCACCACATACGCTTCCTAGCTACCGATTTTGTTTTTACCACGCCTTGATGTGAGTCATGCAACTCGTTTAAAAGTTGTTCTCGAAACACCGACGGTATTACCACTTTGTGTCCCCGTAAGATACAACCCTCTTCCAAAGTCAATTCTACTCGGCAATTAAAATATGGTTGTAACTCGCTGTCTCTCACTTTTCGCGGCCACCCGTTTTCCACGTATGACTTCACCCTAATTAAAACGCTGTCTTTATTTGTTTCTGAGCAAACATCTTTTACCGTGATAGGTTTTAATGACCCTGATATAAAATTAATATAAGTAGCCCTATCCACCAAGACCCCCTCGGGACAGCCCTGCGGACAGTCCGGCTCGTCCGAAGTCGCGCGGGACAGATAGTCTGCAACGTTATGTTCGCTTTTTATATATTCTATTTTGTAATTATATGCTGACATGAAAATTGCATAACGTTGCAGTCTATTTGCAGCCAATTCAGGGATACCTTTTTTACTACCGAAAATCGAAACCAATGGTCTATGGTCCGTTCTAAGTATGAACGGTACCGATCTACCATATAAATAATAATGGAATTTTTTAATTCCGAATATAATCGCCGTGGCCTCTCTTTGAATCTGAGCGTAATTTTTTTCACTGGCGGTGAGCGAACGGGACGCGTAAGCTATGACGCGCTCTCGGCCGTCGGGCTGCGCTTGCGCGAGCACGGCGCCCAGCGCTGGGCCCGCGTCCGTCGTGAGGATCGTGGGGTACGCGGGGTTGTAGTGCGCGAGCACGCGCTCGCTTGCGAGTTCCTCTTTGATTCGATTGAATGCAGTCTCCTGTTCCTCCCGCCAGTTCCACTTGCAGTCTTTTTTAAGAAGCTCATATAACGGATTTAAAATGCCTGAAGCATTAGGCACAAAACACCTATAGTAGTTTAGCATGCCTAGAAAAGACTGAAGTTCAGACACATTTTTAGGACTTTTGGCTTTAAGTATTGAACATACAATGACAATGCAAAGAAAAATTCGTTAAGCAGCTGGACATGAACCAGCAACCTCGGTAATCCGTACCACGCTCCACCAATTAAGCTAACGAATTTTTCTTTGCATTGTCATTGTATGTTGAATTTCATTCTATGAATGTTTCATAAAAATAAAAAACAAAAATAATCAATAAATCGATTATTTTCATTTAAGTATTGAGTCTACTTTACTTTTAGACTTATGGAGGCCGTGCTTGTCTATAACAAATCCTAAATATTCTACAGATTTTTTAAATAATTCACACTTGTCTTCTTTCAATCGTAACCCTGCATCGTTTAACCTATTCAAAACCTGCTCAAGTCGTTCCATATGCACTTCCCGTGTCGGTCCTGTAATAAGTACGTCATCAAGAAATATACAAATTCCCTCAATACCTGACAGCAGTTTTTCTATAATTTGTTGAAAAATACACGGCGCGCTTGATAGACCGAATACCAGTCGTGTGTAGCGGTATAGCCCTTTGTGTGTATTTATACAAGTTAAGTCTTTCGATGCGTCATCAAGCTCACACTGATTGTACGCTCTCGAAAGATCCAGTTTCGAAAACTCCTCACCGCCGTGCAACTTCGAAAAAAGATCCTCGATTCGCGGTAATGGGTAATTATCGATAAATAATGCCTTGTTGAGAGTCACTGAATAATCTCCGCAAATTCTAATATTGCCATCGGGCCGCAACACGGGAACAATAGGCGTTGCCATTTCAGAATGGTTGACCTTCTCTAAAATTCCCAAATCTAATAACCTATCAAGCTCTTCCTCTACTTTAGGTTTCAACGCAAGCGGGACCGGACGGGGCTTAAAAAATTTAAATTCCGCATCTTCTTTAACTTTTAAATGTATTTTGTATTTATTAAACTTGCCCAACTCGTTAGAAAAAATATCCGAGTATTTATTTTTCAATAATTTAACAACGTCCGTCTCATTACTTAAATTATTGCAATTTAATGCGCAAAAGTGCAAATCGAACACGCTAATCAAATCACGTCCCAATAAAGGCGGCTGACTTATCGTCTTAATAATAAACAATTTTATAGGTTTTGTTTTGTTATCAAACGTAATAGGCAAAGTTACACAGCCTAAAGGCAATATTTTAGTCCCGTTATAGCAATTAAGTCTTATGTTGCATTCGTTTAGGGCATATTTTCCTTTAAACAATTCGTTAAAAACATTGGCGGGTAGAACGGAAACCGCGCTGCCGCTGTCCACTTCACACAAAACTCGCTCGTTACCTACCGACACGATCTGCTGCATAGGCTTACCGTTATCACATCTGATACTATAAATAAACAAATCTTTGATACCTTCATGGATGTCGTCGGATTCCTGAGCTATGAAGTTGTTGCACTTATCACTAATTTTACAAACACGACTTAAGTGACCTTTAGTGTTGCACTGCTTACACGTATAATTAGCATAACGGCACTTGTCTTTCGAATGGTTCTTAAATCCACACACAGCACAGCACTTATTTGCCGCGTAGTAGGCGGCGCGCGGCGCCGGCACCGGCGCTCGCCGCGCCTGCAGCGCGAACACCTCGGCACCGGGCGCGCCCGTCTCCACTGGCCGCGCGGCCGGCCCGGTGGCTTGCATAGCTAGACGAGCACTGCGAGTGGCTTGAGCCAAGTGCAATGCCTTGGTAAACGTCAGCTTATCAACACTTTCTGCAAACAATTTTTCCCTTTCACGAGCGTTCTCCAGCCCGAGAACAAAACGGTCTCGTAACGCCGTATCCAGCTCCTGAGTAAATCCACAAAACTGCGCCAGACTCCGTACTCGCGCCGCCCATTCCGCTAGATCTTCACCAGGTCGCTGCTCTGCTTTATAAAATTTATAACGCTCAGCAAAAGAGCATTTCGGTGACTCAAAGTGTTCGTCTAGTTTTCCTATGAGACTCTTATATTCGACGGTGTTCAACGTTTTAGGTGACACCAAGTCTCGTGCGACGCGGTAGGTATTTTCCACTAGCGTCGTGAGGAGTATTGAGCGTCGCTTCGTACCCGCTTTGTCCGTGGCATCCGTTAGCTCATTAGCATGGCACATCGCTTCAAAACGCTCCTTAAAAATACTCCACTCTTGCACGCTGTGGTCGAAGGTGAGGTTGCCGCCAAAAACCAGTTTTGAGTTGTCCCCCATCGCAACTACAGTAATGAACACTTATTATACACGCGTTAGATACGTATTCGTCGCCAGTTGTAGTGTTTGGGACCTAGAATTAAGTAAAACACGCGAATGCAACTTAACGGTTTAATGGCTGACAGCAAACTGGTACAAGTCATCTTTATAATAAACTACCCACATTTCTTTAAACACTACAGGGCTATAGTTCCCACGCGGGCCCAGTGCGGACTTTGAACTTCACACACATCATTGAATTACTTCGCAGAAATGTGCAGGTTGCCTAACAATGTTTTCTTTCACCGAAAAGCTCATGATAAATTACAAATGTAATTCCGCACATAAATTCCGAAAAACTCAGAAGGTGCCAGCCGAGGTTTGAACCCACGACCCTCTGCTTGAGAGGCCATAGGCCTAACTACTAGGCTATCACAGCTTCAATAAAGAATACTTTTACAATAATTAGTAAAAGTCACGGACCAACCACACTCTGGACACCGCATCTTCTATAACTTACTTGGAAAGTCATTACGAAACAAGCCGCGGCGAGTGGGCCGCGGGAACGCGTCGCGATTGGTTCATAGCTTGTCATCTCGCTTGTCATCTGGTCGAAAGTGAGCCGCGATTCGATGCTAGAGATTTATATCTGCAAATGAGCATATGCGTTTCGGAAACGTTCGCCCTGACATTTGGTGTCCAGAGGGTGGTTCATCACCATCATCATCATGTCAGCCGAAAGACGTCCACTGCTGGCCGGCGGCCTCCCCGCGGCTATCCCCTCAGCCCGCTCTTGTGCTTTCCGCATCCCCCGCGGTCCCACGATCTTCACCAGGCCGTCGCTCCATCTTGTTGGAGGCCTACCGACAGCTCGTCTCCAGAGGGTGGTTGGGCCGTGGTAAAAATAGGGTGGGCGATCAATTTTGCCTCTAAGTATATATAGCAATTAAACATTGAAATCTAATTGACGTATTTGATTAGTGATCACACAGAGACAGACAGAACCGGGACAGATGTAACATAAGCTTGTACCAGTAAGTGAGCAGCGTGCATACCTCTATAACTTCCTGTGGCTGGGTGAGCATGGGACAAACGTGACACATTACACTTCGTTTCTTTAGCATTAGAAAGAAGATAAACAATCTTGACATGCCTTATTATTGAATAACCTTACCAACTTAGAAAGGTTGAAAAACCCCCGACATCGTCATTTCAAAGTTCAATATTTGAAAAACGCGCGAACCGATTTTAATGAAACTTGCCTAAGAACCATCTCGATTATATTAGCTTTCGACTAAAAACAAACCGCATCTAAATCGGTCCATCCGTTCGGGAGCTAGGATGCCACAGACAGATACAGATACACAGACACACATGTCAAACTTATAACACCCCTCTTTTTTGTCGGGGGTTAAAAACGCTCTTTAAAAATAAATAGCAACAAGTAAATAAAATAAACAAAAAAATCCACCGGACAAATTGACACCAATTGGTCATGCTTCATATTTTTGTTGTATGGTTTTTATAATTGATTTGACAAATATAGACTATTTTAAGAAACCAATTTCGGTATTTTTGTATTTAATGAATCCTATCTACATTAAAAATAAATATTAATTTATTGCTGACGTGACGTCATCAAACGCATAATGGATAAAATAATGTAGTCTTCGCCTGCACAAAAAAAAATTACAGTAAAGTCTATGGTAAACGTAAAATTAAAATCACTAACACTAACTGAACTTGTTTGAAATGGAAGGCTACGACTGTTTCGTCCCTTTATGTCCGAATAACAACAGGGATAACCCGGGTTTGTTATTCGTACCAATCCCAGAACGACGGCGAGAGGAATGGTGTCGTGAAGTGAAGCAAAAATACTTCAAGAACTATTAGCAGTTTTGTTGTGAAGATCATTTAAATGTTTAACAATAAAGTCTTGACCGTTGAGTACTCGAATAAATTAATAAATTAGATTGTATTAATTATTATAATGTTGTTTTATTTTGCTTTAGCTCCTCTTATTTCAGCGATGTTGTGGTTGCTAGAATTCGCCATGAACTCCAGTAAGTATCATGACATTGTCCACTTGTGGCAAATTGCGAGAATCGGCTTTTTCGAAATTAGCCGTCCTTTTTGCCATTTTCAGTGCCGTTAGAGGATACAGTGCGGCTGGCTTTACTCTTTGTGCTTAAATAACAAATAAACAAACAAACTACAAAACGAAATGTCAAGTTTGAGTTTGTGTTTGATATAGACTAGACAGACGTCAGTCGTTTTTTTTTTAATAAGCCAAAGGAATCATTGTCCATTAAGCGTTTGATGACTCACAGAAAGGTCATTTGAAGGTCAACACATTTCAACGAATATCTTAATAATGTAAGACTTTTTTTTTAAATCTGATATACAGAAACTGTACCAAAAGCTTGTTCCTCGAAATGGTTTTGAGATTTCCATACATATATAAAAAGTTAGCATGGCTAATTGACCTAGTCCCAAACTAGGCAAAGCCTGTACTATGGGTACTAGACAACGGATAAACATACTTATACAGATAAACTAGCTGTTGCCCGCGACTGTGTTCCCGTGAAGAGGTAACAAACAGACAGACAGAGAGACAGAGTTACTTTCGCATTTATAATATTAGTTAGGATAGATTCTTGGATGGGTCTTGGATATTTAATACGTGTATAAATACATATTAAACATCCAAGCTCCGAGAACAAATATTCGTATTCATATTACAAACATCTGCCCCGACCGGGGATCGAAATCGGGACCTCAAGCTTCATAGTCAGGGTCGCTAACCACTAGGCTATCCGGTCGTCAAGTAACCATGAAATAACAATGAAACTTAATTATTTATACTGTTACAGTTTTATACGTAACAATTACTTATTTGTAAAAAGCTTTTTTCGATAAAAAGACATGTCAAGATTGTTTACCTTCTTTCTAATGCTAAAAAAAAACCGAAATATAGAGGTAAAGTCACACCAGATACATGCGGGTCATTCAACTTTTGAGTGCCACCCGTTGCTATGGAGATGTCCCCTGGACAACTCATCTAAAATATGATTTTCTAAGACCCCACTCCCCCGAAAGTCAGGATTTGCATGCTTAGGAGATGAAGCATGAAAGAATTGGCATATATTGCGGGTGGTAGGACCTTGTGCGAGGTCCGTCCGGATCGCTACAGCCATCTTACTCGCTAATCCTGCCGCTAAGCAGCAGTGCTTGCACTGTTGTGTTCCGGTGTGGAGAGTAAGACACGCCGGCTGTCTTACTCTCCACACCGGAACAAGAGGCATTTCATCTTAGCTCTCTAGGATGGCAACGCATCCACAAACCCTCCGGGTTGCCGGTGTCTACGGGCAGTAGTGATCACTTACCATCAGGTGACCCACTTGCTCGTTTGCCTCGTCGTGTAAAAAATATATTTTCATGACCCCACTTCCCCAAAAGTCAAGATTTGCATGCTTAGGAAATGAAGCATGAAGGAATTGGCATATAACTGTCGAAACTCCTGACGTTTGATGGAGTGGTGCCCTAGAAAATCTTGTTTTAGACGAGTTACCAGGGGACATCTCCATTGGCAACGAGTGGCAATTAACAGTTGATTGACTAATTGTAAAGTATAAATTCTCATACGAGATGTCACACCGCTTGCGGCACGCATGCACGCGCACGTCACGCAAGCGGTGTGACATCTCCTATGAGGATTCATACTTTAGGTCCGTGTCCGGTGTGGCTGGGCCTTTAAAAACATCAGAATTTTCGCGGGAAAACGTGAAAACAGACTCAATCTTCCCCAGAACTTTTTTTTATAGACAAAGAACAGTTATAATCAAATCTTACAAACTATTATCTACTACAGTGTAATTTTAGAGATTACTTTTAATACAGTGTTTGACTCAAGCCAACTTTCATTTGTGCGCAAATTTGAGCAATAACCATTTGAGAAAGTCATTTCATTTCCTCGCATTGTTAGAGAAAAGCACTAAACAAGCTTCGGCCGGAGCAGGGATTGCCTGATTCGGACTATAGCCGGCCTCGCGATACTCGGCCGCCTAACCCAATCGTCCAGCAACATCATTCTTCCCCGCCTCTCTATAAAATAGTACCGCGACTGACTGATTGACTGACAGACAACGCGCAGCCTAAACCACTGGACCTAGAGACTTGAAATGAGAGGCGCACTAAGAAGGGATCTTTCGAAATTCCCACGGGATAGGGAACTAGCCCATTTTAAAACATTTCACGGGGGCAAAGCCGCGGGGCATAAGCTAGAGTACTAATAATTTCCCATATTATGTAACAGGGAAGACTGCGACAGCTTTATGTTTTGCCGCGAAAATTCCGATCTCTGCACATTAATACATGAAACACGTAATGTAATGTAAGACATACAATTTCATTGTATTCAGCAGTGGATGTGTTCGTTATACTCACAGCATGCACATCTTTGTTCTTTGCTCGCGCCTTTTCCAAGTTTCTGTTGGCGGCCTCGTAAGCCGCAAGACATCTGTAGCATAGGTAATTAAAAAGTGTAATTAAAATTAATTTTTTTTTTTAAGGTGGTTTTACTTTTTTAATTAAAAAAAAACACAGATTGCTCTCATTTCCCTGGGATTCCATCATCAGATCCTGACTTAGTGACAATGGGACTACCCCGGGAGTATAAAATTTGGAACAAAAAAAAATTGAAAATCGAACCACAATTGACAGAGTAATCAGTGACCATACATAAAAAAACATACAATGGAACATAGAACCTCCTCCTTTTTTGAAGTCGGTTAATGAATACGGGACAATCTCACCCACAGACCAACCACCCTCTGGACACATCACACATCTTTTATAATTTACTTGGAAAGCCATTACGAAACAAGCCGCGGCGAGTGGGCCGGGGGAATGCGTCGTGATTGGTTCATAGCTTGTCATCTCGCTTGTCATCTGGTCGAAAGCGAGCCGCGATTCGAGGCTAGAGAGATTTATAGGTGCAAATGAGCATATGCGTGTCGGAAACATTCGCCCTGACATTTGGTGTCCAGAGGGTGGTTGGTCCGTGATCTCACCTGAGTCTCCTAACCAAGACAGCTTTGGCGGCGTGCGCGTCCCGCATGTAGTACCGTAGCGTGTCCGCCAGCTTCAAGTCTTGATCTGACGCCATGCGACCCTCGATTTTCTGCAATAAAATTACACACTATCAACTACGAATAATAATATCTATGGAAGCGTAACTAAACCCAAAAACCGGGTTTGAAACCTTGGGTCCATGGGGTCCCGGCGCTTACAAGCTTATTCGATGCAACTTGTGACCAAAGGGTTGGCAGTTTTCTCTCTCAAAGAATCAGCATTGCTATTCAGCGAGGCAACGCTGCCAGCCTTTTGGGCACCATGCCACGGGGGCCTTATTTAGATTTAATTTAGTGTTAAGTTTTAGTTTATTTAGTTTTAGCTTAGATTGAATGTCATTGTAAATTGCTTTTATTGTGTAAATAAATTGTTTCAATGAGAATTAAAATAAACCCAAAAAATTTTTAAGCAAAATGTAAAACCGCCTTCAATAGCTTCCTTCAAAGAATAGGTATTCCGCTCTCACCGCACCGACTTCATATTTGTGGTAGGCCATTAAACTGGTGGCTTAAGAGGATTATTTTGTGTTTTCGAAGGTGGTTTTACTTTTTGATAAAAGATATTTTATTAATTACTATGTAAAATTAAATTATCAGGCAAAGGTACTCATTACGTTCAGTCACTGCAAGTTTAAAAAAAAAACAAGAGGTGTAAATCTTTAAAATCTAAAGTAATTAAATACAGTTAATGTTAATTACAATAATTTTTTCAATCAAGTTAGCTAGTTTTTTTATATTGATATTTTTTTTGCGTAAGCATAAGCATTTTTTATTATTATAGGAAAACAAAACTCTCTGCTAATAAACTTTTAACAATAATAAAAATAAAAATAACAAAAAAAATCGCACTAGTGCGGTAAGTTTAACTTTGAAAGTGAATTTTTCGAGGAAATGTATTGAAAAATACACTTACGTGTTGTTATTTAGATATGTTTTTAAAATTAACTAACAAGCATTTCAATAAATCGACCGACTTTCAAGTTCAAGATTACTTTGCGAAGCTGGTCCCAGTTATTTTAGCTACCATCCAACCCAAACATCATTTACAACACAAACAGGAGCTCCGCGCGGCGGAGCTTCGTCAATCCCTCAGTTTAACTGACACCTACTAAGACAACGAGCGCGTGTGTGTTTATGTATTTGCGTGTATAAAGTGTGTGAAGTATAATCGTCCCACGATAACTCTGCATAAGATATTAATTGGCAACCCAGAAAAATCACGCTGTGGTAATACTTTTTCTACGTCACTCAGACATTTCTTTAATTAAAAATAATAATGACAATAGCAATCTAAAGTAGCTGTTTTTTTAAGTATGGCTCTGCCCATTGGAGGACAATTTTGCCAGTGTTTAGTAGGTTTTGCCGTTGTACGGTAAAAAATAATCTAGAAAACTAACTATGAGAGGTATTTTAATGGTGGATGGTGAATGAACGATGGCCTGTTTAATGTTTAAACTAATCAAAAGTTCAAAAAGTGTTGCCTGACTATAAATCAGTGTTGCCATAAGCAGACTTTAGATTTGTACTGTTGTCAGTTCGTTGCAGAGTTATCGTGGGACGGCTGTATACCCATACTACGAACCCTGCACTTGTCGAAGGTCTCGGCGGCGCGAGTGAGGAACCTCTCGGTGGACGGCTGCTCGCTGGTCGCCAGTTGGGTGATGCAGGACGACAGCTTGATGTGTGCGTCGGCCACCTCTGAAAAAAGTTTTCTGTTAAAAATTTCATTACCCAAAGGGTAAAAAACGGGACCCTATTACTAAGACTCCGCTGTCCGTCCGTCCGTCTGTCTGTCTATCAGGCAACAGGCTTAATCTCATGAACCGTGATATTCCCGGGAAGTGATTGTTTATGTTATGATTGTTCTAACGACCGGATAGCCTAGTGGTTAGAGACCCTGACTGTGACTCTTAAGGTATCCAGGTTTGATGCCCGGTCGGGGCAGATGTTTGTATAATGAATACGAATGTTTGTTCTCGGGTCTTGGATGTTTAATATGTATTTAAGTATGTATTTATCTACATAAGTATATTGTGCCGTTGTCCAGTACGTATAGTAACAGGCCTTGCCTGGTTTGAGACTAAGATGAATTGGTGTTAATAATTGTCCCGTGATATTAATTTATTTTGATGACAGACGCTATGGGAAAATTATGTTTTTGGAGACGGACGTTTCTGCGACACGGATACTACTGGTAACGGATGTTTTTGGGAGACGGATGTTTTTGGGAAGCGGATGTTTTCGGGAGACGGATGTTTTATGAAGACTGACTGACCCTTGTGCTTGGTGGTCATCCGGTCGACCCTGGCCACGGCCTCTTTGAGATGCGAGTAGTATTCCTGCAGGAAGGCAGTCTCCTGCTCGAAAAAATCGTTCACGTCGCGGACGGTCGCGCCGAGGTATATCTCGTCGGTTGTGGTTGTCATCGAACGGACCTGGAGAAGAAATACATATAAAAATAATTTATTTGTCAAACATGGGTCAAATATATGGAAACAATAATCATAGATTTCGTCGGGGTTAGTGCAATACCGGGTAACTAGCACTGGTAAATACTGCGTATCTAACAACATTCGCATTTGCATTTTATTGTTGTAACTTGCTGACTGACGACCGGATGGCCTAGTGGTTAGCGACCCTGACTATGAAGCTTGAGGTCCCGGGTTCGAATCCCGGTCGCGGCAGATGTTTGTATGATGAATACGAATGTTTGTTCTCGGGTCTTGGATGTTTAATATGTATATGAGTATGTATTTATCTATATAAGTATGTTTATCCGTTGTCTAGTACCCATAGTACAGGCTTTGTTTGGGACTAGGTCAATTGGTGTCAATTTGTCCCATGATATTATTATTATTATTTTTGCGATGGGCGAGTCGAGTTGTCTGAATCGGATGATCCGAATCAGACGCTATGCGAGCTGATTCGAATCAAGTTCCTTCGCAATCCGAATCAACTCGACTTGCCGGTTCCACTCGGCGATTCGAATCGCGCAACCGCAACGCGCACCCAACTCGATTGACTCGGCTTGATATGAATGCGAATGCGAGTTATGCGAGTTATGCGAGTCGCCAACTCGGCGACTCGTATACGCCAACTCGGATACGCCGAACTCTACTCGACTCGCTGACTCGCGGACTGAGCGAACGCCATCCGGTTGATCCGAGTCGAGTCAACTCGTATTCTGATCCGGATCAACGTTCCGAATCGACTCGAGTGATCCGAGTTGGAAAAGGATTGACTCGTAACATCGCTAACTTGTGTTTTATCATGTCTTTTGTACAATAAAGTGTTTACTTACTTACTTACATACATAGGGAAAATCCGCGTAACTGGCATAGGTTTATACCGCGTATCTAACAAATGCAGCCAAATTAAGATTTCCCGCCAACAAACGTAAAATACTGATTAGAATATACCAGTTCAAACACCTGTAAAGTTGGGTTTTGTGTAGATACGCAGTATTTACTAGTGCCAGTTATTGCACTATGACACCAAATGTCAGGGCGAACGTTTCGAAACGCATATGCTCATTTGCACCTATAAATCTCTCTAGCCTCGAATCGCGGCTCACTTTCGACCAGACGACAAGCGAGATGACAAGCTATGAACCAATCACGACGCGTTCCCCCGGCCCGCTCGCCGCGGCTTTTTTCGTAATGACTTTCCAAGTAAATTATAGAAGACTAGCTGTTGCCCGCGACTTCATCCACGTAGATTTCGGTTATCGCTATCCCGCGGGAACTATACAATTTTCCCGAATAAAAACTAGCATATGTTAATCCTCAATATTCAATCTATCTTCTTACCAAATTTCATCTAGACTGATGCAGCGGTTTTCCCGTGAAGAGGTAACAGACAGACAGAGAGACAGAGTTACTTTCGCATTTATAATATTAGTTAGGATGCGGTGTCCAGAGGGTGGTTGATCCGTGAGTATATATATAAGGGTTCCGTTTTCCCTTTTGAGATACGGAACCCTAAAAAGAAAAACCGGCCAAGTGCGAGTCGGACTCGCGCACGAGGGTTCCGTAGAAAGATTTTAACGCTTTTCTCTAGTGTTTTAAGAAGTCCAGTGTTAGCAGAGCCCTGCTCCTAAGCAAAATGTACGTAGTGTGGGGTCAACTTATATTGGTCTGCGAAATCTACAGACACATAAAAAATTAAGATTTCGAAAAATTTCGGTGTGGTTGTGCTTTAAGAGCTACCTTGATTCCAAATTTCAAGTTTCAAGGACATCTGAAAGTACCTTTTAAGTTTTTGGTAATCGGCAATTTGTATGGAAATAGATTTTTTAATGACTGTATCTTTTGATTGCGTTGACTTAGAAGGTTGATTTCTTCACAGCTTCAAGGGACCGCAGGCTTGAGTATTTGATATTAATTTCACCATGCTACCTAAACGCGTTCCAGAGAAAAAGGGTCTTGACAGACAGACAGACAACAAAGTGATCCTATAAGGGTTCCGTTTTTTCCTTTTGAGGTACGTTCAAAAATGAGGTCGAGAGGTCTAAGCCGACAAAGCCACTAGTATTAGCTGCAGTCACCAGTCCCCCGATGAGGTCCATGCGGCCCCTCGGCTTGGCGCAGAGGTCCTGCTGGTACTCCAGGAACACGCGCAGGTGCGAGTCGTTGCGGAACACGGGGTGCGCCGCCAGCCGCTGCAGGAACACTTCGTGCATCGCCACCGTCTTCTTGAACGTTGCCAGGTACTCGCTGGTGGAAACAAGTTTCTTGTTAAAAAAACATTCAACCATTAATATAAACATCAGCCATGCCCTTTGGAACATTTTTATCCCCCGACGAAAAAGAGGGGTGTTATAAGTATGATGAAAACCTGTGTCTGTTTAATCGAAAGCTAGATTAAAAAGATGGTTCTAAGCTCAGTTTCATTGTAATTGGTTCACCTGTTTTTGAAATATTGAACTTTGAAATGACAATGTCGGGGGTTTTTCGACTTTTTTAAGTTGGTTAGGTTATTTAACTTGTAATGTTTGCACAACAGCACAGTTTGCAGCAAAAGTAGCTAAGCAACCGAAGCGGTCACAATGATCTACACAAGCTCTTATTTCTATAACAATAGAGCCGTGCTTAGATCATTGTGACCACTTTGGTTGCTTAGCTACCTCTACTGCTGACTTTACGTAAATCTGTTCCAGTCAAATCTTGCAGCTAAATTTTAAAGCAATGCTTCAGCGTTAAAAGTCGCTCATCACTTTTGTACCTTTCCGGTCTACGGCCAGATACAGCGCGTCATACGTGATTGACAAGTGTGTTATTGCGACTAGGTACAAAAGTGATGAGTGACTTTAAACGCTGCCGCTGACTGCACTTAGCCCCAGATGTCAAGGAACAAAACATTTTAAATAAGGGTCAATCAACTTTTCTTTGCCACTCGTTGCCATGGAGATGTCCCCTGGGTCATTCGTCTAAAATAAGAATTTCTAAGGTACATCTAAGGCCATCAAACGTTAGACGTTTCGACAGTAATTCCTTCATGCTTCATCTAAGCATGCAAATCCTGACTTACGGGGCAGTGGGGTCTTAGAAAATCATATTTTTGTTGTGTTGCCCAAGGGACATCTCCATGGTAACGTGAAGCAATGAAAAGTTGATTGACCCATAAAAAAATACAAAAAATTAAATAGTTTTCGAATAAAATGCCTGTGACATATATGGACGGACATGACGAAAATATAAGGGTTTTTGCCATTTTGGCTACGGAACCCTAAAGGGTGCACAAAACTGAGCGCGAGGGGCGGCGTAGCCCCGGAAAATAGCCCTTTTGGCCCTAGGGTAAATACCCCACTGACTGTACTCACTCTTCAAGTTCCTCTTTCATCTTAAGAAACTCTTCCCTGGTGAGCGCTCCCTCGCCCTCTCCAAGACGCTGTAGCTTTTCCCGGGACGCGTCGAAGTCTGGCCGCGGGGGCGCCGGCGGGATCTGGACAACAAAAACATTACATACCTATAAAACAGTAACGTCACTGACACACAACGCACAGCCTAAACCATTGGCCCTAGAGACTTGAAATTTGGCAAACATATATGTACTCGCCAGGTCCAGCCGGTGGGTCACGGGCCCAGCAGATGATCCACGCCAGACAGCCTTCCTGGACGAGTACCCAGGGACGCGATACGCGCCGCTTAACGTACCTACTTAAACCTAAATGCCTTCCACTGACCTTCTTTCTGGAGTGTCTGAACTCCTCTCGCCAGCGTCACCAGAATGTATCTGTGTATGTGTATTCGTGTGTGTGTGTGACCCAGAGTAACCCAAAAGTTGATTAAGAAGGGATTTTTCGAAATTCCCACAGGATAGGGAACTATACCATTTTGAAATATTTCACTAGGGCAAAGCCGCGGGGCATAAGCTAGTATATATAAAATTAAAAGTCCTGACCAATATATCAACACACAGCGCAAACCGCTTGATAGAGACTTGAAATTTTGTACATATAAAACAGTAACGTCACTGACACACAACGCACAGCCTAAACCATTGGCCCTAGAGACTTGAAATTTGGCAAACATGTACCTT
Source organism: Clepsis dumicolana (assembly GCA_963691665.1). NCBI lineage: Eukaryota > Metazoa > Arthropoda > Insecta > Lepidoptera > Tortricidae > Clepsis > Clepsis dumicolana. Next base: position 4,743,817 of record OY829533.1, on the reverse strand, counting down.
GAGTAACCCAGAGGTGCACTAAGAAGGGATTTTTCGAAATTCCCGCGGAATAGGGAACTATACCATTTTGAAACGAGCCCTATGTACCTGCTGAGGGATTACAGGAACACATCATCATCATCGTATAAAATTCAAAGTCCTGACCAATATATCAACGCACAGCGCAAACCGCTTGATAGAGACTTGAAATTTTGCACACATATATATATAATTTTTTGTTAAATTATAGTAGGAAAGAGAGGAAGGGGAAGGCCGAGGATACAGTATTTAGATCAAATAAAAAAAGAAGATAGACGTTCTGTCGTATCAGGAGGTGAAAGAACGGACTGGAGACAAGAGTAGCACTCTTAAATAAGATGATGATGAATTTTTTTGTGAAATAAAGGGACGGATCAGGAAACAGGATGGAGTGACGACCTGGTAAAGATAGCACAAGGCCAACCTGAGTGGAGAGCCTTGGGGGAGGCCTATGTCCAGCAGTGGATGTCTTTCGGCTGACATGATGAAAGGGTTTTTTTTTATACGACAAGGAAGGCAAACGAGCAAGTGGGTCACCTGATGGTAAGTGATCACTACTGCCCATAGACACCCACCTCTATGGGGTATATATCGGAAGGGATATGTCAGTGTTGGTAAGAAGGCCATTAAAGTAAACTTACAATATAGCCAGCATACTGCTCATTCTCCTCATATCTGTCGTGCAGCCACACAAACTCCTCATGCTGTCGCACCACAAGAAACTCTGCCTTCTGGAATTCCGGCAGTGTTGTTTTGGTGTGCACTGTGAACTTCACTTTCTCCTTTTCGCTGAGAGCATCTGATATGTCTACCTGCAAAACATGAGAGGATTCATTAAACAATTTATTGAACAAAGACTGGACGAACCGGCGCCAGCATAACTTGAGTATTGTAGTTCAGAACTTCATGAAATTTGGCAGGCAAGTAGTTGGTATATTATGCAATTTTTGAGTTCCAACATGAGCAGAATCTGTTCTGGTAACACAGGAATCCAGATCTGAAGAGAATGGGGGCGCCACCATCTGTGTTAAAGAGTCATGTTTGACATATAATAGAATTCACATCATTTTAATTTAGTCCAAGTAACTGCCCCATTATCTTTAACAACTGACGTAAAAATATTACAAGCTTGTCATGCGTATTTGTGTGTCTGTCTGTGGCATTGTAGCTCCGAAACAGATGAGGCGATTTGGATTTTTTATTGAAAGTTTCATCAAAATCAGATTATTCAGATCAATAATTTAAAAAATAAGTTCTAGTTATTCACAAGAAATGTGGCATAAATTCTGTATTAGTCTATGCACTGTTTTCATCACAGTATCAACTTTTGTTTGTAATTATGACCACTGATAGTTCAAAGGTTGCTAGCTGTGGTGTATGTAAACATGGAGATGATTCACTGGATTTGGCATTTCATATTGAGGCATATGATAAGATAACAAGTTTAAGTTTACCCAACGTGGTCTGGTTGTTTACCAGAGGATTTTTTTTTAATTAAGTTTTTATTTCTGTGTTATATTATTTTTTTGAGATCAGAGTAAAACAGAAATCCATACATAGCTCAAAGCAATTTCTGTTTTTTTTTTATGTCTGAAAAAAAAAATCTTTACCCAAATCGAGTCAGCAGGAGAGGATAGGTTGTAACGAATATTTTACAATGCTAGTTTTGTTTGTGAAACTGTTACAAAAACACTTACCAGCAAGCTGTTATCGGCCAAAGAAACATTCTCGCTGGGCTTCTTCTTCTCTGCAGAGTCCCCTGCGGCCGGTGACTGCACGGACATTGTTGGGGCCGAGAGGGGGTCGTGGTTGGTCTCTTCCACACAGTCCTAGAAACATGTTTGTGCTTATTTGAATGCTTGTAGCAGTGTTAGTATAGGCCGCACGGTGGATTAAGATCGCTCGGCGAAACTGGTGGGGGCAATGTGGCGCATCTGTACAATTGTGCACAAAATTGTTAAGTTCTGAGTGTATTACTTTGAAACACATTTTTCTTATTTCGCATTTTTTGTACCTTTAGTCACCTAACATAATTATAACACTCGCATTTGCTTGTGACTTATTTTGCTAGTATGTTTATTCAGAATCTTGGTAGTATTTTTACCTGCTTTAAATTACCCATGATTCAATTACTTAGTTTCCTTTTTAACATAACAATTCACGTTGTTAACCATTTTTCTGGCTTGCCGTGTACAAACATTAAATTTGGGCATTTATTTCACCAACTACGACATCATAACGTACTTACTACTAATAGTAAAACAATCTGTACGTAACAGTACCCAAGAGACACGAGACGCGTGAACGAAGCGAGGGAGGGGACGAACGGCTTGATCTACCAATAACGTGTCGGCGCCAGCGCGCACCCTCCCCTCACTCCTCTACGCAACCAAATAGACCTAAGAATTGACTTCTGCGCATGCCCCTTCCACTTTTGCCCAGCGATCTTAATTCGCCGCATGACCTATAACACCCTCAATTGTATGTAAAACAGTCAGCAACTGGCCTATTGAGGCTTAAAAGATACTATGACCATATCAGTCAATGGTAGGCACTTTGAATTATTTTAAATAGGAAACTTGGGGACTGAATAGACAATTAGTTTTGGTTGAGATTTATACTGAAGTTTTCCACTGTCACTTTTAAAATAATTCTTAAAACATACCAAAGGAACACTAAATGCCACGCACTTCAACATTTAGCTCAACTTGTAAAATTACGAATTATTCTTATAAGAAATACCGCCTACACTATGCGGTGCGGTGTCTACTTATTAACGCCACTTGAGGCGGAAATACCCATGTTGCAGCAGCAACAACTAACTAATTAAAAAATAACAGTGTTAATTAAGAAAACGTGAGTCTAATTAGCGGTATCAAACAAACAGACCGCGGTAAACAACCTTGGAAACATTGAAAACTCACAAAATTCAGGCATCCACGTCAGTATCGTTTTTTATGGAAAAAGCTAAGTAAACGGACTATAACGCAGCAGTATTGTAGATCACAAGCATAACGAGAATGAATCATCCAAGTTAATAACGGTAATGATAAGAATTAATCAGTATTTAGATTATAACTTCCATATAACTTCAGTGAAATTCTTGAAAAACCAAGCGGCGACGCCCCCTAAATTCTTACAGAATTAGCGTGTAATTAACTATTGTAGATCTATTTAGAACATGCGAAGCTCACCATCATCTTGTTAGTATTGAGTGAAGAACCAATTAATGAAATTATCACTCTAATAATAAAGTCTTTCACAAAAACAATAAAGTTGAACGAACGAGTGATAGGTATTTTTATTTTTTAGAACAACTTTTTAATTTCATTTCATCTGTACAAAGATAAGCCTGGCAAAGATAGCCATCATACAGCCAGCCAAATAAAATAAGCGTAACTTGGAAAAACTGCGTGAAATAATTTGTAAGAAATTTTGTATGAAATGAAATCAACACATTTCATAAAATTTTAGCATTTATGTAATTTGAACAAGCTGGATAATCCAATTTTCTTGAAGTCATGAATCCTAAGTTTTTGAACGAAAATGGTTATCGAATCGATCATTAATTTGACAGCTTTAAATGTTGCCAACTTAAGAGTGAAGACCAAAAACCAAAACAAATTCAAAATGTGAAAATATTTCTTGGAACATGAACATCCGCTGTTTGTTTTATTGAGTACCCTTAACAAAGCGTGGGTTTCTTTAAATTTTGGAGTGAAAGGAGAGCATTTGATTAGTGTTTTCGTCATCTAAAAATAAAGAAAAAATACAATTATTACGTTGGTAACCCATATTTCGGGGCTCACAGAATATCGTTGTTTCTTTTTATCTTACTGAAAAGCTATCATCCATCCTGCTGTCACAACCACTGGATAAATTCAATACAAAATCTAGTTCGTTTCGTTTCGTACATCGAGTATGGAATCCCATATAGTACATATTGTTTACGAATTATTTACATAAAAATATACAATTATTTACACAAAATGGGCACACAGAAACCCGGAGAATGGGCGAATTCGCTGATTGCCAGATTCGAAGAGCAGGTAAGTCTAGATTGTCTTCTTAAACGAATGATCAGCAGGAAGACCCACCCTTCGGTATAAATTTTTGCATATATCTGTGTTTAAATGTGTAATTTTCAGTGGGAGTTGTCTGCGTCAGCTCTGAATTAATACCCTTAGTCTTCCGGTGATATTGCGACACAAGACCGTTCTATATAATGATTATTTTTGTATTGATCGATACTCTAAATTCGCCGAAGGGTTTTGCGCACAAGTTTTTTTTTTAATTCATTATGCGTTTACAAGATTAAATTACGCAAAGGCTTAAAATAATTTTATGTTTTTTTAATGACGCAGAATGGAAAGAAAGTATAAATTAGGTACCTAAGTAGTTATTTAATTTTTATGATTAAACCTAATCATCGCAGGCCGGCGCTCCGTTACAGAGACCGTACAGTGAGTTATTTATTAGAAAAAATATCCATGTTTTGGTTACTTATTGGTTTCTGACTGGCTCCTAACAGTTTGATAAATAATAATAATAATAAAAGACGTTTTTACTTACCGACACACAGATTCACAGAAAGATATTATAGCAAAAGGTACAGTAGTTTAAACCTTTTGGATGCCTAGTGAGGGATTCATCCCAAAATTTTATGTATCTTTTTGTATTTACAAGGTTTTGCATAAATATGTATGTTTGTAAGTTGTCCATCAACTCTTGCAACTGAATTTTAAAGCAGTACCAATTGATATGAAATTCAGAATGCTTATGTAAATCCGGTGAGAATGCAATAATCTCACTTATGTTCACAGCTTCCATACAAGACGGGTGCCCAGAACCTCCACTCACGGATCAACGAAGAGCAGTGCAAGGCGTGCCTGGTGCAGATCAGCCGGCACCGGTTCTCTCTGGTCATCGCTGGGCTCACCAAGATCTTACAACGAGTCAATGAGCTGGTAAGCAACTTGTAATATGAAAGTACTGTGAGATTTTAATAAACGAAGTGTCAATTGATTTGTTAAAGTCTGAGTAACTGCACTTTTACAAAATGTTATATAGTGTGTGTTAAATTTCACTCACTTCGAGTGGTTGGATTAATTTAGTATAGATGTGTTTGTAAATTGGATGACAATGCAGACACGGTAAAAACAAGTTTTTTTTTTAACAAGATCTGATTTAATCTGAAGAAATTGGGCTGCCCAATATTCGGCGCTTCCACTTTCCGAATATTCGTTCGTAGCATCTCTAGTCTCCAAGTATTGGTATATATTCATTGATGTTTTTGCATTATAGAGAGTAAGCGAGCAAGCGGGTCATGCAATAGTAAGTAATAACAGTCACCTAAGAAACTATACACATTGTTATTTGTGTTGCAAATTTTTCCAAGTAGAATTCATTTGAACACATTCATTTAGAAATTTTGAGTTGAGTTGTCCTGCTGTTTTCAAACTTGGGATAGGTCTGACTATTGAAGCTGTAAAAGCAAAAAAGTATGAAAGAGTCAGCATAGGGGCCGTTTTATAAAAGGTTGTAAACATGCTTTTTTTTGTTTTTTTTTTAATATCCTAATCTACTTAAAAGCACAAGTACTTACTATCAATTTTAGAAGGTGAAAAAATGGGCCCCAAAATTTTGTTTTACAATATGTTACCCTTTCCATATATACATATATACACTTAGGTATAGTTAATGGCATTGTAGTAAGATTGATTTTTGCGTGGCCCGTGGGAAAGGTTTTCTATGTCTATACATGAGTGTAACAGGATGGAATGGAAATACAAAAAAGTGTTAAAAATTGCGACATTCTGCTAATGTTGTCTGCATTTGTTGCTTTATGTATGCTTAAGCAGGCTTAGTTTCGCTTGTAGTAGTTTTTTGGTGTTGTGTTGTTTTAACCCCGATAAAAAAGAGGGGTGTTACAAGTTTGACTTGTGTATCTGTGTGTCTGTCTGTGGCGTCGTAGCGCCTAAACGTATTAACTAATTTGGACGTGGCTTGTTTTAAATCGAAAGCCAGTTTAATCGAGGTGTTCCTTGGCTAAGTTTCATAAGAATCGAAATCGGTCCATCCGGAGCTATGATGCCAAAGACAGATACACAGGTCAAAGTTATAATACCCCTCTTTTTAACATGAAACTACCGTGAGATTCAATCATAGTGAAATAAGGGATCACTCACGTATGTCAGTCGAGTATAGCCCGACATGTTTCGAACCAATCCGTAGTCCTTCCTCTGGGAGCACACGCTACGCCGGTGGCGAGACGTAGACCCCTCTTTTTCGTCGGGGGTTAAAAATTTTGGTGATATACAACTTTTCTAATTTAAAGGTTATTATTATATATTTTCTTGCATTTCGCAGTATCAAGCTACAAGCGTAAACCTGAGCAGGACCCCGACAGATGCAGAGAAGAGCTACAGTGATAGTCTGGTCATAGTTCTAGACACACTGGAGATATGCCTGAGCTCTCCGAACGCCAAAGACACCACTAAGTATGACGAGAATATGAACGTTAAGATCCTGCTGAGGGAGGTGTGCCAGTTTATAGGTAAGTGAATTAAAAACACGCACATATCCACGCATTGGAAATAAATTAAAAAAACCAGACGAGTGCGAGTCGGACTCGCGCGCCGAGGGTTCCGTGCAAGGATTTTTCCCGCTTTTCTCCAGTGGTTTAAGTTGTTCAGTGTTAGCAGAGCCCTATAATGTATGACAGACGAACAACGAAGTGATCCTGTAAGGGTTCCGTTTTTCCTTTTGACGTCCGGAAATTTTGTGAGCAGGTTTCCTACTTAGTTATATATGTTTTTTGTCGATTCGTTTTTTAGATTTTTTTCAAGGAAAAAAACAAAAATTTTCGAAAATGATACGATCTTCGTGAAATTTTGTGTTTACGCCTTAAAACACTCGTGTGATCTTATTACAAAACTCGGCTTCGCCTCGTATTATAAAACCACAGCACCCGTGTTTTATAGTTTAGTGTTGCGTTGTAACTCGTAACGTGTTCGCGATGTGTTACAGACATGCGCAATGACAGCACAGGCAGAGACACGTTGCTGCGTCAGCTCGCGAGCAAGGTCCTCTTTGCGTTGAGCCTCAATTTCTTCAACGCCGTGTTTAACAGAATAAGTGCCAGGTTACAGGTAATACGCACCATAGCCACTATAGATTTGATTGCATAACAGAGCTTTCAAACGGGTTATGTTTTTAACCTTTTCAACGCCAAGGACGCTTAAAAGCGTCATGAGCCGACGTGCCTACGCCACCAACGCTTATAGGCGTCCGACTGCACAGTGCAAATGCGACCTACGAACGTGTGCTTAAGGTTTAAGTCCGCGTTGACATTATGCCAACTTGGCGTGTGGATGACAACTTTGGCGTCGTTGGTGTTGAAAGGGTTAACCCCCGACCCAAAAGAGGGGGTGTTATAAGTTTGACCTGTGTATCTGTGTACTGTGGCATGATAGTTCGAAAACGAATGGACCGATTTCTAAGCGGTTTGTTTTTATTCGGAAGCTAGTTTAATCGAGATGGTTCTTAGCTTATCTTAAGGTATAATACTTATGTATAATTATATTGCTACGCCCTTACAGGGTAGTACCTAGGTTAACTTAAGTTAATTTTATGTACTGTGCAATAAATAAATAAATAAATAAATAAATAGCTAAGTTTCATTAAAATCGGTTTACCCGTTTTTGAAATATTGAACCTCGAAATGACAATGTCGGGGCATTTTCAACTTTCAACCGATTTTAATGAAACTTACCTAAGAACCATCTCGATTAAACTGGCTTTCGATTAAAAAAACGCATCGAAATAGCTCCATCCGTTTGGGTGCTATGATGCCACAGACGTATACACAGATCAAACTTATAAGTCTTATAACACCCCTCTTTTTCGTCGGTGGTTAAAACTTTATTTGCTATATCTTAGTTCGGGGCGATCCACTAGTTTGAATTCAAACAGACGTACGATTACGAGATTATTTATTTGCAGGAACTCGCCTCCAGCTCAGAAGAGAACCCTGACTACACAGACATAGAGTTAATTCAGCACATTAACGTTGACATACTCAGACTTATAAGGCTACTCACAGGTAAGCCCACAGTATCTATCTATACCTACAAAACAGTACCGTGACTGACTGACTGACAGACAACGCACAGCCTAAACCACTGGATCTAGAGACTTGAAATTTGGCAGACATATACCTTGAGTATCCTAGAGGTGCACTAAGAAGGGATTTTTCGAAATTCCCACGGGATAGGCAACTAGCCCATTTTGAAATATTTCACGGGGGCAAAGCCGCGGGGCAGAAGCTAGTATTTTATAAAGCTACAAGTTACAATTTACAAGCGGAGGTCTCATTCTATCACCTCTTGTTAGAGAGAGACTTCCGCTTGTAACTTGTGGCTTTATAAAACACGGCCCGCATGCTTATTATCTAATGTCATTATGCATAAACGTCACTCAAGCCTGCATTACTTAAAATAGGTTTTGTCTTCTTCTTACTAACGGAAATGTGAATGTGACAAAAAAGGACGGACGAACTTTAACGGCATTTTAGTTAAAATAGGTTTATGAATAATATGTTAACTCGCCCGCAATCCACGTCGTGTTCATTTGGGTCAATCAACTTTTCGTTGCCACACGTTGCCATGGAGATGTCCCCTGGGTAACACAGCAAAAATATGATTTTCTAAGATCCCACTCTCCCGAAAGTCAGGATTTGCATGCTTAGGAGATGAAACTCCTAACGTTTGATGGAGGTGCTTTACAAAATCTTATTTCAGAAGAGTGACCCGGGGGACATCTCCATGGCAACGAGTTGCAAAGAAAAGTTGTTTGACCCGTTTTTACAATTTTTGTATGGGCTGGTATCGGAAACAGCTAGCTGTCACAGTCGTACAAAAACTGACAGTTCAATCCGATGACCAGTGTCAAAACAGTTACGCAATGTGGGCCATTACGACTCAAAAATCCGCTAGGATTGCTAGTGTGTCGATTGAGTGTCGATTGAGGTCTATCTATCAATTTTCACCAAATTCAAATTCAAATGTATTTATTTGTTAGAATACAGTATAATACAATGGAATTAAGATAATATTATTGATGTCCTGGTATTCAGCATGCAAGCAAGCGTAGAAATATTTCATTATTATAAACTAAAGGTAGGTATTTAAATAATATTATTTTAGTTATAATTACATGCGGAGAAAAAAAAATTACAAATATAAATGTCAATAACTGTAAATTTGCCATTACCAAGGCCAGTAGCTTGCCTGTCTTAGTGGAGAATGACAGAAGACCTCACTCGACACTAGCGGGTTTTTTACTCGCGATAGACCTCATTACCTTATAGTATGTACTCGTTATTTACAGTGATTTATTCCATCTCTTCTGTTACAGAATCTATTCAGAAGTTTAAGTTATTAAGGAAATCAGCGCATATAGTTTTGGTGTCGTCTCTAGAGAAAGCAATATGGAATTGGATGGATACATACCCACAGGTAAACATATTTATATGTAAACTTAAACTATAACGATTAACGATTATCGATCGATTCCCGGGGTTGGTATTTTTCTGGTTTTTTTTCTGTGTATTCATGTTTCGGTGAGTTTATTAAAAATATGATTAACGATTAATTAGAAATGATGAAAACGGGATATTGATCGCGATTACCTTATGGGTTTGTTGAGATTGATGCAGTTATAATCAGGGGTAAAACTATAAGGTAATCGCGGTCAATGTCCCGTTTTCATTATGTCTAGTGCAATTAACCGCGAATCCTTTAAAACTGTTAACGATTAATTGTTTTGTGTTCCGGTGTGGAGAGTAAGAGAGCCGGTGTAGAGGCACAAGAGGCATTTCACCTTAGCTGTCTAGGTTGGCAATGCATCTGCGAACCATCCGGGGTTGCGGGTGTTTATGGGCAGTGGTGATCGCTTACCATCAGGTGACCCGCTTGCTCGTTTGCCTCCCTCTTGCAGTAAAAAAAAAAAAAAAAAAAAAATTTAACATTTGGGATATAGAGTAATGCCTTACTCAAGTGTTTAACCGTAACTTAGCGGTACAGCATGCAACATGATGATGCATATTGCTTAGTTAGCAATAAGTAATTGCAAATTACGTAGCTTAAGTAATCTCATTGTACTTTTGAATCTTGGTATTTTACCAATATACTCCATAAAACAGTCATGGGTTTCATTTAAACGACAAACCTCTGGCCCCTATTTCATTTTTATATGACAATTCGAACTACATTTCTTTGCCAATATGAAGCGCGCTAACACAAAAGCTCTTCAAGTCAGCAGCTGACACCGAATTGTCAATGGAAACTGACAATTGTAAGGTTGGTGGAATAGGGGCTTGGAAGGCGTTATCAACATAGTTCAGGGACATGAATCAGTTTGTCAAAGGTTTTTCGGCAAACATTAGTAAACTAGAGTTGTGCCTGCTCGGTCTTTAAAGGGAGCGATCCGATCTCGGTGAAAGGAACTAGTTCGGTATTTTAGTTCCTTTAGTTCAGTAGTTCAGTGAACGAGTTAGAACTGTTTTGATCTGTGAAGGACACAGAACGGAATGATAGTTGTTCATCTCACTCCCACTTGCTCTAGAGACACTTTGAACGAGCGTTATTTATCTCGCTCTTCGGTCTCGGTCACTCTCACTCGCTCCGTTCCGCTCAAGCGATTCATCCACTCCACTCCTCTACCTACTGAACTAAAGGAGCGAAGACCGATTCAAATCGTGCGAAAGGATTTAGTTCCTTTCGGTCCGCGATGGGAATTCATTCCTAACAGTTCTTAGTTCCTGACCGACTCAAGCCTATAGCAAATCTCCGTACATTGCCTTGCAGGAGTTCGCCGAGGTCCAATGCCGTCCCAACGAGGAGCTCAGCAAGTGCTGCGACACGCTGTTCGACGTGCTGCAGGACAGCTTCTCGGACAACAAGAAGTCGCGCGTGGCCATGTGGCCGCTGCAGATCATGCTGCTCGTGCTCAACCCGGTGAGTAACCAATCAACTTAAAAAAGTTGAAAAACCCCCGACATTTTCAATTCAAAGTTCCATATTTCAAAAACAGGTGAACCGATTTTAATGAAACGTAATTAAGAGCCATCTCGATTAAACTAGCTTTCGATTAAAAAACCGACATCGAAATCGGTCCATCCGTTTGGGAGCTAGCATACACAGATACACAGGTTAAACTTGTGACATCACTCTTTTTCGTCGGGGGTTAAAAAATAGAAGTAAATCTTTCAAAGAGGGACGTAAAGAACCAATTTCTAACAAAATATGTCCTTAGCATAGCGAGGGTGCTAATAATTCAAGTTTGAAATTGGCGTTTTCCTCGAGTCAAACACTGCACCTCATCTCGACTATAAGGAAAGTGAAAAAACAAATGTTGATGGAAAAATATTTATACGAAAAAAATTGCTCCTCCCCAAAGACGTTTTCGCGCCAATTTCACGCTATTTTTTTTTTTCTTAACTGGACGCTGGTCAGAATAGTTGAGTATAGTTCAAAATGTGAGGTCGCGACCTCTACAGCTCACAGAGCCACTAGTTTTATTTCGACATTCAGGCCCCTACCTATTTCACCAACTTTACAAATGTCACATTACAATGACAATTCGGTGTCAATTGCTGACTTGAATAGCTTTTGTTATAGCGCGCTTCTCTTCTTCATATAATCGTCCCACGATAACTCTGCATAAGATAATTTATTGAATCAGGCGTTACTTTGCGGAGGTCCATATTTATGAACTAAAAAACAATTACTTTGCTCACCCGCGACCACTAATGACAAATAGTTATATCTGTGCGGCAAATGTATGTTTCCATGCAACACCTCCGCCTCCACTGCTACACGAATCAACACATGCCACACAGACCCAACTATCACCACCACCACTATACTAAACGCTGACGCGTTTCGGCACTCTCCACGAAGCCATTTACGAAGCACAACAACAACCGCTCAACATGCCACCACTTCCACTACTGACATATGTAAACCATGTACTCAACTTAGTTAATGACAAAAAATGATGGTTTTGTCATTAACTAAGTTGAGTGCCGAAACGCGTCAGCGTTTAGTATAGTGGTGGTGGTGATAGTTGGGTCTGTGTGGCATGTGTTGATTCGTGTAGCAGTGGAGGTGGAGGTGTTGCATGGAAACATACATTTGCCGCACAGATATAACTATTTGTCATTAGTGGTCACGGGTGAGCAAAGTAATTGTTTTTTAGTTCATAATGATAGTAGCAATCAAAAGTTGCTGTTTTTTTTGTCTGTCCATTGTAGGACAATTTTGCCATTGTTTAGTAGGTTTTGCCGTTGTACGGTAAAAAAGAATCTAGAAAACGATATATGTGGATGTGAATGAAAGATGACCTGTTTAAAGTTTAATCTAATCAAAAGTTAATTTATTTCAGAGTTGCAAAAGCGCTTAGTCGATGCAACTTGTGACCAAAGGGCTGGCAGTTTTCTCTCTCAAATAATCAGCATCGCTATTGAGCGAGGCAACGCTGCCAGCCTTTTGGGCACCATGCCACGGGGGCCTTATTTAGATTTAATTTAGTTTTAAGTTTTAGTTTATTTAGTTTTAGCTTTAGATTTAATGTCATTGTGAATAGCTTTTATTATGTAAATAAATTTTGTTAATCAAAAGCTTAAAACGTGTTGTTTGACTATAAATCAGTGTTGCCATAAACAAACTTTAGATTTCTACTGTTGTCAGTTCGTTGCAGAGTTATCGTGGGACGACTGTATTAGCAATGAAATGTAGATCGAATTGTCATTGCAAGCTGACATTTGTAAAGTTGGTGAAATAGGGGCCAGCTATAACTATCAACCCAATTATAATTTTAATTTTATTTATGTTGCAGAAAGTATTAGAAGAGATAGTGAACGCTGACAGCGGCGCGCCGTGCAGCCCGCGGCACACCAAAAAAAAGCATTTCATAGACTCTGTGAAGAGAGGACTCAGTGAGTACCTAGCTTAGCCCGACTTGCACTGAGCGGGGTTAGGTGCTAACCCGGGGTTAACGCAACGTCAGACGATACAAATACGTCAAGTTCGCTACCACCATCGTACTCGCTAATCCTGCCGCTAAGCAGCAGTGCTTGCACTGTTGTGTTCCGGTGTGGAGAGTAAGACAGCCGGTGCAATAACTGGCACAAGAGGCATTTCATCTTAGCTCTCTAGGTTGGCAACGCAACTACAAACCCCCCGAAGTTGCGGGTGTCTATGGGCAGTGGTGATCACTTACCATCAGGTCACCCAGTTGCTCGTTTGCCTTCCTTGTTGTATAAAAAAAAAGTTAAGGGGCGTCCCTGAGAGGATGAACTTGAACCTTTCGCGCTTTCCTCAGCCCACCTCACTTCTACTAAACAACTTCGTTTTAGTGGCGACATCTATTAAATATCGGTCTACCTTCATGTTACACAGTATTATCACAGATACAATACAATACAATACAAATATTCTTTATTGAAAACCACAAAAATAGTACAAAGAGATTACAGAAAACAGGTATGGTATGGTATGGTACAGATAACGCGTCTTATCGCAAAAAAAAATGTTCAGAATTCGCTCCGAATACTTAAATTACTTATTTAAAAAAAATTAAATGTGTATATCTATAAAACAGTACCGTGGCTGACTGACAACGCACAGCCTAAACCCAGTGGTCTAGATCCAGTGATCTAGAGACTTGAAATTTGGCAAACATATACCTTGAGTATCCCAGTGCACTAAGAAGGGATTTTTCGAAATTCCCACGGGACAGAGAACTAGCCCATTTTGAAATATTTCACGGGGGCAAAGCCGCGGCGCATAAGCTGGGTTGTTAACCCTTAATTTGGCAGAACTGAAAAGTGAAAACCTGAATTCTAGTCTCTTCTGATTTTATACCTACTAAAAATGGGTAATAAAATAAAAATACTTCTATAAATATTCGCAAACTCAAACTCTAACCCTGTTATTCATAAACCTATATTAACTAAAATGCCGTTAAAGTTCGTTTGTCCCTTTTTGTCACATTGACATTTCCGTTAGTAAGAAGAAGACAAAACCTGTTTTAGCTAATAGAAGAGGCTTGAGTGACGTTTATGAATGAGGGCATATCTCTTTATTGATGATGGTTCAAAAGAAAAAATGTTTTAACTTAACTTCTATTGCTAATTATATTTGACGTTCAGTGACTTTGGATTATGACATAATTTTGAAAAGCAGAGAAATTCATTGATGACGTTTGTGCTATGTACTGTGAGCTGGTGCCTATTTAGGCACGGCCGTTGGGTGAGTGTAGCCCTAGTGGCTCAAGCTGCGAGAGGCGTAATAAGAGGGAAGACACTGAACTTGTGTTTTAAATTATTTTTATTCTTTTCTTCAATAAAAAACGAATACACGACTTTTCGTATGAAAGCCCGGTGACAGAGTGTCGCTCATGTTTTTAGAGTATTTTTAAACACTTTGCATTCATATTTTAAAATCAACGAACACAATCATCAAACAATGACCGGCCTCTTCACAGTACTGTCTATGTCCACCAAGGTGTACATTGCCAAATTAAGGGTCATATGCCTTCCCACCAGGTCCTCAGAACAACTCCAAGCAGATGACGGAGGCGGCCGCCGTCACTTGCGTTAAGCTCTGCAAAGCGTCCACGTACCTCAACATTGCTGATAGCGGCAATGTCACCTTCTGCCTCGTCAAGTCTGTCATCAATGATCTCAAGGTCAGTCATTCAACCCCGACGCGAAACGAAGGGTGTTATAAAGTTTGAACTGTGTATCTGTGTCGGCGTATCTGTCTGGCATCGTAGCTCTTAAACGTATGGACGCATTTGGACGCGGCTTGTTAGGGTTCCGTAGCCGAAATGGTAAAAACGGAACCCTTATAATTTCGTCGTGTAAATTTTTTTTGTTTCAGCTTTTGTGCCCTCTAAGATATTTTTTGTTATTTAAAAAAATCCTTTATTATCAGATCATTGTAAATCCATAGATTGTTAGCGACAATGGTTCTGCTTACGAGCTATGTTATATAACTACTGAACTGAGTAGCGACTTATACAAAACACCTGTGCTCCAAATTTCATCAATATACGAGTACATATATCTTGTAGTTTTTGAGTAAAACGCCTGAGACATACGGACAGACGGACGAACATGACGAAACTATAAGGGTTCCGTTTTTAGACATAAAGATAGACATAGATATAACTTTTTGCCATTTTGGCTCCGGCACCTAAAAAACACGGTAACGAAGTAATATATGGTTCAGATCATCGATATATAAAACATTAAAGATAGGCCACACACCAGTTCAGCGCTGACAAAATGCGGCCCTCACTCATTATCTGTCATTAGACTGACATAATGCCAAACATCGAGGGATACTAAGTCACCGAATCACCTAATCACCTTTAATTGCTGTCCGCGCGTGGTGAATTTTTGTATATCAATGGTTCAGATAATAAAATTTAAAAAGTGAAGAAGCGCAAGTCTCACCACGCTTTCCTTACTGATTTAAATTGATCAAAAAAATTTTTTTTCAGTCCCTTCTCTTCAACCCCTCGAAATCCTACATTCGGGGCAGCCTGATGTCAGGCTACTCCGAGCTGGACCTGATGACTGATTGCTTCGTGTCGCTTTTCCGCATCATGCCGCATAGTAACGACGCTCTCAAAGTGTGCCTCAACCTCAACACACACATATCCTACCACTACGTCATAGTCAACTCGTTGCTGCGGTGAGTAACTCACTAGCAACTCACTCCCTGGTCACTCAATCATTCCCTGGTCACTCACTCACTCGTTCACTCCCTAGTCACTTACTAGTCACTCCCTCACTCCCAAGTCACTCGCTCACTAACCTCTCACTCACTACCTGAACACTCACGCGTTCACTCTCTAGTCGCTTACTATAGTCACTCCCTCACTCCCAAGTCACTCGCTCACTACCTGAACACTCACGCGTTCACTCTCTATTCACTTACTATAGTCACTCCCTCACTCCCAAGTCACTCGCTCACTAACCTCTCACTTACTACCTGAACACTCACGCGTTCACTCTCTAGTCACTTACTATAGTCACTCGCTCACTAACCTCTCACTCACCACCTGAACACTCACGCGTTCACTCTCTAGTCACTTACTGTAGTCACTCCCTCATTCCCAAGTCACTCGCTCACTTACCTCTCACTCACTACCGAACACTCACGCGTTCACTCTCTAGTCACTTACTATAGTCACTCCCTCACTCCCAAGTCACTCGCTCACTAACCACTCACTCACTGCCTGGATACTCACTCAATCACTCCCCAGTCACGTACTAGTCACTCCCTCACTTCACTCATTAGTCACTCCCTCACTTCACTCACTAGTCACTCCCTCACTAGCCACTCGCTCACTTTCTTGTCACGCGCTCACTCTCTGGTCACTTGCACATTCTCACTCCCTGTTCACTCACTCACTAGTCAGTGGCTTCTGGTGGTGCGACCACTATCGTCTCCGCAGGAGGGAACTCTTCAACAGTTAATGGCATCGACTTGAATTTGGTATGGATGTGTAAGTTGGATGACAATACAATTACAACAAAAAGTACATCCGGCAAAAAAGCTTGAATTTAAAATCAAATTTTTGAATAAAACTTGTTAAGATATATTGAATATCGAAATGAAAATGTCGGCGGTTCTAAACTTTTCTGAATTAGTTAGGTTATATCAGAGACAAGTACTCGTAATATAAAAACTGCCAATCTCCGTACACTTTCGTAGCTCCGAAATATAAGGTTCACTAGATGGCGTTGTTTAGCCGGGGTATTACTCGCCATGCTAAACAACGCCATCTAGTGAACCTTATATCTTGGAGCTACGCAAGTTAGTATGAACTTGGTATGAAGATTTGTATTACAGTCGAGTTATCCAATATCTGTACAGCCAACGGTTCATAAATATCTAAACATGGACCTTATGTTACTGGCAATAAAGTCTGTATAAATATTTTTGAACTGTTGACTGTATAGATATTGGAGAACTCGACTGTACATACTTGTCTCTGGTTATATTATATGATATTGTTGCAGGATAATTAAACAGCCGCGCCTTCCGTGGTGGCCGCAAATCGAACTGCTCTATCCGCGCGCGGCTGAGCTGAGAGCCATGTTCACGGACACATTGAACAAAGCTACTCAGGTATAGTATTGAATTGACAAATGCTTTTTCATGTCAAAGTGCTTATGACCTTGACATAAGATGGGTTTTCGCCTGACCTGTGGAACAACTTTCTTCACTTTACCAATAAGTTGTTTACTAATGTTTGCCAAAGTGATTAATTTCCCAAATGTTTCATTTTCCAAAATCCTTTTTTTTTTTAGAAACTGAATATTTCAGATTTTTTTTATAAAACAAATCTAGGCTAACCTCTAGTTCTACGAGATGGCTCTGAAGTAAATACTGAAATATTTACAGTTTATCGTCAGACTCTGACTTGGTGACAATGGGACCACCTTGGGATTATAATCTTTCGAATAAGATTTTTTTTTCATTCCCTTACAATGTTTGTGAAAAGCATTATACAAGCTTTGGCTGGAACAAGGGTTGCCGGACTCGTACTATAGCCGGCCTCGTGTTACTCGGCCGTCTAACCCTTTCGTCCGGCATCCCCTTTCTTCCCGGCCTCTGCAGTAATGTACTATTGAAAATCTATCCACAATTTACGGAGAAATCGGTGAATACATAAAAAAAAAACCGAACAAGGGCGAGTCGGTGTTTTAGTTGTCCAGTATTAGCAGAGCCCTATTCCTAAAAAGTGTCTTGACAGACAGACAGACGGACGGACAAGCGATCCTATTAGGGTTCTGTTTTTTCCTTTTGAGGTACGGAACCCTGAAAAAATGTACAGTTGAACACAGAACCTCCTACTTTTTCGAAGTCGATTAAAGAACAAAGACCTAAGCTAATTAAGCCTACATCCACAGGGCTACATTGTCCACACGCCTCTGCGCATGATATCTCGCTCGCTTAAGTCGAAAGAGGTGCAGGCGAAGTTCAACAAATCGGAAGAGATGCCGGCCTACAGAAACCTGCTGCTCTGCATGGTCCGGCTCATACACGCCGACCCCATGCTCATGTTAAGCGTAAGTATTAACCCTTTATTTGGCAGAACTTAATACTTTATTTTGCGGGTGGTAGGACCTTGTGCGATTTCCGTCCGGATCGCTACCACCATCTTACTCGCTAATCCCTCCTCTAAGCAGCAGTCCTTGCACTGTTGTGTTCCTGTGTGGAGAGTAAGACAGCCGGTGTAGTTACGGGCACAAGAAACATTTAATCTTAGCTCTCTAGGTTGGCAACGCATCTGCAAACCCCTCTGGGATTGCGGGTGTCCATGGGCAGTGGTGATCACTTCGTTGATTAAAAAAAAATCTGAAAAGAGAAATCCTGAATTCTAGTCTCTTCTGATTTTATGTCTATTAAAAAAGTGTAGTAAAATAAAATCCGACATAGCCCGAAGAATTGCGAAACTTAAGTGGCAGTGGGCGCGGCACATAGCTCGCAGAACTGATGGCCGACGGGGTCGTATGCTCCCAGAGCAAGGATTACGAATTAGTCCGAAACAAGTCGGGCTAAGCTCGACTTATGTACATGAGCAGAGCTCGGACAGGTCATAGCAAAAACAGATATGGAAATAGAACAATACTCAATAGAGTCGATACTTAAGACTATAATTTTCTAAAGAGGATATTATCGTAATTTAACATTAAACCTTATTTAGTTGCATATCTGTCATGGTTTTGTCAAAGTGGCATTCTTGAAACAGTTTTGTGGTGACAATTTAAATTAGTAAAATTATTTACATAGGGTTGTTTCTAAATATATTAAATATGGCGTAAATAAAAACGATTAATAAGTGGATTGAGAACTACCCCGAACTCTATTGTAATGAAATTGAAAAATATGATTAAATAATACTGTATACATAATGCGACTCTATTAATCTTGTTCTATTACCGTGTTGCAATTATTTTGCTATGACCTGTCCGAGCTCTGTACATGAGTGGTCCGTTTTTATTTCACTAAGATTGAGTCTCACGTTAGTTTCATGTTAAAGGTAGGGTTGGATCATGGAACTCTATATGTTCACAGAACCCTGGCCGCTCGGGCCTGGAGATCCAGTCGTCCACCACGGAGCTGATCAACGGGCTGGTGTCGCTGGTGCACCAGACGGGCATGGGCGAGATATCGCAGGAGGCCATGGACGCGCTGCTGGCGCTGCACCGGCCCGACCGGGTGCACATGTGGAACCCCGAGGCGCCGCTCAACACCTTCTGGGATATTAGGTACTGTTGGGACCCTGGGGTGCTTTTGAACACCTGGGGTATAAGGTACTGTTTAGACCTGAGGCGCCTTTGAACACCTGGGGTATATGGTACTGTTGGAACTCCGAAACGAATTTGAACACCTTCTGGGATATAAGGTGCTGTTGGGACCCTGAGGCGCCTCTGAACACCTTCTGGGATATAAGGTACTGTTGGGACCCTGAGGCGCCTCTGAACACCTTCTGGGATATAAGGTGCTGTTGGGACCCTGAGGCGCCTCTGAACACCTTCTGGGGTATAAGGTACTATTGGGACCCTGGGGTGCTTTTGAACACCTGGGGTATAAGGTACTGTTGGGACCCTGAGGCGCCTTTGAACACCTTCTGGGACATAAGGTACTGTGGGGAGTAGCCCAGGAGGTGGGCACCGGAGAAAAACTTCAGCCTATCAAATCGTTTTGACATTTCAAAAAAGTTGCTGATTTGACTAAGTAGGCACCATGCCTATTGACCGAACGAGCGAAGCGTCTTATTAGACAAGCTTGGACAAAAATGCTTTCGTATGTCTGTCCGCCGTCTGTCCGTCTGTCCGGCTGTTCTCTACAGGTCGCATTTTTCCACCGATTCTAGTGAAATGTTGTGAGCAGGTTCGTTAATTATACAGGGTGTCCCACGACTATGCCTAAGCATTTTTTTTATCTGTGAGTGTAATATTATTTGATTTACAGAATAAAAGAATGTCTTAAGGAAGCAAAATATTCTATCTACAATATTTAAGTTATTTTCCCTCCACGTGGCATAGCAGCGGGACTATACAGGATAGATTTTTGCCGTTTCGTTTTTTGGAAATTATGTATTATGTTATAAATTAATTGGAGTTAAATGATACAATATGAGTCATTTATTCAAAAAAACATAATGAACTGGGTAATTAAAATAATGCTAATACTAAAACTAAAAATAAAAAAGCTGTCCCTGACTATGAAGCTTGAGGTCCCGGGGTCAAATCCCGGTCAGGGCAGGTGTTTGTATGATGAATATGAATGTTTGTTCTCGGGTCTTGGGTGTTTAATATGTTTATCCGTTGTCTGGTACCCATAGTACAGGCTTTGCCTAGTTTGGGAGTAGGTCAATTGGTGTCAAATTGTCCCATGATATTTATTTATTTATTTAAATCACTGTTAGGTAAGGTGCCCAGAAGGCTGGCAGCATTGCCACGCTGGATGGCAACGCTTAACCTCTGTGCTAAGTAAAAGCCAGCCCTCTGGTCACCCGAAGCTTCTATTAGTTTGGTCGACAGTGACCTGTAAATGTTAATGGCAGTCTGTCCCCACGGATTCATGGTTTCTACCCCAAACGGCTCAAATATGTAAGCACTACCAATGCCTGCATATTTGCGCCGCTTGATGCTTTCCAGAGAGTCTGCAGCGGCACCGGCCATCGCAAAGGTGTTATACAATCAATTATTATAATTTTTTTTTGTCCACAGCTCTCAGATCCTGTACAATATAAGCCAGAAGTTGATACAGCGTCAAATAGGCAACTATCGTGAGGTGCTCCGCTGGTTACGAGACATACTGACGTGCAGGAACGAGTTCTTGGCGAAACACAAAGAGTATGCTAACGTAGGCAGCCAGATACCTATATGTAAACAGGCCCATATAAAGCTAGAGGTGAGTTATACTTATACAGTGCAATACAATAACTCTTTATTGAACACCACATAACAGGCAAAAGAAGAAATAAGGCACTTATATACGTGAGTGATCCGTTTTTATTTCACTACTAGCTGTTGCGCGCGACTTCGTCCGCGTAGATTTCGGTTATCGCTATCCCGCGGGAACTACTTATACAATTTTTCCAAATAAAAAGTAGCCCAAGTAGCCATTCCTCAATATTCAAACTATATTCTTGCCAAATTTCATCTAGATTGGTGCAGCGGTTTTCCCGCGAAGAGGAAACAAATGGACAGACAGAGAGACAGAATTACTTTCGCATTTATAATACTAGCTGTTGCTGGCGACTTCGGTTGTCGCTATCCCGCGGGAACTATACAATTTTCCGCGATAAAAGATAGCCTGTATTCTAACCTAGGGTATAAGCTATCCCTGTTCCAAATTTCATCCAAATCCGTCTAGCCGTTTCAGCGTGAAGAAGTAACAAACATACTCACTCACAAACTTTCACATTTATAATATTAGTGGGATTAGTTATTTATTTTATTTTATACGACAAGGAAGGCAAACGAGCAAGTGGGTCACCTGATGGTAAGTCATCACCACTGCCCATAGACACCCACAACCCCGGAGGGCTTGCATCTGTAACGCATCTGGATTGCCGACTGCGTCTCTTGCGCCCGTAACTACACCGGCTGTCTTACTCTCCACACCGGAACACAACAGTGCAAGAACTGCTGCTTAGCGGCAGGATTAGCGAGTAAGATGGTGGTAGCGATCCGGACGGACCCCCACAAGGTCCTACCACCTGCAAGTTAGAATAGGATCAGGATGTTTGAGTTGTTATGTTAAAAGTTTTGGATGTTTTTCAACTCACCAGAAACTTGTTTTCCCAGGTGGTGTTCTTCATGTGCCTGTGGTCCATAGACACTGACGTGGTGCTGGTGGCCATGTCGTGCTTCGCGCTGCTGTGCCAGGAGGCGGACATCCGCTGCGGCTCCGACGAGATCACCACGCAGTGCCTGCTGCCCAACTACGCCGTGTTCCAGGAGATAGCTCACACCAGCACCGTGCTTACTACCGGTTAGTTTTACACTATTATATCACAGTGTAAAGAGCTTATACCTACCATTGGTCCGACGCCTTTGATGTTTGTGTAAATGCCGACACCGCAACCGCATGGCCAAAGCACCAAGGAGGGCGAAAGTTCCTAAGTAATTGGGCAGTGGCGGCGTATGCAAGGGGGCTCGCCCTGCCCGCCCCGCACCCCGCACCCCCCGCACGATTGACCTGTCTAGAGGCCTTCGTCGGACGACTGTTTAAACTGATTATATCTTACTAGAGAGCGCCCGCGTGGAATATTATATTAATGCAGGTACGGTATCAACGCAAGGAACCTCTATAGCAATAGAAATAATTGTGTCCTCTCGGTAAAATAGTAATATTTCTATTTAGTCTGTAAATTGTACACGTATTTTTTTGCTTTATGATATCAATGAACATATATAGAAATTAAAATTTCCGTAGACTACAATGCAGGATAATGAATGAATTTCTTTTTCCCTGAACGGCAACACTCGCATAGATAATAGATCGCTCGCTTCTGAATACAACTCTTGCTGGAAGTTAGAATCGTGTTGAATTACAAGTGACAAAGTGTGAATTTTTTGACGTTTATGTTTCAAGCAGCCAGTCAGGACATGGGAAGGGGTTGTTCGTATAAAAATATTCACAGTAAGTATACATAAATGAATTGATTAGAATTCGCCATATATAATCGTTTTTCTAACCGCCGACGACAAAGAGGGGTGTTATAAGTTTGATCTGTGTTTGCATATCTCTAATGGATCGACCGATTTCGTTGCGGTTTTTATAATCGATAGCTAGTTTAATCGAGTTGGTTCTTAGCTAAGTTTCATTGAAATCGGTTTACACGTTTTTGAAATATTGGAGTTTGAAATGACAGTGTCTGGGTTTTTTTTTACTTTTCTTAGTTGGTTAGGTTATCTTTGAGTTAATACGTGGCGGTATTGTGTTAAGCAGAGATCTAACCTCAGACTAGGTCAATTGGTGTCAATCATCCCACGATATATGAGTCAATCAACTTTTCATTGCTATTCGTTGCCATGGAAATGTTTCCTGGGTAACTAGCCTGAAATTCGATTTTCTAAGGCACCACTCCATCACACGTCAGGAGTTTCGACAGTTATATGCCAATTCCTTCATGCTTCATCTTCATCATCACCCGGTGGTTTGACCTATGGCCTCTACAGCAGAGGGTCGTGGATTCGAGCCCCGGGCTCGCATCTCTGAGTTTTTTCGGAATCTATGTGCGAAATTTTACTGTATTTGTAAATTTTATTTATTTAATTCTGCTGAACTGAACTCTTCTTTAACCAAAAAAAAAGTATTCCTCACCTTTACCTGAGACTTCATCAAACGCGTTTGGTGCAGGTTCGGCCGCGCTTCAACAGCGGATAATGGCTCTGCTAAGAAAGATAGAACACTGTGTCAACGGCGTGCAGCCTGTGTGGGAGGAGACCTTCCGATGTTGGTGAGTCGCTCGCACCTTTATCCAACCCTTGTCGATCCTAGCGCCATCCTTATAACCCCTTCGGCCGTCTACGAAACCAGTTACGTGTGAAAAAGTATTTTTCTTGCTACGAAACCAGTTACGTACAGAGGAGTTTTTTTTCTTCCCACGTAACTGTTTTAGTAGCGTGGTTTCGTAGGCGGTCGTACACGTGACTGGTTTTGCGGGAAGAAACCAAGGACCATAAAACCAAGAGGACTGCCAGTGTCTATGCGATGTCGCGTTCCTTTGAAATAATAAGCCTGCTGTAGCTAGTTTTACTACTGAGGGGTCTTTGTACCATTCATTTAGTATGACATTTAGACCTCTGGCTAACACAATAGCGCCATCTAAATTAGTTTTTTCTTTCAGTTCATAGATGGCGCTATTGTGTTAGCCAGAGGTCTAAGTGTCATACAAAATTAATGATACAGAGACCTCTCTACAGTGAAACTAGCTACAGCAGGCTCATTATTTTGCATTGTATAGCCATTGGCAGTCCACTTGGTTTTATCGTCCTTGGAAGAAACTAATTCCTTTGTACATAACTAGTTTCTTAGCAAGAAAAATAATTCTTAACACGTAACTTTTTACGTAGCATTGATTTCGTAGTCAAGTCACTTTCGACACTGTGGCATGCTCGATATTTTTACAGTACGGTTCATAGAATAGAATAGAATAGAATAGAATATTTTTTATTGTATAACTGTGTGAAATACAGAGTTGGAACTTAATAATAATACATGTATCAACAGTTACCCTTTTCGGGCGTACAATAAATATCTTAAAACTATATATATAATTCATGCAACAGAAATTTGTGAAGTATGCTGATTGACTTTTTACAAATAAACACAGCTCCAAGATGTAAATTCCAGTTAAAGTAAGAAAACGTTTGTTCCGAAACACGTCTCGCAGCGACACATCCGCACGCATACGGTACACAGTCCTTAAGCATCTCTTCTGTAGTGTAAACGTTTTTTGTACATCAACAGAATTACCCCAGTAAATAATCCCGTAAGTAAGCAAAGAATATACGTTACCGTAGTACGCATTTACTACTACAGTTTCAGAACATGATTCGGACAATATTGATATAGCGTAACAGCTACTGGATATTTTTTTGTTAATTTGATCAATGTGAGATTTCCAATTTAAATGCGTATCTATTCTGACACCGAGGAAGTATGCGCTAGTAACTTTCTCTACGGAAGTATCAGCATCTTGTACATTAAGTAGCATAGGGGCGGTTTTATAATTTCTAAATTGAATTAGTTTTGTTTTGCTCAGATTTACTTTGACATTTAAAGTTTGAAGCCATTTTGTTATTTTGACAAGAGAATGCTTAATATTGTGGTTAAAATCAATATTTCTCTTATCCGTGGAGAAAAGTACAGTAATGTCATCGGCAAACATCACACAAGGTTCAGGTATTAAATTTGGAAGTTCATTTAAGTAGATAAGGAAAAGAAGAGGTCCAAGCACACTTCCTTGTGGCACGCCCAATATGACTCTTCTGTAGCTTGACTGTACGTACTCAATAGATTTATTACGACTGTCATAGCTTTCAATTACAACAGCTTGTTCTCTATTGCACAGATAACTTTTGAACAACTGGAGCGCATTCCCCCTTACCCCAATGTGTTCCAATTTCTGAAATAGTGTATTATGCACGACACAGTCAAAGGCTTTTGACATGTCAAGCAAAAGAGAAACGCAAGACTTTCTTTCATTTATGTTGTCCCAAATTTGCTTGAATATTTTAAATATAGCTAATGGATGTGGATGTGTGGATTTTCCCTTTTGAAATCCAAATTGAAAACGGCTTAGAATATCATTTTTATTTAAAAACTCGATTAATCTATTGTAAATAACCTTTTCAAAGATTTTTTAAAAGCTAGGCAATAAGGCTATGGGCCTAGAATTTCCCATGTCAGTTTTTGTTCCTTTTTTATGCAGTGGTTTTATCAAATCTCTTTTTAGCTGGTCGGGGATTATCCCAGTTTCTAGACTTCTATTTATAATATACACAAGAGGTCCCGCAATTAAATCTATGCATGACTTAATTACTGACATGGGTATGTTGTCATAGCCCGAACTTTTTTTATTTTTCAAAATTCTTACATTCTTTTTTATTTCATAAATATCAACAGGAGCTGAGAAAATACAACTACAACTACTGTTAGAAAAACTTTTGTATCTATCCGGAATGATAGAGCTATGAGCATTCAAATTGATAAAAAAATCATGAAATGCCTCGGCTATATCAGAAGGATTTAATAGGGTTTTATCTTTCACATCTATACGGGTGATCAAGTTTGGTATTGTATTTGTTACACTTCTCTTTTCTTTAATTAATTTTCATGTAGCTTTAGGTTTATTTACGCTGTTTTTCTTATAATTTTGTCATTTGAAAGTATATTAGATAATCGTATTACCTTTCTTAAAGTTTTGCAGTACATTTTATGTTTATATTTTTTAGTGATATCACGTTTGTGTATTTGAAGTCCTAAATGCATAGTTCGTTTAGTTTTACTTGATTTTAAAATGCCTTTTGATTTTCAATTTGGCCTCTTTTCGTACGTAATTTTTACCCTTTCCAGATGTACACATAAGTTGATAAACTCATGGTATGCTGCGTTAGGGTCTAGTTCTTTAAATATATCAGTAAAATTAATTTGTGCCAGGTATTTCTTAAATATATCCAAATAGAAATCTATTCTACGGATTTTTCTATACCAATACCCTTGATTAAAGCTAAAGCTTGTTGGAAGTATAATTTTTTGACCAGTATGATCAGAAATTCCTAAATTTAATACAGTAGAATTATATTGAGAAGTGTTTGTTAAAATATTATCAATACACGTCTGAGATTGAGCGGTTAGTCGAGTTGGTTCCCTTATCGTATGACGAAGATTAAACCCAGCCAGAGTAGATAGAAACGTGGCTGTTGCAGTGTCATTTTTCAATATGTCTATGTTAAAATCACCCGCCACAACCAGTTTCCTTTTAAGATATCGAGATCGCATTGTTAATTTACCCAAGAGAGTTTCAAAGTTCTTAATGAAGAGTTTCAGGTCACTATCGGGGGTTCGATATATTGTCAGATTAAGCTCCGGTATGAGGATACCACATTTTTCAAAATGCAATTCGATTGCCATATCCGAAACCCACTGGATATTTTGACAATTTAGGGACTTCTTGATATAGATACAAACACCTCCGCGAGACTTGTGGGCTCTACAGAAGTGTGCAGCTATTTTGTAGTCTTCTATCTGTAATATTGGTGTCTCCGAACTTTTTAGAAACGATTCCGAGAAACAAAAAACATCAATGTTAGTTGAGTGGGAAAATAATTCAATTTGTCTAATTTTTGATTTAAGACCTTGCACATTTTGATGAAAAATATTTAAACTGCTTTCCTTAGTTTCCAAGGTAGAACTAGTTTTATTTTGATCTACATTGGTAGCATTCAATGTAGTATTTTTACGATCGAAAAAATAATAAGGTATTGTACCCTTCCGTAGTAGAGGCTTTTCTGAAACTGTGGCCAAATTGTTGGAAGTATCAAGATTTTTTTCACTTAAAATACTTTGGCACTGTGCACAACCAAGCGCCGAATCGTTTTTAATATCGACATAGCTATAATAGGCATTTTTATAATCTAATTGATCAATTTTCAAAAACAATTTCATGCATATTTTTTTATTTATAAATTTATCATGCATGTTATTGATTTGATGATGTTAGGTTATGTGGGTCAATCTACTTTTAAGTGTTGCTCTTTGCCATGGCGACGTCTCCTGACTGACAGACTGACTGACTGACTGACTGACTGACAGACAATGCACAGCCTAAACCATTGGACCTAGATACTTGAAATTTGAGAAACATATGCCTTGAGATGAGTATCCTAGAGGTGCACTAAGGGATTTTTCGAAATAGCCCATTTTGAAATATTTCACGGGGCAAAGCCGCTGGGCGTAAGCTGGTTCTAATTTTATTTTCCAGGGACTCTCTGTGCAAGCTACTCCAGAAGTACCCCAAGGGTCAGGGGGAGAAGGTCGACGACTGTCAGATGGAGGCTCTCCACCGCGCGGTCGCCAAGCGCAGGGTCTCGCACCACAGCAGCAGCGAGCACGACTTCGAGGTACTGTGTAGTTCACACCAGTTGGGTCAATAAACTTTTAATTGCCACCCGTTGCCATGGAGATGTCCAGGGACAATGTAATTATCCCACCTGCACATGTATCACGGCGCGCCATTTTGTCGCTTGTCGCGCAGTGCGTCCCTTTTCATAGTGACGGAATCAGTGAAGGACGCACTGAGCGACAAGCGACAAAATGGCGCGCGTGCCAGCCCCCCTGATCACACAATTTCACGAGGACCGGTTGAGAGAGAAATGCGACCTGTCGAGGGGAACAGACGGACAGACATACGAAAGCATTTTTGTCCAAGCCGAAACGGAGACAAAGGGGTCTTTTAAGTTTGAACTGTGTATGTATCTGTGTATCTGCGTGTCTGAATTGTGGACGAATGTGTAGACCGATTTGAACGCGGTTTTCTTTATCGAAAGCTAGTTTAATCTAGAAACTGTACTCGCAATGCCACTTAATGAGAGCTATCGAGAGTCGAAAATCTGCTATAATCGCTAGTCTTCAAGTGCCCTCATCACGGACCAACCACCCTCTGGACACCAAATGTCAGAGCGAACGTTTCCCAAACGCACTTAGCTCATGTGCACCTATAAATCTCTCTAGCCTCGAATCGCGGCTCACTTTCGACCAGATGACAAGCGAGATGACAAGCTATGAATCAATCGCGACGCATTCCCCCGGCCCGCTCACCGCGGCTTTTTTCGTAATGGCTTTCCAAGTAAATTATAGAAAATGCGGTGTCCATAGGGTGGTTGGTCCGTGGCCCTTAGCTTAGACAAAATTTCATTCTTATGTCTGTCTGTCTATCCGGCTTTTCTCCTCTACGGGTCGGATTTCTCAACCGATTCGCGTGGAATTTTGTGAGCAGGTCACTAATCGTATGGATTTTTTCATGTTTGTTATTTTTTTTATGTAAAAAAACGTAAAATGTTAAAAACCGGCCAAGAGAGTGTCGGAGACGCCCAGGGTAGCCACTATGGCGTGCGGTAGTCCAACATGGCGTATTTTCCCCAGATGCAGATACAGGAGTGGGCGAACATAACCTCTTTCCTGTGCGCGCTAGGCGGGGTGTGCCTGCAGCGACGGCCGTCCACCGTCTGGTCCCACCTTTACGGCCACGGTCAGTATATCTGTCTGTTTAATACCCTAGTAGCGAAATTCCAGATTGCCGGATGGGTCAATGAACTTTTCATTGCCACTCGTTGCCATGGAGGCGTCCCCAGGGTAACTCGTTTAAAATAAGTTTTTCTAAGGCACCACTACCGCGGAAGTCAGGATTTGCATGCTTAGGAGATGAGGCAAGAAGGAATTGAAGGAATTAGTATGTACCGGTTGAAAGTTTTAACGTTTCGTGGAGTGGTGCCTTAGAAAATCTTATTTTAGACGAGTTACCCAGGGGACATCTCCATGGCAACGAGTGGCAATAAAAAGTTGATTGACCCGGATACACCAGAGGCCCATATTGCGTAACTATTTTGACACTCATCGGATTGAAATGTCAATTTTTTTGTCCCTTAAGTAAAAAGGGTGTTATAAGTTCGATCTGTGTATCTGTGTATCGGTCTGTGGCATCGTAGCTCCTAAACGGAAGAACGGATTTGGACGCGGTTTTTTTTAATCGAAAGCTAGTTTTAATCCAGATGGTTCTTAGCTAAGTTTAATAAAAATCGGTTTAGCCGTTTTTGAGTTATTACATTTTGAAATGAAATTGTCGGGAGGGTTTTGTCGCGTTCAAATCAAAAACGTGAGAGCCCGTTGATGTTTTTAGTATGGCTCAGTTCGGGAACCAGAATCCGGGGACAACAATAACGCCGCCTACAGGGTGATTCATCCAAATGGGTCAGGACATGAGGGAGAAGTTAGATACTGTAACGGAAAGAATGGTACCGTGACCACTTTATAGTGAAACTAGCTACAGTAGGCTTATTATTGTAAAGGACCGCGACATTGTTTGGACATTGTCAGTCCTCTCTGTTTTATCGTCCTGGACTACTAAGCTAAGCATACCTACATACTGGAAAACCAAGCATACATGACGACCGAATAGCCTAGGGGTTAGAGACCCTGACTATGAAGCTTGAGGTCCCGGGTTCGAATCCCGGTCGGGGCAGATGTTTGTATGATGAATACGAATGTTTGTTCTCGGGTCTTGGATGTTTAATATGTATATAAGTATGTATTTATCTATATAAGTATGTTTATCCGTTGTCTAGTACCCATAGTACAGGCTTTGCCTAGTTTGGGACTAGGTCAATTGATGTCAATTTGTCCCATGATATTTATTTACATATCTCAAATTCTGACTCCTCTCTTCCGCTCTTTACATAATTACAGATTCAAGGAAATACAACGTGCTGGCCAACAGTTCACAAGAAGTGCAGTACTGTCCAGTCACACAGTAAGTATTACGGACAGAAACTCGATTATAGTCGAAATGTAAAAAAAAAATGATGATGGCAAAATAGAATAATTTTACATTTTCTCTTAAGGTGAAGGAATGAGGTCCTTCACTTCTTAGTTCGTACATTTCTAATACGTACATTGCCGCGAATTACCACTATCATGATTATGTGGGATACGTTCAAAGTAATATAAACAAAACACTCACACACTATATACACTATTTATTTACAGTAAAATTATGTACAAAATAAACATTCACCGGAGCGCCTAATAACAGTAACATACAGCTCGAGAGCCAACGACGAAGAGAGCTCGCGCATGCGCGGTTTCTGTCAGCTCCAGCGGAAACTGGAAGCCAACCTAATAATAACTAATACTATACACATAATATTTACAAATTAAAGGTGTCGCCACATCAGCCCCCTCGGAGACCTTTACGGTCGATAAAACTGCGGGAAACGCACCTGGCGACCAGCACGAGTGACCATCGGTGGAACTAAGGCCGGAGCATTAGAAGCTGCTGAAGGCATCGTCACGACAGGCTTGTCTGCCAGGATATAGGCAGGTTTAAGCCTGTCAATAGAGACGGACGTAGTCTTACCTCCAACATTTACTACGAAATATTTTGGATGCCTCTCAACTACCTCAAATGGGCCAGCGTAAGGTGGTTGCAAAGATGTCCTTACCAAATCCTGCCTTATAAATACATGAGATGAAGTTTTAAGATCTTTAAAAATAAAAACTTTCTCAGAGCCATGTCGAGCTATAGAAGAGGGCTGTAATTTCTTAATTTGCAAACGTGACCGCGATGAAAAATCGGAATAATCTAAAACGCGATCAGCAGATGATTCAAAGAAATTACCAGGAAGGCGTAAGGGTTCACCGTATACTAACTCTGCTGTGGACGCAGACAGATCGTCCTTCCATGCACTACGTATGCCCAGCAGTACCAAAGGAAGAACCTCTGACCAGCTTCCATCCGCATGACACATGATAGCTGCCTTCAATTGCCGGTGAAAACGTTCAACCAATCCATTGGCCGCAGGGTGATACGCAGTCGACCGAAGATGGCTAGAACCCGTTAAGGCTGATAACTGGTTGAAAAGATGCGATTCAAACTGTTTGCCTCTATCAGTTGTCACCTTTTCAGGGCAACCGAAACGTGCTATCCACGTAGAAATGAATGCTTTGGCAACACTCTCAGCCGTGATGTCGACTAAAGGAATCGCCTCAGGCCAACGCGTGTACCTATCAACCGCGGTGAGACAATACTTGAAACCGTTAGACATAGGAAGCGGGCCTACCAAATCGACGTGTACATGCGCAAATCTAGCTGAAGGTACTTCAAATTGATGAACTGGTGCATGCACATGTCTAGACACTTTACATTTTTGACACGATACACATGCTCGCGCCCAGCTTCTACAGTCCTTTTTAACACCAGGCCACACATAGCGCTCTGTTACCAATTTAATGGTATTCCTAGCACTAGGGTGGCTGAGTCCATGTAAAATATCAAAAACCTGCTTACGAAACTCTGTAGTAATAAACGGACGACGAACGGAACCAGAAACGTCACAAAATAATGCCGAATTGCAAAATTGTACTTTTTCCAATTTCAATGATGAACCGGTACGAAGTAGTGTTTGAAGTTCGTTGTCCGTAACCTGAGAAGCAGCTAAAGCGTCAAAGTCAAGTCCGTCAGTAATAGCGTCAGTCCTCGATAACGCGTCCGCAACAACATTGTCTCCACCCGATATAAATCGGATATCCGTTGTAAATTGAGATATAAAATCTATGTATCTGAATTGACGCGGAGAACACGCATCGAGAGACTTCTTGAAAATTGAAACTATTGGCTTATGGTCAGTTAGAATAAAGAAAGGTTTCGTCTCGATCATGTAACGAAAATATTTTACTGACTCATAAATGGCCAACAACTCGCGGTCATAAGCGCTGTACTTAACTTGACTTGCCGTGAGCTTCTTCGAAAAGAAACCTAACGGCTGCCAGTGACCTACAACTTGCTGCTGCAACACAGAACCGATAGAAGTGTCGCTCGCATCCGTAACTATGGCTAAAGGAGCTGACGAACTTGGGTGTGCTATAAGAGCCGCACGTGATAAGCTCGCCTTGCAAGCTTTAAACACGTCATCTAAAGCAGGGTTCCATTGAATAGTGTCATTGCTTTTGACAGATGCACCGCCTAGAAGTGCGTGAAGCGGAGCTTGCAACTTTGCTGCGCCCGTAATAAAACGTCTATAAAAATTTAAAGCGCCTAAAAATCTGCGTAGCTCTTTAATAGTTTTAGGTTGCGGGAACTGCTCAATAGCTTTAACTTTGTCACCAATGGGCTTAGTGCCTTGTGACGAAACCTGATAACCCAGAAACTCTACCTCAGGAACCGCAAACACACACTTGCTATTATTGAGCAAAATACCGTGCTCACTAAAACGTTCAAATATGATACGCAGGTGACTAAGGTGCTCCTTGTCATTAGTTGAGGCAACCAAAACGTCATCAATGAAAGGAAAACAGAAATCAAGCCCCTTTAGAACTTCGTCCATAAATCGCTGGAACGTTTGCGCCGCGTTGCGCAAACCGAAACTCATGAACGGAAATTCAAAGAGTCCAAAGGGAGTCGTGATTGCTGTTTTCGGCACGTCTTCCACCGCGACAGGTATTTGATGATAAGCACGCACTAAGTCCAACTTGCTGAACACCTTTTTACCAAAAAGATTGTGTGAAAAGTCAGCAATATGGCGCACTGGGTACCTATCTGGCACCGTGCGCGCATTGAGTGCCCGGTAATCGCCGCAAGGTCGCCAACCCTTGTCTTTTTTAGGAACCAGATGTAAAGGCGAGGACCAAGGACTATCAGATCGCCTCGCGATCCCAGAACGCACCATATCGTCAAATTCCTGACGCGCAATTTTTAACCGGTCAGGTGCTAGCCGCCTAGGTCGCGCAAAGACAGGTGGTCCTGAAGTCGTCTTGATGTAATGCTGCGTCTGGTGCTTACATTTACGCTCCGAAGGATCTCCACAAGGTCGCATTACATCAGGATACTCTTCCAGAAGTTTGTGATAAGGCGAATCACCTGAAATTATTTTAACTTGTGGGCTGGAGCACGCAGAGGCAACTAGAGCAGCTGATGAAAGCGACGTAGTGCCGTCAATTAAGCGCGAATTACGCACATCAACAAGCAAATTATAAAAGGACAAAAAATCAACTCCTATTATAGGTTTACTCACATCGGCAATAACAAACCGCCAAGTAAAAGCGCGGCGTAGGCCTAAATCTAAGGACAAACTAAGCCAACCATACGTGGCAATTATAGTGTTATTTGCGGCATAAAGCTCATAATTTGTCTTATGACGGCGTTGTGCACGCAAAAAACTCACCGGATAGACACATAAATCGGATCCGGTGTCCACTAAATATTGCAACTTAGAAGTAGAGTCCGTGATAAAAAGGCGGTTCGAGACCGACGCACACTCACCGGTCGCGTCTAGCGACCGCTTTTCTAGTTTTTTGAATAAGCACAGGGCGGAATACATTTAGCAGCTTTATCACCAAACCTCCAGTGATACCAGCACTCGCGCCCGGCATGGCTCGGCGAACTGGATCGACGACGGCTGCGTGATCGGGACTTGTTTCGACCTCGACGACGCATACTTTGCTCCGAAGACAACGCCTCGATCTTAACCATGAGGTCGTTAATTTTACGCTCTAAATCATCTATAGTCGTAGGAGCAGGCATAACCAACGAAGATGCAGCAACAACACGAGATGCATTTTCACGAGGCGCTACCTCGAACACCTTATCAGCCATATGTGCCACCTCATCTAAAACCATTGTCTCCGGCTGCATGGCCACAACAGTTCGCAGGTAAGGAGGCAGACGGCTAGACCAAAGCGAACGCATGACCACGTCAGAAACGTCGGCGCCGGCCAAACCGCGGCAGTAGCGCAGGAACTCGCTCGGCGTCCTATCTCCTGGCTCTTCTTTGATAAATAATTGCTGCAATCGCTGCTCTCGCGTAGCAGATAGTCGCGCTATTAATTCAAGTTTAAGTTTTTCATATTTGCCAGCCTCCGGAGGACTCGTAATAATCTCTTCAACAACGGCAGCGTGTTTGAAGTCTAACACTGAGATAGCATAGTGAAACTTTGTAGTGTCACATGTGATTCCCGCCAAAACAAATTGGCTGTCTAACTGCGCAAACCACAGCGCCGGCCTGTCAGGCCAGAAAGGAGGCGGTTTGACAGCCACGCGGCACACGCCGCGGCCACCGTCTTGTGTTTCACAGCTGTCATTGTTGGACTTCGACATCCTTCTGTTGTATGACAATATTGATAATAACGTAAAAAAAATGTTCAAAAACTCACTGTTCGGGTCACCACTTGTGGGATACGTTCAAAGTAATATAAACAAAACACTCACACACTATATACACTATTTATTTACAGTAAAATTATGTACAAAATAAACATTCACCGGAGCGCCTAATAACAGTAACATACAGCTCGAGAGCCAACGACGAAGAGAGCTCGCGCATGCGCGGTTTCTGTCAGCTCCAGCGGAAACTGGAAGCCAACCTAATAATAACTAATACTATACACATAATATTTACAAATTAAAGGTGTCGCCACAATTATAAAAGATGAGCTAGCCAAGCGGAGCTCCTATTCCGCGTTGTTGAGGCGGTTCTCTCCTTGACGAAATACTAACCTAACCTAACCTAGGAATTCACACAGCCACACAGGGATGCGGCCACTTGGGGTAGTGGCCATCTGGAGAAGCGGCTCTTTAAAGAAATTGGCCATATGGGGTTGTGGTTATTTGTGCAAGTGGCCATTTGAGGAAGTGGCCCTTCAAGGGAAGTCGCCATCTGGGGATGTGGCTCTTCAAGGGAAGTGGCCATTTGGGGAAGTGGCCGTTTAGGGAAATGGCCCTCCAAGGATTGTGGCCATTCAAGAGTTGTGGCCATAGCTGACCCATACTAAAATAGGCCTAATTCAAGACAAACATCATGCTAACAATCGTTTTGACATTTCGAAAAAAGTAGCCGACTTTACCAACTAGCCATCCCGACTCTAATCCCGACTCGTCTCCAGATTCATCGGCCAACTCCTCCGCCTTCTGCTGTGCAGCAACGAGCGCTTCGGCCAGCAGATACAGAGCCACGTCAAAGAGCTGGTCGGCCACGAGATGTCACCAGCCCTGTATCCTATACTGTTTGACCAGATTAAGGCCATCATTGACAAGTTCTTCGATCAACAGCAGCAGGTAAGATCAGAAGCAACAGAACTACGAGGGTGAATTGAAAAGTTTTGAGCCTAACCTTTTAAAATAAAGAATTGTGTTTTTATATCAATTTTATTTCTCTACATAGTCTCCAAAACGATCTATACACTTTTGCCACCTTGCTTCCAACTTCATTATTCCTTGTAAAAAAAAAATACTTCAAGGTGATCGAAATATTCAGTCACAGCTTCTTGTACAGTCAAGGAATTAAATTTCCAACCCACCTAAGGTTTAATATCGTATAGCAATCTGTCACCATAAGAGCCAGATAGAACACGACGTTGCTTTGACATGTCGCGTTTGCGTTGACATTTTCGACTTTAATGCATAGGGAATGTCTAACAACATTTCAACGAAATGGGTAGGGAATTAAATTCCTCGACTGTACCTCAATATCCGTCGAAAATTACCGTCCTGCCAAGTGTTTTTTTAGGTTTTTTTTTTATACAACGAGGAAGGCAAACGAGCAAGTGGGTCACCTGATGGTAAGTGATCACCACTGCCCATGGACATCCGCAACCCCGGAGGGTTTGCAGGTGCGTTGCCAACCTAGAGAGCTAAGATGAAATGCCTCTTGAGGATCGGGAAAAGATGATAATGCTATGACGGTAACCTTAGTTCTACTGCGGACATCATTATTTCTGATTCTATCCCGCAGTGAAACCCTGAGCATAGCCCTCTCCATCGCCCTCTGATATAGTTATATGAGTTTATTACTAATCTTAATTCACAGGTTATGCTGACCGACATAAACACTCAATTCGTGGAGCACACTATATTCATAATGAAGAGTATACTGGACAACAAGAAGTCAGGGCAGCCGGTTGAGCACCTCAGTACGACGTCTATAGAAGGTCTCATGCTGGCTATAGTGAGGTGAGTAGTGACCTGCACATGTATAGACTTTTTGTAGTGAGCCGATTCAATTAGCAGCAATTACAATGGTATCATCTGCTTTTGTTCTCGTAACCGTCAACCAGTTACTTACAAAATAACGTTAGAACTACTTTGCTTGTATATTGAAATATCAACCTTATTCTATGTTGAGTGGGTTTAAATTGGTACATGTTCCGGGCTAATCCGTAGTCCTTGCTATAAACCCACAGCCCCGGAGGGTTTGCAGAGATGCGTTGCCAACCTAGAGAGCTAAGATGAAATGCCTCTTGCGCCCGTGATTACACCGGCTGTCTTACTCTCCACACCGAAACACAACAGTGCACGCACTGCTGCTTAGCGGCAGGATTAGCGAGTAAGATGGTGGCAGCTATCCGGACGGACCTCGCACAAGGTCCTGCCACCCTTAAATGTCGCCAGGTGTAAAGCTCACGGAGCCACATGTTGTAGTGTTGCGCATGTAGCACGCGCGCCATTTTGTCGCTTGTCGCGCAGTGCGTCCCTTTCATAGTGATGGAATCAGTGAAGGACGCACTGAGCGACTAACTGACTAACTAGATTGGCTCAGTGACCCAAAAAGAATCTTGGCCTCCGAAACGAGAGCTCGCCACCTAACCCGATCCTGCGCGGTCTCTCGCCAGTCACCGGCTTGAAGCTGACGCAAATCTGCCTCCACAGCGATACTTCGGCCAAACAACCGGACGGCGTCCAGTCGGTCGTCGCAGATACTCCCCACTGACCCCTCGATCCTCATCCATTCTCAGCAAACGCACGCACGCACGCACTGAGCGACAAGCGACAAAATGGCGCGCGTGCTAGCCCCCTTGGTTGTGTTCCAGGTACGTGCGGCATCTCGATATGACGGTGCTGTCGGTGCACATCAAGACGAAGCTGTGCCAAGTGGTCGAAGCCATGATGCGGCGGCGGGACGACCTGGCGTTCAGACAGGTGACGTCATCGGCCATTGGTGTTGCCAACTTGCCATGCGTTGGGGCCATGGGCCTCTAGTCAGGGTGCGGCGTACATTTGTTGTTAGAAAGAAAGAAAAATGTTTTGTAATAATATTTTGTTAGTGTTCCGTACCTCAAAAGGAAAAATCCGAACCCTTACAGGATCACTTTGTTGTCCGTCTGTCTGTCTCTCAATACCCTTTTTCTCTGGAACGCGTGGAGGTAGCTTGCTAAAATTAATATCAAATACTCAAACCTACGGTCCCTTGAAGCTGTGAAAATATCAACCTTCCAAGTCAACGCAATCAAAATATACAGTCATTAAAAAGGCTGTTTCCATGCAAATTGCCTAAATCCGAAAACCTAAGGGGTAATTTCAAATTTCTAGGACAATTAAGAAGAAGGTAGCTCTTATAGCACAACCACTTAGAAAATTCTCAAAATCTTAAATGTTTGTATCTGTAGATTTCACAGACCAATATAAGTTGACCCCACACTGCGTACATTTTGCTTAGGAGCAGGGCTCTGCTAACACTGGACTTATTAAAACACTGGGGAAAAGCGTTAAAATCTTTCTACGAAACCCCGCGTGCGCGAGTCCAACTCGCACTTGGCAGTTTTTTTTTTTTCATATATAAAGCATTGGCTACAAGGCCATCAGCTTAACCCATAATAGTAGTTTATCTACATGCATATCATAAGTACACTATAATGCGTTCAGAAACCGTAGAAAATAACCAGCTTTTCAGCATGTTGTCGACTGCTCGCCGCCAGCACTAAAAAACGAATTCGATGCCGTTAAGAGTTTCAAATTTGAAACATCTTCAAAAACAAACATAATTTACAATAAAATCAGTCCACGAAACGTCAGCTCGGTTGGGTCTATGGTACAAAAAAACATTCAAATTCGTGACAGGTGTGGGTATGATATGCCTTCGGCTTCTGAACCCATCTTAGAGTACTTATAATGTGTGTAGATAAAGTAATGTATGTAACTCCACATAATTACGCCTTTAAACACACACACGAGTGTTTGTGTTTAAAAGCCTAACCCATAAACCTACATTAAACCTATATTAACTAAAATGCCGTTAAAGTTCGTTTGTCCCTTTTTGTCACATTGACATTTTCTCTAGTAAGAAGAAGACAAAACCTGTTTTAGCTAATAGAGGCTTGAGTGACGTTTATGAATAAGGGCATAATTATGTAGAGTTGCATACATCCGACGGCCGGATAGCCTAGTGGTTAGAGAGCCTGACTACGAAGCTTGAGGTTCCGGGTTCGAATCCCGATCGGGGCAGATGTTTGTATGATGAATACGAATGTTTGTTCTCGGGTCTTGGATGTTTAATATGTATTTAAGTATGTATTTATCTATATAAGTATGTTTATCCGTTGTCTAGTGCCCATAACACAAGCTCTGCTTAATTTGGGACTAGGTCAATTGGTGTCACTTGTCCCATGATATCTATTTATTTATTACTAGCAGCCCGTCCCGGCTTCGCACGGGGTAGACAATTATAAAATGAAAAAAGTTGTTGTAATGACATAACTACAATAGTTAAACATATGCTACCGCGGAGTTTTTTGTAGACATTATGATGTTCTTCAATATTGTTGTACATTATTTTGTTCTATCGCTAATAGTTTCCGCAGCGCATTCGACGAAAGACATTTTAAGACTCATTTTTCTACACCTTCGGTTACATTGTTCAAATTTTACCAAGGATCCCTAATTTTTTTCAAAATGAAATGTAGCCTATGTCAAATTGGAAGAATGTAGCATTCTATTGGTGAAAGAATTTTTTAAATCGGCCCAGTACTTTTTGAGCCTATTCATTACAAACATACAAAAATAGGTACAAATCTTTCCTCTTTATAATATTAGTGTAGATGTAGATGTAGATTTATTTATGAAGACGTTGGCCCTCGTAGGAGATGAAGTTCCGTAACAAGATGGTGGAGTACGTGACGGACTGGGTGCTGGGCACCAGCCACCAGATCGCGCCGCCGCTGCGCGCTGACGCCACCTCCATATCTAGGTAACGCGCCGCTTTAGGAACTTTTCGCTTCGAGTTTTAGGAACTCTCCTTTAATATTGTGTCTGTTATTTGTTATATGTATTATATGTGGATATGTAGATCTATATGTGTATATATTTACTTATTTATTTTGATTATGTATCTAGCAGTAATATGGTAGACTTTAGTATGAGTTTATGTATGTTGTACTATGGCTTTCAATATTTATAATTTCTAATGACACTTATTGTCGGTTTCTAGCAAGCTGTTCCTTTCCACCACTCTAAGGTTGGCTGGTAGAGATCCCTTAAGGGATAAGTTCGTATTTGAATTTGATTTAATTGTAAATTGTGCCCCGTACCACGAAACTTCGTATCCTTTATTTTATCGCATTGGTATCGTTAACCTTAAAAAGTAAATCCGTTATATTGGCGTTTTAATAGCATAAATTGATCACGAAATTACTTATGTGTGGTAAGAAATGCCGTCTCTTTTGATATTGATCTTTTCAACCCTATTTTTACACGAAATAACTGTACAAGTTACCATTGTCGGGAGCTCCGTTCAGCGATATAGATGAACGCAAATGACGTCCGATCGCTGGCAACTTTGGTTTTTATTAACGAGTCTGATCAAATTGGTCAGGGTCTGTGATGTACTTTGGCAGAGAGGAAATAACTATCATACCCTCTCCATTCCTTTCTGTTCTAAGTGTCTATTGCTTTATTTTGTTGAAAATTCTAAAAATCCAGGCCCCTATTTCACCATCCACCAATCCACCACCACCACCATCCATATTTTTACCATCTTTACAATTGTCAGTTTTATATGGCAATTCAAACTACATTTCTTTGACAAAATGAAGCGCGCTAAAACAAAAGCTCTTCAAGTCAGCAGTTGATATCGAATTGTCATTGAAAACTGACAATTGTAAGGTTAGTGAAATAAGGCCTGAGATATCCAAAATCCGGCGGCAATCCTCAGAAGAGCCTTATAATCCTGAGATCTTACCATCAGGCGACCCACTTGCTCGCTTGCCTTTCCTCGTTGTATATAAAAAAACTTGAGATGAGATCACCCTCTGGACACCGCATCTTCTATAATTTACTTGGAAAGTCATTACGAAAAAAGCCGCGGCGAGCGGGCCGGGGGAACGCGTCGTGATTGGTTCATAGCTTGTCATCTCGCTTGTCGTCTGGTCGAAAGTGAGCCGCGATTCGAGGCTCGAGAGATTTGTGGGTGCAAATGAGCATGTGCGTTTCGGAAACGTTCGCCCTGACATTTGGTGTCGAGAGGGTGGTTGGTCCGTGTGTAACCCTAATTGCGGTCTTCCTTGTGTACCCCAAACATAGCATGTCAAGGCTAAGTGTCAAGGGTCATCTGTCAAAACGCTTGCTGGCAACGCTTGAACGTAACTGTCGCGAGTTGTATGTGTTGAGCTACAACGTGCGTGTACGCAGATACTTGGTGTGCTGCAGAGAGCTGGACCAGGCGTGCATGGAGGCGGTCGCGGCGCTGCTGAAGGGGCTGCCGCTGCAGCCTGAGGAGTCCGACCGCGGGGACCTCATGGAGGCCAAGAGCCAGCTGTTCCTCAAGTAAGGGGGGGGGGGGGCGCTGATGCAGGGGCTGCAGCCTGAGGAGTCCGACCGCGGGGACCTCATGGAGGCCAAGAGCCAGCTGTTCCTCAAGTAAGGGGGGGGGGGCGCTGATGCAGGGGCTGCAGCCTGAGGAGTCCGACCG
This sequence comes from Clepsis dumicolana, assembly GCA_963691665.1. NCBI lineage: Eukaryota > Metazoa > Arthropoda > Insecta > Lepidoptera > Tortricidae > Clepsis > Clepsis dumicolana. The sequence continues at coordinate 4,702,740 of OY829533.1, read as the reverse complement.
TGGGGACCTCATGGAGGCCAAGAGCCAGCTGTTCCTCAAGTAAGGGGGGGGCACAAACATTGATGCATGAAATCCGGTAGTTCTGAATATTACAAATGCGAAAATAACTCTGTCTCTCTGTCTGTCTGTTTGTTACCTCTTCACGGAAAAACCGCTGCACCAATCTAGATGAAATTCGGCAAGAGGATAGTTTGAACATTGAGGAATAATATAGGCTACTTTTTATTCGGGAAAACTGTATAGTTCCCGCGGTATAGCGATAACCGAAATCTACACAGACGAAGTCGCGGGCAACGGCTAGTTAGAAATAAGCCTACCCGCCGGCAAACACAGGTTAAACAAGGTAATCGCGGTCAATATCCCGTTTTCATTATATCTAATACAATAATCTGGTAGCGAAATTTTGGTGGTGCGGCCAGGGTCGTCTCCACAGGACGGAACTCTTCAACGGGTAATGGCATCGACTTGAAATTTGGTGTGGATGTGTAAGTTGGATGACAATACTAGTACAAAAAGTACAGTTGGCAAATAAAAGCTTGTTTTTAAAATGTTTTTTATGGTTAGGTTATTCAGTGAGTAATTTAATTTTAAAACCGGGAAAAATTGCAGAAAAAATACAATAAAATACTTCACTGAGGATATTGAATGGTCACGATATCTTTTCAGATATTTCACTCTCTTCATGAATCTCCTGAATGACTGCAATGAGGTGGAGATGGCTGAGGGACCGGGCCGTCTGGAGACGCTCCGCAACGCGACCATACAGGCCATGTCCAACCTGCTGAGCGCCAACATAGACTCGGGACTCATGCATAGTATTGGTGAGTTACTGATGGCCCAGTGCCCCCGTCTGGAGATGCTCCGCAACAGCAGGTTGGACATACAGACCATGTCCAACCTGCTTTTGACACTCGTCATCGGATTGAAATGTCAGTTGTACGACTGTGACAGCTAGCAAGCTGTTTCTGATACCATTTGTCAGCCCATACAAAATGAACACTATGCTGATTGAGAGCGAGATACCCTATCTATACCTATAAAACAGTACCGTTACTGACTGACTGACTGACCGACAACGCACAGTGTAAATAACGACCTAGAGACTTTAAATTTGGCAAACATATGCCTTGAGTATCCTAGAGGTGCACTAAGAAGGGAGTTTTCGAAATTCCCACGGGATAGGGAACTAGTCCATTTTGTAATATGTCACGGGGGCAAAGCCGCGGGGCATAAGCTGGTTATTCATAAACCTGTTTTAACTAAACTGCTGTTAAAGTTCGTTTGTCGTCTTTTGTCACATTGGCATTTCCGTTAGTAAGAAGAAGACACAACCTATTTTAACTAAGGGAAGCTTGAGTGACGTTTATGAATAACTAACTAGCTTATGCACCGTGGCTTTGGCCCCCGTGAAACATTTCAAAATTGGCTAATTCCCTATCCCGTGGGAATTTCGAAAAAACCTTTCTTAGTGCACCTCTGGGATACTCAAGGTATATGTTTGCCAAATTTCAAGTCTCTAGGTCCAGTGGTTTAGGCTGTGCGTTGTCTGTTAGTCAGTCGATCAGTCACGCTATTGTTTTATAGATATAAGAAGGTAGATCCGTTTATTTCACTATAACCCGTCTCGTCCTCAGACCTGGGCTACCACCGCGACCTGCAGACGCGCGCGGCTTTCATGGAAGTGCTAACCAAGATCCTTCAGCAAGGCACGGAGTTCGACACACTCGCCGAGACTGTGCTCGCCGACCGCTTCGAACAGCTAGTGCAACTGGTTACTATGATCTCTGACAAGGCAAGTTAATTGCGTCACGCCAAAAATATAAATGGGTCAATCAACTTTTCGTTGCCACACGTTGCCATGGAGATGTCCCCTGGGTAACACAGCAAAAATATGATTTTGTAACACCCCACTCCCCCGAAAGTCAGGAATTGCATGCTTAGGAGATGAAGCGTGAAAGAATTGGTATGTAACTGTCTAAACTCCTAACGTTTGATGGAGTGGTGCCTTAGAAAATCTTATTTTATACGAGTGACCCAGGGGACATCTCCATGGCAACGAGTGGCAAAGAAAAGTTGATTGACCCAAATGTGAAAAATGGAGCCAAGTTGAATACTGAAGAGAAGAGGTGAGGAGAAATCTTTAACGGATGCCAAGTTCTATTCGAGATTCTGCGAGCTGTGGACCTCGCGACCTCATTTTTCGAATCATTCTCATCCTCATTCTCATTTTTAGGCTTCCGTACTTCAAAAGGATAAAACGGAACCCTTATAAGATCACTTTGTTGTCCCTATAGTTCTCATCCGCGTGTGGCACTAGAGTCGTTTCACAGGTGACGGTGCTCCGTTTTGCGAAGCTCCTATAAAAAAACAACTGTTTTGCATTGCGATTAAAATTTATAATGAACTTAAGCAGAAATATTTTAACGTAAACCCAAAGCATGCCTTGTGGGAGAAGCCTTCTGCTCTGTAGCTGAATGTTTTTCCTCTTTTGGCCAAGAATAAACCAATAATGTACATTTGATTGTTTTTAATTGACAAGTAATATTTAATCTTAATTTGTGAAATTTTGCATGCCATATACTGGTGAAATATGTGAGCTATTGTAACATGTATTGTATTCCATTTTCTGTACCATATTTCAAGTGAAATAATTTTAATTATTTGTGTTATAAATAAAAATAAGCCGTGATAGTCTAGTGGTTTGACCTATCGCCTCTGAAGCAGAGGGTCGAGGGTTCAAACCCCGGCTCGCACCTCGTGAGTTTTTCGGAATTCATGTGCGAAATTACATTTGTAATTTATCATGAGCTTTTCGGTGAAGGAAAACATCGTGAGGAAACCTGCACACTCCTGCGAAGCAATTCAATGGTGTGTGTGAAGTTCCCAATCCGCACTGGGCCCGCGTGGAAACTATAGCCCTAGCCCTCTCATTCTGAGAGGAGGCCTCTGCCCAGCAGTGGGACGTAAATAGGCTGAAGATGATGGTGATTTGTATTTTGTATTTCTTTCTAATTAGTTTCTGTCGTACTTATAAGTTGTCTCTGAACCGTAACGTCCGAAAAAAAAAATCCAATTAAATAGTATGTCTATTGCAGGGCGAATTACCTATAGCAATGGCGCTAGCTAACGTAGTGAGCACCTCGCAAATGGACGAGTTGGCGCGCGTCTTCGTAACGCTCTTCGACGCCAAGCATTTGCTCGCGCCGCTGCTGTGGAACATATTCTACAGGGAGGTTGAGGTATGTAGTTTTTTAGAGTACCTACCTTACTTAAGGTTTCAAATTGGGGTTTACCAGGACTTTTGGCGTTATTAGGACTATTGGGGTTACTAGGACTTTTGGCGTTATTAGGACTATTGGGGTTACTAGGACTTTTGGCGTTATTAGGACTATTGGGGTTACTAGGACTTTTGGCATTATTAGGACTATTGGGGTTACTAGGACTTTTGGCGTTATTAGGACTATTGGGGTTACTAGGACTTTTGGCGTTATTAGGACTATTGGGGTTACTAGGACTTTTGGCGTTATTAGGACTATTGGGGTTACTAGGACTTTTGGCCTTATTAGGACTATTGGGGTTACTAGGACTTTTGGCGTTATTAGGACTATTGGGGTTTACCAGGACTTTTGGCGTTATTAGGACTATTGGGGTTACTAGGACTTTTGGCGTTATTAGGACTATTGGGGTTACTAGGACTTTTGGCGTTATTAGGACTATTGGGGTTACTAGGACTTTTGGCGTTATTAGGACTATTGGGGTTACTAGGACTTTTGGCGTTATTAGGACTATTGGGGTTACTAGGACTTTTGGCGTTATTAGGACTATTGGGGTTACTAGGACTTTTGGCGTTATTAGGACTATTGGGGTTACTAGGACTTTTGGCGTTATTAGGACTATTGGGGTTACTAGGACTTTTGGCGTTATTAGGACTATTGGGGTTACTAGGACTTTTGGCGTTATTAGGACTATTGGGGTTACTAGGACTTTTGGCGTTATTAGGACTATTGGGGTTACTAGGACTTTTGGCGTTATTAGGACTATTGGGGTTACTAGGACTTTTGGCGTTATTAGGACTATTGGGGTTACTAGGACTTTTGGCGTTATTAGGACTATTGGGGTTACTAGGACTTTGAGGACTATTGGGGTTTACCAGGACTTTTGGCGTTATTAGGACTGTTGGGGTTTACCAGGACTTTTGGCGTTATTAGGACTATTGGGGTTTACCAGGACTTTTGGCGTTATTAGGACTATTGGGGTTACTAGGACTTTTGGCGTTATTAGGACTATTGGGGTTTACCAGGACTTTTGGCGTTATTAGGACTATTGGGGTTACTAGGACTTTTGGCGTTATTAGGACTATTGGGGTTACTAGGACTTTTGGCGTTATTAGGACTATTGGGGTTACTAGGACTTTTGGCGTTATTAGGACTATTGGGGTTACTAGGACTTTTGGTGTTATTAGGACAATTGAAGTTACTAGGACTGTTGGCGTTATTAGGACAATTGGGGTTACTAGGACTTTTGGCGTTATTAGGACAATTGGGGTTACTAGGACTTTTGGTGTTATTAGGACAATTGGGGTTACTAGGACTTTTGGCGTTATTAGCACAATTGGGGTTACTAGGACTTTTGGCGTTATTAGGACAATTGGGGTTACTAGGACAATTGGGGTTACTAGGACAAGTGGAGTGTCATATGAAAGGGCTCTGTTTGCACATTCTAATTTTTGATTTTTTTTTGTAATTGTATAAAAAAAACTTTTTTTTCAGGTTTCAGACTGCATGCAGACCCTATTCCGCGGCAACTCGCTAGGTAGCAAGATAATGGCGTTCTGCTTCAAGATATACGGCTACGGGTACATTCAGGCGCTGCTGGAGCCGCTGGTGACGGCGCTGCTGGATCAGGCGGCCGACCAGCCAGACCTCAGCTTCGAAGCCGACCCCGCCAGGTGACAAGTTCAAACTGGTGGCTCTGTGAGCTGTCGGGCTCATTTTACAACGTTTTTCGACTTGTTTCTTAAACCCCACGCAAAAAGAGGGGTGTTATAAGTTTGAACGCTATGTGTGTCTGTCTATACCATCATAGCTCCCAAACGTATGGACCGATTTCGATGCAATTTTTCTTTATCGAAAGCTCGTTTAATCGAGATGGTTCTTAGCTAAGTTTCATTACAATCGGTTGACCCGTTTTTGAAATATTAAACTTTGAAGTGACAATGTCGGGGGTTTTTCAACTTTTCTGAGTTGGACAGGTATTCGTCGGGGGTTAAAAAACCTTACGCACCCAAGGTTCACTAACAACTGACTCTTTTTTTTTCTCTCTTTTCTGCGTCATGGCAATCTGTTGACCACAACAATAGGCCACTAGTCCGTCTGATATCTTGTATCTGTTTGGGTTCTTTAGCTTAGTGAGACACTTCTCAGTTGGGTGTCTCATTCCTGTTCCATCCTGTCGAATCTATCCAGTAGTGTTAGGACACTATGTCTCTTCAATCTCCTGTAACGCAAGCTTTTGTCTCTCCACAGTCCTAGGATGACTGACTCCTGTTGCAAATATATTTTTATTTTATTTTTTTCAATTTCAACATCAATTGCTCACCATAACTTTTTATTTCAGACTGGAGCCGTCTCAAGACATCGAAGCAAACCGCTCGAACCTGATAGATCTCACCAAGGAGGTTTTCAACAGGATCGTCAACTCCGCCGACAAGTTTCCACCGCAGCTGCGTAGCATGTGCCACTGCCTTTACCAGGTGAGGCTGCTTCTCACAGATTAAGCATATCGTCATTGTCAAGTATGGGTTTTTAAAATGTATATTTACTTACATAAGAAAGATAACTCTAGTGTTTTTCATATCTGTATGGTTTCTACACCACTTCACGATACGTGATTGCATATTTGCAAGATATTAAATTGCGCAAAACATAATAATATCACAGTGTAAAGAGCTTATACCTACCAGTGGTCCGACGCCTTTGATGTTTGTGTAAATGCCGACACCGCAACCGCATGGCCAAAGCACCAAGGAGGGCGAAAGTTCCTAAGTAATTGGGCAGTGGCGGCGTATGCAAGGGGGCTCGCCCTGCCCGCCCCGCACCCCGCACCCCCCGCACGATTGACCTGTCTAGAGGCCTTCGTCGGACGACTGTATAGACTCTAGACTGTGATAATATTCACAATCGAAACTGTGGTGGTTGTTAGACCTCCTCTGTCCCCAGGGCCCGATCTGAAAATCAGCGCCGTGTGTCTATGCTCAGCACATGCTGAGATTGAGACCCTTTGCCCACCTGGTTTCTTTTTTTTATATACATATATAGATTAAAATAAGCTATGCTAAGTAGTTGCGAGTTATATTGTGTAATTTTTTGATTCTTTTATTTTTTTCTAATTATTTATTCTATTATATTCTAAAAAACTCCCGTGACACATGCTCGCATATCACGAATGTCACGTCTGTCTGGCGTACGGTGAAGTTCATATGTTTTTCCACGTCTATCATGGTACCTATGTTGTGGAGCCATTGTTTGGGCCTAGTTACGTGTTAAAAGAAAAATTGTGCTTGCAAACAAATTTGATACGACGTTGAACCAAACGAAGATTTTGAGTATCAAGATTATTGTAGATTTCGGTTATCGCTATCCCGCGGGAACTATACAATTTACCCGAATAAAAAGTAGCCTACGTTATTCCTCGATGTTCAAACTATGTTCTTACCAAATTTCATCAAATTGGTGCAGTGGTTTTTCCGTGAAGAGGCAACAAACAGACAGACAGGGAGACAGAGTTACTTTCGCATTTATAATATTAGTTAGGATTAGGATGAAGGATGTGTGCTTTGCCAGATCGTTAAAAACCGGTCAAGTGCGTGTCGGACACGCCCAGGATAGGGTTCCTTAGGCATTACGAAAAAGCGTGAAAGACAATAATCGTGGACCGAACCTACCGTTTTGTGTGTTAATTACAGTTTATTAGTGTTATCAAGGACGATAAAACCAAGAGGCCTGCCAACTGCTGTCGCGTTCTTGTAAAATATTGAGCCTGCTGTAGCAAGTTTCACTATAGAGAGGTCTCTGTACCATTAATTTTGTATGACACTTAGACCTCTGGCTAACACAATAGCGCCATCTATGAACTGAAATAAAAAAGGAATTTAGATGGCGCTATTGTGTTAGCCAGAGGTCTAAATGTCATACCAAATGAATGGTACAGAGACCCCTCCGTAGTAAAACTAGCTACAGCAGGCTTATTATTTCAAAGGAACGCGACATCGTATAGACACTGGCAGTCCTCTTGGTTTTATGGTCCTTGGTGTTATAATAGTAGATCTACACAGTGTGTCATACGACATTTTTCAATACATTTGTAAGAAAACAGCTAATTAAATAGCACTAAACTGAAAAATAAACAAAACTAACTAAAATGGCGCGTTCCTATAACCAAACCACGCATGAGTAAATTTTGTTTTGAATTACCTACTTATGTAAAATAAATTTATCAGACAAAGGTACTTCAGCGTTCAGCCACTGCAAAAGAAAATAAAAGTTGATTTTTTTTTTAAATCTGAGGTGGGTAACTGAATACAGTTTATATTAATTACAATAAATTTTGCAAATTCACTACTTTTAAGTAGTAGTAGTAGTAGTACTTATTAGTAGATAATTTATAACTTTAAAATTGTACTTCAAATAATTAAAAAAAACTGAAAAAATCGCACTGGTGCTATAAATTTAACTTACGAGCTATAATATACATCATTTTGAAAGTGAATTTTTCTAACAAATGTATTGAAAATGCTTGTAAAAAGTATACCATTAAAAAAGTTGAAAAACCCCCCACATTGTCACTTCAAAGTTCAATATTTCAAAAACAGTTGAACCGATTTTAATGCAACTTGGCTAAGAACCATCTCGATTAAACTAGCTTTCGATTGAAAAAACCGCATCAAAATCGGTCCATCCGTTTAAGAGCTATGATGCCACAGACAGATACACAGATACACATGTGAAACTTATAACACCCCTCTTTTTCGTCGGGGGTTAAAAAGACGGCAGTCTGTCAGTCACTATGTTTCTGTGTTCTCAATTATCCTGTTCGTCTGACCAGGTGTTGAGCAAGCGGTTCGCGCAGTTCCCTCAGACCAGCGTGGGGGCGGTTGGCACGGTGCTGTTCCTGAGGTTCATCAACCCGGCCATAGGTCAGTCATCGTCATCATCAGCTAAGGTCTATCGCGAGCCAAAGATCCGCTAGGGTTGCTAGTGACGAGTGATAATGATAGTGAATAATGATTTATTAAATAATAATAAATAAATATCATCGGACAATTCGACACCAATTGACCTAGTCCCAAACTAGGCAAAACCTGTACTATGGGTGCTAGACAACGGATAAACATACTTATATACATATTAAACATCCGAGGCCCGAGAACAAACATTCGTATTCATCATACAAACATCTGCCCCGATCGGGATTTGAAGCCGGGACCTCAAGCTTCATAGTCAGGGTCTCTAACCACTAGGCTATTCGGTCGTCGAATACAACTGTATCATTTACATGTTAAGGTTGAGGCCTCAACGTTTGCTATTTAGTCTTGGATGTTCATAATGTAGGATGTTCATAATGTAGATAATTATGTTTATCCGTTGTCTAGTACCGCTAGTATAGACATAGTAGCAAAACCTTTCCCACGGGCCAGGCAATAATCAATCTTATGACAGTCATCTTATGACAGTCATAAACATTATTTGCTTGAACATGGTAGGTAGGTGACAGTGTTATATAAGGTGGTAGATTCCCATGTTTAGCCAACAGTGGCATGCGAAAATTATGTATAATAAAATAATAAATTGTTTGTTTAAAATTAATACAGAAATTTAAGCGTAAATGTCTAACGTTCAAATTCTTCTCTAAAAATTCAGTAATAGTATAAAATCATTTTTCAATATGCCATTCTCTTAACTTAGTCATAAATAATTAGTCGAATAATTTTCTTGTTTCATTTGGAATTTTGTTATACACAACAATAATCACATTTGACAAGGGAAAGCTTTTCTCATTGTAACTGTACAGGATTTGGCTAGTTTGGGACCAGTTCAATTGGTGTCAATAGTTCCATATGTATGTATTTTATAGACTCTGGCAGACCTTATAGTTTTAATAGAGGTCGCCCGCGGCTCCGCCCGCGTGGAATATTAGGAATCTATAGCAATAGGAATGTGTCCTCTGGGTAAAAAAGTAATATTTCTAATTAGTCCGTCATATAGATTATCGAAAAAAAAAATATTGGGCACGTATTTTTTCTTTTTATGATATAAAAAGTTACAAATAAAATTAAAAATTTCCGTCGACTGCACTGCAGGATAATGAATGGATTCCTTTATCCCTGAACGGCAACACTGGCATAGATAATAGATCGCTCGATTTTGGCTCGAAATTCGAACTTGCGATTTTATTTTGCTTAATATACAATTATCTCAAGTTTTTCGCGATTCCCAAGGTCAAAGAATCGAATTGCTTTATAATTCCAGAGAAATTTTGCGTTGTTTGGGAGAAACGTGTCAAAATGATGTTGTAGAGCGCCACCTCGCTCTGTTTCGTTTCTTTTATCCCGTTCTGGTTTTACGACTTTGTATAATAGATTTTTATGGTCCTTGAATCGAATTTAATTTCTGCCACACCAGTGTCCCCGCAAGAGATGGGCATAGTGAGCCGGCCGGTGCCCGCGCAGGTCAAGCGCGGCCTCATGCTCATGTCCAAGATACTCCAGAACATCGCCAACCACGTCGAGTTCTCGAAGGAACAGCATATGCTGCCTTTCAACGACTTCTTGAGGGCGCACTTCGAAGCTGGACGCAAGTGAGTCAACTTAGATATGTACGCGTTGCGTTGCGGCGCGCGGGCGGTCACTTGCTAGGACTAAGGCCAGCGGCGCCGCAGTGTGATGCGATCAATTCGATTGCTCCTCCAAGATAATGTTTAACGTAGTGAACAGCATATGCTGCCTTTCAACGACTTCTTGAGGGCGCACTTCGAAGCTGGACGCAAGTGAGTCAACTTAGATATGTACGCGTTGCGTTGCGGCGCGCGGGCGGTCACTTGCTAGGACTAAGGCCAGCGGCGCCGCAGTGTGATGCGATCAATTCGATTGCTCCTCCAAGATAATGTTTAACGTAGTGAACAGCATATGCTGCCTTTCAACGACTTCTTGAGGGCGCACTTCGAAGCTGGACGCAAGTGAGTCAACTTAGATATGTACGCGTTGCGTTGCGGCGCGCGGGCGGTCACTTGCTAGGACTAAGGCCAGCGGCGCCGCAGTGTGATGCGATCAATTCGATTGCTCCTCCAAGATAATGTTTAACGTAGTGAACAGCATATGCTGCCTTTCAACGACTTCTTGAGGGCGCACTTCGAAGCTGGACGCAAGTGAGTCAACTTAGATATGTACGCGTTGCGTTGCGGCGCGCGGGCGGTCACTTGCTAGGACTAAGGCCAGCGGCGCCGCAGTGTGATGCGATCAATTCGATTGCTCCTCCAAGATAATGTTTAACGTAGTGAACAGCATATGCTGCCTTTCAACGACTTCTTGAGGGCGCACTTCGAAGCTGGACGCAAGTGAGTCAACTTAGATATGTACGCGTTGCGTTGCGGCGCGCGGGCGGTCACTTGCTAGGACTAAGGCCAGCGGCGCCGCAGTGTGATGCGATCAATTCGATTGCTCCTCCAAGATAATGTTTAACGTAGTGAACAGCATATGCTGCCTTTCAACGACTTCTTGAGGGCGCACTTCGAAGCTGGACGCAAGTGAGTCAACTTAGATATGTACGCGTTGCGTTGCGGCGCGCGGGCGGTCACTTGCTAGGACTTAGGCCAGCGGCGCCGCATTGTGATGCGATCAATTCGATTGCTCCTCCCAAGATAATGTTTAACGTAGTGAACAGCATATGCTGCCTTTCAACGACTTCTTGAGGGCGCACTTCGAAGCTGGACGCAAGTGAGTCAACTTAGATATGTACGCGTTGCGTTGCGGCGCGCGGGCGGTCACTTGCTAGGACTAAGGCCAGCGGCGCCGCAGTGTGATGCGATCAATTCGATTGCTCCTCCAAGATAATGTTTAACGTAGTGAACAGCATATGCTGCCTTTCAACGACTTCTTGAGGGCGCACTTCGAAGCTGGACGCAAGTGAGTCAACTTAGATATGTACGCGTTGCGTTGCGGCGCGCGGGCGGTCACTTGCTAGGACTAAGGCCAGCGGCGCCGCAGTGTGATGCGATCAATTCGATTGCTCCTCCAAGATAATGTTTAACGTAGTGAACAGCATATGCTGCCTTTCAACGACTTCTTGAGGGCGCACTTCGAAGCTGGACGCAAGTGAGTCAACTTAGATATGTACGCGTTGCGTTGCGGCGCGCGGGCGGTCACTTGCTAGGACTAAGGCCAGCGGCGCCGCAGTGTGATGCGATCAATTCGATTGCTCCTCCAAGATAATGTTTAACGTAGTGAACAGCATATGCTGCCTTTCAACGACTTCTTGAGGGCGCACTTCGAAGCTGGACGCAAGTGAGTCAACTTAGATATGTACGCGTTGCGTTGCGGCGCGCGGGCGGTCACTTGCTAGGACTTAGGCCAGCGGCGCCGCATTGTGATGCGATCAATTCGATTGCTCCTCCCAAGATAATGTTTAACGTAGTGAACAGCATATGCTGCCTTTCAACGACTTCTTGAGGGCGCACTTCGAAGCTGGACGCAAGTGAGTCAACTTAGATATGTACGCGTTGCGTTGCGGCGCGCGGGCGGTCACTTGCTAGGACTTAGGCCAGCGGCGCCGCATTGTGATGCGATCAATTCGATTGCTCCTCCCAAGATAATGTTTAACGTAGTGAACAGCATATGCTGCCTTTCAACGACTTCTTGAGGGCGCACTTCGAAGCTGGACGCAAGTGAGTCAACTTAGATATGTACGCGTTGCGTTGCGGCGCGCGGGCGGTCACTTGCTAGGACTAAGGCCAGCGGCGCCGCAGTGTGATGCGATCAATTCGATTGCTCCTCCAAGATAATGTTTAACGTAGTGAACAGCATATGCTGCCTTTCAACGACTTCTTGAGGGCGCACTTCGAAGCTGGACGCAAGTGAGTCAACTTAGATATGTACGCGTTGCGTTGCGGCGCGCGGGCGGTCACTTGCTAGGACTAAGGCCAGCGGCGCCGCAGTGTGATGCGATCAATTCGATTGCTCCTCCAAGATAATGTTTAACGTAGTGAACAGCATATGCTGCCTTTCAACGACTTCTTGAGGGCGCACTTCGAAGCTGGACGCAAGTGAGTCAACTTAGATATGTACGCGTTGCGTTGCGGCGCGCGGGCGGTCACTTGCTAGGACTAAGGCCAGCGGCGCCGCAGTGTGATGCGATCAATTCGATTGCTCCTCCAAGATAATGTTTAACGTAGTGAACAGCATATGCTGCCTTTCAACGACTTCTTGAGGGCGCACTTCGAAGCTGGACGCAAGTGAGTCAACTTAGATATGTACGCGTTGCGTTGCGGCGCGCGGGCGGTCACTTGCTAGGACTTAGGCCAGCGGCGCCGCATTGTGATGCGATCAATTCGATTGCTCCTCCCAAGATAATGTTTAACGTAGTGAACAGCATATGCTGCCTTTCAACGACTTCTTGAGGGCGCACTTCGAAGCTGGACGCAAGTGAGTCAACTTAGATATGTACGCGTTGCGTTGCGGCGCGCGGGCGGTCACTTGCTAGGACTTAGGCCAGCGGCGCCGCATTGTGATGCGATCAATTCGATTGCTCCTCCCAAGATAATGTTTAACGTAGTGAACAGCATATGCTGCCTTTCAACGACTTCTTGAGGGCGCACTTCGAAGCTGGACGCAAGTGAGTCAACTTAGATATGTACGCGTTGCGTTGCGGCGCGCGGGCGGTCACTTGCTAGGACTTAGGCCAGCGGCGCCGCAGTGTGATGCGATCAATTCGATTGCTCCTCCAAGATAATGTTTAACGTAGTGAACAGCATATGCTGCCTTTCAACGACTTCTTGAGGGCGCACTTCGAAGCTGGACGCAAGTGAGTCAACTTAGATATGTACGCGTTGCGTTGCGGCGCGCGGGCGGTCACTTGCTAGGACTAAGGCCAGCGGCGCCGCAGTGTGATGCGATCAATTCGATTGCTCCTCCAAGATAATGTTTAACGTAGTGAACAGCATATGCTGCCTTTCAACGACTTCTTGAGGGCGCACTTCGAAGCTGGACGCAAGTGAGTCAACTTAGATATGTACGCGTTGCGTTGCGGCGCGCGGGCGGTCACTTGCTAGGACTAAGGCCAGCGGCGCCGCAGTGTGATGCGATCAATTCGATTGCTCCTCCAAGATAATGTTTAACGTAGTGAACAGCATATGCTGCCTTTCAACGACTTCTTGAGGGCGCACTTCGAAGCTGGACGCAAGTGAGTCAACTTAGATATGTACGCGTTGCGTTGCGGCGCGCGGGCGGTCACTTGCTAGGACTAAGGCCAGCGGCGCCGCAGTGTGATGCGATCAATTCGATTGCTCCTCCAAGATAATGTTTAACGTAGTGAACAGCATATGCTGCCTTTCAACGACTTCTTGAGGGCGCACTTCGAAGCTGGACGCAAGTGAGTCAACTTAGATATGTACGCGTTGCGTTGCGGCGCGCGGGCGGTCACTTGCTAGGACTTAGGCCAGCGGCGCCGCATTGTGATGCGATCAATTCGATTGCTCCTCCCAAGATAATGTTTAACGTAGTGAACAGCATATGCTGCCTTTCAACGACTTCTTGAGGGCGCACTTCGAAGCTGGACGCAAGTGAGTCAACTTAGATATGTACGCGTTGCGTTGCGGCGCGCGGGCGGTCACTTGCTAGGACTTAGGCCAGCGGCGCCGCATTGTGATGCGATCAATTCGATTGCTCCTCCCAAGATAATGTTTAACGTAGTGAACAGCATATGCTGCCTTTCAACGACTTCTTGAGGGCGCACTTCGAAGCTGGACGCAAGTGAGTCAACTTAGATATGTACGCGTTGCGTTGCGGCGCGCGGGCGGTCACTTGCTAGGACTTAGGCCAGCGGCGCCGCAGTGTGATGCGATCAATTCGATTGCTCCTCCAAGATAATGTTTAACGTAGTGAACAGCATATGCTGCCTTTCAACGACTTCTTGAGGGCGCACTTCGAAGCTGGACGCAAGTGAGTCAACTTAGATATGTACGCGTTGCGTTGCGGCGCGCGGGCGGTCACTTGCTAGGACTTAGGCCAGCGGCGCCGCAGTGTGATGCGATCAATTCGATTGCTCCTCTCAAGATAATGTTTAACGTAGTGAACAGCATATGCTGCCTTTCAACGACTTCTTGAGGGCGCACTTCGAAGCTGGACGCAAGTGAGTCAACTTAGATATGTACGCGTTGCGTTGCGGCGCGCGGGCGGTCACTTGCTAGGACTTAGGCCAGCGGCGCCGCAGTGTGATGCGATCAATTCGATTGCTCCTCTCAAGATAATGTTTAACGTAGTGAACAGCATATGCTGCCTTTCAACGACTTCTTGAGGGCGCACTTCGAAGCTGGACGCAAGTGAGTCAACTTAGATATGTACGCGTTGCGTTGCGGCGCGCGGGCGGTCACTTGCTAGGACTTAGGCCAGCGGCGCCGCAGTGTGATGCGATCAATTCGATTGCTCCTCTCAAGATAATGTTTAACGTAGTGAACAGCATATGCTGCCTTTCAACGACTTCTTGAGGGCGCACTTCGAAGCTGGACGCAAGTGAGTCAACTTAGATATGTACGCGTTGCGTTGCGGCGCGCGGGCGGTCACTTGCTAGGACTTAGGCCAGCGGCGCCGCAGTGTGATGCGATCAATTCGATTGCTCCTCCAAGATAATGTTTAACGTAGTGAACAGCATATGCTGCCTTTCAACGACTTCTTGAGGGCGCACTTCGAAGCTGGACGCAAGTGAGTCAACTTAGATATGTACGCGTTGCGTTGCGGCGCGCGGGCGGTCACTTGCTAGGACTTAGGCCAGCGGCGCCGCAGTGTGATGCGATCAATTCGATTGCTCCTCTCAAGATAATGTTTAACGTAGTGAACAGCATATGCTGCCTTTCAACGACTTCTTGAGGGCGCACTTCGAAGCTGGACGCAAGTGAGTCAACTTAGATATGTACGCGTTGCGTTGCGGCGCGCGGGCGGTCACTTGCTAGGACTTAGGCCAGCGGCGCCGCAGTGTGATGCGATCAATTCGATTGCTCCTCTCAAGATAATGTTTAACGTAGTGAACAGCATATGCTGCCTTTCAACGACTTCTTGAGGGCGCACTTCGAAGCTGGACGCAAGTGAGTCAACTTAGATATGTACGCGTTGCGTTGCGGCGCGCGGGCGGTCACTTGCTAGGACTTAGGCCAGCGGCGCCGCAGTGTGATGCGATCAATTCGATTGCTCCTCCAAGATAATGTTTAACGTAGTGAACAGCATATGCTGCCTTTCAACGACTTCTTGAGGGCGCACTTCGAAGCTGGACGCAAGTGAGTCAACTTAGATATGTACGCGTTGCGTTGCGGCGCGCGGGCGGTCACTTGCTAGGACTTAGGCCAGCGGCGCCGCAGTGTGATGCGATCAATTCAATTGCTCCTCCAAGATAATGTTTAACGTAGTGAACAGCATATGCTGCCTTTCAACGACTTCTTGAGGGCGCACTTCGAAGCTGGACGCAAGTGAGTCAACTTAGATATGTACGCGTTGCGTTGCGGCGCGCGGGCGGTCACTTGCTAGGACTTAGGCCAGCGGCGCCGCAGTGTGATGCGATCAATTCGATTGCTCCTCCAAGATAATGTTTAACGTAGTGAACAGCATATGCTGCCTTTCAACGACTTCTTGAGGGCGCACTTCGAAGCTGGACGCAAGTGAGTCAACTTAGATATGTACGCGTTGCGTTGCGGCGCGCGGGCGGTCACTTGCTAGGACTTAGGCCAGCGGCGCCGCAGTGTGATGCGATCAATTCGATTGCTCCTCCAAGATAATGTTTAACGTAGTGAACAGCATATGCTGCCTTTCAACGACTTCTTGAGGGCGCACTTCGAAGCTGGACGCAAGTGAGTCAACTTAGATATGTACGCGTTGCGTTGCGGCGCGCGGGCGGTCACTTGCTAGGACTTAGGCCAGCGGCGCCGCAGTGTGATGCGATCAATTCGATTGCTCCTCCAAGATAATGTTTAACGTAGTGAACAGCATATGCTGCCTTTCAACGACTTCTTGAGGGCGCACTTCGAAGCTGGACGCAAGTGAGTCAACTTAGATGCGATCAATTCGATTACTCCTACGAGATGGTGTGTAACGTAGTGAATGGCGTCGAGCTCTAAGGAACAGCATAAGCTGCCTTTCAACGCAAGGGCGCACTTCGAAGCCGGACCCAAGCGAGTCAACTTGGATATGTAGTTATAAGGACACGTTGCGTTGTATGCATATGTGTGTCTGTGTGTGGCACCGTAGCTCTTAAACGATTGAACGAATTTGAGTTGTTTTTTACAGATTCTTCATCCAAATAGCGTCCGACTGCGAGACAGTGGACCAGACGTCGCACAACCTGTCGTTCATCAGCGATGCGAACGTGGTGGCGCTGCACCGGCTGCTGTGGAACCACCAGGAGCGCATCGGGGACTACCTGTCCTGCAGCCGCGACCACAAGGCTGTGGGCAGGCGGCCCTTCGACAAGGTCGGACTGTTTACAGATGCTTCATCCAGATAGCGTCCGACTGCGAGACAGTGGACCAAACGCCCCACAGCCTCTTGGATGGTTTTTTGAACCCCGAAGCGTATATAAATAAACTAGCTTATGCCCCGCGGCTTTGCCCCCGTCAAATATTTCAAAATGGGCTAGTTCCCTATCCCATGGGGATTGCGAAAAATCCCTTCTTAGTGCACCTCTAGGATACTCAAGGTATATGTTTGATAAATTTCAAGTCTCTAGGTCCAGTGGTTTAGGCTATGCGTTGTCTGTCAGTCAGTCACGGTACTGTTTTATGGGTATGGGTTAGAAACTTTATAATTGTTTGAGCAGAAATAATCAAGCGGTCACCCTGATGGTGAGTGGTAACCGTGGCTTATCGTTCGACGTCTTTCTTTCCTGAAATTAAACCTTTTTTTTTTATTCCTTATAGATGGCGACACTATTAGCATATTTGGGTCCACCGGAGCACAAGCCCGTCGAATCGTGAGTAGATCATTTTCGTATGATTTTTTTTTATGTATGTTCACCGATTTCTCCGCCAATTGTGGACCGAATTTCGAATTTTTTTTTTTTATTCGAAAGGGTATACTGCCGAGGTGGTCCCATTGTCAAGTTCACCCCGACATGTTTCAGAGTAATTCGTAGACCTTCCTCTGAGCATATGACTCAGCGGAAGGACTAGGAATCAGTACGAAACATGTCACGCTAAAGTCGACTTATATACATGAGTGAACCGTTTATTTCAGTATGATCTATGGTATCCGATCATTTCACCGACAAACGTTTCACAACTGATTCGTTTCGCAACATGGTCATTTCACAATTCGCATTTTTTTCTGAAACTTTAAATATTTTAGGATTTATTTCAGAACCATTGTACGAGTATATAGGTAACCTATAGGTTACGTTTGTTTTGTAAAAATCCTGAAATATTTGGGTCAATCAACTTTTTATTGCCACACTTTTCCACGGAGATGTCCCCTGAGTAACTCGTCTAAAACAAGATTTTCTAAGCCACCACTCCCCCTGAAAGTCAGGATTTGCATGCTTAGGAGATGAAGACATTAGGCATGAAGGAATTGGCATATAACTGTCGAAACTCCTAACGTTTGATGGAGTGGTGCCTTAGAAAAAAGTATTTTAGACGAGCTACCCAGGGGACATCTCCATGGCAACGAGTGGCAATAAAAAGTTGATTGACCCGTTTACAGTTAAAAAAAAAATGCGTGTTGTGAAATGATATTTTGCCGGAGTCCCTTGAATCGTCGACAAATGTTTAATAGGTAACTGTTTCATTTCAACGAAAGCTATTTTCTGTTAATATAAGGATAATTTTGACGACCGGATAGCCTAGTGGTTAGAGACCCTGACTATGAAGCTTCAGGTCCCGGGTTCGATCCCCGGTCGGGGCAGATGTTTGTATGATGACTACGAATGTTTGTTCTCGGATCTTGGATGTTTAATATGTATATAAGTATGTATTTATCTATATAAGTATGTTTATCCGTTGCTTAGTACCCATAGTACAGGCTTTGCCTAGTTTGGGACTAGGTCAATTGATATCAATTGTCCCATGATATTTATTTAATTTTAGGGTAATTTTATCGTTTGTTGTATAGGTTAGGTTACTTTTTAAATCAACAAGTTAAGAAAATAAGTCAGACAATAGCTGAAATAAAACAGTTATGAAACGTGAACCGGATGATGTCATTATGACACAAATTCACATATAGGGTGTTTTTATAAAATGTGCAATTTTCTGATTAAAGACAGGTGATAATGTTTTTATAAGTACCGGCCGTCTCAACTGTCAATAAAATATCCGTAAACTAAAGAGGCCATTAAGTTGTTAGTGATTATCTATAATCTGGATAAAACACTCTGTATGAAGCTTGACGTCATACGGCTGTCACCGGCATCAAAGTTTCGCTCCCTGAATATAAACCTCATTTTGCAGATGATCACTATGCCCAATATTCATCCGAGGTATTATAAGGGTAAGCCTTTTTAGGGATAAGCTCGCCTTTGTACTACGTTATTGTCTTGGTATATTATTTTTGTGGTTGTCTTGTAATATTATTTTTTTTTTTTTTTTTTTTATTGTTTATTTAGGAACAAACGGTTACAATTCAAAAATGAAACGTACGTAACGTAATCTTAAAAAAACCAACAGTTCCATTAATTTATTAATTTATTAATTTATTATGCGCAATAAAGGATTTACATACATACAATTCCAGCACGTCAGGCCTCCTGTTCTCCTCGTACGCGCGGTGGTCGTCCATAGACATGTCCTCGACCAACTTCGAGGAGTTCATAGTGAAACACAACATGCATGAGAAGGAGGAGTTCAAGAGCATTAAGAGCCTGAACATATTCTACCAGGCGGGGACCAGCAAACTGGGGAATCCGGTGTTTTATTTTATTTCTAGGAGATACAAGTGAGTCTTTTTTTTTTTTTTAGTTCATAGTTCATAGTTATTTATTCATAATAATTCATATTACATGTCGGATCTCATAGTTTTTATACGTTCACTAGATAAATATACAGAGTAGGTAACTAAAATAAAATAAGTGTACTATTTTCTATTAAAATACTTCGAGTATCTTACATCAATGTAAAATTAATTTGCTATTGTTGCCAGTCGTGTCAAGAATAATATGTAATTTGAACATAGTCTAATTACAGTACAATTCATTAAAAATTAAATCAGGTAACATTGAATTAACCTGCACATTGACTGTGCTATGGTGTATATTCTAGGAACTCTTTAAATGTGTAGAACGTGCGCTCGGCAAGCCAGCATTTGAGTTTATGTTTAAACGACCTTTATACAACGGGGAAGGCAAACGAGCAAGTGGGTCACCTGATGATAAGTGATCACCACTGCCCATAGGCACCTGCAAAACCCCGGAGGGTTTGCAGATGCGCTGCCAACCTAGAGAGCTAAGATGAAATGCCTCTTGTGCCCGTAATTATACCGGCTGTCTTACTCTCCACACCGGAGCACAACAGTGCAAGCACTGCTGCTTAACGGCAGGATTAGCGGGTAAGATGGTGGTAGCGATCCGGGCGGACCTCGCACAAGGTCCTACCACCCGCAAAAGTCTTATATGTCTCATATGGATTGGACACACAAAGTCCCTTGTTTCTATGTTAGTAATTAATGCCCCTATTCATAAACGTCACTCAAGCCTCTATTAGCTAAAATAGGTTTTGTCTTCTTCTTACTAGCGGAAATGTCAATGTGATAAAAAGGGACAAACGAACGTTAACGGCATTTTAGTTAATATAAGTTTATGAATAACGGTACATATACACTCATTGAATTAAATTAAACAATAATATTGGTACAACACACTCAACACAGACCTAAACAAAAACGTCATGCTAATGGGCATTTTCAGAAAACTGCGTACCCTTTACTTTTCTTGAATAACCTAACAAATTTTGGATTGTTTCTGCTCAGAATCACGAGGTCTATCTACTTAGATAATAAAAAAAAGTGTCCTGCATTTTTTGTTAGTTTGGTGCCGCGTTTTTACGTACATTCTATATGGACCGTCACAAAACTGACAAATGTAATTTGTATGGAAAAATTTAGGACCTTTTTGGCAAAAAGGGTACACAGTTTTTTGAAAATGCCTGTACCGGGCGATAGGGTATGGGAGAAATATTAAACAACCGCTCTTTTCGATATGCTGTGCAAGACGATTTATTTCAAGTAAGTTTAAAGCTAAACATCTTTTGTGACGGGTGGCGCAATCTAGTTACAAGAATGTCAGTTACTCTTTGAACATATCAAAATATCATGCAAATCAAACGAATTTAGCAAACAATAATAATAACAATTAACCCAAACAATGCCCTAATACTTAAAAATCTGCATATCCTAACCTAACCCTCCATCCAAAAATGTGTCTTCACCCCGTGGTAAGAAACCCAGAACACTGGCCGCATTGCCTCGCTGTATAGCGAGACAGACGCTGCGCAAAATAGCTACCCGCCCGCAAATCACCAGAAGCAAGGACCAATCGCGTCGTAATGTCCTTGCATAACGTTTTGGTGTTCGACGAGCATGGACCCAAAGTTACCACAGCCAGCGCCGCAAATTCGTAATGCGCGCAGAGTTGTGAATATGAAAATTGTTTGAAAATTTAATTGATCTAAAGTCTGTTTGAAGAGAGTTGATGAATACTAGTGGCCGTGTCAGCTGTAAATCTCGCGCCCTCATTTTGAATGTTTTAGTTTTTTTTTAAACAAACGAATCCTATATGGTCATCGAGCCTGATCGCAAAATTTCACGAAGATTGGGACATTTTTTTTTTTTTTTCTTTTTCTTTCTTTCAAGCTCGTTCGTTAGTTCTCCTACTCGGCCAGCAATTGCCTAACATCCTGGCCTAGGCAGTAATGTACTATTATCTTCCAGGATAGGCGAAGTGAACGCAGACCTGCTAATCTACCATGTGATTCTGACGCTCAAGCCGTTCTGTCAACAGCCGTTCGAACTGATCGTCGACTTTACACACACCAACTCGGACAACAGATTCAGGTAACATAATGACTAGTGGCTCTGTGAGCTGTAGACCTCGCGGCCTCATTTTTTAAATTTCTTTAATTAATTTTTTAAAAAACGAATCGACAAAAAATTCCTGGTTGTATATATATTTATCGAACTTGATCACGAAATTTCAAGAAGATCAGGGAATCAAAAAACGGATCTACCAAAAGCTTCTATAATCGTACCTGATTACAAAACTACACGAAGATCTGGTCATTTGTTTACATTGTTCGTTTTTTTTTATAAAAAATTCCAAAAAACGAATCGACAACAAAATCTATTTATTTTGCGAACCAGCTCACAAAATTTCACTAGAATCTGTTGAGAAATGCGACCCGTAGTGGAGAACAACCGGACAGACGGACAGCGGGACAGACATACGATTTTGTCGAAGCTGAAGCTAAGATGCAACGCTCACTTCGTTCGCTCGGTCAATTAAAAATGTAAAATCCAACTGTATCTCTGTGTTCACAGGGCCGTGTTTTATAAAGCTACAAGTTACAATTTACAAGCGAAAGTCTCTTTCTAACATAATGAAACATAGCTAAGAACCATCTATAACACCCCTCTTTTTCGTCGGGGGTTAGAAAGGTGATAGAATGAGACTTCCTCTTGTAAATTGTACAAGGCGGCCCAAGCCCCTATTTCACCAACGTTACAAATGTCAGTTTTCAATGACAATTCGGTGACAGTTGCTGACTTGAAGAGCTTTTGTTTTAGCGCGCTTCATATTGTCAAAGAAATGTAGTTCGAATTGTCATTGTAAACTGACAATTGTACAGTTGGTGAAATAGCCAGGACTCTGTGTTGAAACTACTATTGTTCACAGGACGGACTTCCTCCAGAAATGGTTCACGGTGCTGCCCGACGTGGCCTATATAAACATACACGCGTGCTACATCTATAACTGCAACAGCTGGGTGCGCGAATACACCAAGTTTCACGAGGCCATACTGGCTCCGCTGAGGGTAAGTTTAAATGAGTCAATCGACTTTTAATTGCCACTCGTTGCCATTGAGATATCACCTGGGTAACTCGTCTAAAATAACATTTTCTGAGGCACCACTCCGTCAAAATTAGGAATTTCGACAGTTATATGTATATGCCAATTCCTTCATGCTTCATCTCCTAAACATGCAAATCCTGACTTTCGGGGGAGCGGTGCCTTGGAAAATCTTATTTTAGATGGCCTACCCGTACCCAGGGGACATCTCCATGGCAACGAGTGGCAATTAAAGGTTGATTGACCCAAATTTTTACATAGCACAGGCTTTGCCTAGTTTGGGGCTAGGTCAATTGGTGTCAATTGTCCCATGATATTTATTTATTTAATTGAATTCGCAGGGCAACCGCAAGTTGATCTTCATTGACAACCACACGCGGCTGAGCGAGTACGTGGAGGCGGAGCAGCAGAAGCTGCCCGGCGCCACGCTCGCGCTGGAGGAGGACCTCAAGGTCTTCAGCAACGCGCTCAAGCTGTCGCACAAGGACACTAAAGTTGCTATCAAGGTGTGCTATTATACTGGTGGCTCTGTGAGCCGTGGACTACGCGGGATTATCTTTGGACATCAATAAAAAAAACTTATGCAATTATCGAAACCTGACCACAAAATTTCACGAAGATTGGGTGGGTAATTTCTGTTGTAAAAATTCCATAAACATATCGACAAAAAATCAACATACGAGTATACAGTGTGTACATTTCATACTGGCTTGCATTTTCTGCCAAAATTCTAATATTAAATCTGGCCAAAATTAGCAGGGTCTGTTGATTGTGTGCGTGTTTTTGGCATTTGAGTGACAGTTTTGTTTTAGTGTGAGTTTGTAGGAACGTAACAAATTTTGAAACGAGCGCAGACGTGTGCTGTACGTGTGTTCCTCGTCCCCCTCAAAGAGTGGCAGAAATTTTTTAGTGCATAGATAAGCCAAAGGCGCCTCCCGTCTGTCTGCTTTATGGTTTAGATCAACATGGAGTTGTCTTTTTTATTTTATTTATTATGCAGCAAGTGCATGGTGCGATCCTGGCAAGCTGGACTGATCTGTTCATTTTAAACTTAGAATTATCAAAATAAAGGAACCATCGGTTCCTGGGGAGCAGATCAGTCTGGCTGGAACCTCGGATTAAGATAGTTGTCTTACCTAGAATTTGTATTAGCCTTAAGCCCCTGCTAATTGAATATAAATCCAGCCCTGACTAAAATTACCATCTTTTATTTAAATTCATCAGCATTTGCAGGGCTCCATTAGTTTTCTTGTTAGAGCGCGACTCCGTACCTTCTCCACTGCCCACTACCTGGGCTAAGCCCCACAGTACACTACCTAGTATGCGTGTGTTCTTTGGAACTAAATATATCGCTAAGATACGAGGTTGAGAAAGTATGGCGACAATATGCATGGCGTTATTCCCAGGTGGGGCCGACGGCGCTTCAGATAACTTCAGTGGAGAAGACCAAAGTGCTCGGCCTGCCGGTGCTGCTCAACGACGTGTACTATGCTTCTGAAATCGACGAGGTGACCATGACTTCACCTTTGTAAATTTTTGTGAAATATTTTAATTAGTTTTGTAACCGTGTTGCTATGAACATTCAGCAGCAAAAGACGCCAAGCAACCGACGCGTTCACAATGAACTAAGCACGGCTCTATTGTTATAGACATAAGAGCTTGTGCAGATCATTCTGACCGCTTCTGCTGTTGGCTGAACAAGGAGCGGAATAGTTCATAGCAGAAATCAAACTTCACGAGGGATTGAACATAAGTTTTATCGACTATTCCAGTAATCGATGCTACCATCGACTCTTCGCTTGTTATCGACTTTTAACATTATTCTGTATCGTTTATATGTTGTGAAATAAAGATTAAATAAATAATCGCGGGTGGTAGGACCTTGTGCGAGGTCTGTCGGGATTGCTACCACCATCTTATTCGCTAATCCTGCCGCTAAGCAGCAGTGCCTGCACTGTTGTGTTCCGGCGTGGAGAGTAAGACAGCCGGTGTAATTACGGGCACAAGAGGCATGTCATCTTAGCCCTCTAGCCAGCGGCTCCGGGGCGCCTACCTCTACCAGGGCGCCGGCGGCTGGTGGCGGGCGGCCCACCGCCTCTTTGTAATTTTTTCGCAAATGTATTAAAAAACATCGTTTGGTACACGTGCGGAAGTGTCATTTTCACTCGTACCGACACTCGATCCTCGCCTTGCGGCTCGGGCCTAGACACCTCGCGACTCGTGTATAATGACATACTTTCCGCACTTGACGACCGAATAGCCTAGTGGTTAGAGACCCTGACTATGAAGCTTGAGGTCCCGGGTTCAAATCCCGGTCGGGGCAGATGTTTGTATGATGAATGCGAATGTTTGCTCTCGGGTCTTGGATATTTAATATGTATATAAGTATGTATTTATTTATATAAGTATAAGTTTGTTTATCCGTTGTCTAGTACCCATAGGCTTTGCCTAGTTTGGGACTAGGTCAATTGGTGTCGAATTGTAAAAAAAAAAACATAAAACACTTATATCAAAATAGTAGATTAATGCCCAGGCGTGGGAAGTGAGCAATTGCTGGAGCGAGAACTTAGTTTAAAAACACGAACCGCAGGTGAGTGTTTTTAATAAGTACGAGTCCAGCAATTGCTATTCCAGCCGTGGCAGATATAGATTTTTTCTCAAACATTAAGAGGAAATAAGGAATTTTTAATTATTAATTAACTCTCATAATAGCAAGCCAAAACTGCCACTATTTGTGGCAGTGTCCTAAATATTATTTATTGCAAAATATTACAATTTCTGAGTCATTATTAACATATTTTATTTAATTAAATACTTAATAACTAACTAAATTCATTAGGTAATTTCCTTACCCCTGTTTTATAATAGTTTCACAACGACTAAATATTTCCATTGAAATTTAAGTGGTACTGAGCAGTTTGCTTTAGTTAATAGTTATCCTCTGATTTTCATCTTACTTATATATAACAAATGATCACGATTTTGTCACTAAAAACTATTAAATTAATATGACTTGCATAACTTTAAATAAATCAAGACTTTGTACGTTATTGTTACTTGTTTACGTATGATTTCATTCCCGCCATTTTTTTTTTAGTTA
The DNA here is from genome assembly GCA_963691665.1 of Clepsis dumicolana. Classification (NCBI taxonomy): domain Eukaryota; kingdom Metazoa; phylum Arthropoda; class Insecta; order Lepidoptera; family Tortricidae; genus Clepsis; species Clepsis dumicolana. The sequence goes on along the minus strand of OY829533.1, from coordinate 4,677,336 downwards.
AAAAAGCATGTTTTTCTTTTTAATACTGCCAAGCTATTTAAGACATTGATAAAAATGTTAAATTTCGAATAGAACGCCTGCATACAGCCACCGGTTTGGCTGAATGAGATATGTCACTTCATGTTTCCATGGTCTATTTTACTTTTTAAAAAGTTAAAACCAAATGAAAAACAGTCCAGCAATCCGATTTATGGACAGGTAATCGCGCCTGCAATGTAATGCGGCCGTCAACAAGGCACTTCGAGTAAAATGACAACATTTCCGACAATGTTTGAGAAAATAAATAAATAAATAAATAAATATCATGGGACAAATTGACACCAATTGACCTAGTCCCAAACTAGGCAAAGCCTGTACTATGGGTACTAGACAACGGATAAACATACTAAACGGATAACGAAATATTAAAAAGCAGTGCCCGCCCCCAGGTGTGCTTGGTGGATGACAACCAGTTCTCGCTGTCCATCGTCAACGAGCCCACGCCGCTCAGCTTCATCCACAACGATTGTGACAACATCGTGCAGTCCATCATCCACATACGCAACCGCTGGGAGCTCAGCCAGCCGGTCAGTACTTAACATCGCTTGCACTACAGACACCAGGGAGTTCATAAAACACGGCCTGTTGTGCTACACATTTAACTAGTGGCTCTCTGAGCTGTAGACCTCGCGACCTCATTTTTGAACGTTTTTCGTTTTTTTTTATTTATTTAAAAACACGAATCGACCAAAAAAACCTGCCTAGGTATATTAATTATCGAATCTGATCACAAAATTTCACGAAGATCTTGTAATTTTGGAACGATTTTCGTTTTTTTTTTCTTAAAAAAAAATCCAAAAAACGAATCGACGAAAGAAATCTATACAAATAGCGTAGGTACCTGAGGGTCTACTACGAAATTCGAAAATCGAAGTTTGTGTCATATCGTCCCCCTCACTCTCGTATTAAATAATATTAGTGTGAGCGGGACGGCGCGATTCGAATTTTGCACTTGTTAGTATAAGGCCAACTTACGAAATTTCACGAGAATCGGTTGAGAAATGCGACCAGTAGAGGAGAACAGCCGGACAGACATACGAAATTATTTTTGTCCAAACTCAAACGGAGATGCTCGCTCACTTCGTTCGCTCGGTTAAAAAATTTTTTTTGAGAGCTATGATGCCACAGACAGATACACAGATAAACTTATAAAACACAGGTCAAACTTATAACTTGTAACATCCATCTTTAGCGTTTTTTAAAAACAATAAGAAGGAATGCATCCTCACCTTTCAGCAGGACTCGGTGACGGTCCACCAGAAGATCCGTCCCAAAGACGTCCCCGGGACGCTGCTCAACATGGCGCTCCTCAACCTCGGCTCCTGCGACCCCAACCTGCGCACGGCCGCCTACAACCAGCTGTGCGCGCTCACCGCCACCTTCCATCTGAAGATCGAGGGGCAGCTGCTGGAGACCGCGGGTCAGGCAGCCATGTCGCCACAGTATCAATCATTAAATAAATAGATATCACGGGACAAATGGACACCAATTGACCTAGTCCCAAACTAGGCAAAGCCTGTACTATGGGTACTAGACAACGGATAAACATACTTGTATAGATAAATACATACTTATATACATATTAAACATCCAAGACCCGAGAACAAACATTCGTATTCATCATACAAACATCTGCCCTGACCGGGATTCGAACCCGGGACCTCAAGCTTCATAGTCAGGCTCGCTAACCACTAGGCTATTCGGTCGTCAACCATCATCAACCCCATCATCAGTAGACCCCGGATTTTTGTCGCGCTGGCGTCACAATAGGGTAGTTTGGGGAGTAAATGCAAACCCCACGGGGTTGCGGGTGTCTATGGGCAGTGGTGATCGCTTACCATCAGGTGACCCACTTGCTCGTTTGCCTTCCTTGTCGTATAAAAAAAAAATCTAGACTCGATCAGTTGGCATAGGGGTTCATCTAGGGGCAACTGCTGAAGACATCAGGGAAAGCTACACAAATCCTTTCCTGAACTGCCGCTGAATGGAATTCGCAATTGTTTTACTACATACTAGAAATTCTAGAATGATTCCATTTGTCTCTGATTCGACTGTTGCGGACGCATTTTTAGGGTTCCGTACACAAAGGGTAAAAAACGGGACCCTATTACTAAGACTCCAATGTCTGTCTGTCCGTTTGTCACCAGGCTGTATCTCATGAACCGTGACAGTTGAAATTTTCACTGATGATGTATTTCTGTCGCCGCTATAACAACAAATACTAAAAACAGAATAAAATAAGTATTTAAGTGGGACTCCCGCACAACAGACATGATTTATTAGACAATGACATCTGTTAACGAGTAGTGTAACTAGGCAGCTATCTCATTGAGCTTGACTCTTGGACAAAATAAAATAATTCTGGTACCACTGCTACTCGCCACTAGATGCCGCTGTCAATCGCTTTGCTTTGTTTTTTTTATAGACAATGGTACGTACGGAACCCTTCGTGCGCGAATCCGACTCGCCGGTTTTTTTTATAACCGTCTCTATTCTTTGTTTCAAGGTCTTTGTATCCCTTCGAACAACACGATCTTCATCAAGTCCGTGAGCGAAAAACTGGCTCACAACGAGCCCCATCTCACTCTGGAGTTCCTTGAAGAGTGCATACAGGCAAGTCGAAAATACTATAATTTTACTCATCCGTACCCGCGACCTCAGAATTTCTATTACTTAAGAGGAAACACTACGAAAGAAACTTTAAAGAAATGGGTATTTTACTAATTCAATCCAATTCAATTTTTAAAAATATGGCTCCATCGATACAATCGATGTTTTCGCCAATGTCGAGGATAACTAAAGACACTATCAGTGTGTAAGACGTTGTTCGGTAGGTAATGTTAACGTTGTGGTTCAATGAAAATAATCGATTTATTGATTATTTTTGTTTTTTTATTTTTATGAAACATTCATAGAATGAAATTCAACATACAATGACAATGCAAAGAAAAATTCGTTAAGCAGCTGGACTTGAACCAGCAACCTCGGTAATCCGTACCACGCTCCACCAATTAAGCTATACTTAACGTTGGTGTACCTAACGAATTTTTCAATGCCTTGTGTCATATTTTATTTGGAAGATCTCTCCTCAGCGCCATCTATGAGTAGCTTAATCAAGCAGCTCACCCACTACGGAACTTCTACAGTTACGCATTAGTGGCAAGAGATGGAGCTATTTTCTGAATCAATGAAAATAATCGATTTATTGATTATTTTTGTTTTTTTATTTTTATGAAACATTCATAGAATGAAATTCAACATACAATGACAATGCAAAGAAAAATTCGTTAAGCAGCTGGACTTGAACCAGCAACCTCGGTAATCCGTACCACGCTCCACCAATTAAGCTATACTTAACGTTGGTGTACCTAACGAATTTTTCAATGCCTTGTGTCATATTTTATTTGGAAGATCTCTCCTCAGCGCCATCTATGAGTAGCTTAATCAAGCAGCTCACCCACTACGGAACTTCTACAGTTACGCATTAGTGGCAAGAGATGGAGCTATTTTCTGAATCAATGAAAATAATCGATTTATTGATTATTTTTGTTTTTTTATTTTTATGAAACATTCATAGAATGAAATTCAACATACAATGACAATGCAAAGAAAAATTCGTTAAGCAGCTGGACTTGAACCAGCAACCTCGGTAATCCGTACCACGCTCCACCAATTAAGCTATACTTAACGTTGGTGTACCTAACGAATTTTTCAATGCCTTGTGTCATATTTTATTTGGAAGATCTCTCCTCAGCGCCATCTATGAGTAGCTTAATCAAGCAGCTCACCCACTACGGAACTTCTACAGTTACGCATTAGTGGCAAGAGATGGAGCTATTTTCTGAATCAATGAAAATAATCGATTTATTGATTATTTTTGTTTTTTTATTTTTATGAAACATTCATAGAATGAAATTCAACATACAATGACAATGCAAAGAAAAATTCGTTAAGCAGCTGGACTTGAACCAGCAACCTCGGTAATCCGTACCACGCTCCACCAATTAAGCTATACTTAACGTTGGTGTACCTAACGAATTTTTCAATGCCTTGTGTCATATTTTATTTGGAAGATCTCTCCTCAGCGCCATCTATGAGTAGCTTAATCAAGCAGCTCACCCACTACGGAACTTCTACAGTTACGCATTAGTGGCAAGAGATGGAGCTATTTTCTGAATCAATGAAAATAATCGATTTATTGATTATTTTTGTTTTTTTATTTTTATGAAACATTCATAGAATGAAATTCAACATACAATGACAATGCAAAGAAAAATTCGTTAAGCAGCTGGACTTGAACCAGCAACCTCGGTAATCCGTACCACGCTCCACCAATTAAGCTATACTTAACGTTGGTGTACCTAACGAATTTTTCAATGCCTTGTGTCATATTTTATTTGGAAGATCTCTCCTCAGCGCCATCTATGAGTAGCTTAATCAAGCAGCTCACCCACTACGGAACTTCTACAGTTACGCATTAGTGGCAAGAGATGGAGAGCTGAGGAGAGATCTTCCAAATAAAATATGACACAAGGCATTGAAAAATTCGTTAGGTACACCAACGTTAAGTATAGCTTAATTGGTGGAGCGTGGTACGGATTACCGAGGTTGCTGGTTCAAGTCCAGCTGCTTAACGAATTTTTCTTTGCATTGTCATTGTATGTTGAACGTTGTGGTTAGTTAGGTTAGACTTAACAGCCTAACCTAAAAACCCAACCCCTCCCCCCCTTCGTCGGATATTAGCCAACGGTTAACTATTTTAATAAATAAAATAGTTAACCGTTGTTGCCCAGGGTGCACCGGCCCAAACGCTACTCTTCTCTTTAAGATTAAGACTCTTGGAGGGAACCGTAACGCTCGAGCACACGAGGAGGTTATCCGACACGTTTACTAAAGTGTTGCTGTCGTGTTTCGCGCGTTTGGGTGACGTCAGCCCGCTATGCCGATGTAAGCGTAAGCTGTCGTTGTGTGCGAGGCTCCGAACTCCGACTATGTTCCCACATTGCACTCGCGCCCGGCTTTATTATCACCGCTCACTCATTCCTCGTATTTTTAACTTTTGCTTTCACTTTTAATTTTATTTTACCTAACTAGCTCATGCCCCGCGGCTTTGCCCCTGTGAAATATTTCAAAATGGGCTAGTTCCCTATCCCGCGGGAATTTCGAAAAATCCCTTCTTAGCGCACCTCTATGATACTCAAGGTATATGTTTGCCAAATTTCAAGTCTCTAGGTCCAGTTGTTTAGGCTGTGCGTTGTCTGTCAGTCAGTCACGGTACTGTTTTATAGGTATAGATTATAAATGCGAAAGTAACTCTTATCTTTCTATCTGTCTGTTTGTTGCCTCTTCACGGAAAAATCGCTGCCCCAATCTAGATGAAATTTGGCGAGAAGATAGTTTTCCATGGGGGTAGGCAGAAACTATGGCTTGCCACTTGCTACGATCCTTACACACCCCTTTAGCCTCCTCCACATTCATACATCTCTTCATACACGATAGGATCACAATTCAAGTGTAACTACTTATTGTTTTCGAAGACATTGTGCGCGGCGTGCGGATATGATTGAACGGCTTTTGGTTTGGTATGTATTCTGAGCCCGCGATGACACGTGTAGAACGTATGTGCGAGAAATGTATATCTTCATGCAACATCGACAACAATTAACAATGTCTGTCTCTGGTTTTCAGGGTTTTCGCGTATCAACGATCGAGCTCAAGCATTTGTGCCTGGAATACATGACGCCGTGGCTAGCCAATTTAGTCAGGTACGCACTGCCTCAATCTCTTTTAACGTGAGACTATTTAAATAAATACCATGGGACAATTGACACCGATGGACCTAGTCTCAAACTAGGCAAAGCCTGTACTATGATTACTAGACAATGGATAAACATACTTATATAAAAAAAAATATACATATTAAACTTCCAAGACCCGAGAACGAACATTCGTATTCATCATACAAACAGCTGGCCCGTCCGCGGAACGAACCGGGTACCTCAAGCTTCATAGTCAGGGTCTCTAACCACTGAGTTTTTTGTCGTCAATTTAAATGCGGTTTTCCTCTTGTTAAAATATTGTTATTTTACAAACGTCTCCAGATTCTGCAAGCCGTCAGACGAGTCTCGCCGCCAGAAGCAGGTGGCTCAGATCCTGGAGAAGCTGATAACCCTGACGATAGAGGAGACGGAGATGTACCCCTCGGTGCAGGCCAAGATCTGGGGCTCCATCGGCCACGTGCCGGAGCTCATCGACATGGTGCTGGACAGCTTCATACAGCGGAGCGTGGACTCCGGTGCGTATTGAGACGCAGACTGACAGGGTTTTGTTGACTTGGCGGGTTTTTTGAGGCTAGGTTACAAGGTTTTGTGGACTTGGCGGGCTTTTTGGGGCTAAGCTACAAGGTTTTTGGACATGCCGTGTTTTTTAGGCTAGCTTACTAGGTTTTTGGATATGACTGGTTTCTTGAGGCTAGGCAACAAAGTTTTGTGGACATGTCAGGTTTTTGAGGCTAAAGTTACAAGGTGTTTGTAGGCTAGGTTACTAGGCTTTGGGATATGACGAATATTTAGTGGCTAGGTTACAAAGCTTTTTTGGACATACCGGGTTTTTGCTACAAAGTTTTATGGACGTGACAGGTTTTTTGAGGCTAGGCTACAAAGTTTTGTGGACATGCCGGCTTCGATCGAGGTTACTTTTATTTTTCTGGTATTTTTTGTGTCATTATGTTTGAGTGAGTAGAGAAAATTAAAATAAGTGATGATGATGTTGTAACTTTAACAGAACACAAAGCGAAATAATGATGACAATTAAATTTCCACGTTGCAGGTCTCGGCTCCCCGATGATAGAGATAATGGCTGACACGGCGGTTGCGCTCGCGTCGGCCAACGTTCAACTCGTCTCTAAGAAGGTCATTGGACGGATGTGTAGGGTGAGTGATTATAGTTGGAGGGTTATTTATGTGATGAGGTAAAGTTAGATGGAACCTTTGACATGAAACTACCGTGAGACTCGATCATACTGAAATAAAACGGATTACTCTCGTAATTGTCGAGTTTAGCCCGACATGTTTTGGACTAATTCGTAGTCCTTCTTCTGGGAGCGCACGACCCAGCGGCTTCGAGACGCACACTGCGCGCCGCGGCTCTGCTCGCGCGGCTGCTCGGCGCAGCTGACAGCGGCATACAACTAACCTCGTTTTCATCGTCATTTTTATTATTGTCAAATGCAGGGTAGCACACTACACTGACCACATCACTCTGTAAAGGCTTGTTCACACTCACCGTTGACGCAGTATTTATACTCGACTTATGTACGCGAGTGTTCCGTTTTATTTCACTTAGATGGAACCCGCTGAAAATAAATGGGAATTTTTCACACTTTCCGCGCGAAATAGCGTTAACGGAATTCAACTCGTAGCAAGAAACGACATTGACGCATGTATGCAGTAAAGTTTCCCTTCCTCAAACCAGGTTAGCTGGAAGAGATCCCTTGTTAGGGATAAGCTCGCCGTTGTACTACATTTTGTTTTTTTTATATCTGATTGTAATTGTTTTTATGTACAATATAGTGTTTCGTACATACTTTACACACTCTCTTTAATCAGGGTCTAAGGTTGACTTGCGCTGACCTGCGATAGACGCTAACCCTGGGGTTAACGTACCATCCTCTCCACCACTCTAAAGTGGGCCGGTAGAGATCCCTTAAAGGGTAAAGGCCGCCTTTGTACTCGAATTTGATTGTTTGTAAATTGTGTTTTTATCCTGTTTTTTTTTTCGTACAGTCGAGTTCTCCAATATCTGTACAGCCAACGGTTCCTAAATATCTAAACACGTACCTTATGTAACTGGCAATAAGGTCTGTGTAGATATTTTTGAACTGTTGACTGTTTAGATATTGGAGAACTCGACTGTACAATAAAGTGTTTATCTACACACATATCGTAAGTTCTCTATTATGCATTCAGAAACAGTTGGTGATGTCCATCATTACGACATTAAATATTCGTCTTCTAAAACCAATGCAATTTAAAAATAGGCCTCAATTAAAAAAAAGTCGATACGAAACGTCAGCTCGATATGTTTGTCTGTGTTTTTTTTTTAAACAGCCAAATTCGTGACAGGTTTATTATGCATTCGGCCTCTGAACCCATCTTAGAGTACTTATAGTATGTGTGTAGATAAAGTAATTTATGCAACTCTACATAATTAGGCCTTAAAACACTCATTATGTAGCAGTTGCATAACCTACTATTACGTACTTACTTCATCTGATACAAACGTTGAGTTGACCCCAGGTTATCGTCTAACCCACGTCGTTACAAGTCTGCCTAAGTGTTATGTGTGTGTTGTTGGTGTGTTGACTGGCAACGATCTAAAGATGATTACTTTTTCTCCAAAGCAAAGATGTGCTAACGTACAGTGAGCAGCAGAAGCAGCTAAGCAACCGACGCGGTCGCATAGGGTTGCCAACTCTCGAGAGGACCAACCCCGGAGAATATTAAGAAATCGTATTTGGGGGGGGGGGGGGGGGTTGTTGAAAGAAAATGATGTCAAACATTTGTTAATTTTTAGGGTTCCGTACCTCAAAAGGAAAAACGGAACCCTTATAGGATCACTCTGGAACGCGTGGAGGTAGCATGCTGAAATTAATATCAAATAGTTGAGTATTTGATCCCTTGAAGCCGTGAAAAAATCAAGCATCTTAGTCAACGCAATCAAAAGATACAGTCGTTAAAAAACCTATTTCCATACAAATTGCGGATTTCCAAAAACCTAAAGGGTACTTCCAGATGTCCTAGAAACTTGAAATTTGGTATGAAGGTAGCTCTTATAGCACAACCACTCCGAAAAGTCTCAAAATCTCTAAAATTTTATGCCTGTCTGTAGATTTCACAGCCCAATATAAGTTGACCCCACACTGCGTCAATTTTGCTTAGGAGCAGGGCTCTGCTAACACTGGACTTCTTAAAACACTGGGGAAAAGCGTTAAAAACTTTCTACGGAACTCTCGTGCGCGAGTCCGACTCGAACTTGGCCGGTTTTTAAATTCACATTTATTTTGGTTTGCTTGCGTGACAGAGACAGACAACGCCGAACATAGCTAGTCAGTACCGAGCGACGGATGCGTATAATTTTAGAAAAACCAGAGAAATTATTTCACGTCGGGAGGTCGGGAGGCTAACCATTATTACCGGGGTCTCCCGGGCGATCAATGCTTTAGTTATTTGGGTTAATTTCAGGTTCCGGATCCTCTTACTTTTATTTGTATGTCTACTCTTTTTTCTGATGTCCTGTCAATCGCCCGAAGGTTAACTGGTAGAGATCCCTTTAAGAGATAAGTTCGCCTTTGTGCATTTGCTTTTGTTCTGTTATCTGTATTTTTTTGTTTTATGCGCAATAAAGAGATATACTTACATACGTACGATCCGGGAGGGTTGGCAATCCTAGGTAACAATGATCAGCACAAGCTCTTATGTCTGTAACGATAGAGCCGTGCTTAGATCGTTGTGACCGCTTCGGTTGCTTAGCTATTGATGACTGTACGTGTAACGTTTTCATTTGACTTGAAGCGTAATACTCCAACGAATAGATAGATCATTGGTATACAAAAATAGATAGATACGCCACCACTCCACCTCGCGCGGACGAGACGGTGATTCGGTGACTTAGTATTCCGTTATGTCAGTCTAATGACAGCTAATGAGTTAGGGCCGCATTTTGACAGCGCTGAACAGGTGCGTGGCCTATCTATAATGTTTTATATATCGATGAGATTTCTTAAGATCGTTCTCAGCTTTTATGTTTTCGAATTAATGTTGTGTCGTGTGTAGTGCCTTGAATATGTCTTCAATACTTGTTTTTTTTTTCTTTGACCGAGACTTTAGTTTCTGTTTTTTTTTTTTTCCGAGTGTTTCTCAAGTGGAATATTTTCCCTGCAGGCCCTTACCAAACTACCAAATAATCTACTCGGTCCCGTTACCCCGGCCACTGTGAGTTTCTTTAAATTTAATTTGCTTTTCCTTACTGAAAAAAAAAATATTTTTTTCGCTTTTCATCATAGACTGTTTTTTTTTATCTGTTTTTTTGATTGGCCGAAGAGTTGAGAGTCCAAATTTTATGTTGAAGATGTAAGCTTAACGCCGAGCACGTATACCCAGAGCCGCCATATTGAATCGCAACCACAAGTGTTTGTCAACTACGATTACCGATTTCTTCGTCTTAAAGCAGTTCTCAATATTCCATCATATATTTTGTTTTTAACACCCGGAAAAAAAGAGGGGTGTTATAAGTTTGAGCTGTGTGTTTTTGTAGGTCTTTTTTTTTTTTTTTGTACCACGTCGGTGGCAAACGAGCATGCGGATCGCCTGGTGTTAAGCAATTACCGCCGCCTATCTTGTTTTTAACACCCGACAAAAAAAGAGGGGTGTTATAAGTTTGACCTGTGTGTTTTTGTATCTTTCTTTTTTTTTTTTTTTTATACCACGTCGGTGGCAAACAAGCATGCGGATTGCCTGGTGTTAAGCAATTACCGCCGCCTAGGAACGCTTGCAACACCAGAAGTATCACTCGCGCGTTGCCGACCCTGCATAAACCTTTTTATACCCCTTTTGAAGACCGCCATCATCTGTCTGTGGCATCATAGCTCCCAAACGGGCATAATTTCGATGCCGTTTCTTTTTAGTCAAAAGCTAGTTAAATGAGATGGTTCTTAGCTAAGCTAAGTGTCATTAAAATCGGTTCACCCGTTTTTGAAATATTGCACTTTGAAATGACAATGTCGGGGGTCCATCAACTTTTTTTTAAACTGAATCTTGGAATTGGCGAGTCTAGTGTGGGTGCTCGGTCACTATATTCAGCGGCACAAAATCTGGCCCAGTATATATCGACCGTTGATTCGAAAAATATCGTAACTCAAAATAATATATTTCGTGACTTTTGTATCATAAGTTAACTAATTGAAACCCTATCGAACTGTATTTTTACTTTTTCAAAATTTTGATAAATAAAAAAGATACACAGTATGAAAACACAGTAAGTAAGGGTTTGAAGGTAAAATGTTTTAACGAATAAAATCCTTTCGCGACTTACAAACATTTTTGAGTACCTTACAAACCGAAAAGGCGAAATATTATTGTGGGAATAATGTCGGATCACGAGTTACCATCTTAGTCCATCGAAGTTTTTGCAACTGTTCTATCAGTAACTGTCGATACAATTTTACTTGCCAGTAAAACCTCGCGCTGGTGGAGCTACGAGTAGCCACGAAAATAGGATTACTTCATTACCCATTTATATTGATAATTTTGTGTATTGGGCTTTATAGAATATTCGCTCAAGCATCATCAATTATTATTCACATAAACTTTTTTTTTAATTTTTGCAATGCCACTTTGGTTATGATGTTGTATTACTGAAAACAACAGTATTTTGGCAAAATAATACTAAGGAGTACAGTGTAATTATAGGTTACAATAATGCTCCACTAGTAAAGTACGTTCATATATGGAATGTTATAACAGTTTCTGCAGTTACGATAATACTCGATAAACAAATTGTTGACATTTGTGGTCGTAACTCTTTCTAAAATCGAAATAAAGCATTTTTTTAAATAAAATAACAATACTCTCTTATAAAACGAAAAATTCTAAAACACATGCCACATAAATATTCGATTATGTTTAACTAAGAAACCATAATATTAAGACTCAAAGTATTTAAAATCGTTTTTGCGCTCTCCTGGAAACCAGCATTTTGTAGTTACGATTTTTTTGGAATCAACGGTCGATATACAAAAATGCTATACATTCATAATATGTTGGCCACATTTTTGCCGCCGTGCTTAGTTGCATATTAGAAGTCTCACTTGTTGTTCAGTGCGTTCTTCTTGGGTAACAGCCTCTAGTGTAATTACCCGACTGCGAAACGCAAAGGAGGATAAGTTATGTGTTTATTTTTGTTACAAGAATACGTCTCGATCGCGTTCGCGTTAATGTCTCAATCACTATGTCCAACTCGGTAGCTCCTCTAAAGGCACGTATTGGCAACGTACCATTCTCATTGTAAGGTGGAACGAAACGTAATGCGTGAAAGAGACAGAATGAGATATACTGATGGACGAGCGGGATGCAAGATAGTTGTGGATGATGGATGGATGAAAGGGATAGGAATAGGGTTAGCAAGTAAGAACGAGACGATAATAAATGCGTTATGGCGGAATTTGAGTTTGAAGTCAGGACTTGATTCTTTGACACATTGTCGCGAACGCGATCGAAACGTGTGTTTACACTAAGGGCTTTGAGTATTTAATGTAATCGTCTGCCTAAAAATACGTCTCGAACGCGTTGCGCGTTTGTATTTGTGTATTTTCAAACGCAATGTATATTGTTTTTTTGAACTGAAGTGACAAATAGTATGGGTATTGTAAAAAAAGAGAAATCATTTTACATTTTCACTTATCAAGCTTCCGAAAATACGCATAAAAACCGATGCATCACTTATTACTGCAATGAAAATGAGTTATAGATAAAAGGAGGCAGTTTGATCATTAAAAATTATAACGTCACAGTTCTGTAATTCAATACAAACTTCATACTAACGGATCCGATCAAATCGTTTTGACATTTCATTAAAAGTTTCTGATTTGACCAAGGGGCAACATCCCTATTGTTTGTTGCCGATACGTGCCACTAGTGGCGCTGCCAATGTGCCCATAGTAATTCAGACGTAAACGCGAACGCGATCGAGACGTATTATTGGTCGGCGATTACACTAGACGCTCAGCTAATAGAACATATGATTCCTGACCCACCGCAGAACGTTCTCACAGTAAGTGTCATAATGATTTTCCTAGACATCCAACGCGATGTCACCATGACGTTTTCTACGAAAAGATTCCACAGTGGGTTACGATTCATTGGCCCGACACTGTCTCAATAGCTGGCAAGTGGCACCGTCAATCTTAATACGTAGTCAGTAGACAATTCGGTGTCAACTGCTGACTTGAAGAGCTTTTGTTTTAGCGCGCTTCATATTGTCCAAGGACGATAAAACCAAGAGGAATGCCAATGGCTATACAATGTCGCGTTCCTGTAAAATAATGAGCCTGCTGTAGCTAGTTTCACTATAGAGAGGTCTCTGTACCATTAATTTTGTATGACACTTAGACCTTTGGCTTACACAATAACTGAAAGAAAAAACTAGTTTAGATGGCGCTATTGTTAATCAGAGGTCTAAATGTTATACCAAATGAATGGTACAGAGACCCCTCCGTAGTAAAACTAGCTACAGCAGGCTTATTATTTCAAAGGAACGCGGCATAGTATCGTCACTGGCAGTCCTCTTCGTTTTATGGTCCTTGATATTGTCAAAGAAATGTTGTCCGAATTGTCAAATAAAACTGACAATTGTAAAGATGGTGAAATAGGGGCTGGGGTGTCAATTATTGGTATTAACGTGTCAATCGTTGGAAAGTTTACCTTATATGGCTCACGTCGTGCTGCGTTTAAGCTTACAGTATGGGCATCGTGAACGCAGATTATTAGTCATTTTTGGGGAAGTTGGTTGGTACATGACGCTTAAGTATTGTAAAAACTGTTGTTGTCTGACAGGTGGTGGACAAGACCTGTCACTCTCCGACGCCTATGTTGGAGCTGCATATGATGTGGGGCGATATTGCCATACTGGCTAGATACTTGGTGAGTAATAGCTTATAGTAATAGCAAAAATGCGAGTCAGGCAATTCCAGTTTCCATCGAGGAATATATAGTGCTTTTCTCAAATAATGTGAGGAAATTAAAAAACCTAATTTGCAAAAAAAAAGTAGTACGTAAAAAAAAACCAAAGTGTTCAATTACTTGATGTTAAATGTGATTAAAAATTATGTCAAATTCGAGCTTACCGCTGCAAAATTACAGGAAATTAACACCTATGACTATTTTTAGTGACAAAAATGTCAAACTGTCATCCGACATCTTGGGTTCAACAAATATGTCAAACTCAATCTCACCGCTGCCAAATTACATGAAATCGACACCCATGACCATTTTTAGTGACAAAAATGACAAACTGTCATCCGCCATTATGGATTCAAAAAATAATGTCAAATTTGAGCTCACCGCACCAAAATTACATGAAATTGACACCCATGACGATTTTTAGTGAAAAAAATGACAAACTGTCATCCGCCATCTTGGATTTCAAAAATAATGTCAAATTCGAACTCACCGCTGCCAAATTACTCGAAATCGATACACATGACGATTTTTAGTGAAAAAAATGTCAAACTGCCATGCGCCATCTTGGATCCAAAAAATAACATCTAATTTGAGCTCACCGCTGCCAAATTACTCGAAATCGATACCCATGACGATTTTTAGTGAAAAAATGTCAAACAGTCATCCGCCATCTTGGATCCAAAAAATGACATTAAATTTGAGCTCACCGCAGCCAAATTACATGAAATCGACACCCACGACCGTTTTCAGTGAAAACAAATGTCAAACTGTCATCCGCCATCTTGAATCCAAAAAATAATGTCAAATTCGAGCTCACCGTAGCAAAATTACACGAAATCGACACCCATGAGATCATTTTATTTACGAAAAATACAAACTGACATTCGTAATTTATGATTGAAAAAAAACTTAACACACGCACTGCGGTAAATCGGGCTGGCTTGGCTGTATGCAATTATTCTTTGGCCCCATTTTACATGTTACAACTTTTAAAAAGTTAATAAAGCGGGAAAAAATAGAATTTCATACATTTATTTTTCTCCTAGGAGATTATTATTCACCTTCTTCGACGGATTCTTCGTTTAAAATTTTGAATGAAAAAATTAGGTGCTTCCTGGGTTCTATTTCCAAATGGAAAGCGAGATTTTCCGAGCATGTTTGAGAAAAAAGTTCTTTGTGGTAGTTTTTTATGCAGCCGTCTTAAACATTTGTATGCCTAAAACAGTAAAAAGTGGAGTACTTTATGTTTTTAGGGTTCCGTATCTAAACCTAAATCACTTAGAATCAAGGACGACAAAACCAAGAGGACTACCAATGGCTATACAATGTCGCGTTCCTGTGAGCCTGCTGTAGCTAGTTTCACTATAGAGAGGTATCTGTACCATTAATTTTGTATGACACTTAGACCTCTGGCTAACACAATAGCGCCATCTATGAAAAAACCAATTTAGATGGCGCTATTGTGTTAGCCAGAGGTCTAAATGCAGAGACCCCTCGATAGTAAAACTAGCTACAGCAGGCTTGTTATTTCAAAGGAACGCGGCATCGTATAGTCACTGGCAGTCCTCTTCGTTTTATGGTCCTTGCTTGGAATATAGGAAAGTACGGAACAGTGGGTGTATCCTGTGCACATTTGCAGCTGATGCTGTCCTTCAACAACTGTCTCGACGTGGCGCGGCATCTGCCCTACCTGTTCCACACGGTGACGTTCCTCGTGTGCTCGGGCACCGTGTCCATGCGCGCCGCCACGCACGGCCTCGTCATCAACATCATACACTCGCTGTGCACCTGCAACACGCCCAGCTTCTCGGGTCAGTCGGCTGCGCGCCGCCATTACTGTGGCGTCTTTTCATTCATGTATTTCACTAACTATACTGTAGCTATTTGCTGCCGTACGAATGGACCGGCTCGTCTGGGGAAGTAGAAAATCAGCGTGAAGCAACAGCACCCCTGTTGCGTTTCATTCCGCCAGTGAGAGTGCCACAGGCCCGTTTCCTCCCCCCCCCCCTCTTCTCTCCCTTTTCCTCCTTAAAAGCCGGCAACGAACAAGCGACTCTGTGGGGTTGCTGTTTCTCATGGGTGGCGGTGATCGCTTACCATCAGGTGTCCCGCTTGCTCGTTTTCCTCCCTCTATCAATAGTAAAAAATCGTAATCATACCAACCGGAAACTGGACATAGGACATCTTTGAATCTGCCTTTGTTAGGCAAGTGTCGAGGCAGCTGGAAAGAGTTTTAAGGTAGACTTTTGAGGCAAACGTTAGTTAGCCAATATCATTGATGCAGCGACCGTGACGCAACAAGTGTGACACAGCGATAGTAAGGTAGCGACTGTGACGCAGGAGGAGTGACTGACAAAGCTGCATTGACGCATGACAGTGACGAAGTGGCATTAACGCAGCGACAGTGAGGACGCTGCAGTGATGCAGCGACAGTGACAAAGCGGCATTGACGCAGCGACAGTGACAAAGCTGCAGTGATGCAGCGACAGTGACATAGCGGCATTGACGCAGCGACAGTGACAAAGCTGCAGTGATGCAGCGACAGTGACATAGCGGCATTGACGCAGCGACAGTGACAAAGCTGCAGTGATGCAGCGACAGTGTAAAAGCGGCATTGACGCAGCGACAGTGACAAAGCTGCAGTGATGCAGCGACAGTGACAAAGCGCATTGACGCAGCGACAGTGACAAAGCTGCAGTGATGCAGCGACAGTGACAAAGCGGCATTGACGCAGCGACAGTGACAAAGCTGCAGTGATGCAGCGACAGTGACATAGCGGCATTGACGCAGCGACAGTGGCAAAGCTGCAGTGATACAGTGACAGTGACAAAGCGGCATTGACGCGACGATAGTGCCAAAGCTGCAGTGATGCAGCGACAGTGACAAGACAGCATTGACACAGCGATAGTCACAAAGCGGTAATGACAAACTAGTCATCGTCCCCATTTTGCCACACATGACCATTTATAACGGCATGTTCTGCTGTTATAGTATACGTCCCTAAGCATGATGAATGCTGTCGCATGCCTATTATTGGTGCATGAACAGGGGCCATAACTTGTAATATTGTTAATTCAAAAGTTTTGTTTATGTACTGTTGGCATGTCTAAATGAATAAATAAATAAATAATAAATTAATTAATCAATCTCAATATTAAGTAAAAGCCACGACGTTCCTTTCTAGAGGTTCTCATTCATCCGAAGTCAAATCTAACCAATTATAGTGCCTTCGTTGTAGAGGAAACTCAACGCGTCCTCATGCTGTCTCTGGACGAGTTCGCGCTGCCGAAGTTCTACCAGATGTTCGGCATCTCCAAAGTCAAGTCGGCCGCCGTCACCGCCTTCCGGAGCCCGTACAACAGACATACAAATGACTGGTAAGCATGATTAAGGGTCCTTTGGGTACCTGGAATGGAAAAGTGGATGACTTTTACTGTCGTTTTGTGTGTTCATAAATTAGGTTATACACCTGATTTGTAATAAATTATTCTGAATTATTTTACTATTTTAAAATACAAAATAATACCCGTGAGGGAGGCTAGTCTAAATTGTGGAAAACCTCACCATCTTTACGTCCATCTACTATACTACGATCACTACGACTACTAGTAATACCACCATTACTACCACTACTTACTACTACTACCACTAGAGTCGTGTTTTATAAAGCTACAAGTTACAATTTACAAGCGGAAGTCTCATTCTATCACCTTTTGTTAGAAAGAGACTTCCGCTTGTAAATTACAACTTGTAGCTTTATAGAACACGGCCGCTACCACGACCACTACTACTATCACCACTACTACTACTACTCTACTTTTCCGCCTCTACGACACTTGTAGCAACCATTCGGGCGCAGGTACTCGGACCACTCGTACACCGCGTGCACGGAGTCCACGTCACTGTCGGGCGGCAGCGGGGGCGCCGGCGCCGCGCCGCACTCGGACCGCGAGCGCCTGCCGCTGCAGTCGCTGGAGACCATCGCCGACGCGCTGCTGGAGATCATGGAGGCCTGCATGCGGGACATACCCGCCTGCGACTGGCTGCACACGTGGTGAGCCGCCTCGCCAGGGCTCCGGCGGCAGGCGGCGCGTCTCGGGCGCCGCACTCGGACCCGGATTTAAATGCGGTTTTTTTTTAATCTTGTACTTTGTTGAGGCTTTGATACACCTGGTGTGACCATGCCACAGCCAATTTTTTTTATTTGAAAGCAGGTTTTCCAGTGATGGTTCTTAAACGTGTTTCATCATGAGATATTACATCTTGAAATGAAAATGTGGGGTGGGCGGGTTCAAATCAAAAACGTGAGAGTCCGTTGATGTCTTCAGTATGGCTAAGTTCGGGAACCGGAATCCGGAAGCCCGTTTATATCTTGGAAAGTGAACTTCGTGTAAAAAGTGACAAAAAAAATAAATTATGTGGTAATCAAGCGATTAAAAAAACACGAAAAAATTTCGAGTCTACCAACGCTTTCTGAAATATCATGATTGCCAAGAAAAAGGCGCCGCACAAAACTTGAAACAATGTTTTTCTTTTTCTTTCTAAAAACGGTCATGACCGGTTTTTTTTTGTATTCACAGGACGTCTCTAGCGAAGAGTTTCGCGTTTTGCTTCAATCCAGCTTTGCAGCCCCGAGCTCTCATTGTATTCGGATGTATCAGTAAGTACTAAAACCACGGACCAACCACCCTCTGGACACCAAATGTCAGGGCGAACGTTTCCGAAACGCATATGCTCATTTGCACCTATAAATCTCTCTAGCCTCGAATCGCGGCTCACTTTCGACCAGACGACAAGCGAGATGACAAGCTATGAACCAATCACGACGCATTCCCCCGGCCCGCTCGCCGCGGCTTTTTTCGTAATGACCTTCCAAGTAAATTATAGAAGATGCGGTGTCCAGAGGGTGGTTGGTCCGTGACTAAAATCTTCGATAAATAAAACATAGATAGGCCACGCACCTATTCAGCCAGACATAATGCCAAACATCAAGGGATACTAAGTCACCGGATCACCTAATCACGTATAATTGCTAGTCCGCGCGGTGAAGAAATTCAAAATTCAAAATTTTATTCAGCAAATAGGCAGTTGAATGCTCTTTTACACGTCATTTTTTTTGAGGCTACCAGCGCTTTCTGGGAAGACCATGATTGCCAAGAAGAATGCGCCGCAAGAAACTTGGCACAAAGTATTTTTTTCTAAAAACAAGTTACATTAGCTCTTACAATACGTAACCACAGACAAATTACACAAAGAAACCTCACTCTGTCATTAAAAGATTAAGAGAGAGAGAAAAAATACCGCATTTTGGAAACAAGTGTAAAAAGTAATTATTAGAACAGCAAAACCAGAACACTTTACTTTACTGGCACGTTTTAATTGAGCAGGAGATGTATAGGGTCTCCAGGTCAAATATCTGTGAAAATTTTAATTACAAAGGGATGTATAGGGTCCCAGAATTAATACTATAAATATAAGAAGCGGTGGCGTATCGCTATTTCTGTATATTAATGACTAAAATACCTCCTTGCCTTGGCAACCATCTTTACATAAAATGTCTTTAACCCCCGACGCAAAAAGAGGGGTGTTATAAGTTTAACCTGTGTATGAGTGTATCTGTGTATCTCGCAGTGACATCGTAGCTCCTAAACGGGTTGACCGACTTGGACGCGGCTTTTTTCAATCTAAAGCTGGTTTAATCTAGATGATCCTTAGCTAAGTTACATGAAAATAGGTTCAACCGTGTTCGAGATGCTTATTGAACTTTGAAATGAAAATGACGGGGGTTTTTCAACTTTTTACCCGACTGCGTTTAAGTTGGATAGGCTAGGTTATTACAAACATACATACTACGTATCTCACGACTGTTTCCCGGGGGGTTGATGGTAATTTTATTGTGATTTTCAGGTAAAAACGTAACTGACGACGATATGAAACAGCTGCTACGTATTCTCGTCAAAGCGCTGGAGTCTTTCAACGACTTAGCTTTGCTGGAGGCGCTTATAATGTGCCTGACCAGACTGCAGCCGCTGTTGTATCCGGTAATGTTCTAGTTTTAAGTAAATTCCTACGATTCTCTATCGCTCAGAGGTTGACTGGTAGAGATCCCTTGTAGGGATAAGTCCGCCTTTGTACTTGTATCTCACTGTTTGCAACTTGTATTTATTTCTGTATATTCTGTTGCCCGCAACTTCGTCCGTGTAGGTTTCGGTTATCGCTATCCCGCGGGAACTATATAATTTTCCAGAATAAAAAGTAGCCTATGTTAGTCTTGAATATTCAAACTATCTTCTTACCAAATTTCATCTAGATTGGTGCAGCCGTTTTCCCGTGAAGAAGTAACAAACAGAGAGATAGAGTTACTTTCGCATTTATAATATTAGTTAAGATTTTCTGTACAATAAAGTGTTTACTTTACTTACTTACTTAAATTAGTTGTCCGCCCAGACACAAGAGCTCGAAACATAGAAATTAGTTGTCCGCCCAGACACAAGAGCTCGAAACATAGAAATTAGTAGTCCGCCCAGACACAAGAGCTCGAAACATTGAAATTAGTAGTCCGCCCAGACACAAGAGCTCGAATCATTGGAATTAATAGTCCGCCCAGACACAAGAGCTCGAAACATAGAAATTAGTAGTCCGCCCAGACACAAGAGCTCGAAACATTGGAATTAATAGTCCGCCCAGACACAAGAGCTCGAAACATAGAAATTAGTAGTCCGCCCAGACACAAGAGCTCGAAACATAGAAATTAGTAGTCCGCCCAGACACAAGAGCTCTAAACATTGAAATTAGTAGTCCGCCCAGACACAAGAGCTCGAAACATTGGAATTAATAGTCCGCCCAGACACAAGAGCTCGAAACATAGAAATTAGTAGTCCGCCCAGACACAAGAGCTCGAAACATTGGAATTAATAGTCCGCCCAGACACAAGAGCTCGAAACATAGAAATTAGTAGTCCGCCCAGACACAAGAGCTCGAAACATAGAAATTAGTAGTCCGCCCAGACACAAGAGCTCGAAACATTGAAATTAGTAGTCCGCCCAGACACAAGAGCTCGAAACATTGGAATTAGTAGTCCGCCCAGACACAAGAGCTCGAAACATTGGAATTAGTAGTCCGCCCAGACACAAGAGCTCGAAACATTGAAATGAGTAGTCCGCCCAGACACAAGAGCTCGAAACATTGGAATTAGTAGTCCGCCCAGACACAAGAGCTCGAAACATTGGAATTAGTAGTCCGCCCAGACACAAGAGCTCGAAACATTGGAATTAGTAGTCCGCCCAGACACAAGAGCTCGAAACATAGAAATTTGAGAACTGGCTTCCCTTGTCCAAAAAAAAACATTTTACTTTCACTGCTTTAAAATAACCTAACCATAAACTTGTTTTTTTAAAAGAAGCGTTTTTTTTGCTACCGTACTTGCGTTGTCAGACCAGCTCAATGTCATATACACATACGAGGGCTGTTTGATAAGTACCCGTTTTCTAAATATATTAATATCACTTGCCGCAAATAAGTATACCACCTTTTTAAGCCATTTTTCAGAGGCGGGAATATTTAAAAAAAAATTGCATTATTTTGTTTTTTTTCTCATTTGACAACGATTCAGTGAAGGCGTGAACTTAAAATTGTTAAAATGGAGAAAGAACAGTATCGGTCTGTAATTAGATTCTTATTTTTGGAAGGAAAACGTGATGAAATAAAAGTAAGAATGCAAGCGGTTTACCATGAATGTGCTCCTTCTATGACAACCGTCAGATATTGGTATAACGAGTTTAAGCGGGGGAGAACAACAGTCTTTGATGAGGATCGCCCAGGCCGGCCAGTTGAGGTGACTATAGACGATATGGTTAAGAAAATTGAAAATATCGTTTTAGCCGACCGCCGAATTAAACTTCGAGAAATCGTTGATGCTGTAAACGTTTCAATCGAGAGGGTACAACACATTAGAAGAAAAATTGGGTATGAAGAAAGTATCGGCGAGGTGGGTGCCGCGTTTACTCACGGAGGAGCAAAAACGGAACCGACTGACTACTTCGGAGCAGTGTTTGGCCGTGTTCAAACGTAACCCGAAGGAGTTTCTGCGTCGTTTCGTGACCGTGGACGAAACGTGGGTCCACCACTATACCCCGGAAATGAAAGAGCAGTCGAAGCAGTGGATTTTACCGGGTGAACCTGTTCCAAAGAAAGCAAAAACCGTCCCATCGGCTGGAAAGGTCATGGCGACTGTTTTTTGGGATTCGCAGGGTATTATACATATTGACTATTTAGAAAAGGGAAAAACAATAACAGGGCAGTACTATGCCAATTTATTGGATGAATTTGACGCCGTGTTGAAGGACAAACGACCCCATTTAAAAAAGAAAAAAGTACTGTTTCATCACGACAACGCCCCGCCTCATTCGTCCAGAGTTGTGACGGCTAAATTAGCACAGTTACGCTACGAACTATTGTCTCACCCCCCGTATTCTCCGGATTTGGCCCCATGCGATTTCTTTTTGTTTCCCAACCTAAAAAAATGGCTCGGTGGCAAGCGATTTGGATCAAATGACGAAGTCATTGCCGCCACAGAGGCCTATTTTAATGACTTTCCAAAATCATACTTTTTGGATGGTTTATTGAAGCTTGAGTATAGGAGGAACAAATGTATAGAGTTAAAAGGTGACTACGTAGAAAAATAAATGCATATATACAAAAAAAAATGTTTTTTTTTTCCATAAACGGGTACTTATCAAACAGCCCTCGTAGTGCTCAAAAGGACGTTTCTGATGAGCCCAAATTAGGCGGATTTACTCAATATCATCTTAGCTCTCTAGGTTGGCAACGCATCTGCGAATCCTCCGGGGTTGCGGGTGTCTGGGCAGTGGTGTTCACTTATCATCAAGTGACCCACGTGCTCGTTTGCCTTCCTCGTCGTATAAAAAAAAATCATTGTCATCAGTCATCACTGTCTGTCACAACGACGATCAGAAAAACGTTGTATTGATTGAAACTTTCGTGACTTTTGCACATTATTATGATTAACACACAGCGTTATTTTTAACCGACTTCAAACAAAAGAGGAGGTTCTCAATTGGTCGGAATATTTTTATTTTTTTCAAGTAACGGTCATATCATAACACTGGATGGATTTTACTTAATATTTGGAGTTCTGCCACGTTAGCGAAGCCGCGGGCGAAAGCTAGTTTATGACAATTTTTTTGTAGCTCTCAAATGTAAAGACATCTTTCACCTCGACAGTACTATCGAACCAACTGATTCGTGACCCACTGTGGAACCTTTTCGTAGAAAATGTCATGGTGATATCGCGTTGCCTGTCTAGGAAAATAATTATGACACTTACTGTGGGAACGTTCTACGGTGGGTCTGGTTCTACTGTACAATACTTGCACCTTTAAATTACAACATCGATAGCCCAGAGGTTAGAGACCCCGACTATGAAGCTTAAGGTCCCGGGTTCGATCCCCGGTCGAGCCATATGTTTGTATGATAAATACGAATGTTTGTTCTCGGGTCTTGGATGTTTAATATGTATATAAGTATGTTTATCCGTTGTCTAGTACCCATAGTACAGGCTTTGCCTAGTTTGGGACTAGGTCAATTGGTGTCAAATTGTCCCAAGATATTTATTTATTTATTTTTCAGGAATCCCCAATCCACACGGCGCTGTTTTGGGTGGCGTTATCAGTCTTGCAGCTGGACGATCCCACGCTGTATGCGGCTGGGCTGGCTTTGATGGAACAGAACCTGCACACACTAGATTCACAAGGGCAATTTGACAATAAGGTGAGACCTCAGAATACAGAACACACCAGAACCCTTGAGCGCGCCTGAACTAAAACTACACTTAAATAGAGTCATCATCATCATCATGTCAGCCAAAAGACGTCCACTGCTGACCGGCGGCCTCCCCCGCGACTCTCCACTCAGCCCGGTCTCGTGCTTTCCGCATCCCCCGCGGTCCCGCGATCTTTACCAGGTCGTCGCTCCATCTTGTTGGAGGCCTACCGACAGCTTGTCTCCCGGTCCGTGGACGCCATTCGAGAACCTTAAATAGAGTAGTTTCAACTAAAACTACGGACCGGGAGACGAGCTGTCGGTAGGCCTCCAACAAGATGGAGCGACGGCCTGGTGAAGATTGCGGGACCGCGGGGGATGCGGAAAGCACGAGACCGGGCTGAGGGGAGAACCGTGGGGGAGGCCGCCGGCCAGCGGTGGACGTGTTTGTTGCTTAGCTGCTTCTGCTGCTGACTGTACATACACTATTTCCTTTTATCCCGATATGGTTTTGTAAGTGGGAATTAAAATATTACGAACATGTCGGTATGTGTTTCAGACGCTGGAACAAGTTATGATGGAGACCAGGGATCCCTTGGAGTGGCACTTCAAACAGATGGACCATGCAGTTGGATTAAGGTACATGTTAAATTACGTATTGTTATAGAAATACCAGCTAACTGTAAAGATAGGGATGCATAACGCTTGTACATCGGCGCACAGAAATATGACCCTGAAATATTTAAAAATGGGCTAGTTCCCTATCTCGTGGGAGTTTTGAAGAATCCTTTCTTAGTGCACCTCTAGGATACTCAAGGTGTATGTTTGCCAATTTTCAAGTCTCTAGGTCCAGTGGTTTAGGCTGTGCGTTGTCAGTCAGTCAGTCACGGTACTGTTTTATAGGTATAGATTACACGCACAACTATGACGCACGTACACATGACACTCGCACATCGAAAATTGCAGCTCGCTAATGATCTAAGACAAGTCCCTTTTTAATCCCTGACGAAAAACAGGGGTGTAATAAGTTTGACCTGTGTGTCTGTGTATCTTTGTATGTGTCTGTCGCATCATAGCTCTCAAACGGATGGGTCGAATTCGTTGCGGTTTTTTTAAATCGAAAGCAAGGATCATAAAACCAAGAGGACTGCCAGTGTCTATACGATGTCGCGTTCCTTTAAAATAATAAGCCTGCTGTAGCTAATTTTACTAAGGATGGGTCTCTGTACCATTCATTTGGTATGACATTTAGATTTCTGGCTAACACAATGGTGCCATCTAAATTCGTTTTTTCTTTCAGTTCATAGATGGCGTTATTGTGTTAGCCACAGAGACCTCTTTATAGTGAAACTAGCTACAGCAGGCTCATTATTTTACCAGAACGTGACATTGTATAGCCATTGGCAGTCCTCTTAGTTTTATGGCCCTTGATCGAAAGCTAGTTTAATCGAGATAGTTTCTAGCTAAGTTTCTTTAAAATCGGTCCACCCGTTTTTGAAATATTGAACTTTGAAATGACAATGTCGGGGGTTTTTCAACTTCTCTAACGGCCGTTCCCAATAATCAATCCACGGATAGTTTTCCTTACCAACAGTTGCATTTTGACAGATTACCCATAGAAAATGTGTCAAAATGTAACTATTGGTAAGGAAAACCCTCGGTGGATTGAATATTGGGAACGGCTGTAAGTTGGTCAGGTTATCGTTTCATGGCACCCTCTCTGTCCCAGTTTCCGGTCGAACTTCCACTTCGCCCTGGTCGGGCACCTGCTCAAGGGGTTCCGCCACCCGGCTGCCGCCAGCGTGTCGCGCACGTGCCGCGTGCTGGCCGCGCTGCTGGCCGTGGCCGCGCAGCGCCGCGCCGACCGGTTCCGCGCCACGCCCGTCACCGTCGCCTACCTCACAGGTAGTACAGACGCAGGAGGCGCTGCAGATGCAGGTGTCGCTATAGACGTGCCGCGTGCTGGCCGCGCTGCTGGCCGTGGCCGCGCAGCGCCGCGCCGACCGGTTCCGCGCCACGCCCGTCACCGTCGCCTACCTCACAGGTAGTACAGACGCAGGAGGCGCTGCAGATGCAGGTGTCGCTATAGACGTGCCGCGTGCTGGCCGCGCTGCTGGCCGTGGCCGCGCAGCGCCGCGCCGACCGGTTCCGCGCCACGCCCGTCACCGTCGCCTACCTCACAGGTAGTACAGACGCAGGAGGCGCTGCAGATGCAGGTGTCGCTATAGACGTGCCGCGTGCTGGCCGCGCTGCTGGCCGTGGCCGCGCAGCGCCGCGCCGACCGGTTCCGCGCCACGCCCGTCACCGTCGCCTACCTCACAGGTAGTACAGACGCAGGAGGCGCTGCAGATGCAGGTGTCGCTATAGACGTGCCGCGTGCTGGCCGCGCTGCTGGCCGTGGCCGCGCAGCGCCGCGCCGACCGGTTCCGCGCCACGCCCGTCACCGTCGCCTACCTCACAGGTAGTACAGACGCAGGAGGCGCTGCAGATGCAGGTGTCGCTATAGACGTGCCGCGTGCTGGCCGCGCTGCTGGCCGTGGCCGCGCAGCGCCGCGCCGACCGGTTCCGCGCCACGCCCGTCACCGTCGCCTACCTCACAGGTAGTACAGACGCAGGAGGCGCTGCAGATGCAGGTGTCGCTATAGACGTGCCGCGTGCTGGCCGCGCTGCTGGCCGTGGCCGCGCAGCGCCGCGCCGACCGGTTCCGCGCCACGCCCGTCACCGTCGCCTACCTCACAGGTAGTACAGACGCAGGAGGCGCTGCAGATGCAGGTGTCGCTATAGACGTGCCGCGTGCTGGCCGCGCTGCTGGCCGTGGCCGCGCAGCGCCGCGCCGACCGGTTCCGCGCCACGCCCGTCACCGTCGCCTACCTCACAGGTAGTACAGACGCAGGAGGCGCTGCAGATGCAGGTGTCGCTATAGACGTGCCGCGTGCTGGCCGCGCTGCTGGCCGTGGCCGCGCAGCGCCGCGCCGACCGGTTCCGCGCCACGCCCGTCACCGTCGCCTACCTCACAGGTAGTACAGACGCAGGAGGCGCTGCAGATGCAGGTGTCGCTATAGACGTGCCGCGTGCTGGCCGCGCTGCTGGCCGTGGCCGCGCAGCGCCGCGCCGACCGGTTCCGCGCCACGCCCGTCACCGTCGCCTACCTCACAGGTAGTACAGACGCAGGAGGCGCTGCAGATGCAGGTGTCGCTATAGACGTGCCGCGTGCTGGCCGCGCTGCTGGCCGTGGCCGCGCAGCGCCGCGCCGACCGGTTCCGCGCCACGCCCGTCACCGTCGCCTACCTCACAGGTAGTACAGACGCAGGAGGCGCTGCAGATGCAGGTGTCGCTATAGACGTGCCGCGTGCTGGCCGCGCTGCTGGCCGTGGCCGCGCAGCGCCGCGCCGACCGGTTCCGCGCCACGCCCGTCACCGTCGCCTACCTCACAGGTAGTACAGACGCAGGAGGCGCTGCAGATGCAGGTGTCGCTATAGACGTGCCGCGTGCTGGCCGCGCTGCTGGCCGTGGCCGCGCAGCGCCGCGCCGACCGGTTCCGCGCCACGCCCGTCACCGTCGCCTACCTCACAGGTAGTACAGACGCAGGAGGCGCTGCAGATGCAGGTGTCGCTATAGACGTGCCGCGTGCTGGCCGCGCTGCTGGCCGTGGCCGCGCAGCGCCGCGCCGACCGGTTCCGCGCCACGCCCGTCACCGTCGCCTACCTCACAGGTAGTACAGACGCAGGAGGCGCTGCAGATGCAGGTGTCGCTATAGACGTGCCGCGTGCTGGCCGCGCTGCTGGCCGTGGCCGCGCAGCGCCGCGCCGACCGGTTCCGCGCCACGCCCGTCACCGTCGCCTACCTCACAGGTAGTACAGACGCAGGAGGCGCTGCAGATGCAGGTGTCGCTATAGACGTGCCGCGTGCTGGCCGCGCTGCTGGCCGTGGCCGCGCAGCGCCGCGCCGACCGGTTCCGCGCCACGCCCGTCACCGTCGCCTACCTCACAGGTAGTACAGACGCAGGAGGCGCTGCAGATGCAGGTGTCGCTATAGACGTGCCGCGTGCTGGCCGCGCTGCTGGCCGTGGCCGCGCAGCGCCGCGCCGACCGGTTCCGCGCCACGCCCGTCACCGTCGCCTACCTCACAGGTAGTACAGACGCAGGAGGCGCTGCAGATGCAGGTGTCGCTATAGACGTGCCGCGTGCTGGCCGCGCTGCTAGCCGTGGCCGCGCAGCGCCGCGCCGACCGGTTCCGCGCCACGCCCGTCACCGTCGCCTACCTCACAGGTAGTACAGACGCAGGAGGCGCTGCAGATGCAGGTGTCGCTATAGACGTGCCGCGTGCTGGCCGCGCTGCTGGCCGTGGCCGCGCAGCGCCGCGCCGACCGGTTCCGCGCCACGCCCGTCACCGTCGCCTACCTCACAGGTAGTACAGACGCAGGAGGCGCTGCAGATGCAGGTGTCGCTATAGACGTGCCGCGTGCTGGCCGCGCTGCTGGCCGTGGCCGCGCAGCGCCGCGCCGACCGGTTCCGCGCCACGCCCGTCACCGTCGCCTACCTCACAGGTAGTACAGACGCAGGAGGCGCTGCAGATGCAGGTGTCGCTATAGACGTGCCGCGTGCTGGCCGCGCTGCTGGCCGTGGCCGCGCAGCGCCGCGCCGACCGGTTCCGCGCCACGCCCGTCACCGTCGCCTACCTCACAGGTAGTACAGACGCAGGAGGCGCTGCAGATGCAGGTGTCGCTATAGACGTGCCGCGTGCTGGCCGCGCTGCTGGCCGTGGCCGCGCAGCGCCGCGCCGACCGGTTCCGCGCCACGCCCGTCACCGTCGCCTACCTCACAGGTAGTACAGACGCAGGAGGCGCTGCAGATGCAGGTGTCGCTATAGACGTGCCGCGTGCTGGCCGCGCTGCTGGCCGTGGCCGCGCAGCGCCGCGCCGACCGGTTCCGCGCCACGCCCGTCACCGTCGCCTACCTCACAGGTAGTACAGACGCAGGAGGCGCTGCAGATGCAGGTGTCGCTATAGACGTGCCGCGTGCTGGCCGCGCTGCTGGCCGTGGCCGCGCAGCGCCGCGCCGACCGGTTCCGCGCCACGCCCGTCACCGTCGCCTACCTCACAGGTAGTACAGACGCAGGAGGCGCTGCAGATGCAGGTGTCGCTATAGAAGCGGTAGTCGCTATAGACGCAGTTGTCGCTACAGGCGCATTAGTCGCTGCAGGCGCATTAGTCGCTGCAGACGCAGCCCTCATTGTAATTGTTATATTTCTAATGTTTGTTTGTAAATTTTCTGACATTGTTTATGAATATTATTTGTTTATAATTTTTTTTAATTATTTTTTCTTGACATCGTGCTATTTGCGAGTACGTATGACGCAATTTTAAAGTGATGAAAATCTAACAATGACTATTTATTTCAGCGCTAGTGTGTGTGAGCGAAGAAGTGCGCTCTAGATGCCATGTGAAGCACTCTTTACCAAAATGGCTGCCGGACAACTGTGACCATTACTGTCCCACCGTGGACCATCATCAGGTAACACTGATGTCCTAGGTTAATCCCATTTATACACTAGTGGCTCTGTGAGCGACCTCATTTTTAACCCTAAAGAAGGGTGCTATAAGCTTGATCTGTGTATTTGTCAGTGGCATCATAGCTCCCAAAGGGATAGACCGATTTCGATGCGGTTTTTTTAATCGAGACGGTTCTTAGCTAAGTTTAATTAAAATCGGTTTTTAAACTTTTGTAAGTTGATTAGGTTATTCGATTTTTTTTTAATGTGATCTGTTATGTAGAGGCAGTTAACGAAAGATGATTGATCAATTGATATTTGACTTATAGGTAATTTATATCGTGAATGCCTTATTATTAAACCAATAGAGTAGGTTTCGTTAATAATTAACACCATTCCATTTACTCTCCAAACTAGGGTAGTTTGGAGAGTAAATGGAATGGTTTGTGACGTCATCGCGACGATAGTCCGGAGTCTAAATTGGGTCAATCAACTTTGAATTGCCACTCGTTGCCATGAAGATGTCTCCTGGGTAATTCGTCTAAAATAAGATTTTCTTAGGCACCTCCATCAAACGGTATATGCCAATTCATTCATGCTTCATCTCCTAAGCATGCAAATCCTGATTTTAATGGGAGTGGGGTCTTAGAAAATCTTATTTTAGACGTGTTCGTGTTACCCAGGGGACATCTCCATGGCAACGAGTGGCAATAAAAACTTGATTGACCCAATTATAGTAACTATGAAGCCATCTTGACTTTCATCTTATGCCTAGTCCTCCATGCTGATCCAGCCGTCATCTTCGAACAACTCTTCGTGTCACAGCCGTCGGCAGAAGTCATGGGAGGTGTTAGACCAGGCGGCCATTACTTCAGCGCATGGAGGTAATAATAGAAAAGAACTAGAACCACATTAACAATAATTAAATGAGGCCTAAAAAATCCGTGATAGCCTAGCTGTTTGACCTATGGCCTCTCAAGCAGATGGTCGTGGGTTCAAACCCCGGCTCGCACCTCTGAGTTCGGTACAATAATTGCTTCTGCTGGTTGACAATGTGTATGAGAGAATGTTGGTTTTATTTCTATTTTTCAAAAATAAACTTCACAAGGGTGTTCACCCTGGCTGAGTTCGTGGCGGTACATTAAAACGCACCTTGTATATTATTTGCGTGCAGGTAAATCACCAACGATGCAGCAATCAATCAGCGGTGGTCACAGTCCCCACTTCATCAATATGCCGCATCAGGTAACATTCATATCATTATCAATCAGTTTATCATATCACTAGTGTAGTTTGACAGCTCAAATGGCGTGCATGGTCGGCCGCCACGAAAACAGTCTACTCTGACCAACGTCTAACGAGAGTATTTTAAAGTACGAAATCGAAGACTGACCGCTTTAATGAGTCGAAGACTGACGGCTTTAATGAATCTAAGACTGACTGGTTTCATGAGTCGTGACTGGCAGCTTTAACAAGTCGATGAGTAACGGCTTTAATGAGTAAGACTGACGGCTTTAATGACTCTAAGACTGACGGCTTTAATGAATCTAAGACTGACTGCTTTAATGAGTCGTGACTGACAGCTTTAACAAGTCGATGAGTAACGGCTTTAATGAGTAAGACTGACGGCTTTAACGAGTCGATGAGTAACGGCTTTAATGAGTAAGACTGACGGCTTTATTGAGTCTTAAGACTGACGGCTTTAACGAGTCAATGAGTAACGGCTTTAATGAGTAAGACTGACGGCTTTATTGAGTCTTAAGACTGACGGCTTTAACGAGTCAATGAGTAATGGCTTTAATGAGTAAGACTGACGGCTTTATTGAGTCTTAAGACTGACGGCTTTAACGAGTCGATGAGTAACGGCTTTAATGAGTAAGACTGACGGCTTTAACGAGTCGATGAGTAACGGCTTTAATGAGTAAGACTGACGGCTTTCATGAATCTACGACTGACGGCTTCAATGAGTTGATGACTGAAGGCTTTAACGAGTATGGCTAACTGCTTAATGAGTAATATTGACGGGTTAAATGAGTCTAAGGCTGACTGCTTTAATGAGTCGATGACTGACGCCTTTAATGAGTTGATGACTGACGCCTTTAATGAGTCGATGACTGACGCCTTTAATGAATCGATGACTGACGCCTTTAATGAGTTGATGACTGACGCCTTTAATGAGTTGATGACTGACGCCTTTAATGAGTTGATGATTGACGCCTTTAATGAGTCGATGACTGACGCCTTTAATGAGTTGATGACAAACTCCTTTAATGAGTCGATGACTGACGCCTTTAATGAGTCGACGACTGACGCCTTTAATGAGTCGATGACTGACGCCTTTAATGAGTCGATGACTGACGCCTTTAATGAGTTGATGACTGACGCCTTTAATGAGTCGATGACTGACGCCTTTAATGAGTCGACGACTGACGCCTTTAATGAGTCGATGACTGACGCCTTTAATGAGTCGATGACTGACGCCTTTAATGACTGTAGCTTTGTGACGGCCGCCTTCGCAAATTATTTGAGCTGACAATATTTGCTATGGTATACTTCGACTTTCCGAGCATCTTCTTCATATAGGAGCGATTAATAAAAGATGGTAATACTTATGGAATGCCAAACGAATGGTTTTGGAATCTTTATATGAATATTGAGAGCAAAAGGGCTTGTATATTTTTTCTTTACAAAAACTGGTTTAAATTCATTCTAACTATTGTACTGTACCAGTATTCATACGAAGAAAGAAATGTGTACGAGTGAAGTGATTTGCGAAGTAAAAAGTATGTCAATGTTTAGAAAGGAATGGCATAAAGTTATTTTAATTTGGATACAAAATTATGAGTCTACGTTGGGAAACATTTGTTATAATATAGATATATTCGGAAGAGCTTCAGGAATTGATTGAATGATTAAATAAATGTCACCTATCTGAATACGTAATAGGGAAATAATACGTAGTTATGATGATGATGAAACTGATCACCGATGGCGGTCAATCAATCAATCAAGCATATTTGCATAAACAAGGGTATAAGGGTATAATGATCTCAGTTGGGGTATCTGTTCGTATTTTTCCCCCAAATTTTTATTATTACGGTTTTCCCGTATAAGGGTATAGTTGAGTATAGCTTGACATGTTTAGGACTAATCCGTAATCCTTCCATTGTGGGTACACGCCTTGGTGGTAGCGAAACGAATACCGCGTGCCACTGTCTGTGCTGAAGAGTCATGTTTGATGTAAAAATTAGTTCCTAGTACGGAACGAACTACTCACGTGTCGGATTTTGTTTTTCCCACGTAGACTCAAATAAAATCGGCTTTTTAGCATAAATAATTTAACGAAATTGACAGCTTACAGTCTTATCACAATGGCGATTTGCGAGCGAGTTCTGTATTGAGGCGATCACGCAACTTATTCGCCGCGAGCGATATTAGTATGAAGCACTCGCTCGCAAATCACTGGTGCGATAAGACTCTTATGTGTGTTAATTTGACACGCCACTCGTGAAGTTTTGACATTGGCTGTGACTTGTTTCTTCAGATCATTTGGACGTAGTTATTATAGAAAATGCATTGAGTATATTTATTGTTTAGTTGATTTTTCTTTATGGCAGATGGAAGATCTTTATCTATGTCAACCCCTTTGGAAATTATGCTAGGGACTTGTTTGTGTATATCGAATTAGGATACAAATACATACAGTGGAACGTAAAACCTCCTCCTTTTTTGAAGTCGGTTAAAAACTAGTTTAACTCTTTTGCCTCTTGCTCTAGCTTATGTCTGCATGTCTGTTTATCAAATCTTGCAAATTGCCAGTCCAGTGGTCAGATTGACTTGAAATTTGGTATTTTTTTGCCATTTTTTTTTTACTTTTAATTGCCACTCGTTGCCATGGAGATATCCCCTGGGTAACTCGAAGAACGCATGTGATAAACAAAGGATCGGACGATTAACGAATCTGACGAAAATCGCCATCTGACCAAAATCGTATCTGACAGATGTAGTGACATCCCTCAAGTGTAGGCTTGTTAACAACCCCATTAACGTCGCATAATTCGAGCTTCTCGTCTGCGTTTTAGAACAATTTAATGTCACTGAACTTTGCTAAGACTTTTCCTTGTTATATAGCCTTCCACCTGCCATAAAACATGGTATGTCTTAACTATTTAACCTTTCAGTATCATAGGACCACTAACGACCCATACTATATCATATTGTGTTCTTTCACGCTACTGTTTCTTGGATCGGTTGAATTGGTTCATTGTATCGTTCGTATGTGTTTACCTAAACGTCCCCCGGCTTGCCTTACATCTGTTCATTTTGTTAACAACACTATCACATACACACCACTGTTCGTTTGTGTGCATTTTCCCACTATTGTGTGACGTATGGACGCTTCTGCACGCTTCTATAGACGTCGGCTAGGATGCTTTTTAAAACGCAAAGGTCGTTCTCGGTGCCGACTTCTAAGGACACCATTGGACCACCCAGGGTAGGGTTGAAATGCGTTTAAATACTAATCCCCCCCTTTATTCGTAAATGGGCACTAAATTCGCTAGGAACGCTATCGAGTGACGTCTTATCTGTCAATTTCCACCAATCGTAGGCCAGTGGCTTGTCTCTCATTGGTGGAGAATGACAGATGGACCTCACTCGACACTGGCGATCCTAGCGGATTTTTGACTAGCGATAGCCCTCATGGAAACCTGTAATTTTGACTTTTACATTGGCAAAGAACAGACGAGACGTATTTTTGTGAAAAAGGATAAGACATATATTTTTTTTATGAATGAGGGGGTATGTTTTTTAATAATTAAGATTAATAGTTGTAGATTGGCATTGATATTCTTCGTCAAAATAATGCAGAAATAACATCGATTTACATATAGTCAAAGACGTAATGAACAAGACTGTTGAAATTTAATTAAGGTAGACAATAGACATGGATCTTTCTAAATGTTATAGCTTGTTAAACGTGCCAAGTGGGTCTAATGAACTATGACTGTAAAACTGACAATCCTTTCTATTCAATGGTCATTATGTCTTTTTCTGTACCAAGGATGATAAAACTAAGATTACTGCCAATGTGTACACAATATCGCATTCCTTTAATAGTGTATTTTTATCGATGGACTAATAGAAGCCAATATATACCCGAGATGGTTAGCCACCCGAGCTGTAGCGAGGGTGTCTATTAATCCGAGGGGTCTATGTTGGTTTTTAGTCTGGAGGTGAAAAAACACTCGTGTGCTCTTATAACGGCCTACTTAAACCTTAACAGCTAAACAGAAGCGCACACAACTCATATAAAATCACTCGACAACTTTCTGTCCCGGCTTAAGCTCTCATAGAATTTAGACCCCTAATATTATCTTAAACCCTAGTAGTGACAATAGTTTTTTTTAATCTCAAAGCCTGCATGGTTGACCCTTGCAACACTGGCCATGACTTGACATAGCAATACACCGGCGAAGCACTAGCCACTTGCGAACACGTTAAGACACGAGAATTACTTTCGTTAAGGCACGACAGGATATTGTTCCAGTTATGTCCATATCCTAAAGAAATGGATTCCCTTAGTATCCAACACAAGCAGACTATAGTCGAACGTTTATGTCACTGCAAAAGAATGACAGTTTCGGTGTTGCCAGTTTTTGGTTAAAGTAAAAAAAAAAGTGATGTCACTTATTGAACAAATGAAAGAATGAAGTTCATTCGAATAATTTATACTACGACCATTAATTTTTCATAATAGAATTTAGTGAAATTACCTTTAATATAGTCATCTTACAAAAGAATCCTGAGTGTAGCGAGGAATTCAACATACGCCGCGTAGGCATTTATCTGCATAGTCTGTGACCTTTTAATGTTCCATTTCGTACTTTTAACGTTTTGTGACAACAAAATGGTCAGCTAAATATAATACAGTGTATACTTACTTAGGTAATAATGAGATATTCTTAAAATATATAGCTCATTCATTGATCAAATAATTCTTCAAGTGATTAAGCTATTAAAATAAAACAAAAGTATTAAACTAAATGTTTTACCATTATTTCGCAAAATGTAATTTTTCTCTGTCATTCTGTGCAGTGATATAATATGTTCGACTGTAGTTTAATATTATCCAGTACCTTACTCACCTTCGCCTTGGCTCGCGAACTCAGACGTCCATCTATTTCTCACTTTCCAGTCTCTACAATAATGTACTATTAATTCAAAAGTCACGTCATCCATTTGGTGGGGTTTTTAGAACGTCTAGCTTTACGCCAGCAGGTCTCTAAACAACTATATTAAATATTTATAACTGTGCTCCCGTATTTGGGTCAATTTTCAATCAACTTTTATTTGCCACTCGTTACCATGGAGATGTCCCCGGGGTAACTCGTCTAAAATAAGATTTTCTAAGGCACCACTCCTTCAAACGTTAGGAGTTTCGACAGTTATACGCCAATACAATTCTTCATCTCCTAACCATGCAAATCCTGACTTTCGGGCGAGTGGTGCCTTAGAATATCTTATTTTAGATGAGTTACCCAGGGGACATCTCCGTGGTAACGAGTGGCAATAAAAAGTTGATTGATCCATTTTTATACTTTTATACACAAAGCAAGCGCATTGCAACACGCCGTACCACACGCCAGTTGTACAAAACAGAATCAATAGCTTAGCGAAATAGAATATACTACAACAAAAATGAACACCACTAGCTTTTAAATAGACTTAAAACATAGCTTCTCGAAATGTTCGTGTGTCCTTTTGCCCCGATTTTAGATTATATGTCGTCATCTGTCTTGTGTGATCCCGAAAAATATACGTAGTTTGTTACAAGCTTTTATATAGTAGGACGGTACCTGTCGCGATGTCTGTTTGTGTCTAATCAAATCTTGTGAGTTAATGTTGACCCTCTTCCGGTGACTTGACTTGAAATCTGGTATGGATATGTGGATTCAATGACAATGCAAGTACATTACCGCCTAGGAACGCTTGATATACCAAAGGTTGCCGGCCCTGCGTAAATCTTCTTAAGACCCCCCACACTGGGAAAACCTCGACGGGAAGATTCATTCCACATCCACAATCTAAGTGTTCTGGAAAAAACGCTTATAACCGAACAATACGGGATAGTTGTGGTTCCAACGTGTGAGGATAAACTCTCTGTGCATTTTGTCTGTACATGTAAGAATTGAAACTCAGATTCCGCCATAATGCATTTATTTTCATCTCGTTCATCATCATCATCATGTCAGCCTAAAGACGTCCACTGCTGGCCGGCGGCCTCCCCCGCGGCTCTCCACTCAGACCAATCTGGTGCTTTCCGCATCCACCGCAAGTGATATTAATAGGTTTTTTAGTAAGTTAGAACGAGATGAGAATAAACCACATTAATATATTATTGAATGAATACACACACAAATTACAAACAATGAGAAGAACACCGAGATAAACCAGCCACAGGCTTCGTTAAATATAATACTAATGTTATCCGCCACAGACTTCATCGAAATAATGTTAACAGTACAACAAGAAATACAACAAAAGTGATTTATTTTTAAAATAACCGCCATGAACCGTATCCGGTGCAAAAGTTCCCTTAACGCTGGCCGCGTTTCCCCGGTGAATAGCTGAGGAAATCTTTTGCACCAGATAGGATCCAGAACGGGGATCACACCCCCTGTCCCTGAGCCTACGTGAGAATGAATGCATTACTCATACTCATACTCATTTATTCGTCATAAGGTATTATCACATGTCATTTAAATTAGTGCGTTAATTCGCTGCAAAGCAATATAAAATAAATTATTACGTCCATAGATTATGGCGGAATCTGAGTTTTAATTCTTCCGTTATTTAGTTTCGTACTTTATTTATTCGGGATCACACGCCCCTTCCTATAAATGTATCTGTGTTGTCGTCGTCACCGTGCAAACTAAGCCCTAACACATATAATATCTTAGGACAGCGAAGGCCGAGCTCATAGCATGCAGCACGGGACGTCGGGCGAAGCGGCGAGGACGGAGCAGGACGCAGATAGCGTGCTGGATGTGAGTCTCCCTCTAACATGTGACGTCACTATTAAGGCGCGCTTTCCCGTCTGCCAAAAAAAAATACGTGGCTATGTATCATGCGGAATGTTGGATTTTTCACACTAGTGCTTTTTACTTTTCCAAGGCGCCGGTGGGTGCGCGCGCGTCTGGCTCACCGCCATTGGTTTCATTGTCATATTTTCGCAAATGTATTAAAAAACGTCGTTTGGTACACGCGCGGAAGTGAAAAATGACATACTCTCTGCATTTATATCGATGACAATGAAACTAAAGATGGTGTGCCAGGCGCGCGCGGCCCCACCATCACCCGCAGGCGCTTGCGGTGAGGCCAGACGCGCGCGCCTTGGAAAAGTAAAAAGCACTAGTGTGAAAAATGCAAATTCCCGCACAACTATACCACTTTTAACGCAACTGTATTAAGAATAAGAATAAGAAATGTTTATTTCGCAACAACAATACAGTAATACACAGTTTACTTAAAATTAAATAAAATATAAGTAGTTGCGAAAAAGCATTCGTCGGGTCACTAAAGGTGGCTCGACGCTTATGTTACGTGGATCCTGGATCCGTGGATTAAAAGCCACTATCAGAAAGAAAGAAAAAATAGTTTATTGCCACAAAACAACATTTCACAGTTCACACAACAAATTAAAAACATAATACGATTAGTTTGTGACAATAGGCGTCGGCATCAGCATATGCTGTTGCCGGTCGCGAGGGCCGACGCCACGCAGCGCATTGCTGCGGGAGGCGCCTCTAACGAGGGCTATTCGCACTATAGACAAAGTTGTGCTAGAGTTACATATATTTACATGCTTCTGAATGATTTCGCAAAGGCCACAATTTTTTTTGTTGTGTAACGCATGATTTTATCGTTTTATTATTTGTTTCTTATTTTTGCGACATTTTAGAGTACTTAAATGATAATGATTAGTTTTTATTATATAACGCATGATTTTATTGTTTTATTATTTATTTTTCTTGTTTTAATGATATTCCCTAGAACTTATAATGATAAATTGATAATGATTATTTTAACATTGTATTGTTTGATTCTGTCAATAGCGTTTTGTTTTTACATGATTTTAATTTGCTAT
This sequence comes from Clepsis dumicolana, assembly GCA_963691665.1. Taxonomy (NCBI): domain Eukaryota; kingdom Metazoa; phylum Arthropoda; class Insecta; order Lepidoptera; family Tortricidae; genus Clepsis; species Clepsis dumicolana. The sequence continues at coordinate 4,639,143 of OY829533.1, read as the reverse complement.
ACAGGCCTAATGAATTTTTTGATTTTAGATTGGTTGGAATTTTTATGTTATATGAATGTTGGTAATTGTAACGCCCATAATTTACTTGTCTATCGCATTAGGTACCTGTATCCTGTAATGATAGATTTAAGTTATTTGAGAATAAATAATAAAAAAAATAAAAAATACGGACATTGACTCATTGGTGACGGTCAGGCTGCTGAGGAGGACGGCCGCGGCAGCCCCGCCAGCGCGGACGACGCCGCCGAGCGCCCCGGCTCCACCAAGTCGGGGGACAGCGACTATCCAGAGCCCAAAGTCAGCAGCGTTAGTATCCACTTGCACTTTCAGCGGACACGGCATACATTTTCAACCCCCGACGGAAAAGAGAGGTGTTGGAAGCATCACCTGTGTACCTGTTTGTGGCATCATAGCTCCCTAACGGATGGGCCGATTTCGATGCGGCTTTTTTTAATCGGAAGCCAGCTTAATCGAGATGGTTCTTAGGTACGGTTCATTAGAATCGGTTCAGCCGTTTTTGAAATATTTTACTTTGAAATGACAATGTCAGGGGTTTTTCGACTTTTCTAACCTAACCATTAGGTTATATGCGATAAGGTAGGAAAACGAGCAAGTGGGTCATCTGATGGTAAGTGATCACCACTATTCATAGAAACCCGTAACCCCGGAGGGTTCGCAGATGCGTTGCCAACCTAGAGGGATAAGATGAAATGCCTCTTGTGCCTGTGATTTACTCGGCTGTCTTACTCTCCACACCGGAACACAACAGCGCAAGCACTGCTACTTAGCGGCAGTATTAGCGAGTTGAGTTGTTTTTTTTTTTACAGCAAGTGTCAACCGACAAAGACACGAGTAGTCCAGAGAGCAACAGCTTACTGGATCCGAGTGTACTTCCAGACTTCACCACGCAGGCGCTCGTGCTGACTGTACTCGCCACACTAGTCAAATACACCACGGGTAAATGCTAGTCTTATCACAGTTCCATCAAAAACATAAAATGTTAATTTTTATTAAAGAGGGGAGGCAAACGAGCAACAGGCTCACCTGATGGTAAGCGATCACCGCCACCCATGAGAACCAGCAACCCCAAGTTACTAGTCCGTTGCCATCCCTTAAGGAGGAAAAGGGATGGAGGAAAGGGATTCTGCCCTTCTACTACGAAGTGCAAAATTCGAACTTCGTATCGTGCCGTCCCTCTCAAGCTAATATTATTTAACACGAGAGTGAGCGGGACGATACGATACGAACTTCAATTTTCGAATTTCGTAGTATGGGGGCTGACTGGCCGAACGAAACGCAATAGGGGTGATTGTTGCTTCACGCCGATTTTCTGCGAGAAATAAGTTTTCTATTTAAATTTTCAGGTGCCCTCAAATTTCAAGTTTCCACGGACCAACCACCCTCTGGACACCAAATGTCAGGGCGAACGTTTCCGAAACGCATATGCTCGTTTGCACCTATAAATCTCTCTAGCCTCGAATCGCGGCTCACTTTCGACCAGACGACAAGCGAGATGACAAGCTATGAACCAATCACGACGCGTTCCCCCGGCCCGCCGGCTTTTTTCGTAATGACTTAACGTAAATTATAGAAGATGCGGCGTCCAGAGGGTGGTGGTCCGTGCATGTTTCACTTGTATTTTGATTTTTGTTTCAGACGAAGATGAAATAAGAATATTGTACCAGTATCTGGCCGAGGGGTCCGTGGTGTTCCCAAAGGTGTTTCCAGTCATGTTAGTACCCATTTGCTGGTAACACCGTGCTCGTACTAAATATATACTACTCAAAAGTAAATAGGGGCCACCTAAGTATTTTGATAGTTACGTGAAAATTATATTAAAACAGTAGGTAATTTAATTTCTGACCAGCTGTTAGACTTAAACACCAGCATGAAAGAGGTTGAACGCTGAAGGCTGCGGGACATTATTAATTACCCACTTATCAATTCTTTTAAGTGTTGCTCGTTGCCATGGCGACGTCTCCTCGGTCACTCGTTAAAAGCATGATTTTCTAGGGTACAAATCCACTAAGAGTTAGGAGTTGTAACAGTTATAAGCCTATTCCTTCATGCCTTATCTCGTAAGCTAGCTATTAGTATACATGACAACCATTTTTCTAAGCGACTGTATCACTGTTGTCTCCTGAGTGACGGGACAGAATAACAACACTGAAAAGTTGACCCAATTAAAAATAAAACAGAAATACTCTGTATTACTCGTAGTAAATAAAGAAATGTGTTCGTTGTGATGTAGTGTGTTTTTATGTCAATAAATGTTGTGAGTTTGAGTTTGAAATATGTAAGTGGGCCTTATTTTGTTTTGTTTAGTATGTTATTCTCTATCCCGTGGAAATGTCAACAAATCCGCCCTTAGTGCTTGTCTGCATCATAAAGGCAACCTCTATGCAAAATTTCAGCCTTCTAGGGCCAAGCGTTTCGGCTGTGTGTTGTCTGTCAGACACTCATTCAGTAACGGAAGAGAAACTACACATATGGGTCAATCAACTTTTCGTTGCCACTTCGGGTGACAGGAAAAATATGATTTTCTAAGACCCCACTCCCCCGAAAGTCAGGATTTGCATGCTTATGAGATGAAGCATGAAGGAATTGGCATATAACTGTCGAAACTCCTAACGTTTGTTTGAGTGGTGCCTTAGAAACTCTTATTTTAGACGAGTGACCCAGGGGACACCTCCATGGCAACGAGTGGCAAAGAAAAGTTGATTGACCCATATTGATTATATTTTTTACAACTGTAGAAAACTTGTAAGATGTGTATTATTTGATCAACAGACATAGTCTCCTGGACATGAAGATAAACCACGTCCTGATGCATTGCCACGACCAAGTAATACTGAGCGCGGTCCAGAGCATCATACAGGTATTTTTTTTTAATATAATTCATTCCCTTATGATAGGCAAAGGAAACTAAGTCCATACAGCCATAAATTAAAGTCCTGTGGCAGTCAGAGTCGTCAGTCTGTCCTAGTCACGTCCTGGCAGCTGCTCATGCCTTCCGTAAAGCGATAATGTACTTTACGGCGAGCAGTGGCCGGCGTGTACTTGGGGGTAACAAATAGATTACGCGTTTTCACTTGAATTTTTCATTTGTTGGACTCTGTTTTTATTATCCATCAAACAATAATAAGCACAGAAACTAAAATACAATTGACTAACACGGCCCACTCTCTCCGGTTTCTTTTTTCAACCTCTTACAGGTCGCATTTCTCGACCGATTCTCGTTAAATTTGTGAGCAGGTTCGATAATTAAATTATATGGATTTTTTTCGATTAGTTTTAAGGAAATTAAAAAAGAAAAACAAAAAAAAAACAAAAATGAGCTCGCGAGGTCTACAAGCTTTCAGAGAGACTTCCGCTTGTATATATAAGCTGCAAATCAACAATGATAAATCTAAAAAACCCGCCGAAATGAAAAACCTGCAAACAGTAATAAAGGACCGGGCACGGAAATTTTATTTTTCACTTTTTGTAGGTTTTTTTTTTATGTCGGAGGTTTAAAGCTGTCAAAGTTACTAGTAGGTATTGTCATTCAGCATATAAGCCGTTGAATGCTCTTTTACACGTAATTTGTTTTAGTCTACCAGCGCTTTCGGAAATGCTATGATTGCCAAAAATAATGCGCCGCAAGAAACTTGGCACAATGTAATTTTTTCTAAAAACAAGTTACATTAGCTCTTACAATTCATAACCACAGATGAATTACAGGAAGTTCCTACCACTGTATTTGGGTTAATCAACTCGCTGCCATGGAGATGTCCCCTGGGTAACTCCATCAAACGTTGGGAGTTTCGTCAGTTGTATGCCAATTCCTTCATACTTCATCTCCTGACATGCAAATCCTAACTTTAGGGGAGTGGGGTCTTAGAAAGTAGTTAAAGTTTATTAAATGAAAAAAAAACCACCAAGAGTTACATAACAGGTTATTAACCTAAGGCGTAACGATTTGGTAAAGTAATAATATGTTTTATAATATTTTTGATGCGTTGTCCAAGGGACATCTCCATGGCAACGAGCGGCACGTAAATGTTGATTGACCCGTTTGTTTGATGGCGTTCCCAGAACATGATAGCGTCGGAGGACGCGAGCCAGCAGCAGTTGCACTACATGCAGAGCTGCGGCTTCGGAGGGCTGTGGCGGTTCGCGGGGCCCTTCACTAAGGTGGGTAACAACTTCACTTCACTTCATCAAGTAACATGCTTCTATAAGCTAGGCGTTTTATCACCAAACAGTGATATACTAGGCCTATAATGGCAAACATTGTGACTGCTTGTGCTATGAAGATTTTTAACAGAGTGCCGAGCGTATTGGTTGTACAAGATTTCGAAGAAGGTTAATTCTGTACAACTACTAACAACTAATAAATAAATAAAATAAATATCACGGGACAATTTGACACCAATTGACCTAGTCCCAAACTAGGCTAAGCCTGTACTATGGGTACCAGACAACGGATAAACATTCTTATATAGATAAATACATACTTATATACATATTAAACATCCAAGACCCGAGAACAAACATTCATATTCATCATACAAACATCTGCCCCGACCGGGATTTGAACCCGGGACCTCATGCTACATAGTCAGGGTCTCTAACCACTAGGCTTTTCGGTCGTCAATAATTACTGTCTCTTACTTATTACTGTCACTTAATGTCACTCTTAGTGACACGTTGTCAAATAAATGTTTGAATTACCTTGCTGGTCGAGATCGAGAAAAAAATGTCTGTCAATTAACAAGTGTAATTGAATTTTTTATTTAACAACAGCTATTGTTAGTTAAAAAAAAATTTACGACCAGATAGCCTCGTGGTTAGAGACCCTGACTATGAAGCTTGAGGTCCCGGGTTTGATCCCCGGTCGGGGTAATGTTTGTATGATGAGTACGAATGTTTGTTCTCGGGTCTTGGATGTTTAATATGTATGTAAGTATGTATTTATCTATATAGAGTATGTTTATCCGTTGTCTAGTACCCATAGTACACGCTATGCCTAGTTCGGGACTAGGTCAATTGGTGTCAATTGTTCCATGATATTTATTTATTTATTTATGTGCATATGAAAGTCACACGCTGTATAATGTCTATGTATTGAATGTTTTTTCCACAGAGCGCGTGCACGGCGGAGAGCGGTGAGCTGTTCGTGAACTGTCTGGAGGCGATGGTGGAGACATGTCTGCCGGGCGCCGAGCTGGGGCAGGCGCGCGCGCCGCCGCCCGACCCCGACCCCGGTGAGGGCCAAGGCTCCTGACAGGGCCGGCCGTTGGCCGAGCGGGCGCCAAGGGCTCCTGGCAGGGCCAGACGTCTCCTGACCGGGCCAGCCGTCTCCTGACGGGGCCAGCCGTCTCCTGACGGGGCCAGCCGTCTCCTGACAGGGCCAGACGTCTCCTTACGGGGCCAGCCGTCTCCTGACAGGGCCAGACGTCTCCTTACGGGGCCAGCCGTCTCCTGACAGGGCCAGACGTCTCCTTACGGGGCCAGCCGTCTCCTGACAGGGCCAGACGTCTCCTTACGGGGCCAGCCGTCTCCTGACAGGACCAGACGTCTCCTTATGGGGCCGAGCGAGGGCCGGGGGCTCCTTACAGGGTCGGCCAAGCGGGTGGTAGGACCTGCGAGTTCCATCCGAACCGCTACCACCATCTTGCTACTTTACTGTTTGCACTGCTGTGTTACGGCGTGGAGAGTAAGACAGCCGGTGTATTTGAGTCAATCCACTTTTTATTGCCACTCGTTGCCATGGAGATGTCCCCTGGGTAACTCGTCTAAAATTATTTTCTAAGTCTGTCCATCAGGCGTTAAGAGTTTCGACAGTTATATGCCAATTACTTCATGCTTCATTTCTTAAGCGTGCAAATCCTGACTTTCGGTGGAGTGGTGCCTTAGAAAATTATTCTATTGTCACCGGATTTACATAAGTACTCCAAATTTCATCTCAATCGGTTGGGGGTAACTGCTTTAAAATTCAGTTGCAAGATTTGACCCAAACACACACATTACAAGGTAAATAACAGCTTGTGAAAAAATTACTCTCGAATCGAGAACCTCCTCTTTGAAGTCGGTTAAAAATCATCCTTTTTTGCAGGTTAAAAATTACTCTCGAATCGAGAACCTCCTCTTTGAAGTCGGTTAAAAATCATCATTTTTTGCAGGTTAAAAATTACTCTCGAATCGAGAACCTCCTCTTTGAAGTCGGTTAAAAATCATCATTTTTTGCAGGTTAAAAATTACTCTCGAATCGAGAACCTCCTCTTTGAAGTCGGTTAAAAATCATCATTTTTTGCAGGTTCGTCGCATCGCCCGCCGCCATCGCTGTACTGTACTGGGCAGGACCCTTTGCAGAAGGTTACTCCCCAGTAATACCACAAACATGGCCTATAACCTACCAGTATACACGTTAGTCTGACCAGCCCGTCGCGTCACTCGCATCGTAGCTGGGGAAGTATACCCATCTCTTTTTTACTCTTAACACTTTTCAGCATAAGAAAGAGATAGTTATAATTTGTTAGTTGGTATTTTGTGACGCGGCGGGCTGGTCGAACTCTATCTCCCACTTACTCCGATGTCGAACAAACTGGAAATGGTACCTACGATGGAACCCTTTTATGAATGAATGACAATTTGTTCGCTGAATATGGTTACAATGGGTGTAATATAAATAGTGCTTAGTGTCTAGCATATTTTACCGGAAACCGGTGTGCTAATTTTGCATACTTAATGTGTAGTGACCTTGGCGCCATCTGTCATCCAGTAGGGTAGCATTTTTGTCCCAACTAGCGGATGCTGGCATGTAGTCACGTTGTCCGCTACCGCTCCGCTTTTAATGCAGCCATTTCAATGCACGCGGCATAACCTCAACGCTGACCTGCTCTTTTTAAGAGTTTACCTGCGCAATAATGTTTTGTCTTGAACAGAAATATGCGGAGCTATATTGACATATATTATTGTATTGAATTAGGTAGGTACTCAACTATGGCGTCATAATTTTCAATTATCAAACTACACTAATTGGTTTTTTGTTAAATAAAAATAAAAAACATTTAAATTGCAGTTATAAGTGACGGTATCGGTTTTTTTACGCGTATTTTAGTGATAGCGTAAAACGATGTTATTTTGACACAGTCATTCATCATCCAGTTGTACAGTCAGCAGCACAAGATCTTATGTCTATAACACTAGAGAAGTGCTTTGATCACTGTGACCGCTTCGGTTGCTTAGCTACTATTGCTGCTGACTGTACTGTAAAATCTGGTATTTTGGAAATGATTGTCTTAGGAACGACTGTGATCTTTAACCATGACAGAATAAAAGGTGTGGTGAACGTATGCGGTTGCGGATGTGTGCGTATTTGTAAGAATGTGTATGGGTATGAGTGAGAACTTGCATATTTCTGTTGAAGATGTTTTAAATGCTTTAAAATGTAGTCCAAATATCGTAGTTGTTAAGTGATGCCTATTCATACGAAACATTTAAGTACAAATTAATTTATATTCAAGTTATTTTATAAGTGTTCTAATTTTAGATAAAATGGTTTCTGAAAAAGTATTAGGTGAAACGATGATTAGATCTAACGGTCATTAGGTCAAACAATGATTAGGTCGAACGATCATTAGGTCAAATTATGATTAGTCATAAAGTTATTAGGGAAAGCTACAGCAACACCCAGTTATTTGTGTATAGTATATGCACCCTAAAATGTGATTATTTATAGATCTATGTGTGAGATTAATAAGGCCTAATGCAGGCGCTAAATCTACATGTTTGTAATAATTGTTCTTATACACTTGAGGCCATTGAAAACTGGCCGGATTCTCTGAGGCGTCATGCCAGTTTTCATTGATCTTTACTCTATCGATTTCGAGATCTTTTTGAAACAGTTATTGACTGTCCTTATGTAGATGTTCTGCGTTCAAATAGAAGCCAAAGAGGTGATATTCATGTAGGCGCTACGATGACACGAACAGACACAGACTCACACACACGTCAAACTTATAACGCCTCTCTTTTTGGGTCGAGCGTTAAAGACGTAGCTGGCGTGCGTCGATTTGTACGAGACGTGCGTAGATTTGTATGAGACGTGCGTCGATTTGTATGAGACGTGCGTAGATTTGTATGAGACGTGCGTAGCGTGCGCCGCAGTGGAGTTTCGCCCTAACACCTGCCTGTAGAGAAGTCTCTATGTATTTTTTATGACAGTATAATTTTATGTGACATTTCACATAAGGACAGTATCTGATTATTAATTATGTGCTTTAATAATGACCCGTTAATGTTAGAATTTAAACTGGCATTTTTTATGTTGTGAATAGAAAGATGATTTTATTAGGTATATTTATTTACAGCCGAAGGTATAGAGATTTACAGATATGCTGTCCATTAAAGACAGAACTGAGCGAAGTTGACAGTTTTGAGAACGACTTTTAAAATAAACAAAACCCCCGAGGTAAAATAAAACCTGTAAAAAATAAAATATCTGGACCTAATTCTTTAATTAGGAACTACGTTAACTTTCTTGCAGTCGGGTGCCGTATTTCTTTATTGCGGTCGGGTGCCGTATTTTTTTCTTGCGGTCGGGTGCCGTATTTCTTTCTTGCAATCGGGTGCCGTATTTCTTTCTTGCGGTCGGGTGCCGTATTTCTTTCTTGCAGTCGGCTGCCTTATTTCTTTCTTGCAGTTGGGTGCCATATTTCTTTCTTGCGGTCGGGTGCCGTATTTCTTTCTTGCGGTCGGGTGCCGTATTTCTTTCTTGCGGTCGGGTGCCGTATTTCTTTCTTGCGGTCGGGTGCCGTATTTCTTTCTTGCGGTCGGGTGCCGTATTTCTTTCTTGCAGTCGGGTGCCGTATTTCTTTCTTGCAGTCGGGTGCCGTATTTCTTTCTTGCGGTCGGGTGCCGTATTTCTTTCTTGCGGTCGGGTGCCGTATTTTTGTACGCAAGAAAGTTAACATAGTTCCTAATTAAAGGATCAAGCGCAGATTTTTTTTGTTACTTTTTATAGTTTTTTTTATGTCGGGGTTTTTTTAAAGGTGTAATAATTTTAGTTAGAGAATAGAAGGAAGGTCCCTGCCAATGTCGCAATGATCTACATAGTTATTATTCTTTGGCCAAGGGGCCCTCTTCCTATAGGAACGATGAAAGTATATATATAGTGGTTTGTACAGTCAACCTTAATAATAAGTTATCAAATCACTTTTGAAATCTACTCTTAAGGCGGTTAGGTTCGAAATTCATGATCCAAAGTCTGTCTGGGTAGAATCTACTAGAGGTGCAACTTTTAGATTTAGCGTTTTTCAAAGCATCCATATCTTATAGTATTAATTTCTCGAAATATTCATTTGCCAATATATTCGTTTCGTTACGCTGCGAATCACGATATAACTGCGAAATTCGTGGGAAAATGTACGTAAATGTAATAACTCTAATAACCTAACCTAGCGTAACCAACTTAGAAAAGTTGAAAACCCCCGACATTGTTATTTCAAAGTTCAATATTTTAAAAACGGGTGAAACGATTTTAATGAAACTTAGCTAAACATTTCGATGCTGTTTTTTTAATCGAAAGCTAGTTTAATCGAAATGGTTCTTAGCTAAGTTTCACTAAAATCTGTTCACCTGTTTTTGAAATATTGAACTTTGAAATGACGATGTCGGGGGTTTTTAACTTTTATAAGTTTATTAGGTTATGATTATGATTATTATTGGAAGGAACTTTAGGATTTAGATGTTATGGAAAACGGATCTAAAATTACGACCAAACATCGATATTACCCCGGTAGACCATATTCTACCCCACCTCATATTTATCCCTAAGGCACCCCTGACTGTATAGTGAAATCTTTGGAGTTTACCTACCGCACTCAGAATCATCAATTAACGTAAACGCGATATCAACAATTTCCCTTACTTAAAAGTAAAACCGCCTTCAAAAAAAAACCTCTGAAAAAAAAAACAAAATAATCCCCAAAAAGCCATGAGTTTTATGGCCTAGCAGAAATATGAAGTCGGTGCGGTGCGAGCGGAATATTCTTGGAACGAAGCACCGACTTCATATTTTTGCTAGGCCATAAAACTCATGGCTTTTTGGGGATTATTTTGTTTTTTTTCTGAGGTTTTTTTTGAAGGCGGTTTTACTTTTTGCTAAAATATTTTTTATTTTACAATTTTCAGTTACGTTAATATTTAAAATATTATCCTCCAACTCCTGATCAACAACACATGATCCGTCCCTATAAAATTTGAGGGTTGCCCTCGATTTCCCTGGGATCCCATCATCAGATCCTGACTTGGTGACAATGGGACCAACTAGAAAGTATACCCTTTCAAACAAAAAAAGAATGTTTGAAATCGGTCAAGCCGTCTTCGAGTAATCGGGGAACATACATAAAAAAAAAACGAATTGAGAACCTCCTCCCTTTTTTGAAGTCTGTTAAAAATGGAACATGTAGGTAAGGAGTTTATGTCCTGTAACGTTAATTGACGTCTGTGAGTGCGGTTGATATTAAATTTATATTTTACTGAAAGTATTACTATTTTATAAGATTTACTGCTATTGAATGTGACAAAATAATCTATTGATGTATTTAGTAAAAATATGAAAACAAAATGAGGTTTTATTTACGAGTTAGCTTTAAACCACTGACTTACCAACACCATGGACTTCGGGTTAGCGCTTGGAAACGTCCGAACAAAAGCCCACTAATCGAGCGTCAGTCACTCTTAGTTTGGTCGAACGACAGCGCTATGACGTATGGCTGTCATCGATAAATGCCGTGATGTACTGGGACACATTTTTCATGAATTTTGTACTAAACCAATACTAGACCCAAAGTTCGTGGTGTTGGTAAGTCAATGATTAAAACTAAATGCGTCTTTGAAGTTGTTTAGGTTCAGAGGGGGTACCGTGGTCTCGCTCCCACATTCCCGCCAGTCTCTGTGCGTCTCACTTCCCCTATAAGTGACTGACTTCCTCTACATGCATTTAAGTTTGTCACAAACTGTAACATAGGGTATGATTGTGTGTCTAGATTATGCACTTTGCATATGTGTGACAAGTAAAACAGAACTTAAAATACTGGCGTTTATTTTCCAATATTCAAACAATTTCATATAAATAAACAATGACTACTTACAATGGTAACTTGAAATTCGATTTCTAATAGATCTTGTACTTGCTTATTCGAACCTTTGGATACGACAAATACATTATTCTGTAGCGATTTTATAGAAAAAAAATAATTAAAAGCGGATTCTTCCTAAATGTACAATCACTTTGAAGCGGCTAAGGTGCTCAAACTTTTAACACAAACGTTCACATATTTCTCAACTCCTGGACCGCTTTAGATTGTAGCATTCTCTTGACAGTTGTGAAATTAGCAGTAAGTCCAATCACGGTATTTTTTAACTTCTATTAGCTAACCAGTAACTTCGCGTCCAACATTTTGGTAAAAATAAATAATACGAAATCAAATTTAAATTATTGTCGACGAATATTCTATTCTAATGGTAACCACATTGACACATTCGTTATTCAACAAAAATACTGAAGTAAAATTAAGTAAGAAATGAAAAATGTCTATGACATATCTTACGGTATATATAAATACAGAGATTTGATCTATTATACAACTAGATGTTTCACAGAAAGTATAATTTGGTATCATACACTGATTCTTATAATAAAGATGTATTTTGCATTGTAGAGTATAAATCAGTGTTCATCATAGTATTTCGAGAAACGTTCTACATGTTATTATCTTTGCTATTAGTGTAAGGTCGACTCGTACCAACCTCGGTTAGACAGTAACCCGGGGTCATTAATCCATCAGAAGAGTCCAGGCACGCGCTTGATCATAAATTGATTAACATAAGAACATGGGCTAGGGCTAGGCCAGGGGTTAGTAAAACCGCAGCATAGGAGCTCCGCTTAGCGGGGCTCCGGCTCCGTCGACCTTGTCTCATAGTTTCATGGATAACACGAACCGGACGAATTACGTACATTTCTGCCCATTCACATTTTCTCCATATACTGTCTAATTGCGTATCTGGCGAATTACGTTTCTGCCCAAATATTATTTATTCTAGTTTAGGGTTTTTTGGCGTAACTTAACCGGCATGGCAATGGGACAACCGTTCAATGTTTCAACGCCACACTTCGCTAATGGTGTAGATGTTCTATGATCAGGGAGCGAAACTTTGGTGCCGGTGACGTCATTATGACGCAAATTCACATATAGAAAGCTTTTATATAAACAACATTGCGACACCCCAATGATTCTTAACCCTTTAAACGCCAAGGAAGCTTAAAAGCGTCATGAGCCGACGTGCCTACGACGCCACCAACGCTTATAGGCGTCCGGCTGCAGTGCAAATGCGACCTACGGACGTATGCTTAAGATTTAAGTCCGCGTTGACGTTATGCCAACTTGGCGTGTGGGTGACAACTTTTGTATGCGTCGTTGGCGTTGAAAAGGTTAATAATGCGATCGGCTAAGTTTCAGTTTTCAGTTTCAAATGTTTTTTTCTAAAATATTGCTTGTTTTTGCTGTTAAGCTCTGATGACAGCATGAGCAACATTTTTTATTATCATTTACACAGCCAATTAATTATGTTTTATACAAGTGCAGGCCCTATTTCACCGTCTTTACAATTGTCAGTTTTCAATGACAATTCGCTGTCAACTGCTGATTTGAAGAGCTTTTGTTTTGGCGCGCTTCATAATGTCAAAGTAATGTAGTTCGAATTGTCATGTAAAACTGACTATTGTAAAGATGGTGAAATAGCGGCCTGGCTGTCTCAACTGAAACGTCAATATCGGTAAACTAAGCATGCCAAGAAGATAATGATAATACATAAAAACACTATACGTACAGTCAGCGTCATATATATGGTGACCTCCAAACCCTATACATCTGCTCAATTAAAACGTGCCAGTAAAGTCAAGTGTTCTGGTTTTGCTGTTCTAATAATTACTTTTTACACTTGTTTCTAAAATGCGGTATTTTTTTTTTCTCTCTTAATCTTTTAATGACAGAGTGAGGTTTGTTTGTGTAATTTGTCTGTGGTTGCGTATTGTAAGAGCTAATGTAACTTGTTTTTAGAAAAAATGACTTTGTGCCAAGTTTCTTGCGGCGCATTCTTCTTGGCAATCATGGTCTTTCCGAAAGCGCTGGTAGACTAAAAAAAAAATGACGTGTAAAAGAGCATTCAACTGCCTATTTGCTGAATAAAAAATTTTGAATTTTGATTTTTTTTGTGCTCAAATAGTTCGGTGCACCAAGGTAGGGTCAAAGTGGCTTATCACCTTTTCACTCTACGGCCAGCCCCCCCGACTACGAAGTGCAAAATTCGAACTTCGCATCGTGCCGACCCTCTCAAGCTAATATTATTTAACACGAGAGTGAGCGGGACGATACGATACGAACTTCGATTTTCAAATTTCTTAGTTTAGGGGCAGATACAGCGCGTCATACGTGATTGACAAGTGTGTTATTGCAACAAGGTACAAAAGTGATGAGTGACTTTCGCCGCTGCTGTACGGCCGAAGAAATAAATTCCTGACCCACCATGGAACCTTTTCACAGTAAACGTCATAGTGACATCGCATAGCTTGACACGGAAAATCGTTGACGTTTACTATGAAAATGTTCTATGGTGGGCAAGGACCATAAAACCAAGAGGACTGCCAGTGTCTATACGATGTCGCGTTCCTTTGAAATAATAAGCCTGCTGTAGCTAGTTTCACTATGGAGAGGTCTCTGTACCATTCATTTCTGGCTAACACAATAGCGCCATCTAAATCAGTTTTTTCTTTCAGTTCATAGATGGCGCTATTGTGTTAGCCAGAGGTCTAAGTGTCATACAAAATTAATAGTACAGAGACCTCTCTATAGTGAAACTAGCTACAGCAGGCTCATTATTTTACAGGAACGCGACATTCTACAGCCACTGGCAATCCTCTTGGTTTTATCGTCCTCGATGGTGGGTCAGGAATTCATGGCCTCGACTCCACAGGGCGCGTGAAGACGTCATACGCCTATCGTCGGCTCCAAAGTATCTCTCCCTACGTATGATGCCACCCGTTGGTAGCCTAACGGCCAATGTTGTCGATGATAGCCTTCACGACCTCGCTGCTGCTGGCGGTGCCACCGACGTCCGGCGTCAGCGTCCGGTCCGCGTTGATGGTGCGCTCCACTGCGCTGCGGATCAGGTCGGCGTGAAAGTAATGGCCGAGGTGCTTCAGCATGTTGACGGACGCGTTGATCATGGCGATGGGGTTCGCTATGTTCTTGCCGGCTATCGCTGTGCCTGGAAGTCAGAATAGAACGTTTCAATAACAATTCAAACAGTTATAAATGATTCGCGGTTAATTGCATTAGACATAATGACAACGGGATATTGAGAGTCGGCGCGCAAAAATGCGGGTAGACAGAGCCCGGTCTGCGCAACATTAGTGTCTAACCTCGTTTCGTCAGTTTGCCCGTGATCATGATGCATGCAACTGCATCGAAATATCGGGAGCTCATCAAACCTATAAGGTAATCGTGGTCAATATCCCGTTTTCATTATGTCTAACTAAAAACAATAAACATACAATGACAATGCAAAGAAAAATCCGTTAAGCAGCTGGACTTGAACCTGCAACCTCGGTAATTCGTACCACGCTCCACCAATTAAGCCATACTTAACATTGGTGCACCTAACGAATTTTTCAAAGCATTGTGTCATATTTTTATTTGGAAGGTCTCTCCTCAGCGCCATCTATGAGTAACTTAATCAAGCGGCTTACCCACTAAGGAACTTCTACAGTTACGTATTAGTGGCAAGAGATGGAGCTATTTTCAGAAAATAGCTCTATCTCTTGTTCAAGTCCAGCTGCTTAACAGATTTTTCTTGGCATTGTCATTGTATGTTGAATTTCATACTATGAATGTTTCATGAGAATAAAAACAAAAATAATCAATAAATCGATTATTTTCATTTAAAAACAATTACTTATTACGAACAATTACGAACAAAGCGCGAGGGGTCGCGGGTGAGCAAAGTAATTGTTTTTAGTTCATAAATATGGACCTCCGCAAAGTAACGCCTGATTCAACAAATTAAATAATAACAACAAGGTTGACTGATAGAGATCCCTTATAGGTACTTGTATCTCACTGTTTGTTACTTGTATTTATTTCTGTATTTTCTGTAAAGCGTTTACTTACTTAGTAAAGTTGAAAAACCCTCGACGTTGTCATTTCAAAATTCAATATTTCAAAAACAGGCGAATCGATTTTAATGAAACCTAGCTAAGAACCATCTCGATTAAACTAGCTTTCTATTAAAATAACCGTATTGAAATCGGTCCATCCGTTTGGGAGCTCAGATGCCACAGATAACAGGTCAAACTTACAACACCCCTCTTTTTCGTCGGGGGTTAAAAAATGGTTGTGGCATGCAGAAATAGGCTTATAAACTTAAACTGTTACAACTCCAACCTTTTGGTACATTTGTAGCCTAGAAAATCGTTCTTTCAATGAGTGACCGAGAAGACGTCGCCATGGCAACGAGCAACACTTAAAAAAAAAGTTGATTGACCCAATTAACAATACGTACCCGTGTTCCTAGTGCCCGGCTCGAACACGGCGTAATGCTCGCCGTAGTTGCGACCGGAGCAGATGCCGGCGCCGCCCATGAGGCCGCACACCACATTGGACACGATGGAGCCGTACAGGTTCGTCATCAGCATCACGTCGAACTGGTGCGGCCTGGAATAACGGTTGTTGTTAACAACTCAGAGAAGGAAAGGAATGCAGATGTTAACGCGCGATTACCCCTCTGCCAAATCTCTAACATTAAGTCAGATCAAAATGATCAGAGTCTGTTGATTGTGTGCGTGTTTTTGGCATTTGGGTGAGTTTTGTTTTAGTGTGCGTTTGTAGGAACGTAACAAATTTTGACAGGAGCGTAGACGTGTGCTCTACGTATGTGTTCCTCGTCCCCCTCAAAAAGTGGCAGAAAATTTGTAGTGCATAGATAAGCCAAAGGCGTCTCCCGTCTATCTGCTTTATGGTTAACAGGCATCGATATATAAAACCGGCCAAGTGTCGGACTCACGAAAGGTTCCGTGCCGTTATCTATAAAATAACAAAGTGATTGGCAGTGCCATGTAGTGGCGAGTAGCGGCGGTACTAGTTATTTTATCTTGTCTAAGAGTCAAGATCAATGAGATAGCTGCCTAGTTACACTACTCGTCCACAGATGTCATTGTCTAAAAAAATCATGTCTGTTGTATGGGATCCACAGTTAAATATTATACATAGACATAGACATAACTTTATTCGACATCAAAAAATACACTGACTCTTAAACCAATACAAAAAGTTACTGAAATTATACCTAAATGATGATGTCGAAAAGGAATTTGACTCAGCATTATGCAACATACAATGACAATGCAAAGAAAAATCCGTTAAGCAGCTGGACTTGAACCAGCAACCTCGGTAATTCGTACCACGCTCCACCAATTAAGCTATACTTAACGTTGGTGTACCTAACGAATTTTTCAATGCCTTGTGTCATATTTGTATGTTGAATTTCATTCTATGAATGTTTCATAAAAATAAAAACAAAAATAATCAATAAAACGATTATTTTCATTGATTCAGCATTATGCTGCAGTAAGTGCCTGCTACAACGCTGGTTTTCAGGCAAACCCTTCATATTTTTGCATCAAACGCGTTGGACCGGAATCAGCACAAATAAGTTTGCGTAGGAAAAGTGTGTGAAATATAAATAAAATAAAATAGCTAAATAAATAAAATAAAACAAATAATAAATTTACTGGTTTACCAAAAAACCGCAACATCTTATATTACATACAGCCATATTTTCTTAGCCTGAAATAAAAAATATGAAGATAGTAGCATTAGAGGTAAGACGAAGTAGCCTTTCCGCCTACGGGCAGTGCTTGTTGTAAATTCAATTAATTCAATATTCATTTTATTGTTTTTAGCGTTTGTTGTTATAGCGGCAACACAAATACGTGAAAATGTCAACTGTCTAACTATCACGGTTCATGAGATACAGCTTGGTGACAGACAGACACACAGACGGACGAACGGACAGCGGAGTCTTGGTAATACGGTCCCGTTTTTTATCCTTTGGGTATAGAACCCTAAAAACGACACATGTGCACAATCCGATTCTAATAACGGCTTGATAATAACTATATTGGGATAGAAGGAAACAGAATTTTATCTATGACTAGCTTATGCCCCGCGGCTTTGCCCCCGTGAAATATTTCGAAATGGGCTAGTTCCCTATCCCGTGGGAATTTCGAAAAATCCCTTCTTAGTGCACCTCTAGGATACTCAAGGTACATGTCTGCCAAATTTCAAGTCTCTAGGTCCAGTAGTTTAGGCTGTGCGTTGTCTGTCAGTCAGTCACGGTACTGTTTTATAGGTATAGACTAGCACTCACTTAGCTACCAACTGCATGCAGCAGTTATCAATGATCATGTCGTTGTGCTCGATGTCAGGGTACTCCTTGGCGAGGCGGCGCGACGTCTCCAGGAACAGCCCGTCGGAGATCTTCATGATGTTGGCTTTGTGGACCGTCGTCACCTGGAAAGAGGCTTTTTTTATTAAGATTAATATACATGGTTTGTTTTAATGAACCGTCAATAATGGGATTGTTACGTCAAAACGATCCGTTAGTACAAAGTTTGGCAAGTAGTTTGAACATTGACAAATAATATAGGCTGCCACTTTTTGCTCGGGAAAATTGTATAGTTCCCGCGGGATAGCGATAACTGAAATTTACGCAGACGAAGTCGCGGGCAACAGCTAGTCTATACCTATAAAAGAGTACCGTGACTGACTGACTGACAGACAACGCACAGCCTAAACCACTGGACCTAGAGACTTGAAATTTGGCAAACATAGACCGTGAGTATCCTAGAGGTGCACTAAGATGGAATTTTTCGAAATTCCAACGGGATAGGGACTAGCCCATTTTCAAATATTTCACGGGGGCAAAGCCGAGGGGCATAAGCTAGTTTATCCATATTAGTATGTTTATCCATTGCCTAGTACCTATAGTACAGGCTTTGCCTGGTTTGGGACTAGGTCAATTGGTGTAAATTGTCCCCTGATATTATTATTATAATTCTTTTCTATATTATACCTTCTTCCGGCCAGTCCGCTTGGCGTACTCGAACGCGAACCGGCACACGCGCTCCGAGTTGCTCGCCGTGACAACCTTCATGGACTCGATCACACCGTGCACCGACTCGTGCTCCAACATCGCGTACTCGCCTTCTGTGTTCTGTCTGGAAGTTAAAAAAAAGGTTTTTTACTGTGCGAGGTCCGTCCGGATCGCCAGGACCATCTTACTCGCTAATCCTGCCGCTAAGCAGCAGTGTTAGCGAGTGGCACTGTTGTTTTCCGGTGAGTAGAATGAGACAGCCGGTGTAATTACGGGCACAAGAGGTATTTCATCTTAGCTCTCTAGGTTTGCAAATCGCCAGTGAAGATCACTTACCATCAGGTGACCCACATGCTCGTTTGCCTTCTTTGTCGTATATAAAAAAAATTAACTAGGTTAAAGAACACAAGGCTTAAATTTTATAATAGAGACCTAGGTAAGTCAACTCCAAGTCAAATTGAGGCAGATGCTTGTAAATACGCGTTAACTTAACACAACTGAAGATTTATATTTTATATGTAAGAAGAAAAGAACATAATTTAGATAGCAACTTGTACTTATAGTGTTAACACCAATACACATTTTGTCCATAGCATTATGATGACTCCTGAGCTTTGTTTCAAAATAAACAAATATTAATAAATTTGGCTGTATGGCTTCAGGCCTTTACCTTTAAAGTAAAACCACCAACCTGATAATAGCTAGGTCAATGTCCTTATGCCTCGTCTGGATACCAGGGTAAGACTTGCAGTGCATCACGTAAGCATACATGTCTAGTTCATTACGGAGAGCCACATTGCGTGACGTCACATAGGCCGCTTCACTCTTAGTCTCAATATTACCCTGTCAACAAAATTTATCACTTAAATGTGACTATCTACAGTTGAATGCAGCAGTCATATGAAAGTGCAAGGCATGTCAAACTGATAATACCCCCTGACAAAAAAGAGGGGTGTAATAAGTTTGATCTGTGTATCTGTCTGTGGCATCATAGCTCCCAAACGGTTGAACCAATTTCTAGCTAACCAAAGCTTGTTTAATCAAGATGGTTCTTAGCTAAGTATCTTAAAAAAAACCGCATCAAAATTGGTTCAAACATTTAAGAGCTATGGTGCCACAGACATACACACAGACACACATAGCGGTCAAACTTATAACACCCCACTTTTTGCATTGGGGGTTATGTAGACCACCAAAACAATATCATAGCATAATGAAAACCAGTATCTATCTATATCATATTAGGTTTAATTTGACATAACCATGAATGTAATCCCCTTATGGATGGTCATTTGAAGACTGTTCAGTTCTCACCCCACAGTCCAATTATGCAGGTACTTCATTTAGTAGACAGTAACAGCCATGTCAGTCAATATACAATATTAAATTACGAACCTTAAGTCCAACACCGTTCCTCTTAATAGTGGTAATGGCATATTGCACATCTTCATCGTTGTCCACAGTAGGGTCTATGTCTACAACCTCAAAGTCAATTGGGGCTCCGATGTATCTGAAAATCAAATCAATGTAACTCTTCCATTACTGACTGAGTGACTGAAAGACAATGCACAAACAAAACCCTGAAATTTTGCATAGAGGTTGCCTTTATGATGTAGACAAGCACTAAGGATGGGTTTGTTGAAATTTCTACAAGATAGAGAATAAATGTAAAAATATTTTTATTATTAAACTTGTTTCTAAAATATGGTAATTTTTTTTCTCTTTTTTTTCTAATGATACAGTGAGTCTCCTTTGTGTAATTCATCTGTGGTTATATATTTTAAGAGCTAGGTAAGTATGTAACTTGTTTCTAGAAAAAAAATTATTGTGCCAAGTTTCTTGCGGTGTGTTCTTCTTGGCAAACATGATCTTTCCGAAAGCACCGGTAGACTCAAAAAAATGACGTGTAAAAGAGCATTCAACTGCCTATTTGCTGAATAAAATATTGAATTTTAAAATGGGATTTACATATTTATATAAGTTGCTGGCAAGAGCTTGCAAATGGATGAATTGCAAATGTTACTATTTAAGTGTCTGTATGAGAATGTCTTCTTTGGGTGGCCTTTTATGGCTTTTACCGATTCTCAGCTCCAGCACTAGATAGTGGTGAATGTAGAAACTTGCAAATTAAATAGACCAATGATTAAACTAGTAAGCACTATTAAGTAGTACCTTTTCTGGCACTTCATAAACATTTTGAACAGTATCCGGACAACACTCAAAATTAGTTGCCGACCCCCGGTCTAACACTGCTCTGGTAACTAGTCTAATTAATATGTCAACACATAATACGTACGTAAGGACTGAACTACGCAATTGGTTACAGCTTACAATGTTATACCTTTAAAATGCACAAAATTATCTAACCTTCAACCTTAGGGAAAAATCTTGCCACACGGACTTTAGGCTAAGATTAGGTTTAGCTCAAAAAGGAGCCAAAATTGGCCCCGAGGTGCATGAAGGAAGGATAAATATAACCAAGTATGTATGATCCATAAACTCACTTGAAAATCTCTCTGACGTAACCCATACACTCGGGGCCGATGCCACCGCCCGGCAGCATGGTAACGGCGTGCCTTCCTCCATAGTGGGCCTTTGGAATAAGCTTCTGCTTTCTAATAACAGGGGTCTTATGCTGGACATCGAAGTCGGATAACGTAGCAGGTGCCGCGGCAGAACTGGAATATGCCGCGCCTCCCAGCTCCGGAATGAGCTTCAGCTTAGTTAGTAGCCTCACTGCCATCACGTATTTCCTTCACACAAGGCCGTGGAACCTTTTAAGATGGAAAATACTTCAGGCAGGTTGTTAAATAATCACAGGAAAAGGAAGATGGACCGAGTTCACAGGGTTTCCACGTCAGATGGCGCTGAACTGTCAAAGTTGTAGATGGCGCTACTGATGTGGCAAAGCAACCGCACATGGACATGGGATACGTCTACTGAGATCACTAAATTATAGATTTTAAAGAAAAGTTTCTTGGTCCTTTTAGTCCGTGTAATTTCATATCAAGTAAACGCGTCCTGATATGTTTAACCTTAATTTCTCTGTTTATCTTGATAATGAAAGCGTGTTTTTTTTTTACTAGACCTTATGTACGATATTTTTAAGTAACAAAAATTGGTTTTGTAACTTAGTTTGTCTTTATTAAGTCTGTTTTCTAATTATTCACGAATTTTGGGTTGCCATCATCGTAATTAATATTATAATTATTTAGTATGGAAACTTGAGCATCATTTTATCCATAACGGAACGTGTCAGTATACCTTAACTTTACGCCATTGCTCGGGCAGCGGCGTCCATTTTGTTCGCCATATTGAATTTGGTCGGACATCTTTGACGCCATGTTTAGTCGGACATATTTTATAAACATTTTCGCGTAAATTTCAAATATTTTCGAGCCTAAATATCGAACTTTTTTTCACTGAAGTCTGGGGGATAGATAGGGGCGAAGATATCTCGGAAAAAATCTGTAACTACGCAGCAGTCCAAATTTGTCTCCAAGGGGCCGTGCAGCTTTTGTTATAAGATAAATAAAGGTAAACCATTTCCACCAAAAACGTTCATACGATTTGACACATTGTAACAAGTGTTTTGTATTTTCTATGAATTTACGGTGCAGGGTGTGTTCTGAAGGTGAGTGGATGAAGGTCAAACCGTGAGGGTTCTGTCTGGCTAACATTTGGCGTGGTCGTTTAATAGTTATCTAAAAAAAACGGACTTGTTTGCGTGCCGACGGCCGGCTGCGGCGGCGGCTCTCGCTCCCGCTGTGACCGCTAAAGATGTTTTCCTGCATCTATGCAGTCGTTTATGCGGTATTCACTGCATAAAACTATCACGCATAGGAACTGTGAATGTCAATTAGCAGCGTAGGCCGTCTGTAATATGATATCTTTCCAGTTAGCTGTTTTGGGAGCCTACCACTACGCTTTCGACGTTGATTTATGCATTATTCAATCGTTTTATATCTTTTCGCTTGTCTGTTTTACATATTTGGAAGTCTGATTCATAAAAATGGTGTTTTTGCTGTATAAAACACTTGAAATTATTTATCACCGTTCGATTGACCGATGAAACGCGTTCACAACAGACGCAAGTGTCAAAGATGTTTTTTTTTTCTTATTTATAGACCTGATATGAAACTAAACAAACACCATTCAGTATTTATTTCATCTTGTATGTTTATGTAATGGGCGGTTACGAAAATGATACCAATTAGGTACTTACTTAATTAGTTTTTATTAAATACTTTTTATAATGGGAACATGACTTTATCAGCAAGGAACTTGCAACATTAAAAGTAAATCAAACCTTATTAGTCATCAAAAATAAATTTGACCTATTATTAATTTTCTTATTACATTTCAAAGAACAAAAAAATCTGGTTTGGAAGGTGACATGTTAGAGACAAACAGACAGGCACAGTTTTTGATTCTTACAGATTAACCAATATGTGGTGCCTACTTTATTGATTCAGAGGTATTTTTTAACACAATAGGTAATTTTTAACATGAAATACAGTGAGACTGAATCATAATGAAATAAAAACAAATCACTCACATATACAAGTCGAGTTTAGCTCAACATGTTTCTGACTAATTCATAGTCCTACTCTGTAGTCAACTTACATAATATGTGAGTGATCTATTTTTATTTCATTACAATAGGTAATTAATCACTAGATCAGGATTAAAGATAGCTCTTTAAAAACTCTAATTAACTATTACTTAACAGATGCTATACATAATCCATTAGAGATCATAATGAAAACAAAATTAGAGGTATTTTTGATTAAAAAAAAACCTTTTTAGAACTTAGTTATTTACGAGCTTTTTGCTGATTGTACTAGCATAGTCATCCAATTTACAAATCCATACCAAGTTTCAAGTTAATTTGACCACTGGAAGTCTGAACTGTACTGAAAGTAAAAAAAATTGGAAATAAAATACAATGAGATACTCCAAGGGTGAACTTCACTGGAAGTTGGTAAAATTTTACTTGCAAGATTCGCCATAGACAAACATTATTAAAAAGCTGGTAAAAAAACTGCATCAAAAAATTAAAGTGTTATTTAAATTTAGTTCTTATGATTACATTAAACTGACAGTCTAGACATTTTAATTGGGCTAAATTAATATTTTCACTCTGTGTTTTTGTAAAAAAACAAGCTTTTTTGTTGATGGTACTTATTAGATTATTACATCACTGGAAGTGAGTCAAAATCACTTGCAAAATTTGGCACAGACAAAATTTATATACAAACCTATGTACAATTTACATATAATACCTACATACAAACTACAATTACAAGTTAAATAAAAACTCGTGAAAAGCATCTAGATCAGAAAAAAAAACAAGATATGCAAAGATGACTTATCAGAAGTTGATTTCCTGTTTTATGTTTTACACAACCTTAACATTATTTTACTAATATATAATTATGAGTTCATACCTAGTTGTTTTCAAAGCTAAACTGATATGAAGTACTATTATTATATGAGCAAACCATTAATTTTCCTGCTACACAAACATTATTTTTCGTCCACAATAAATGGTGATAACCTGTTTGTGTATTTGGGGAAGCGACCGATAGAAAGGGTACATTTTTAACTTACAGACCATTGGCTTACCAACACCATGGACTTTGGATTAGCGCTTGAAAACATCTTAACCAAAAGACCACTAATCAAGCGTCAGTCGGTCTTAGTTTGGTCAAGGACTATAAAACCAAGAAGACTGCCAGTGTCTATACGATGTCGCGTTCCTTTGAAATAATAAGCCTGCTGTAGCAGTTTTACTACGGAGAGATCTTTGTATCATTCATTTGGTATGACATTTAGACCTCTGGCTAACACAGTAGCGCCATCTGAATTCGTTTTTTCTTTCAGTTCTTAGATGGCGCTATTGTGTTAGCCAGAGGTCTAAGTGTCATACAAAATTAATGGTACAGAAACCTCTCTATAGTGAAACTAGCTACAGCAGGCTCATTATTTTACAGGAACGCGACATTGTATAGCCATTGGCAGTCCTCTTGGTTTTATCGTCCTTGGTTTGGTCAAACAACAGCGCTATGACGTTTGGCTGTCATCGAAAAATGCCGCGTTGCACAGTCAGCGTCATATATGGTGACATCCAAAGTGATCATATAGTTCGACACACCATACGATTTGTATGACGGTGACTGTACTGGGACATGTTTCGTGAATTTTGTACTAGATCCAGTCTCTTGGAGTAAGACAATGTTAAGGACAGTCGGGACCCCCTTACACCCTCCACCCTTCACCCCCCTCCTTATTGTGCAGTACTCTGCGTTAGACATAATGAAAACGGGATATTGACCGCGACTACCTTATAGGTTTGATGAGCTCCCGATATTTCGATGCAGTTACATGTTACATGCATCATGATCACGGGCAAACTGACGAAACGAGTTTTCATTATGTCTAATGCAATGCTAATCATTTAAAACAGTACTCTGTGGTCTCTGTAGAAATAAAGAAGTGATTAAAAGATTTCTATGGCTTCCCTTGTCTTTGTGTTGATGGTGTCTGTGATGATGATGGTGATGATTCCAGGTGCACGGAGGAGCGGTTCAAGATGATGAACCAGGAGATAATGTGCGAGGTGGAGATCGGCACTCATGGGGGGATGGTCGAGATAGACTCGGAAGACCAAGTTGGTGTTAAGGTAAAAAAGTTTTTTTTTTAGTGGGTCAGTCAGCTTTTGCCACTCGTTGCCGTGGAGATGTCTCCTGGGTAACTTGTCTAAAATAAGATCTTCTAAGGCACCACTCCATCAAACGTTAGGAGTTTCGACAGTTAGGTATATGCCAATTCATTCATGCTTCATCTACTAAGCATGCAAATCCTGACTTTCGGGGGAGTGGTGCCTTAGAAAATTTTATTTTAGGTTTAAGTATAACTACTTGTTTGAACTATGAGTCAGTCTCTCAAGTTGAGTGTCAGATATAAAACTGCATTCTGGCAGTTTACAGTCAGCAGCAATAGTAGTTAAGCAACCGACGCGTTCACAATGATCTAAGCACGACTCTATTGTTATAGACAAAATCTTGTGCAGATTATTGTGACTGCTTCGGTTGCTTAGCTGCTTCTGCTGCTGAATGTACAAGTACTTGGATGGCATGGGTAGGTTTAATGGTGGCGTAAATATAATTCTGAGTCGACCTTTGATGAAGCGGTACTGATTTACAAATTCGTTAGACATGCCTCGACTTGGGTTCTGGGTGAGAGTTCTGAGGTCTGAGGTTTGCCATGAGACTGACATAGTCACATTTGGTGCACTTAAGCCTCGTTAAAATATTAGATAAAAAAAAAACTCTCCGCCTGCTTATAACAAAAAATCTATTCCAGTATGAAGAAATAGAAGCTGGCCAGTATGAGGAGTACATAACGGATGATCAGTACGAGGAGGTTGAGGAGCAGGTCATCGGGATGCACCATCTGGAGGAAGGTCAGTTCAGCAACTGTGGGTATCATTCATCATCATTTAGTATCACTATCATATCACTGTCATTCATAATCAGATTATCACTCTTGAAGTGTGTAGTATTTAAAGAGGTTTGAACCCTTTTCCAGGATGCAGCAATCTAGGTGGCTTAGCAAAAACCTAAATGTATATACATCTATACCTATAAAACAGTACCATGACTGACAGACAACGCACAGCCTAAACCACTGGACGGAAGTGGACTGGATGGAAGAAGGGATTTTTCGAAATTCCCACGGGACAGGGAACTAGCCCATTTTTAAATATTTCATGGGGGCAAAGCCGCGGGGCATAAGCTAGTAATAATATATTAGACGATAAGTTTAAGACAACTTACTATTCTAGTAAATTCAATTCGATTTGAATCTTAAGTCTTTTTGTTAGGGTTGAAATTGTAACTACACTTGTTTATGTGCTTGATAAATCATACTATGCCTGGAAAAGGGTTAATGAGGTTACTCAATCATAGTAAACTGATCACTCTCCTATATAACAAGCAGAATTTAGCCCGACATGTTTCATGTGTGCTCCTAGAGAAAGGACTACAGATTAGTCCGAAGCAGTCGCGCTAAACTCGACTTATATACGTGAGTGGTCCGTTTATTTTTCTAGGATTATTTGTCTTAGGCTGACGTGTATCTGGATCAATCAACTTTTTAGTGTTGTTATTCTGTCCCGTCACTCAGGAGACAACAGTGGTACAGTTGCTTAGAAAAATGGTTGTCATGTATACCTCTAGCATGCTTACGAGATAAGGCATGAAGGAATAGGCTTATAACTGTTACAACTCCTAACTCTTAGTGGATTTGTACCCTAGAAAATCATGCTTTTAGCGAGGGACCGAGGAGACGTCGCCATGGCAACGAGCAACACTGAAAAAGTTGATTGACCCATCTATCTGGGTCAGAGAGTAGCTTTAACCATTTCGAGGGTACTCTGACTCAACCTCGTATATAAACTAACGAAATTGGAATAACCACTTTAGGTCTGCGGTCTAGAGTGGTTATTCCAATTTCGTCAGAGTTTAGATACGAGGTTGCGTCAGAGTACCGACGATATGTGCTTGCTTAGCCTTTCTTCTTTCCCACATAGCAAAGGAAGTATTACTATATTTACAATATCAATGTCAGTTTCTACCATCTTGCTCAAAATAACATCCGTACTCCTAAAGCACGGACCAACCACCCTCTGGACGCCGCATCTTCTATAATTTACTTGGAAAGTCATTACGAAAAAAACCGCGGCGAGCGGGCCGGGGGAACGCGTCGTGATTGGTTCATAGCTTGTCATCTCGCTTGTCGTCTGGTCGAAAGTGAGCCGCGATTCGAGGCTAGAGAGATTTATAGGTGCAAATGAGCATATGCGTTTCGGAAACGTTCGCCCTGACGTTTGGTGTCCAGAGGGTGGTTGGTCCGTGTCGTAAAGTCTGTCCGACGAGAGTTGATGAAAATAAAAACCGGTCAAGTGCGAGTCGGACTCACGCACGAAGGTTCCGTACCATTATCTATAAAAATGGCAAAAAAATCGTGTCTGTTGTGCGGGAGTCCCACTTAAATATTTATTTTATTCTGTTTTTAGTATTTGTTGTTATAGCGGCAACAGGAATACATCATCTGTGAAAATTTCAACTGTCTAACTGTCACGGTTTATGAGATACAGCCTGGTGACAGACGGACAGACAGCGGAGTCTAAGTCATATGGTCCCGTTGTACCCTTTGGGTACGGAACTCTAAAAATCAGAGGTTAACACATTCATTACAAATAGCGGCCAGCTAATTGACCGAGCGAACGAAGTGAAAGTAGCATCTTAGCTTCAGCTTCGACAAAATTTCTTTCGTATGTCTGTCCCGCTGTCCGTCTGTCCGGCTGTTTCTCTCTACAGGTTGCATTTCTGAACCGATTCGATCGAAATTTTGTGAACTGGTTTGATGGTTGTAGGATTTTTTTTTTCGATTCGTTTTTTACTAAGACTCCGCTGTCCGTCCGTCTGTCTGTCTGTCGGTCTGCCTGTCCGTCTGTCACCAGACTGTATCTCATGAAACGTGACATTTATTTTGATAAAAAAAAAAAAACAAAAATGTGGTCGCGAGGTCAGAGCCCTAGTGGCATTTAATTTATCAACTCTCTTTAAACAGACTTTACTACGGGTTTACCTTACGCACAGATTTCCTCATCTTAATCGCCGCTTCTAGCATAATCAAATCACAGCACGTATCATACCACTATCACCCCACCATCATCGTTTCTTGTCAGCCCTGCTGACAGATTACAAACTTGCAGTCGGGAGCGAGGAGGTGATCCTGCCAGGGATATCGGGGGAGGAGGTGCTCACTGCCAACGACTCGTACGACCCCGTGTACGCCACTCCACCTTCTACCAGTGCGAGGTATGTGCTATACATACTAATGGCACAGTGTAAAGAGCTTATACCTACCATTGGTCCGACGCTTTTGATGTTTGCGTAAATGCCGACACCGCAACCGCATGGCCAAAGCACCAAGGAGGGCGAAAGTTCCTAAGTAATCGGGCAGCGGCGGCGTATGCAAGGGGGCTCGCCCTGCCCGCCCCGCACCCCGCACCCCCCGCACGATTGACCTGTCTAGAGGCCTTCGTCGGACGACTGTATAGACTGTGCTAATGTGCAAGTTGCAGATAGTTTCCAAAAAGCTGGAATAGTTCATAGAAATATAAGAAATTCCGTTTTCAATTTCGGAATTTTTCAAACACCATACAAAATGTGAGCAATTTCTGAAACTTTCCCATGTGGAAAATTTCGCAATTTTGGAAAGTTTCCGACGGCACATCAGTAGTTACACAGGCTACGTTTAATGAACCGTCAATAATTGAGCCACGGTATGGCGGAGGTCTGGGTTCGAATCCCTGACATTTTGCTTTAACAAAGCTCTCTGCAGAAGTTAGAGGGCTTGGTCACTTTTTGGTACTTTGGAGGACAATTTAGCCGAATAAGTTGAGTTCGGGCAGCTAAATAAAAATACGTTTCCGTTATTTTTAACCGACTTCAAAAGAAGGAGGAGGGTCTCAATTCGTCGGAATGGTTTTTTTATGATGTTCTCAGATTACTCGAAGACGGCTGGACCGATTTCAAAAAATCTTTTTTTGTTTGAAAGGGTATACTTTCTAGTTGGTCCCATTGTCACCAAGTCAGGATATGGTAATGGGATCCCAGGGAAATCGAGGCCAATCCCCAAATTTTATGGGCACGTCTCAGGTGTGTCATATATTTTCGAAAGCTATTCAAGTACCTGCGTCTGGTAGTCATCATCTCGTGTTGATGAGGTGCTGATGGAAGGTACAGTTGTACCTTCCAGACGTTAAGTAGTTCCTTAACGGTTAGGAGTTGGAGGATATTTTTTTGTGTGCTTTATAAAAATAAATCAAGTTGGAGCGGGACAGTTGGATACCTTTCTTTGTTAGACATACTCGATCCCTGGCTGAACTCAACAATTTTTTATGTAACATGCTATAGACGTATACTTATAATAGTAATTTATGCAACTGCTACATAATGAGGGTCCTTAAAACACGAGTGTGTTTTTATGAAACTAGGCGAACCTGAGTTTCATAACAGGATCCCACGAGCGTTTTAAGGCCTATTTATGTGGAGTTGCATACATTACTTTGTCTACGCACATATTATAAGTACTCTAAGATGGGTTCAGAAGCCGAAGGCATATATCATACCCATACCTGTCACGAAAATTACTGTTTTTTTTTATCATAGATAACGTACCGAGCTGACTTTTCGTAAACTGGTTTTTTTTTTGTAAAAAAAATAAATATCGCATTATCAATTATACATGTCGGACTGAACTTGACTTATGTACGTGAGTGATCCGTTTTATTTCACTGTGATTGTAAATTACGTTGGTTGTCAAATTCGGTACATCGAATTCGATATCGAAATGACCATTACTTTACCGCTGGACCTGCTGGTGGTGGTGGTTGGCGGCGAAGTCGTCGTCGTGCTACAATGCTGGTCATTTTCTACGGTTTCTGAACGCATTATAGAGGACTTATGATATGTGTGTAGATAAACTATGTTTTTATTTGTACAGAGGGCGCGGCAGGCCGAGAGTCTCGGCTAACAATAACACGAACAACGTGCACCATCTAATGCCAATCGGTAAGAAACAGAATAGTACCAAGGACGATAAAACCAAGAGGACTGCCAATGGCTATACAATGTCGCGTTCCTGTAAAATAATGAGCCTGCTGTAGCTAGTTTCACTATAGAGAGGTCTCTGTACCACTAATTTTGTATAACATTCAGACCTCTGGCTAACACAATAGCGCCATCTATGAACTGAAAGAAAAAACGAGTTTAGATGGCGCTATTGTGTTAGCCAGAGGTCTAAATGTCATACCAAATGAATGGTACAGAGACCCCTCTGTAGGAAAACTAGCTACAGCAGGCTTATTATTTCAAAGGAACGCGACAACGTATAGACACTGGCAGTCCTCTTGGGTTTTATGGTCCTTGATAGTACCTAGTCTTTTTTTCGTTTTTTTTTTTTTTTTAAGTTTACCTACACCTCAATGACTGACCGAAATGCGAATTCGAAAATGGATATAAAATGTCATTAATTTAAAATGCGACTTGAGTGAATTGAGTCTTCAAAGGGGCTCGATTACTAAGACTCCGCTGTCTGTCCCCTGTTCAAAGTGAGGTATTTTTAGAGCTGTAATCGCAAGTGATTTTATTTATATTTGAAGTCTGCTAATTTTTCTGTTTTTAAGAAAAAATGCCAAAAAAAATCGCCAACATTAAAAAAGACTGAAAAGTAAAAAAAAAAGCTGGTTCTTTTTTTTTATACTTCAAAAGTTATTCACAGATGTGATCTGTAGAATCGGGCCCCATCAATTCACTTTGTTACGGTTGAGTTGTAATTCTTTATTTTTGTTCCCAGGCGAGGTGCCGATGGGTCTGATGGAGGGCGTAGGAGCCGCGCGGGGCGCGGCGCGCCGCTGGGAGCAGAAGCAGGTACAGATCAAGACCATGGAGGGCGAGTTCAGCGTCACCATGTGGGCCACGGGCGAGGACGATGGTAAGGAGTTGACCGCCGAATAGCCTGGCTATAAAGCTTGAGGTCCCGGGTTCGATCCCCGGCCGGGGCAGATGTTTGTATGATGAATATAAATGTCGGTTCTCGGGTCTTGGATGTTTAATCCTAACTAATATTATAAATGCGAAAGTAACTCTGTCTCTCTGTCTGTCTGTTTGTTACCTCTTCACGGGAAAACCGCTGCACCAATCTAGATTAAATTTGGTAGGAAGATAGTTTGAATATTGGGGAATAACATAGGCTACTTTTTATTCGGGAAAAATTGATAGTTCCCGCGGGATAGCGATAACAGAAATCTAAGCGGACGAAGTCGCGGGCAACAGCTAGTATGTATATAAGTATGTGTTTATCTATATAAGTATGTTTATCCGTTGTCTATGGGCAGCGGTGATTACCATATATCGCGGTATGGTGATCACTCACCATCTGGTTATCCAATTGCTCGTTTACCTTCCTTGTATAAAAAAAATGTTTGATGAAAACAAGGGTAGTTGCGCGCTGTTTCTAGCTACGCTGAGAAGCCGCGCGTTTTCGTTTCGCTACCGCCGTAACGTGTGCTCTCAGACTAAGGACTACGTATTAGTCTGAAACATGTAACATGTGTTTATTGTAATTGTTTTATATTATTATGTGCAATAAAGTATTTACATATATAAATACATACGTGTCGGAGTATACTCGAATGACATACGTAATGTGATTCACTAGAATATAATATTAGATATATGTGTAATAGTTTATTTACATAATAAAAGCAATTTACAATGACATTAAATCTAAGCTTAAACTAAATAAACTACAACTTAAAACTAAATTAAATCTAAATAAGGCCCCCGTGGCATAGTGCCCAAAAGGCTGGCAGCGTTGCCTCGCTGAATAGCGATGCTGATTCTTTGAGAGAGAAAACTGCCAGCCCTAGAATTCATATTGTGTTGTTACTTTTCAGATGACGGCTCGAACCCGGAGCCCGACCCAGACTACACGGAATACATGACGGGCAAGAAGAACATAGTCGGGAATGAGACCATGCCAGGTGAACATGGCCCAATGTCGCATAAGAGTCGAGCTCAATGAGATAGCTTGCCTAGTTACACTACTCATCCACAGATGTAATCTACATCTACACTAATATTATAAAGAGGAAAGATTTGTACCTATTTTTGTATGTTTGTAATGAATAGGCTCAAAAAGTACTGGGCCGATTTAAAAAAATCTTTCACCAATAGAATGCTGCATTCTTCCAATTTGACATAGGCTACATTTCATTTTGAAAAAAATTAGGGATCCTTGGTAAAATTTGAACAATGTAACCGAAGGTGTAGAAAAATGAGTCTTAAAATGTCTTTCGTCGAATGCGCTGCCGAAACTATTAGCGATAGAACAAAATAATGTACAACAATATTGAAGAACATCATAATGTCTACAAAAAACTCCGCGGTAGCATATGTCCAACTATTGTAGTTATGTCACTACAAGAACTTTTTTCATTTTATAATTGTCTACCCCGTGCGAAGCCGGGACGGGCTGCTAGTCTATACCTATAAAACAGTCAAAGTCAAAGTATCTTTATTTGTCAACATAGGGGGATGAGTATATATACAAGGTGTTACGCGTATTTAGTATCACTATGTTTCACCCGCAGGCATACAAATACATTTTTGGTCAAAACATAAGAATAAATAATAACATAGTAGAATGGAAACTCTCGCTCCGCACGGGCTCAAGGTCACGATATTAGAGTATTCGTTAAACAGACTACTCGGTCAGGCTGTCACGGCCGGCGTCGCCGCACGCGCGTTTGGTTGTTTATAATCTGGTTGTAATAGTTTTACGTGAGCCTGTATGTATTTTATTTTATATTTGTAGGTAAGTTTTAAATCACCTTAAATGGCTTCATTTGGAATGGCACTTATAATAACTTCTTATTTAGAAGTGTTTATAATTATGTAATGATTTATAAATCCCATATTTTGCAAAACTGGAATAAAATAATCATCTCAAAGTAAAGAAAAACTTATATCTTAGTGGTATTATCTTTAGACGTAAGTAATATTTAACAGCAAGCAACCCTAGCAACACGCCTGGACGACAGAGGGGTGTAACGACGTGAAGGGGGAAGTAGGTATATAAATGGCGGCGTTTTGGACTCGGTCAAAATCGATTCCGTTCTACTATGTTATTATTTATTCTTATGCCTACTAAGACAAAAAATAATAATCGGAATTAATCAAACAGTACCGTGACTGACTGACAGACAACGCACAGCCTAAACCACTTGACCTAGAGACTTAAGATTTGACAAACATATACCTTGAGTTTCCTGTGTGCACTAAGAAGGGATTTTTCGAAATTCCCACGGGATGGGGAATTAGCCCCTTTTGAAGTATTTCACGGGGGCAAAGCCGCGGGACATAAGCTAGTTCAACATACAATGACAATGCAAAGAAAAATTCGTTAAGCAGCTGGACATGAACCAGCAACCTCGGTAATCCGTACCATTGTCACGTTTGCATTGTCATTGTATGTTGAATTTCATTCTATGAATGTTTCATAAAAATAAGAACAAAAATAATCAATAAATCGATTATTTTCATTCATAAGCTAGTTGTCTAATAAATCATGTCTGTTGTGCGGGAGTCCCACTTAAATATTTAGTTTGTTCTGTTTTTAGTATTTGTTGTTATAGCGGCAACAGAAATACATCATCTGTGAAAATTTCAACTGTCTAACTATGACGGTTCATGAGGATACAGCCTGTTGACGGACGGACGGACAGACAGACAGCGGAGTCTTAGTAATAGGGTCCCATTTTGCCCTTTGGGTACGGAACCCTAAAAATTTATGAAATGTTGTGATCAAGTTCGATAATTAAATAGTTACGTAGATATTTATAGACGACCGCATAGCCTAGTGGTTAGAGACCCTGACTATGAAGCTTGAAGTCCCGGGTTCGAATCCCGTTCGGGGCAGATGTTTGTATGACGAATACGAATATTTGTTCTCGGTTTTTGGATGTTTAATATGTATATAAGTATATATTTATCTATATAAGTATATCTACAGCTCACAGATCCATTAGTGATATTCATTACAAGCTTTTATTTAAGTTGCTTTAATGTTCTTGTCAAATCTCGCAAGTTAAATTTGACCCACTTCCCGATGTTAGATTTAGCTGAAATTTCGCACACTTATGTAAGTTCGGTGACAATGCAATAATCTGGTAGTGAAATTCTGATAGTGAAGATTCTCGAATGGCGTCCACGGATCAGGAGACGAGCTGTCGGTAGGCCTCCAACAAGATGGAGCGACGACCTGGTAAAGATCGCGGGACCGCGGGGGATGCGGAATGCACAAGAGCGGGCTGAGGGGACAGCCGCGGGGAGGCCGCCGGCCAACAGTGGACGTCTTTCGGCTGACATGAATGTTGATGATTTTTTATGGTTAGCTTATTTTTGTAATATTTATTGCAGGTCTGGACCTGTCGGACCCAAAGCAGTTAGCTGAATTCGCGAGGCCCGGCCACAAGATCAGGCTAAAGAAACCTTCGCCCGAATCTTCAGACAGAACTATAGGTAACGCTTTTGACTTAAAAAGCAATAAACTAGAACCCTCGAGCGCGTCTCAACTCAAATTGAAACCACCAAGACTACACTAAAATGGTGTAGTTATGCAAGAATGTTTGCTCTCGAGTCTTGGATGTTTAATATCCATTTAAGTATGTTTATCCGTTGTCTAACACCCATAGCACAGGCTTTGCCTAGTTTGCGACTACGTCAATTGATGTCAATTGTCCGATGATATTTGTCTATTTTAATTGTCTCACGATATTTATTTATCTTCTATGTTTTCAGCGTGTCCACACAAAGGCTGCACGAAAATGTTCAGAGACAACTCGGCGATGCGGAAACACCTCCACACGCACGGGCCGCGCGTGCATGTGTGCGCCGAGTGTGGTACGCACGACACGATACATACTGGCCTACTACTTAAGTAATCAGGGAGCGAAACTTTGGTGGCGATGACAAGTTTATCACATCAAGTTACATACAGTGTTTTTAACCCCCGACGAAAAAGAGGGGTGTTATAAGTTTTTTATCTGTGTATCTGTCTGCGCCATCAAAGCTCTAAAAAGGATGGACCCGAAAGCTAGTTTAATCGAGATGGTTCTTAGCTAAGTTTCATTAAAAACGGTTCACCCGTTTTTTAAATATTGAACTTTGAAATGGAAATGTCGCAGGTTTTCAACTTTTCTAATTATCTAGATAATATTGTATTACCACCATAGAAATCGGAATAATTGGAATTATTAAGGAGGGGGGGGGGGGGGGGGTATGTATTCATATTAATTGAATACTAAACACAGCCACTAGCGCGAGGTCGTGAAGTGCAAGCTATTTCGAAGCTGTTTCATATTTCCTTCAACTATGTACAGTAGCAGCAGAATTAGCTAAGCAACCGAAGCGGTCACAATGATCTGCACTAGCTCTTATGTCTATAACAATAGAGCCGTGCTTAGCTGAGCGACCGAAGCGGTCACAATGATCTGCACTAGCTCTTATGTCTATAACAATAGAGCCGTGCTTAGCTAAGCAACCGAAGCGGTCACAATAAATATTTGGGAGTTCTCCTTTAATGTTGTGCTTGTTATTTATTGTATGTATTATATGTGTATATATATATATGTATATATTTATTTATTTATTTATATATTGGTATTTACTTCTACTTTGCATTTAGTAGTATATTGTAATATGGTAGGTTTTTGTATGTGTGTGTGTATTGTATTGTCTCTCGATAATTATAATTATGAACTCACTTTGTCTCAATCCCCAGTGAACTATTCCTCTCCACCACTCAAAGGTTGACTGGCAGAGATCCCTTAAAGGGATAAGTCCGCCTTTGTACTCAAATGTTATTGTTGTAACTTGTGTTTTATCCAATTTTTTGTACAATAAAGTGTTTACTTACTTACTTACTTACTTACTTACAATGATCTGCACTAGCTCTTATGTCTATAACAATAGAGCCGTGCTTAGCTGAGCAACCGAAGCGGTCACAATGATCTGCACTAGCTCTTATGTCTATAACAATAGAGCCGTGCTTAGCTGAGCAACCGAAGCGGTCACAATGATCTGCACTAGCTCTTATGTCTATAACAATAGAGCCGTGCTTAGCTGAGCAACCGAAGCGGTCACAATGATCTGCACTAGCTCTTATGTCTATAACAATAGAGCCGTGCTTAGCTGAGCGACCGAAGCGGTCACAATGATCTGCACTAGCTCTTATGTCTATAACAATAGAGCCGTGCTTAGCTGAGCGACCGAAGCGGTCACAATGATCTGCACTAGCTCTTATGTCTATAACAATAGAGCCGTGCTTAGCTAAGCAACCGAAGCGGTCACAATGATCTGCACTAGCTCTTATGTCTATAACAATAGAGCCGTGCTTAGCCACTTTTGCTGCTGACTGTACTGTGGGGCGTAGCCCAGGAAGTGGGCACTGTAGGGCTAGCACGACTGGCCGCGACTTTGTTTGTCGCGCGATATTATATTACCCGTCCCGTTGCATTAATAGTGACAGATAAGGACGGGCAGTTGTTCTCGCGCGAGATAGAAGTCGCACTGTGAGTTGTGCTAGACCTACTGGAGAAGGTACGGAGTCGCGCTCTAACAGGAAAACTGATTGTGCCCTAAAATAACTCATAAATTTAAATAAAAGATGGTATTTTTAGTCTGGGCTGGATTTATATTCAAATAGCAGGGGCTTGTTAGTCAACTATCTTAGACGAAGGTCCCAGCCCGACTGATCTGCTTCCCGGGAACCGAGTGTTCCTTTACTTTGATAAAATTCTAAGTTTGAAATGAACAGATCAGTCTAGCTTGCCAGGACAGCACGATTTATTAATTTTATTTATTTATTAAAGTAATTACACAGCATTACAGACAAGCCAAGGTACTGTGAAATTCATACAATTAAAACAAGCACAACACTAAACTTATAACACAAAAGTGGTACAGAAGATAACAACATTGAAACATTTACAAGCAATTAAGAGAGGACGGACGGTCATCCTTCGCCTCGCACTTCATACACTCACCACATATAATACTCAAGTTGTTAGCAAAAATATCGCAGTCAGGTGCTGATGCAAGAAGCGCGTTAAGATTTTGTAGAGTGGTAACAAGTGGTGTATTCTTGTGCGAGACAGTGCGCGCTTTGGGTACTGCCAGCAGATCACGGTTGCGGGGGCGACAATTGGACCTGGATTAGGACGGTGGGGGCGCGAAAAGGCGCACCAGTTGCGCTACCAACTCCGGGCAGTCAGACTCTCCACGCGATGTTCGGCACGCGCTGCTCAAGAGCCCATAATTACGCCTTGCACTTGTTGCA
This sequence comes from Clepsis dumicolana, assembly GCA_963691665.1. Lineage (NCBI taxonomy): Eukaryota > Metazoa > Arthropoda > Insecta > Lepidoptera > Tortricidae > Clepsis > Clepsis dumicolana. Next base: position 4,601,964 of record OY829533.1, on the reverse strand, counting down.
TGGACGCTAACACCCTACAGTACCTTCCATTGTACATAGCCTAACGAGTGCACGTTTCACGTTTCAGGCAAAGCGTTTGTGGAGAGTTCGAAGCTGAAAAGGCATCAGCTAGTACATACCGGAGAGAAACCCTTCCAGTGCACCTTCGAGGGGTGCGGGAAAAGATTCTCGTTGGACTTTAATTTAAGGTAAGTTCTTTTAAATCGGGGTTCTTCCCCCAGAACTAATATTATTTTTTAATGATAGAGTGAGGTTTCTTTGTGTAATTTATCTGTGGTTACGTATTGTAAGAGCTAATGTAACATGTTTTTAGAAAAAATTACTGTGCCAAGTTTCTTGCGGCGTGTTCTTCTTGGCAATCATGGTCTTTCCGAAAGCGCTGGTAGACTAAAAAAACCGGACAAGTGCGAGTCGGACTCGCGCACGAGGGTTCCGTAGAAAGATTTTAACGGTTTTCCCCCCAGTGTTTTAAGAAGTCCAGTGTTAGTAGAGCCCTGCTCCTAAGCAAAATGTACGCAGTGTGGGGTCAACTTATATTGGTCTGCGAAATCTACAGACAGACAAAAATTTAAGATTTTGAGACTTTTTGGAGTGGTTGTGCTATAAGAGCTACCTTCATACCAAATTTTAAGTTTCTAAGACAACTGGAAGTACCCTTTAGGTTTTCAGGGTACGGCAATTTGTATGGAAACGACCTTTTTAATGACTGTATCTTTTCATTGCGTTGACTTAGAAGGTTGATTTTTCACAGCTTCAAGGGACCGCAAGCAAGTATTTGATATTAATTTCACCATGCTACCTCCACGCGTTTCAGAGAAAAAGGGTCTTGACAGACAGACAGACGGACAACAAAGTGATCCTATAAGGGTTCAGTTTTTTTCCTTTTGAGGTACGAAACCGTAAAAAATGACGTGTAAAAGAGGATTCAACTGCCTATTTACTGAAAAAAAAATTGAATTTTAATAATAAAAGCACGAGCGAAGCGTCTTCTTCTCAGGTTAGACAATAATTCTTTCGTACGTATGTCCGGCTGTTCTCCTCTATAAGTCGCATTCCTCAACTGATTTTATTTTACTCATCATCATCATCGTCATGTCACCCTGAAAGACGTCCACTGCTGGCAGGCGGGCTCCCCCGCGGCTCTCCGCTCAGACCGGTCCTGTGCTTTCCGCATCCACCGCGATCCCGCGATTCTTACCAGGTCGTCGCCTTATTACCTAACTAGCTGTTGCCCGCGACTTCGTCCGCGTAGATTTCGGCTATCGCTATCCCGCGGGAACTATAATTTTCCCGAATAAAAGGTAGCCCATGTTATTCCTCAATATTCAAACTATCTTCTTACCAAATTTCATCTAGATTGGTGCAGCGGTTTTCCCGTGAAGAGGTAACAAACAGGCAGACAGAGAGACAGCTACTTTCGCATTTATAATATTAGTTAGGATTAAAAACAAAACTTACGCATGCGTGGTTAGAACATGTATGTTAATAACATGTATTTATTTTTCAGTTTAGTGTTATTTAATTAGCTGTTTACTTACAAATGTATTAAAAACGTCGTATGATGCACGGTTGGGTCGCCGCAGCTCGGTTTTATCACTCGTCAACTCATTTGTAGAACCTTCCTTACCAACCTCGTATCACAAATAACCATTAACGAAGAGTAATCACTTTACAGAACACACGTCCGGATCCACACGGGCGACCGTCCGTATGTATGCCCGTTCGACGGCTGCAACAAGAAATTCGCCCAGAGCACCAACCTCAAGTCGCACATACTGACACACGCTAAAGCTAAGTATGTATAATGCTATTCCTCACGTTCTTTTCAGCCCTACGAAAAACAGGGGTGTTATAAGTTTGACCTGTGTATCTGTGTGTGGCATCATAGCCCCCAAACGGATGGACCGATTTCGATGCGGTTTTTAGGGTTACGTAGTTCAAAGGGAAAAAACTGAACCCTTGTCTATCATTTTCTTGTCTGACTGTCTGTCATCAGTACCCTTTTTCTCTGGAACGCGTGGAGGTAGCAGGCTGAAGTTAGTATCAAATATTCAGGCCTGCAGTCCCTTGAAGCTGTGATAAAATCAGACTTTTAAGTCAACGCAATCAAAAGATTACTCATTAAAAATGTTGTTTCTATACAAATTGCCGTACTGTGAAAACCTAAAGGATACTTCCAGTTGTCCTAGAAACTTGAAATTTGGTATGAAGGTAGCTCTTATAGCACAACCACTCAGAAAAATCACAAAATCTTAAATTTTTATGTCTGTCTGTATGTGTCACAGAACAACATAAAATGGCCCCACATTTTGCTTAGGAACAGGGCTCTGCTAATACTGCATAACTTAAAACACTGGGTAATCAGGGAAATCTTGGTACGGAACCCTCGTGCGCGAGTCCGACTCGCACTTGGCCGGTTTTTTTTTATCGAAAGGTAGTTTAATCGGGATGGCTCTTAGCTAGGGTTCATTAAAATCGGTTAACCCGTTTTTGAAATATTGAACTTTGAAATGGGGTCAATCAACTTTTTTTTGCCACTAGTTGCCTGGGTCACTCGTCTAAAATAAGATTTTCAAGGACGAGGAGGGTGGAGGTTTTTTGACGACCGGATGGCCTAGTGGTTAGCGACCCTGACTAAGAAGCTTGAGGTTCCGGGTTCGAATCCCGGTCGGGGCAGATGTTTGTATGATGAATACGAATGTTTGTTCTCGGGTCTTGGATGTTTAATATGTATATAAGTATGTATTTATCTATATCTATGTTTATCCGTTGCCTAGTACCCACAGTACAGGCTTTGCCTAGTTTGGGACTAGGTCAATTGGTGTCAATTGTCCCATGATATTTATTTAAGGGCACCACTCCATCAAACGTTAGGAGATTCGACAGTTATATGCCAATTCCTTCATGCTTCATCTCCTAAGCATGCAAATCCTGACTTTCGAGAGAGTGGGGTCTTAGAAAATCATGTTTTTGTTGTGTTACCAGGGGACATCTTTATGGCAACGAGTGGCAATGAAAAGTTGATTGACCCAATGACAATGTCGGGGGTTTTTTATAACAGTAATACAGGTGTAGAATAATTTTGAAACGCCAATTTCCAGGTCAAGAAACTCCCTATCCCGGAACGGAGGCAATTCCTACGAGTCGGCGCGGACGACGCCACAGTTCGTCCAGTTGGAGATGTCGCCCGACGACTCCAACCCACAGCTGATCTTCTACACGCACGAGTAAGCGGGGCCATCCGCGAGCGAGCGAAGCGTTGGCTCCCGAAAGTGAAGTGAAACTTGACACTTGTGAAATGACTAAAGACTTTGTTGTACGTTTGTGCGGTGAAGTTTTACAGTTTAGTGGTGAGTGTTGGATTTAAATAAACCAAAGTTGAGGTGGACTCGGGTGAATAATGTTGCTTTCGTTACAATTAAACTCTTAATTTTTATTATGTTCGAGGTCCTGAAAATTGTGGTGATTTAAATTTGTAATGTCAAGTAAAATGTTAGGGTCTTCTGACATAGCATGTCGTTGGATTGCGTTAGCTTTGGGAGGACCGTTTGACATTTCCCCTTCGGCCACCTACGAAACCAGTTAAGTTTGAAGAATTATTTTTCTTGCTACGAAACTAGTTAGGTAGCAAGAAAAATATTACACGTAACTGGTTTTGTAGGCGGTCGTGCGCAACTAATTTCGTGGGAAGAAAAACAGCTTTGTATGTAACTAATTTCGTAGCAATAATAATTGTTCACATGTAACTGGTTATGTAGCATTGGTTTCGTAGGCGGCCGAAGGTGGCATTTCAGGCACGTTTGGGATTGGTTTAACAATCTTATCTGAGTCTCGATACTACAAGGTCATCAAGCGATATTTTGTCTCCAATAAAATTATCTCAAAGAGATATATTTTCACACTATTACATAGTAATTTTGACTATATTCAGAGGTAAAGAAATTGCATTAACTTTTAACATGAAACTACCGAGACTCTGTCATAGTGAAATAAACGGATCACTCACGTATACAAGTATAGTTTAGCCCGACATGTTTCGGACTAATTCGTAGTCCTTCCTCTGTGAGAGCAGCTGGAGGCACACTGCATGCCGACGAACTCGACTTTATACGTGAGTGATCCGTTAATTTCAATTTGATGTACATTTTTGATATATGTTACCTACATTAAAAATTGCACGTGTATTTATAGGACCTCGAATGTTCTTCGCATAATTATGAAAATGATTTTGTCTTAGTTTACAATTTTATAAACGGTTTCTTGCAGAAATGACTCTTTCAAACCATAAGAATCTAGTCTATTAGAAGCGAAACTCTTTACATCTATGTTTTGGCACACAAGCAATAAGCAATATTCAATATACTTTGGTGACCGGGTAGCCTAGTGGTCAGAGACCCTGACTATGAAGCTTGAGGTCCAGGGTTCGATCCCCGGTCAGGGCAGAAGCCTGTATGATAAAAACAAATGCTTATTCTCGGGTCTTGGATGTTTAATATGTATATAAGTCTGTTTATCCGTTGTCTAGTACCCATAGTACAGGCTTTGCCTAGTTTGGGACTAGGTCAATTGTCCCATGATATTTATTTATGTGATGTGTGCGTCGTGTGATCAGGGTCCCGTTTCATAAACGTGACAGGTGACAAATGACAACGACAATTCGATCTACACTTCGAAGTTAATATGAAATCTGGTAATACAAAAACTTTTCAAGCCAGTATTCTACACCAAACTGTCGTTGTCATTTGTCACCTGTCACGTTTATGAAACGGGGGCCAGAGTTTCATTTCTACTGGTCGTAGTTGCGTCAACCTGAGTTATACAGTTAAGTCACTAGTTAGTTTGACGACATAAATACGTCAATGAGGTTTCCACAGATCAGGCGAAAATCGCACTGACACGTAATAGTATTTTATGCAACTGTTACATAATGAGGGTCCTTAAGACACGAGTGTGTTTTTTGAAATGAGGCGAAGATGAGTTTCATAATAGGATCACACGAGTGTTTTAAGACCTAATTATGTAGAGTTGCATCAGTTACTTTATCTACACACATATTATAAGTACTTTAAGATGGGTTCAGAAGCCGATGGCATAATAAACCTGGCGCGAATTTGACTGTTTTTTTTTTATCTTAAACAAACATACCGACCTGACTTTTCGTATCGATGTTTTTTTTTTATTGTATTGGTTTTTGAAAATGAAAACTCACTGTCGTAATGATGGTCATTAACTACGGCTTTTGAACGCATAATAGAGGACTTATGATATGTGTGTAGATAAGAATATTTCTCAATTTAACTGTAACCCTGAGTTATTGAGTTAACATTATAACCCAGGATGGAAAGTTTGCATGAAACCGCGGGTTAGCAAGTAATTCTTATGAACTGCCTGAAATTACGCTTGAAAATGAAATGGGGTGGCCATTGTTATAGTAGAGAGCGATGGAAACCGGTCAGATTGTAGAATCTGAGCCATTTTTGATGGCTCTGAATGTAGAATTAAACCAGCAGATTTTTAGAAATTTTTGATTAAGTATAAAATGTTGATGGTGATAGTTATATCTCATGATAAAATAGAAAATGCCTTATTTTAATAATGTGTTATAATTATAACAAATTCGCAGTCGCACTTTGAGACATCAATTAAATATAATGAGCACTGAACTCTTTCTGTTGATAAATAATGTAAAAAATAATCAAATATGAATTAATGCGTTTTCGAAATTTATGTTACAAATTACATTTAAATTTGCGATTAGTTTTTCGTGAAGAAAAACATCGTTAGACAACCTGCACATAGCTATGAGGAGCTTTTGGTGTGTCTAAAGTTTCAGGTCTACGCTAGGCCGGCGCGGAAATTACAGCCCAAGCCCTTTCGTTGTGAGAGAATGCCTGTTTCCCGCAAGGGGACGCAAATAAGCCGGATTATGATTAATCTTGAGTGCTACAGTTGAAACATGAGGTTAAAAAGTTTGGTTTAGTTTTAATTGGCTCATTATTTAAACAGAATTATTTTTCATTAGCCCAATATATGGCCACCCGAAAAATGTATATTTTGTACTATAGATATGCCAAAAAATAAGGGAGTGTTTGTAATATAGAAATAAAGTTATTATTTTATTATAGAACGCGTGTTGAGGCAATTTGTTTCGGTAAAACTTGTTTCACATTTATGGGTTTCAAATTGGTAATTGTGTTACGAGCTTACATTCTTAATTTGGAATACAATTAGAAAAAAAATAAAAGCTTCAAGACGACCATGTGACGTGACTAGAGTCGACCCACAATAACTCTGCAACGAACTGACAACAGTAGAAATCTAAAGTTTGTATATGGCAACACTGATTTAAAGTCAAACAACGCGTTTTGAACTTTTGATTAGATTAAACATAAACAGGTCATCGTTCATCCACCATCCACCATTAAAATACCTGTCATGTTTCGTTTTCTACGTTTTTTTTTTACCGTACAGCAGCAAATCCTACTAAACACTGGCAAAATTGTCCTCCAATGGACAGAGCCATATTTAAAAAAAAAACAACTTGATTACTATTATCATTATTATTTGTAATTAAAGAAATGTCTGAATCACATGAAAAAAATATTACTACAGCCTGATTTTTCTGGGTTGCCAATTAATATCTTATGCAGAGTTATTGTGGGACGATTATACCAACTGTGCAATCGCGACTATTTTCAAACTCAATTTACTAAGAACGCAACATATCCTTATTATGTAACATTAATGCATTAAAAATACATACAAACAGCAACTCGCACTAGCTGACATATCCTGCAAGTCTTCGCATACTATGGATGATGTGTACGGTTTAAAATCTCTACAAATAGATTTAATTTATATAATGTCTGTTTGACACACAGACCAACCACCCTCTGGACACCAAATGTCAGGGTGAACGTTTCCGAAACGCATATGCTCGTTTGATCCTATAAATCTCTCTAGCCTCGAATCGCGGCTCACTTTCGACAGATGAACCAATCGCGACGCATTCCCCCGGCCCGCTCACCGCGGCTTCTTTCGTAATGACTTTCCAAGTAAATCATAGCAGATGCGGTGTCCAGAGGGTGGTTGGTCCGTGGTTTGACAAGTAACTTACTACCAAAACCCGTTGCTTTAGCATGCCTTCCCGATAATGTACACATGTGGTCTATTATTGTGCAATAACTTTTTTTAACATACAAGCATGCGTTTAGTAACTATTGAAGACGTTTTTGACTGACCATCAGAGATGAAACTGCGATAGAGATTTCTATAGTCGTTAATGATTAATGACGGAAGACATATCGACGGTACTCTGACTCAACCTCGTATATACGAGGGCTGTTTGATAAGTACCCGTTTAGGAAAAAAAAAACATTTTTTTTTTTGTATATATGCATTTATTTTTCTACGTAGTCACCTTTTAACTCTATACATTTGTTCCACCTATACTCAAGCTTCAATAAACTATCCAAAAAGTATGATTTTGGAAAGTCATTAAAATTGGCCTCTGTGGCGGCAATGACTTCGTCATTTGATCCAAATCGCTTGCCACCGAGCCATTTTTTTAGGTTTGGAAACAAAAAGGAATCGCATGGGGCCAAATCTAGAGAATACGGGGGGTGAGACAATAGTTCGTAGCGTAACTGTGCTAATTTAGCCGTCACAATTCTGGACGAATGAGCCGGGGCGTTGTCGTGATGAAACAGTACTTTTTTATTTTTTAAATGGGGTCGTTTGTCCTTCAATACGGCGTCAAATTCATCCAATAAATTGGCATAGTACTGCCCTGTAATTGTTTTTCCCTTTTCTAAATAGTCAATATGTATAATACCTTGCGAATCCCAAAAAAGGTCGACATGACCTTTCCAGCCGATGGGACGGTTTTTGCTTTCTTTGGAACAGGTTCACCCGGTAAAATCCACTGCTTCGACTGCTCTTTCATTTCCGGGGTGTAGTGGTGGACCCACGTTTCGTCCACGGTCACGAAACGACGCAGAAACTCCTTCGGGTTACGTTTGAACACGGCCAAACACTGCTCCGAAGTAGTCAGTCGGTTCCGTTTTTGCTCCTCCGTGAGTAAACGCGGCACCCACCTCGCCGATACTTTCTTCATACCCAATTTTTCTTCTAATATGTGTTGTACCCTCTCGATTGAAAAGTTTACAGCATCAACGATTTCTCGAAGTTTAATTCGGCGGTCGGCTAAAACGATATTTTAAATTTTCTTAACCATATCGTCTGTAGTCACCTCAACTGGCCGGCCTGGGCGATCCTCATCAAAGACACTTAAACTCGTTATACCAATATCTGACGGATGACAACCGTCAAGGAAGGAGCACATTCATGGTAAACCGCTTGCATTTTTACTTTTATTTCATCACATGTTTTTCCTTCCAAAAATAAGAATCTAATTACAGACCGATACTGTTCTTTCTTCATTTTAACAATTTTAAGTTCACGCCTTCACTGAATCGTTGTCAAATGAGAAAAAAAAACAAAAGAATGCAATTTTTTTTTTAATTTTCCCGCCTCTGAAAAATGGCTTAAAAAGGTTGTATACTTATTTGCGGCCAGTGATATTAATATATTTAGAAAACGGGTACTTATCAAACAGCCCTCGTACTTTGACGAAATTGGAATAACCACTCTAGACCGCGAACCTAAAGTGGTTATTCCAATGTCGTCAAAGTTTATATACGAGGTTGAGTCAGAGTACCGTCGACATAGCTATAGTGAAAAAAAATCCACGGGTTAAGCAAAAATCCATCTTATGTCCAGGTCATAAACTCGAACTCGGCGTGTTTCTTTCTACGAAAAAGCAGCACGCCGAGTGCTTGCCCGACACGCACACTCTTATGACATCGCGCTCCACCGTAAGCTATGTACGAATAGGCCCACCGCACCTCACTCACACATGTACTAAAATCAACCAATCAAATGACATCTTACGGTCGCGACAAGAAAGCACTGCTTTTGATTACTTGATAAGCGTTCACTAATTTCGACCCAAAAATCCAATAGCGTTTGGTCTAACTAGACTCAGTAGGTCTATGACGCACGGGTAGGCACTAACCTAACCTAACCTAACCTAACCTAACCTAACCCAACCTAATCTCGGGACCTATCGAACTAAACCAACTTTTTGTATTTTTATTTTTCGGTCATCCGAAATTCGAAATTATTTCTCATATTTCAAACTGGAACGTAATTTGAAATAAACTGCAACGTGAATATGTAGGAGTTTTTCGCAGCTAGCAACGATGCTCGCGTGGCGCAGTTGGTAGCGCCACGGTACGGTGGAGGTCCTGGGCTCGACTCCCAGTTCGAGAATTTACTTTTCTTCTCTTTCAATTACAATTTGAAATTTGGGGAACTATTGATCTAATTGAACCTATGGAAAGCTACGCCATCACTGATTAAACCTTTCAACGCCAACGAGGCATACAAAAGTTGTCATCCACACGCCAAGTTGGCATAACGTCAACGCGGAGTTAAACCTTAGGCATACGTCCGTAGGTCGCATTTGCACTTTGCAGCCGGACGCCTATTAACGTTGGTGGCGTCAAAGGCACGTCGGCTCATGACGCTTTTAAGCGTCCTTGGCGTTGAAAAGCGTAAAGTTCTCGCTGTACGCAGACGAAGTTGCTTCCGCATGCAAGTATCCATTATATTTGTCCACGTGTGTGCATTTTAAATAGTTATCGAGAGGCGGTTCTGCCTTTTAAGTCAAGGACAATAAAACTAAGAAAACTGCCAACGTCTGTACAATGTCGTGGTCCTTTAAATAAGAAGCCTGTTGTAGATAGTTTCACTATAGAGGGGTCTCAGTACCATTCATTTCGTATGGCACTTAGACCTCTGCTTGAGTCGGACACGCCCAGGATAGGGTTCCTAAGCCATTATGAAAAAACCCTGGCATGGACACCTAATTTAAAAGTATTCTCAACACACTTATTCAAAACCAGTGTTAGCAGAGCCCTACTCCTAAGCTAACTGTACGCAGTGTGGGATCAATTTATATCGGTTACCGACATAGACAAACATAAATAATAAGAAATCTGTTTTTATTATTGAGCCAAATAAGATTATCAACTATTACTCGTAAACCTGTAAAGCCTACTTATTTCTGATAGTTTTCCTTTTAAATTTACTATTATGCATTACTGCTTTGTTTTCCAAAAACTAGTTTGCCTGGTAGATAGAGGGAGGGGGGGGGGGGGGGAGACTTGACTCCAACAAAAATGTGCAGTTCAAAGCTAAATATTTCGGAAACGAATTTCTCAATCGGAAAATGATCTTTGAGCACCCCCAATATTCTTGAAATACCTATCCAACGATACCTCACACTATGGAGGAAACGAGAGAAAAAAAAACCGGCCAAATGCGAGTCGGACTCGCGCACGAGGGTTCCGTAGATAGATTGTTAACGCTTTTCCCCAGTGTTTTACGAAGTCTAGTGTTAGCAGAGCCCTGATCCTAAGCAAAATATACGCAGTGTGGGGTCAACTTATATTTGTCCTCGAAATCAAGAGACAGACATAAAAAAAATAAGATTTTGAGACTATTCTGAGTGGTTGTACTATAAGAGCTACCTTCATACCAAATTTCAATTTTCTAGGACAACTGGAAGTACCCTTTAGGTTTTCTAAAAACGGCAATTTGTATGGAAACGACTTTTTTAATGACTGTATCTTTTGATTGCGTTGACTTAGATGCTTGATTTTTTTCACAGCTTCAAGGGACCGCAGGTTTGAGTATTTGATATTAATTTCAGCATCCTACCTCCACACGGTTCAGAGAAAAAGGGTCTTGACAGACAGACAGACAGACAGACGTGAGACGTGACAACAAAGTGATCCTACAAAGGTTCCGTTTTTTCCTTTTGAGATACGGAACCCTAAAAATCATCCCCACTTTACGTGTAGGCGAGGTACCCCACAAATCTGTCTATTGTCCACCATACCTGTTTTTCTGTAATCTCCTTGTACTGTTTTGTGGTTTTCAATAAAGAATATTTGTATTGTATTGCAAATCTGATATGATACATGATCCGCAAACCCAAGTGTGCCATAGTACAGAGACTTCTCTATAGGGAAACTGGCTACAGGGCGCTTATTATTGTAAAGGACCGCGACATTGTACAGGTATTGGCAGTCCTCTTGGCTTTGTCGTCCTCGTTTTAAGTTAAGATTTTGTAATATGACTGATTGTACATACGACGTTTCGTTTCTTTTGCGGTCCAAACATTAGGGACTCGTTGCTGCGTTTGAAACCTTCATAGCGACTTATAATTTGTATTATATATAATATTTATCATTTTTTTACTTGTGGACCACGTATGATCGAAGGCATACTTAACTATAGGTCTAGTGAAAAAGTTTTTCCACAGGTTAGGCAAAAATCAATCTTATTTCAATGTCATAAGCACTTTGACATGTAAAAACATTTATCAAATCAACTGTAACTGAAATTATCTCTATTCAATAGAGATTCTTATATCATTTTCGTAGTAATTTTTATTGTGCCTTTTCTAAATCAAGTCTTCAAGGTCAGTTAAGCATGTCTTCAACAGTATACCCGAACCATTCTAATAACAACCCGCAGTAACACTCTTTCGAAGTAAACACCTGATTTGATAGTACATCAATGGCTCACTGCGACAGGGTTGTACCGCGGGTTATTAGAATGGTTCGGGAATGTTGAGGCAGGTGTACCGTGGTGAAAGTTTAGGTAAAAGGAAACAATGCTCCAAGTTTGTAATGAATTTGATTATATACTAATTAATAATTATATACAAGGCGATGTACAAGAACATAAGACAGACATAAACTGTTGCTGTTTCGCACAACATGGAAAATCGGTAATTGCGGGTGGGTTATACTTAGTAGTTGGCAGATTACCCTAAACTTGAGAATTATAGTAAAACTTGGCATGTGTGCTGTCGCCACAGGGAATACAACAGTTAGCTGCGTATCCACCAGGGCCGTGGGAGCTAGCCAATCAGAGCGCGTGGAATAGCCCGCCAATAGCAGAGCTGCGTTAAGTGACGTTAGGAAAATTAAGTGGTTATGCTGGGCCGCGTTTTGTAACGCTACAAGCATAGAGTAATATAATATACGGGGAATAGAGCGCCTTCTCAGCGGAAAAAAATGTCACCCTCAACCAGCCTCTACAGCAATGCCATCTTTTATCTGTGATAGTCGACAGAACAGATTTCATAACACACACGCGCGCACACACACGAATTATGTGTACACACTTATTAGATTAGACATTATGAAAAATTCAACTCAGAATTCAAAATCGTTTATTTCGTAAATTATACATTTAAGGCGTCCAACATCGCAACAACTAACAATAGCACAAATCACAAGCATCTGATATCGCAATAAATAACTGAAACAACACAGAAAGATTGTAACTAAAGCGTCCGAATTTTAGCCGCAACGTCCAATACACACGAACTGACACTGATAAAACGGAGGAGCTGAAAATCGACTCTACGTATTTACTAGTGGACAATTAGCGAAATAACAGTTAAACACTGCGCATTTTCTAAAAAACAGAATGCCGCTGGGCGCTGCATCGGCTGCATGCTGTATGACGTTTACTTGAGTCCGAAAATTGAAGAGATGTAGTAGGTGTACCAAAAGCCGTTTTTTTTCTTCTTTGCATGATGATAAATTTTGCAATTTTTTTAACAGAAGTACAAGCAATAATTTGTGACTCAAAATTACAAGCCTTCGGTTCGGTATTTTTTCATAAAATTTTGCAATATATAATGAAAAAAAAAACCGTATTATTTTTTAAACCGACAGCAATGATTGACGCACTAACTACTAAAAATTAGCCTTACACAGGTAAGAGATGGCGCAGCTAAAAACTTCAACTGTCAAAAACAGGTAACTTTCGGAGGAAAGACACTTCCGCTTGTAAATTGTAACTTGTAGCCAGGGGGAGCCCTGGCTACAAGTTACAATTTACAAGCGGAAGTCTCTTTCTAACAGAAGGTGATGGAAAAAGACTTCGCTTGTAAATTGTAACTTGTAGCTTCATAAAACACGGCCCTGGTGGTGTTTTTGTTCGCTCATTAGTTAACACGCGAAATGTCAAATTAGGTGTCATTTAATTTTAAAACTGAAATCTGTTATTAGAATCTGAAACGGCCGTGAACGCAACGCTGTTGCTTAGAGCAGTATTTTTCAAATTGTTGCATGACGTGACCCCTTTAGTATGAAATAATGTTTGCCTCTCCCCCCCTTAATACAAATTGATATAAAAAAAAATCCTGGCTCTAATGATAGACATAGTAGAAAAACCTTTCCCACGGGCCAGGCAAAAATCAATCCTATGACATGTCTTAATTTTGACAGGGGAAAGCTTTTCTCACTTAACTATATCTATGTTATGTTTGTCCAGCAGTGGGACATGTTAGTTGGCTTATTTTGAGGGGACTGCGATCCCCCTACGAAGTTCTGAGGTCGCGACACAGTTTGAAACAACCTGCCTTGGAAAATAATAATACCTCATTCACTGCCGGCAATGCATATATGCGTTTTCCTAACTTTCACGCAGTGCCTCTGTCGCCAGTTTACAGGTAATTTGAACGCGCATGTGCGTTTGCGGCACCTTAAAAAACTATAATGTAGTAATCAATTATTTTCACTTTCCTTACTAATGGTATTAGGCGCTGGCGCGGCTCCTTGCAATAAAATTTTCCAAGTACTTATTGTTAGTGTAAAAAACTTGATTTTTCTGTTATGTTGGATGGAGTTTCTAAATGTAGCGATTGTTTTTGTTTCAAGTGTCTCAACAAGCAATGAGGAATGAACGGGAATAAATTGTAAATATTTATATACATTTGGAGTTTTCTTTCTTATAATTCAACCTTTAAACAGACCTTTTACCTGTCCCGGTGTTTGTCTGTAATCAAATCTTGTCAGTTAAATTTGGCTCACTGCCGGTGGCTTGACTGACGTAAAATTTGATATGGGTATGTGGCTTGAACGACAACGCAAGCAAAAGTAGGTACAAAATAAATTGGGGGCATGAAATTTTTTGAGGTCTAAAAATATAACTTACCAAAGTTTTGCTCCTGTTAGCGACATCTAATGGCGGCAATTGTAAACTCAAAACGTAAAAGGTATCTTATCTACTCTTCAAAAAGATGGCGCTGTTACATCCTTCAAACTCAAATTATTAGAATCCAATTGGAGTTTACACTCGAAAAACGCCTCTGATATTGACGTTTGTTTGACAACTCGCTTGTAGTGACGTGTAAAGTGTATTCGTCGGCCCCACACAACTTTCTTATTTCTCAAAAGAAAAAGCTCAAAATGAGCTTCAAAGGCGATAAAAAAGAAGAAGATGATGGCAGCAGTAACCCTTACGCTAACCTTGACAAGACCATCGTGCTACAAGAGTCCAGATACTTCAACGAAAGTTCGGTCCATCCTCGCAAATGCACGCATATTTTGACGAAGATCCTTTTCCTCCTAAATCAGGGGGAGAAATTGACCACCCAAGAGGCTACCGATGCGTTTTTCGCTACCACCAAGCTGTTCCAATCCAAAGATGTGATGCTACGTCGGATGGTATACCTATGCATTAAAGAGCTCAGTAGTATGGCTCAAGACGTGATTATAGTGACCTCATCTTTGACTAAAGACATGACTGGCACGGAGGATTTGTACCGAGCGGCCGCTATAAGAGCCCTATGCAGTATTACTGACAGTACCATGCTGCAGGCGATCGAAAGATACATGAAACAGGCCATTGTTGATAAGAACCCTGCCGTGAGTTCTGCCGCGCTGGTTTCCGCTCTTCATTTGTCTTCCAGCGCGCCGGATTTGGTCCGGCGTTGGGCTAATGAAGCTCAGGTATGTTGTTGGTACATAATTTTCCGATTTGCGAGCGAGTTTCGTATTTAGGCAGTCACATAACGTGTTCGCTGCGAGCGATATTAGTATGAAGCGCTCGCTTGCAAATCGCTAGTGTGATAAGGCTGTTAGAGCATTTGATATAAAATTAGCATGAGTACCTGAGTATGGATTGGCCACATATAGAAATAAAATCATGAATGTAAGTATGAAAGATATCTGTCTCAAATTTTGCTAGTGTATTCTGACTCACTTCCAGTGGTCAGAATGACCTGAAATTTTGTATGAATATGGAGATTGGATGAAGATGGAAGTACAGTCTACAAAAAGTACAGGCAGGAAAAGAGCTTGTATCAAAAGTTTGGTTTTTCATGAAGAGTTATCTATCATACACAGATCTATGTACTAAATTAGTTTTTATAATCATAGTTTGTAAAGAGACCTCTAATTGGTTATATGATGTTTACCTTATTTTCAAACCTTGATAATAGTTATTTTATTAGATTTAGTTTTTATTTTGTATTGATGTACTTTTAAGAATTTCCCCATAAGGTGCTTTATTAATATTCATTGCATCATCCTTGCCTATTTGAAAAACAATGTAACATATAATTTCCATGTTTTTAAGTTTAATTCTTCTGCATTTATTTAAGCAATATTGTATTTGTATCTGAATCCTAGGAGACCCATTTTCCATACTCATAACCAGGGCCGGCCTTAATCATCTAAACTTACTTACAGTAAACTTTCAATTACTGTTTGAAATGTTATCTAACATTGAATGTGTTACATAACAATCTTCTGCAAAACTAATGTACTAATGATTAAAAACTTTACTTTTTTATTGACCGAGTGAACAAAGTGAGTGAAACATCTTAGTTACAGCTTCGACGAAAATTTTAATAAATTCCTTCATCCAGTATTTAAAACACTATCCTTTCCTCTTTTCAGGAGGCAATAAGTTCCGACAACGCCATGGTGTCCTACCACGCCTTAGGAGTTGTAGCTGGCTCCAGAAGGAATGACAAACTCTCCATGGTCAAGCTAGTCACCCGCCTCGCTAGGGCTCCACTAAAGTCCCCTCACGCCCTCTGCTTACTCATACGTTTAGCTGCCCAGTTGGTAGAAGATGATGAATCAGATGCTTCCCAACCCTACATAGAATTCATCGAATGTTGCCTAAGACATAAGTCGGAGATGGTTATCTACGAAGCAGCGCATGCTATTGTGAATCTCCGAAAGACAGCCAGAGATTTGGCTCCGGCTGTGTCAGTCTTGCAACTTTTCTGCGGTTCTTCAAAAGCTTCCTTAAGACTTGCTGGTGCCAGAACGCTGGCTAGATTGACTGCTAAACATCCTATGGCAGTTGCTGCATGTGCAGTTGATTTAGAAAATTTAATATCAGACCCGAATCGCTCTGTAGCCACTCTGGCTGTGACAACTTTGCTAGCAACTGGGGCTGAGAGTTCAGTGGACAGACTCATGAAGCAAATATCCAGTTTTGTATCTGAAATTTCAGATGAGTTCAAGATCGTTGTTGTCAGAGCGATAAGACGTCTTTGCACCAAGTTCCCGAGGAAGCATCAGTCGCTGGCCGCGTTTCTGGCGGGCATGTTGAGAGATGAGGGAGGTTTGGAATACAAGGCGGCCATTGCTGATGCTATAATAGCGTTGGTCGAAGAAAACCCAGATGCGAAAGAGACTGGCTTGGCACACTTGTGCGAGTTCATAGAGGATTGCGAACACACCACTTTGGCTGTCCGCATTCTGCATCTCCTTGGTCGCGAAGGGCCCAAATCCCGTCAACCTTCGAGGTACATCAGATTTATCTACAACAGAGTCATCTTAGAGTCCGGACCGGTCCGAGCTGCGGCTGTTTCCGCTGTAGCCCAATTCGGAGCGCAAAGGCCGGAGCTCTTGCCCAACATAAGAGTTTTGCTGTCTCGCTGCCAAATGGATGACGATGACGAAGTTCGAGACAGAGCTATTTACTTCAGCGCCATTTTGGATACGGGTGACGAGCAGTTGATCAACGATTACATAGTGAACGTGCCGAAACCGAACCCAGTGTTACTTGAAAAAGCCTTACGCGACCATTTAGCTACAAGGCCTGACGACCCGTTCGATATGAACGCCGTCCCTGCCGAAGAGGAACCAAAGGAACAGAAAGAAGCTGTAGTTGAAATTGAAGTGCGAAAACCAGTGCAGGTTTCCATTGAAGAGTTATACTCTGAACAATTGGCTCAACTGCCTGGCATAGAGCGTCTCGGACCCATATTTAAAACCACACCCCCCGTTGACTTGACCGAAGCTGAAACAGAGTACAGAGTGAGACTTCTAAAACACGTCTACGCCAGACATGTGATCTTCCAATTTGAGTGTGTGAACACTTTGAACGATCAACTCCTCGAACACGTTCACATAAGGCTTGAAACGCCTCCGGAGTATGAGGTTCGGGCTATAATTCCAGCCCCGAAACTCGAGTATGACAAACCTGGGTCAGTCTTTTTAATTTTAGACTATCCTTGCGCCTTCATTGACAGTTTAGGAGTCTTCGGTGCTACTCTAGAGTTCACAGTGCACGATTGTGATCCGACTACAGGAGTGCCTGATTCTAGCGAAGGTTACGCGGATTCCTACCCTCTAGAGGAGTTTGGTATGGGCTGTGGGGATCAGATCAGAGCTAGAGCGGTCACCGAAGACTGGGATGCCCTTTGGGAGCGAGCGGCGAGCGCTCCCGAAGCGAGCGACACTTTTGGCTTATCACAGAATAATATCAATGACGCCGCGGCAGCTGTTTGCGAGCATCTTGGCCTCCCGAAGTCGGCGATTTCTGGGGATTCTGTGAAGGAGATAAGAGCTCAGGGTATATTTAGAGGGGGGGCTCCCGTCCTGGTAAGGGCTAGGTTGGTGGCTGGGGGGAGCGGCGAGGCAGTCACCATGAAGTTGGCCGCCCGGTCGCCCAGGGAGGATGTGGCTCAGCTACTGTTAGCTGCTATTTAATATTTTAACTAAGGAAGTAAACACAGTAGTTTTGGCTTTCTCATAGAGGTAAGTCTAGTCGAGTTGGGGTAATTACAATAATAAATCTTGCAATATTTTTTTTGCTATAAGCAGTTTTTTTTTGTCATGAATGTGACACTAGACGTAATGAAAACGGGATATTGACCGCGGTTATCTTATAGGTTTGATGAGGTTAGTATCCCGTTTTCATCATGTCTAATGCAATTAACCGAGAATCACTTAAAACCGTTATAAATGTGACACATTACGAAAATAAGTAGCACACTTTTTGAAACTTTTTTTTTTCTTTTTTTAAGTTCTTCAAGATGTATAAGTGTTACAGCCAGTTTTAGGTTTTCTGTTGGTATCACTGCTTCCCCCTCCTCTTTAATGTTTTGCAAGTTTTCAAATCGGACTATTATTGTTAAATTTATTAATTAGAAAGCATAGGCAACCTACATGTTTGACTTAAGATGACTTCTGTAAGAATGTCTAGAGGCAAACGTGGCAGACACTTTCGTGTGGCAATACTAAATCTATCAAAAAAAAAACACACTTATAGTTCAAACTTGAGTGCGCCCGAGTGACGTTAGTCACTAGCAGGGGAAGCGAGACGCACAGACTGACGGGAATGTGGGAGCGGGACCGTGATACCCCCTGAACAACTTCAGAGGCACATTTAAGTTTGAAGCGTACTGTAATAACTATTAACTACCAAGGTTAAATACAAAATGTACTGCATTTTAGCCGTTAGCGTTTTACGAATATTCTAGCAATTGATATCTTATTTAACTTAAAACTTGACCATCAGGTTATAAAACCAAACATAATTATTTTTTAGGTAATTAACCTAACTCGTATGTGTATTTTGTTTCGAATGTAGGTAATATTGAAGTTTAAACTTTAAAAACAATGCATTGGACTTCGTTAAAAAAAATTTATTGCTGCATACCATGCCATGAAAAACTTTGTTTAAACTGTAGAATTTTTAATATATTGTATGTAAACTTAAAGTATTTTATTTACAAATAAAACTATATTGATTTGATTGATTTGTTTTATTCACAATTTACTCCTTATATTATAAACTAGATTGACAATTAACTATGTGACATATCACATAAAGCTAGTTTAGTTTACTTCTGAAAACCCCTCTTTGTTGCAATAAAAATAAATACAGTATTAAGTGCCTGAACTAAAAGATGTATATAATGTACAGTAGAATTTTTAACTGATTACGATTGTACAAGAATTTAATTGCATTTGACTGACAATAAAGCACAAAGGAAATTCAACTGTATTTTATTTACAATTGATTCAAATTACACTGCCAAAATGTTTGTATAGTGGGCCTTAGGAAACTACGGACTTTTCCTTAAAATTAAAAATTAAAACAAAATATGACAAGTAGTTAGCTACAAGGCGTGTTTCG
The DNA here is from genome assembly GCA_963691665.1 of Clepsis dumicolana. NCBI lineage: Eukaryota > Metazoa > Arthropoda > Insecta > Lepidoptera > Tortricidae > Clepsis > Clepsis dumicolana. The sequence continues at coordinate 4,582,647 of OY829533.1, read as the reverse complement.
CCACTTGGTGATAGAACATCTGCCAGATAAATCCTCCTGATAATATATTCAGTGTTGAAACAGTGACATCTGTCCATAAAGCAGACAGACGGGAGGCGCCTTTGACTTATCTATGCACAATTTTTCTGCCACTTTTTGAGGGGGACGAGGAACACACACGTACAGCACACGTTTACGCTCCTGTCAAAATTTATTACGTACCTACAAACACACTAAAGCAAAACTGTCACACAAATGCCAAAAACACGCACACAATCAACAGACCCTGATCATTTGATCAGTGTTGATGTTAGAGATTTGGCAGAGGGGAAATCGCGCGTTAACATCTCCATTCCTTTCCTGCTCTAAGCATCTGTCAGATAGAGCAATCAGGCAATTGTGAAAGAAAAATAAGTCATAAAATATCTACCACATAGGCTATCAGGAACTTTATCAGCAAGTGGTGAAGCCTTTAAACCCGGTTTAGACTAGAATGAAATTTTTTGCAATTTGTACATTGCGAAGTTGTGAATCGAACGAGTAAGATGGCGTCGACCGAAAGCTGTAATGTAATGCCACTTGCAAGATTTTTCTTCCGTTTTACGATATCTAATTCCCATCAACAGTATTATTCTGATCATCGAGTCTGCTTAAAAAATATTTAACAAAAATAAACTCTATTTATTTTGATTAACTACCTATTCATATTCATTTATTGATAACCTATGTAATACGGTTTTAACACTTACTCTATAATTAACCTAACCAACTTAGAAAAGTTGAAAACCCCCCGACATTGTCATTTCAAAGTTCAATATTTCAAAAACAGGTGAACCGATTTTAATGATACTTAGCCAAGAACCATCTCGAATAAACTAGTTTTCGTCTTTAAAAAAAACGCATCGAAATCAGTCCATCCGTTTGGGAGCTATGATGCCACAGACAGATACGCAGGTCAAACTTATAACACCCCTCTTTTTGGGTCGGGGGTCAAAAATATTTTTGAAAAATCTATTAGACGTCTGCGAAGTATTTGAAGACAATTTCTTATTTTGAAACCCTAAAAAAATCATCGAAAACTATGGACGTGGTGATAAGAGCCGGCACGAATGGACTGAATGTGTCACCTGAAAATGACAGGCCAAGTCATATAAATCTGTACCTACACCTCTGTTAGGCAATTTGATGGTGTGTGTGAAGTTCCCAATATGCACTGGGCCCGCGTGGGCCTAAATAATAGTATTAAAGTTGGAACCACCGACATTTTCATTTCAAAGTTCAATATCTAAAAAAATCTATCTTTTATTAAACAGCCGCGTCCAAATCCTTTCATCCGTTTAGGAGCTACGATGCCAGATAGATACACACACACACACACAGGTCAAACTTATAACACCCCTCTTTTTGCGTCGGGGGTTAAAAAAAAGTCTTGACTGACTCATAAACGTCCAATAGAAAACCTTGGAAATAGCTGAAATTTTGCATAGAGGTTCACTTTATAATGTAGTCTTTAAGTTCCATCACACAAGCGAAGCAGGGGGCGTAAGCTAGTTTCATTTAATTAAATCAAGCCAGGTCCATGAATTCATATCTAGTAATTATAAAATGATTATTATACCTTATACAGCTTTAATCTATTTTATTTTAATTAAAATATGTATTATGTTTATGTCATTCGTCATGCAACATTGAATATTCCATTTATAAATGCGGTCAAGGAAAAATCTCTCACCACCATGAAACCTTTTCTTAATAAACGTCAAAATTCTAAATGACTTGCCTGGCAGGTATACCTTTATTTAGTTAAATAATGAAAAGATCCCTAGTTCAAAGGAAAACGGCACTTATTCTGAAGCCAATAGCGACTTTGACACTAATATTTATAAATTTACTAGAAACCATTTTAATGAAGTGTTTCATGTGAATTGCTAAAACATGGCAACTTTGCATGAGAAATTTCAGTTCCCCTTTTTTCCGTTTTCTTCACTTTTCGGTCGGTCTATAGAAGTCGCTATGACATTTATCACGACAAGGTTCCAAGTTGGCGCAAAGATTCAGACTCTTCGACTGCGCAAGACGATACGATACCCTGCAAAGATCTTACTTTCTAAACTTACTTTTCGAGATAATAAAATGATCTTACAAATTTATTTTAGTCTTTGTAGGATATAGTCTAGTTCTGAATTATAATGAGTCATAGTAAGTAAGATGTTCAAAGCGTCTTCTAATATCTGAGCCTGTTCGAGATATTTCGTGACGACGTCCCTGGAAAAAAAAGGTTTTTTTAAATTACATACCACACCTGTGAAAGTATCAATACTGAACCACGAAAAACTTTTTCACGGTTTTTTTTTTAATAGTTTAAGACCAATTCAAAATTAAGATCAATTCATAACACTTAGAAAAGTTGAAAACCCCCGACATTGTCATTTCAAAGTTCAATATTTCCAAAACGGGTGAACCGATTTTAATTAACCTTAGCTAAGAACCATCTCGATTAAACTAGCTTTCGAATAAAAAAACCGCATCGAAATCGACTAAGTTCAAACTAAGACTGACTGACGCTCGATTAGTGGTCTTATGGTTCGGACGTTTTCAAGCGCTAACCCGAAGTCCATGTTGTTGGTAGGCCAATGGATAACCATTCTAATTTTAATAATAATAAGATTGATGATGATTTTCCTTCCCATAGTCCATTACACTTTAGGTCCCATCGATTTACAATGGTCCCTACACCTGGCGGGTACTGTCTCTGAGTGTGTCCCTATGGCGCGGTCAGGGACAGCGTCCGCTCGATGTATCCCTCACTCTTCATTAAATTGTCAAAAGGGCCTCTGCGCGTTGGCTTCGGCTCCGCACGCCTCCCAAAGGTTACGCTAAGTTTAAGCTTACCAAAGACCAACGGAGCAATAGTAATACTAAATATGCGATGCGTCTAAGAAACGGTAGACATTTACCCCAGGCGGGTACCGGCGCTAACCACGTCGGAGAATCCCGCCCTGAGCATTCTAGCTCAGGCTGTCCCACGTATTCTGGGGGGGGACACCGTATCGCGTAACTCTGCTCAGTCGAGGACTGTTGCAGAACACGACTCAAAAGCAGTCGAAACTGACACACACACACGCACACCATCACCCGTATCATCCACACAGAGCTTGTTCGAATCACCAAGCTCATCCCCACACTTTTATTCGCACACAAACTCGTCCACATCACGATCCACAACAACATCGCCAAAGTCATTAGATGTTGCGCAAGAAGCGTCTGCTAATCCTCTTGCGCCCATCACTGACTTCACCAATACGCGTATATCACCTACAAACACAAATAATGGTCGCGTACATATCACTCAAACACCATCTACACACACCAGCATACCAGCACGAAGTGTTTTGCAGGAAATGCGTCCTTCAACCACCCTTGCTGGGAAAAAAAAAAAAAAAAAACCTACTTCGGGTCGAGAACAAAACTCTTCGAGTACAAATAATAATAATAAAGTTGTATTGACAATATGGAACAAAATCAAATTGAAGTCCCTGACTTCTGAGCTAGGTTGAAACCTGTGTTACAGAAGTCAGTGTCCTCTCCCAACAATACGATACATTTTGCCTTATATACTAGATGTGTGAGTGTGTGTGTGTGTGTAATCTTACTTGTATCTGGCCATGGTCTCATCTTCTTCTACGTAATCTCCGGCTATTATTAGAAGGTCCGTAAGTGTCGAGCCATTGCCGCTCTCTCTCGCTATAATACTGTAGCAAAAAAAAAATGTAAAAATAACCTAGCCAACTTAGAAAAGTTGAAAAACCCCTGACATCGTAATTTTTTTTATACAACGAGGAAGGCAAACGAGCAAGTCGGTCACCTGATGGTAAGTGATCACCACTGCCCATAGACACCCGCAACCCCGGAGGGTTTGCATATGCGTTGCCAACCTAGAGAGCTAAGATAAAATGCATCTTGTGCCCGTAATTACACCGGCTCTCTCTACAAGCACTGCTGCTTAGCGGCAGGATTAAGAGAGTAAGATGGCGGTAGCGATCCGGACGGACCTTGCACAAGGTCCTACCACCCGCAAAACAGACAGATAACTGCTTGCAAGATTTGACGGACAACTTACATACATACATACGTACGAACGGTGCAAGTTAAGTAAAAGCTTGTAAAAACCAACTTAGAAAAGTTGAAAAACCCCCGACATTGTCATTTCAAAGTTCAATATTTCCAACCGATTTTAATAAAACTTAGCCAAGAAACAGCTCCATTAAATTAGCTTTCGATTAAAAAAACCGCAACGAAATCGGTAAATCCGTTTGGGAGCTATGATGCCACAGACAGATACGCAGGTCAAACTTATATAGCATTTTCGTCGGGGGTTAAAAACAATTTTTAATAACCCCTTTACTGACTGAATGAAATCAAGTCGGTTTGTGCTTACTCGATTCAAACAATTTATTTTTTTGAAGGATTCTTGGCGAGCGACGCGAGTGAGTTCTGAACGCCGACAAAGGGTTGAATCAGCGTTGATATGACATATGTTTAACAGCCACATGTCAGACAATATGTCAAATGTCATCTCAACCGGTTGAGGATAACTGCTGTAAAATTCAGTTGCAAGATTTGACGGACAACTTACATACATACTTACATACGAACGCTGCAAGTTAAGTAAAAGCTTGTAAAAAAACCCGACTGCAAAAACCATTGACTAAAAAGAGAAAAACTAGCTCATTATAAGTAGTTTATACATAGGTAGCTTGAATATTATAATGAGTGCAGGCGGGGACATGTTACAGCTGTTTCGTTATTATAATGAGTGCAGACGGTGGCATGTTACAGCTGTTTCGTTATTATAATGAGTGCAGGCGGGGGCATGTTACAGCTGTTTCGTCATTTTTGTTTGCCCCCGCCTGCACGAAAAAAACGAGGCGAAAATGACGATGAAAACGAGGGTAGTTGTGTGCTGCTGTCAGCTGCGTCTAGTAGTCGCGCGAGCAGAGCCGCGGCGCGCAGTGTGCGTCTCGCCGCCGCTGGGTCGTGCACTCCCAGAGGAAGGACTACGAATTAGTCCGAAACATGTCGGGCTAAACTCGACTTATATACGTGAGTGATCCGTTTTTATTTCACTAAAAAAACTAGCTCATTATAAGTAAGTACTATATACGTACATAGGTAGCTTGAATATTATTTGGAGTGCAGGCGGAGGCAAACAAAAATAACGAAACAGCTGTAACATGCCCCCGCCTGCACTCATTATAATAACGAAACAGCTGCAACATGTCCCCGCCTGCACTCATTATAATAACGAAACAGCTGTAACATGCCCCCGCCTGCACTCATTATAATAACGAAACAGCTGTAACATGCCCCCGCCTGCACTCATTATAGTAACGAAACAGCTGTAACATGCCCCCGCCTGCACTCATTATAATAACGAAACAGCTGCAACATGTCCCCGCCTGCACTCGTTATAATATTCAAGCTACCTATGTATAAACTACTTATAATGAGCTAGTTTTTCTCTTTTTAGTCAATGGTTTTTGCAGTCGGGTTTTTTGTTTTATTTAAAACTTTTGAGTCATATAAACTGAAAATGTTTGCGAACCAACTTTAAACAGTTACAGATCCTAAACAGTCACTCAAAATAAAAAATGATTAATGAAACCTAATGTTGTTGATTTTCAAATACCCATTTATTAATACCCCACTTGATATAGTTTGTCGACTTTTTTTTTTAATTTTTATGGCGTCTGGTGGTCGCCATATTGGATTTAAATTACTTTCGTGTCTTTAGTGACACTAGCAAGATTAATACGAATCGATAGATTGACTCTAGAGTGCCACAAAGGAACAAACATAAATACATACATGCATACATACACAGGCTGTTAAAAACATTACCCTTCTTTGCGTTTCGCAGTCGGGTAAAAATTAATTCGCAAGTTCGGAGCGAACTGTTTTTTATGTCACCCGTACCTTTTCAATCTGTCGACGATTTTCAATATGTACTTGTGCGCCATGTTGGCTTTGATGTTTATGTCTGCCCTCCTGTCTTCGTACAGTTCCCCATCTTGGTAGTCCTGCATACTTTCAGATCTGAAATAATAAGAAAGTCACAAAAAAAAAACATTAAAAAAAAATATTTTTTTTACAAATTTTTAGGGTTCCGTACCTCAAAAGGAAGAAACGGAACCCTTATAGGATCACTTTGTTGTCCGTCTGTCTGTCTGTCAAGGCCTTTTTCTCTCGAACGCGTGGAGGTAGCAGGCTGAAATTAATATCAAATACTCAAGCCTTGTCCCTTGTAGCTGTGAAAAAAATCAAACTTCTAAGTCAACGCAATCAATAACCAACTTAGAAAAGTTGAAAAACCCCCGATATTGTCATTTCAAAGTTCAATATTTCAAAAACGGGTGAACCGATTTTAATGAAACTTAGCTAAGAACCATCTTGATTAAACTAGCTGTCGATTGAAAAAAACCGCATTGAAATCGGTCCACCCGTTTGGGAGCTATGATGCCACAAACAGATACACAAACACACAGATACAAATGTCAAACTTATAACACCCCTCTTTTTCGTCGGGGGTTAAAAACAGTAATTAAAAGGTTGTTTCCGTACAAATTGCCGTAATGTGAAAACCTAATGGTTACTTCCAGTTGTCCTAGAAACTTGAAATTTCGTATGAAGGTAGCTCTTATAGCACAACCACTCAGAAAAATCTCAAAATCCTAATTTTTTATGTCTTTCTATATATGTCACAGACCAATATAAAATAACCCCACACTCATTTTGCTTAGGAACAGGGCTCTGCTAATACTGGACAAGTTAAAACACTGGGGACAAGCAGGTAAATCTCTGTACGGAACCCTCGTGCGCGAGTCCGACTCGCACTTGGCCGGTTTTTTCAATGAGCCAAATATATATCGCTAAATTTGATACACAACAAATACATTTTAAACTTACATGAACGTGAAAATCTTCATGAAAGTACTTCGTAATTCAGTCAGGAATGTTTTCAGGAGAGGACAAGCCAATACGCATTCGGTATAAAACGTGTTACTGAGTGTCTCGTCCATCGCAGAACACTCAGAAAAATCATTAACTTTCTCTGTATCTTTACTAGGAATAAACACCATATTCTCATTAAGAAAATCACCATGTTCCGATGATATTGTCATTAAACTGTCTTCATAATCAAGTAAATCTATATCTATATTCATCTTTTCTTCATATGCGACTATAGCATTGATATTTCTTATCACTTTCGGTTCAACCTTTTCTTTTAATTCAGTATTTTCAACAGGCAAATTTTTGTTATTGCCTATTTTAAGTGTGTTAAGATCTCTGTCTGTATTTCTTACAATTTTCGGTTCATTTCTTATGACTTTCGGTTCGATCATCTCTTTAACATTAGTATTTTCAACAGACACATTTTTATTATTGCCTATTTTAAGTGTGTTTAGATCTCTGTCTGTATTTCGTACAATTTTCGGTTCATTTCTTATGACTTTCGATTCAACCTTTTCTTTAACATTAGTATTTTCAACAGAAACATTTTTATTATTGCCTATTTTAAGTGTGTTAAGATCTCTGTCTGTAGTTCTTACAATTTTCGGTTCATTTCTTATGACTTTCGATTCAACCTTTTCTTTAACATTACTATTTTCAATACACACATTTTTATTATTACTTATTTTAAGTGTGTTAAGATCTCTGCCTGTAGTTCTTACAACTGTCGGTTGTTTTTCTACCTCATAGTCTCGCATTGAATCGAAATGTTTTTTCAGATATTTCAAAACCTCATCTTGCTTATGTAAATAGGACATAGGTGTCCTGGGTTCCCTTTCGTCGGTTCTACCTAAAACAGGAGTAATAATGCTCTCCAGATTAAACTCAATGTCTGTTTTAGGATCTTCTATATTTTTTATTAGTTCGCTCAATCTGTCATCAGCTTGGTTGAGTTCAAGACAATCTACAGTTTCTTTTAAATTCTGTATGAGAATCATAGAAAAGCCAACTATTTTGATTATGTCTACGGGTTTAACACTTTGTGTCAATATCCCGTTGTTACTACATTTCAAGAGATGCAATGTAAAATTTTCAGCAACAGTTTTGATTTTCGATTGGCTTTTGAATTTCTCTCCCAACACTAGAACTGCTTCAAACAAACTCCACGGTGGTAACATCCTTTTGTATTTTACCTTTTCGTTCAGTAAAAAGCCGGTTAAAGCGTCCTCCATGATCTGAGTGAGACAGCAGATCCATTCGTCTCGCCTACTCTTCATTCTATGTTCCATAACATCACTTTTGATGTAAAACCTCTTGAGTTCGTCATCTAAATCGAAAATGGTGTCGAGTTTAGTTATACCGCTTATTTTTATGGTTTCTTTACCGTTACTAAATTGATATGACTGATTTCTAATTTCGTCATTATTGCCAATGACGTTACGATTTTGACTACTGAAAATTTGCTTGCTGATTTCAAGCCTGCTTATATCTTGATCGATTTCATCAACGTCATGACGGACAAATTTCAAAGCTTCTCTAGTGTTAGTAAGATTGATTAGTTTATCATTTTCAGCTTTCTTGCCAAATATAATTCTATCTGTGTCTGGATTTTGATGATTGAATAGGGTACGAATGGGATAATCGATATTTGGCGTTAAACCTTGGTTCAACTCTTCTATAGTTTGCTGGAAGAGATTTCCGGTCGGCTTATCGTCATTGTTAACTGTAATTTGAACGTTTCTCCAGTCAAACGGGTCTTTCTTCTCCGCCGAATCGGCAGCGTTTTTAAATTCGTCAAACGTGTGACATTCGATGTCAATGATTTTCGCCCTGTCACGTAATTTAGCGTTGTCTGTTATGAGAACCTACAACAGGATTATTTTGTTATTTCTATTTGAAAACTGAAAAGGAGTTTTATCGTACACAAATCATATAATACCGTGGGACAATTGACAGCTACCGTGAGTCAAAACTCCGCTAGGATGGCCAGTTTCGAGTGAGGTCTTAGTGTCATTTTCCACCAATCATAGGCCAGCAGCTTGTCTCTCATTGGTGGAGAATGACTCGACACTAGCGATTCTAACGGATTTTTGACTCGCGATAGACCTCACTGACCTAGTCCCAAATTAAACAGAGCTTGTGTTAGGGATACTAGACAACCGATATAGAAAAATACATAAATAAATACTTGGGTATTAAACATCCAAGACCTGAGAACAATCATTCGTATTCATCATACAAATATCAGCCCTGACTGGGGATCGAACCCAGGACTCTAGCTCACGTAGGTACTAGTCAGGTTCTCCGACTACTACGCTATGGTCGTCGTATGTCAGTTGACAATGACAATTCATTGTAAAACGTAGCACTGTCATATGTTGCCTGTCAGGTTAATGCAATAGGAACCCAGCTTATCCAAAGTATTGCAAATACTGTGAGTTACATTATAAAACTAAAAATTTAAATTTAAATTACTAAATACCTACTAACTAAACTAAGCGTAAAAAATCTCTCCCAGATCACCGCCAACGGGAAGGGTGCCCAGAAGGCTGGCAGCATTGCCACGTTGTATGGCAATGCTGATTCGCTGAGAGAAGTATTGGCCCGCCCTCTGGTCACGGGAGGCCTCTATAAAGCGCGCCGAGAGATCTTTATATAAATGGCGCGTGCTAGACCTCCAAGGCCCCAGAGTTTCGACCCCAAACGCCTCGAATATGTAACTAGGGAGCTATATTTGCGGCGTTTAAGGAGTGCGTGTTACTGTAAGTAAAATTGTGAGTGTAGTGCCAGCATTACACTTACCACTTGGCTCTCCTGAAGCAGTTGCCAGCAACATTTTAAAATGGCGTCCTCCTCACAAGCGCTAACCGTTTCCGGCTTCCCTTGCACTGAAAAATCGAAAAACGTTTCAATCTTTTGATATAGGTTTTCGAAATACATCTTATTTACTATCAAAACTAGCTTATGGCCCGCGGCTTTGCCCCCGTCAAATATTACAAAATGGGCTAGTTCCCTATCCCGTGGGATTTTCGAAAAATCCCTTCTTAGTGCACCTCTAGGCACGCGAGAAAATGACCGGACATATGATGCGACACGACAATTTCTTTAAGACCATTTTAGAAGGAAAAATTGAAGGACAGAGAGGAAGAGGTCGACCAAGGCGAAGCTACATGGACCAGATAAAGGAGAAGGCCGGTGTCGTGTCAGTAGTATATTATTGGGCATTCTGGACCACCATTCATTCGATCGGGCGAAAAATTTCGCCCTCACTCATTCGTGGTGATCCAGAAGCCCAATAATACAATGAATTGCACACAACCTACAATCAACCCAAACCCAACGGTAACCAACCTAACAGTAACCTATCAGCATTTGCGTTCAACATAACGCTCAACCTACACCTGAAATCGCATTGGGCATTCTGTTTCACCTCTCGATCAACGCAACGAATACATCAGCCCAACAGCAACTCAAACCCAACGGAACCCAACCTAACAGAATTTGCTCACACTCGAGGTTTAACGTTAACCATCTGCTCTTCTGCTCATTTTGAATAAGCATTCCATGCTTGCAACACGCGCGCATTGGTTGAATTGATCTTGAACAGATATGAAGTTTGTAAAACAAGCTCAGAGCTTGCAGTTGGAGGTTGTTTGTTCAGATCGCAACAATCGTAGTTTTCGTCACGGTGAACTTTTACCCGACACAATTCGCTGTATAATTTGCGGTCCTTCTAATTGCGGTAAAACTAATTTAATTGTCTCTCTTCTACTACATGAACAAGGACTACGCTTTCAAAATATTTACGTATATTCAAAAACACTTTTCCAACCGATGTACCAGTTTTTAGAAAAAATATTGATGTTGGTTCCATCAGTTAAATTTCAAAAATATCGCGAAAATGATGAAATACTAAGCCCGCATGAAGCTGAGAACAATTCAATTATCATATTTGATGATGTTGCATGCGAAAATCAAAATAATATAAGGGATTACTTTGCAATGGGAAGGCATAAAAATATTGACAGCTTCTACTTAAATCAAACTTACAGTAAAATACCTAAACAATTAATAAGGGACAATGCTAACTTAATCATCCTTTTTAAACAAGATGAAGTTAATTTACGTCATGTTTATGACGAGCACGTTGGAACTGATATGTCTTGGTCACAGTTTCGGGAAATGTGTGCAAAAATATGGAGCGTACCTTTTAGCTACTTGGTTGTAAACAAGGACTGTGCTAGAAATTCAGGATGTTATAGAATGGGATTTGATACATTTATCGTTTTGGATTAACCGTGTTACTTAACCAGTTTCATTTTCAAGAAACTTTTATTGCATCATGGGAATCCATCGAGATCAGACATGAATCATAAAATAAACACCGAGAAAACTTTAAAAGAAAAAGTACTTCAGTCTGCCGATGCTGTCAAAAAGAAGGTTAAACTACTTCGTGATATGAAAAATAACAACAATATGATTTTGGAATCAGTCTTTAAACCAATAACAGACCCGCTTAATGAAATGGTTAAAAGTAACGACAATAAATACTATAACACTAATGAAACCGATTTTGATGAAGACATATTTAAGTGGCAAAAGGCGCCAAAAACATTAAAATTTAGTCCTAATGAAGGGAAGAGAAGTAGTATTAATAATCAAACAATCGTACGAAATTTTTCCGAAACGACTTCAAATAATGATGATGAGGTATCAAATAGAGACGAAAACAGACAAGATGGTGATGATGACATGTTATGTGAAAGTGACAACAATGATGTCTTGGAATCAACAAATGATACTTCATTTAAGACTACCGGTTCATATGCATCTCCTCGCGAAGACCCTGCATGGCAAAAACAATACAACACCGACTTGGACATTCCTTTTGGCATACGAACAGAACGCGATAAGCTTATGTTAGGATCTTGTTTAGTTTCCGTTAGTGGCGAAAAACTCAAAGTAAATGGACGTACTTACAATTTAACACCAGGTTTATATGATTTGTTATTTAAGAAGTTGCCTGATTTAGGTATCATAACTGAAGACGATAAACGTTATTATAAAATGTTGCTACTAGAAACGAATGTCCATAGACGAGATTTTGATCCCAATAAACCAATAAAAAGTAACAAAGGTCAGAAATATTTATACATTATAAAACCGCTTTTCAAATTATCGAAACAACGTTCAATAAGCGAAGATTTATGTACTTACGGCAAAGGACTACCAACAATGAAAAAAGTTAAAAGAGATGTTTCATATGTCTATTGGGATAATCCAAACGAATTAGTTGAAAGATTGAAATTACTCATTGCTTCCCGTGATGCCGGTAACACAGGATTAGACAATGAAATAATATCAATTGTAGAAGAACTTCGTGAAGCGGGCTTGGTTAATCAATGATATATAAAACTGGTATTTTACTTTTACCATCAGTCGAAGCCGGAAATTTGATGATACATAAGTGCATAAAAATAAGAAGTGAAAATGAACATAGACAAATTCGGTCATCATGTTCATAAACGTTTGCGTGTATGTGAAGTTTTTGAACTTAACAATAAAACTTTGCTGCGTTCTGATGATGGCGATTTCGATCTACAATCATCGCGATTAAAGGGGGTAGCGGATCCTTTGACACCCAATGATGCAGCTAATAAGCAATATGTCGATCAGCTCGTCCAGGACACTTACGAGAAGAAGCATCTAGATTCTTTATTTAAAACTATAAATTCTCAAATTCATCAGCTTGCAAATCAGTTGAAAATAAACTTTTATACAAAAAGGGACATAGACAATATTTTAAGTAATTTCAAAGATGACAAAAGAACAAGTCGTGAATGAAATCCATAGATCGGCCCGAAAAAATTTCAAGCGTCGCGCAGTTATATTAAAAGGAATTGATGATTTGTGGCAAGCAGATTTAATTGACTTACAGAATTTACATACTGTAAATAAGGGATATAAATACATTTTAGTTGTTATTGATACATTTTCAAAGTACACGTGGTGTATTCCTACGAAATCTAAAACTAAAACAGAAGTAAAAAATGCATTTGAACTAATTATCAAGTCGACCAAACGAATACCTAGAAACTTACAGACAGACTTTGGAAAAGAATTTTACAATGATCAATTCGATTGTTATGTGAAATCCTTAAAAATAAATCATTATTCCACGTATTCAGTTAAAAAGGCGTCTATTGTTGAAAGGGTAATAAAAACGCTCAAGAACAAACTTTACAAATATTTCAGTTTCATCGGGAACTACAAATGGCTTGGAAAACCTTTAGATGAGATAGTTCAATCTTATAATCAAACTGTGCATAGCACAACAAAATTTAGCCCAAATGAGGTGAATTTTAATAATGAAGCCGAAGTAAAGAAAAACATAGATAAATCACAATCCAATCGGCGTTTTAAATTAAATATTTTTAATGTAGGAGATCATGTGCGTATAAGCAAGTACAAAAGCGTCTTTCATAAAGGTTATACGCCTAATTGGTCAACTGAGCTATTTACTATTAAAAAGGTGAATCACACTCGTCCTGTTACTTACCATATTGAAGACCAACGAAAAAACTCAATACTCGGTACATTTTATGAACAAGAACTGCAAAAAACTAAGTATCCAGACGTTTACCTCATCGAAAAGGTAATCAAAAAAAGAGGGAAAAAATTGTATGTTAAGTGGTTAGGACTTAACGATAGCGAAAACAGCTGGATCGACAGAAATGCCATTGTATAAATATATTTAAAAACTTTCTCGCGCTAAGTCATTAACTTTTGGGATATGAAAGGAAGAGGACTTCTAAACAGTATTATTAATCACTTACCGTTTGAACTGCACTTACCTGGCTACAATTATTGCGGACCAGGCACAAAATTGCATAAGCGATTGCAAAGAGGTGATAAAGGAGTTAATGAATTGGACAACGCGTGTATGCAACACGATATAGCATACGATAAATATTCTGACCTAACAGACCGACATCGTGCAGATTTTGAACTCTATAAAATGGCTAAACAAAGATTGAAGTCAAAAGGTGTTGGAAAAGGAGAAAAACTTGCGTCTTGGATAGTTAGCAAAGTGATGAAATCTAAAATGAAAGCTGGTGCAGGGATAAAATCATTTAAGCATTTTGTTTCTAAGATACGTACCGAATTGAAAAAAAACAAATCTAAAAAAGAAGGCACTGCAGTCAGTCGAGCTTTTGCTGCAGCGAGTAAAGTATTTCTTAATAACAATACGAGTAAAATGAGAGTTCCTCGATTAATACCGATTCCTAAAACTGGAGGTATATTGCCACTAATACCTATTTTCGCGGGACTTTCTGCGTTAGGGTCATTGGCAGGAGGAGCTGCTGGGATCGCTAAAGCTGTTGGTGACTACAAAGCTGCAAAAAAGAGCTTATCCGAATCAGAACGTCATAATAAAATAATGGAATCTATTGCATTAGGTAAAGGGTTGTACATTAAACAGTATAGAAATGGAAAGGGTTTGTGTTTAAAACGATTAAAAAACTAAATAAAAGGCTACCCAGACGTGCTCTTACAAATGTTGATATTTTAAAACATTCAACAGATATTCCTTATTTTCGTGGTGTTTACATGAGAGACAAATTGCCAAACCGTCCAAAAAGAGTAGAATGTGCAATCGTAAATTTAGATAGTTCTAAAAACCAAGGGACTCACTGGGTAGCCTATGTCAAAGATAATAATCATTGTGAATATTTTAATAGTTACGGTGATCTTCAACCGCCGCTAGAATTAATAAAATATTTGAAAAATTATAATATTTCATACAATTATAATATTTATCAAAAATTCGATACTGTTAATTGCGGACATTTATGTTTAAAATATTTAAAAAAATATTGGAATAACCGTTTAAATATCTCTGAACAATAAATAGCTTCTCATTCTCACGATGTCTTTCACTTTGTCCATAACGGGATCCTCCTCTACCCTGATTACGAATCACTCGCCAGCTCTTCAACTAGATGGTGAATATGAATGCGGGTTGCTATACTTGTCGACATTTAACTCGATACCTAATATTGACAACCGAAATAATAAGTTTTATTATGGTGATAACGAAGTAGTAGAAATTCCTGAAGGGTCATATGAACTTCAAGATCTTGATGATTATCTTAAAAGACATCTCCAAGGTTGCACCTTTACACTGACATGCAATAATAATACGCTAAAAACATCTATATTGTGTTCCAAAAACGTCTATTTTAAAAAACCAAATTCGATTGGTAAGTTACTTGGTTTTGGAGAAGAAACAGTTCAGGCGAATATATTAACTGAGTCCCCTTTTCCCGTGTCCATTCTGTCTACAACTATAGTACGAGTTGAATGTGACATCGTGAGCGGGTCATTTATAAACGGAAAACCTAGTCATATAATTCATGAATTTGTGCCAAATGTACCGCCTGGTTACCGGATTATAGAAACACCTAAAAATGTTATATATTTTCCTGTTACTCAAAACAGCTTAAACGCTCTTATAATAAGAATACTGGATATAAACGATAATTTAGTGAATTTACGTGGCGAAGAGATTCAGATATATTTACATCTCAGAAAAAAATGATAGACTTTAATAAATGTACGGTCTCAAACAGCAAAGCCGTTAGTGCTCATTGTGCTATCAAGAAAAGAAGACCTAAAGGACAACTAACGAAGGAAAACAAACAGTTTTTAAAAAACATAGGATTATTAAAATGAGTATACTAAACTTATCAGACTCCTTTAGCTTTGATAGCACGATTGAAAGTTTCGAATATCATTCGTATAAACCGTACGTAACAAGTTTCAATTTAAATGATGAAATCCGTATACCTATCAACCAGCAAGATCTATACGTATTACCATCAGCGAGTACTTTATACATAGAGGGTACTATAGAAGTATTCAACAGAGAAACAAAAGCGAAGGTGTCCAGTGTTCATTTTACAAATAACCCTATACTTCATTTATTTCAAGATATTCGATATGAGCTGAATGGGATTGAAATAGATAAAATTAAAAACGCTGGGGTCACAACAACAATAAAATCTCTTGTGTCGATGAATGAACTTGAATCATCGATGTCAAAGTTATGGGGCTGGGATGTTGATGGCACAAAAATTACGCATGGATCATTTTCTGTGTCAATTCCTTTAAATAAGATTCTTGGCTTCGCAGAGGATTATAACAAAATTATTATTAACTGTAAGCATGAACTTATTCTTTTACGATCCAATACTAATTTAAATAGCGTAAAACTGAACACAAATGAGTATATAGGTAACATAACTATATCTAAAATAGTATGGCGCATGCCGCACATTAAGGTTTCTGATCGTGAAAGATTAAGTTTGCTTAAATATTTGGAAAGAGATCGAGCTATTCAGGTAGCATTTAGGAACTGGGATCTGTACGAATACCCGCTTTTACCTAAAACATCAAAACATTCTTGGGCCGTCAAAACTTCGTCTCAAGTTGAAAAACCTCGATATGTTATAATTGGATTAAAAACAAACAGGAAAAATGTTGCTGATAAAGATATATCGCGTTTTGATCATTGTAATTTGCGTGACGTTAAAGTTTTTTTAAATTCAAATTATTTTCCTTATGAAAACTTGAATGTCAGTTTCTCGGCTCAAAAATTTGCTATATTATATGAACAGTACGCTAAATTCCAACAGTCTTATTATAACCGCAGCCAAGCACCGTTGTTGAATCCACAAGACTTTATAAATAAAGCACCTCTGTTTGTTATCGACTGTTCTCGTCAAAATGAAACCTTAAAAACGGGTTCAGTCGATGTGCGGATTGAATTAGAGTGTGACACAGATATCCCTGACAATACCGCGGCTTATTGTCTTATTTTGAATGATAGTATTATAGAATATAAGCCGTTGACCAATATAACAAAGAAGATATCATGAAACTAGACCATCTATTCGTAGATGTTCAGGGGTTTAAATCATCTAAAAATGAATTTATTATTAAAGAATTTGCATACAGTACCTATGAACACACGCAGGCGTATTTAATAAAACCTCCATATTCATTTTCTACGTTATCAGAAAACGAAAAAAGGCATGTGAAATGGATAGAGAGAAACCTTGGCATTATGTGGCGTGAGGGGTATATCGACCACAGAGAATTTAAGAGAATGATTCATAATTTCTTGGAAGGCAAAAAAATATATGTAAAAGGTTTTGAAAAAATTAAGTGGATTAATGATTTATGTGCTGATTGTACTGTAATAGACTTGGGAGAGAAAGGTTGTTCTAATTTTCAATTAATGTATAAAAAGTATTGTATCGACAACAGCTCTTATAATTGTCTACATCATAAAAAAGCTTGTGCCTTAAAAAACGTTATATGTCTTAAAAAATATTATTTCGATATTATGCATATTTAACATTGTAATAAATTATACCTAATTTTCAAAAATAAATATTTACGTTTAATCATTTTTTTATTTTTTAACCCAGTCAAAATTAGTTATCATTTATTTTGAACGAAGACTTTTTATATTAACCCATTTTTAAATAATTGAATTTGTTTGTTTAAAAATATGAAATAAATGATAACGATTCATACCTGTGGCTAATAATAGTGTTAATCTATTTAAGCGATATTTACTGAAAAGATTTTTCTTGTGCATTTAATCATGATAATTTTATTTTCGTTTGAATTATTGCTTTATTGACATACTTACAAAAAAAATCTTTCCTGTTGACGTATCGCTTAATCAAAGGAATAAAACAAGAAAATTGTTGACCATATTTATTTTCAAAATTATATACAAAAACAGTAAAAACATTAATAACTAACACTATATCCGCACAACTTCTTGGATATCTTATTTATTACACTTTCTGTACTGTCTATTATCTCATCGTATCCGTCACTTGCCACATACTGCGCACTGAGCATAACGTTTTCACCGGTTTCGTCGTTTTGATCCGGCGCGGAGTCACTTATGTTAATTATTTGGATTTTGACAAGTCTGTTCCCCTTAGTTGCTTCATTGTTTATAACGAACGACGGCGGGTGACCTCGTACACTTCTCTTTACCACTTTGTTTAGCCTTAGTTTTGGTTTACTAGACTTGGTTTTCGTTTTGGCACTTGCAATTTTTTTTACAAATTCACTGACTTCTTCTTCTTCTTCATCTTCTCGGAATCCTAATGGACCCTGTGCATATTGCGAAAACATGATTTGAGTGTCTTGCGTTCCTTCCATATTCTGAAACAAAAGAAATCAAATAAATAAACGCATCTGGCAACACATATGAGCATTTTCATACGCTTACAAAACAATAATAGCAACAAAATAATACGAATAAATATTAAATAATGCCAATTTTACTTACCGAATCGGGAATGGATCAGCTCGTCTTAATTTTCAAAACTTTGGAACGACTTTACTCAGTTATGAATGTAGAGTGCAGAATGATAACTTACTATAACAGCCGCTATTTATAATTACAGTAATTTCATGCGTCAGCAAATTAAATTAACACGCGCTTCGGAGCATGCGGTGCATACCGCCGCGCTGCTTAATGCCGATCAAATTACAACGACACGTAAGGACTTGTTATAATTGGTACCAAATGCAATAAATGTGAATAGGTATATTTCACGTGTCAGCAAATTACCTTAGCACGGGCTGCATGCCGCCGCGCTGCTTAAGACACGTAAGGACATGTTTTAATTGATACCCAATGCAATAAACGAGGATAGGTATTATTTGCCTGTTCAACAGAACATGATTTTACTTACCATTATCAAAATATTACATTTAAAATTAAGCCTGAGCCCTGAGCTTTTTGATGACGGAAAACATCGTCAGGAAACCTCCGAAGCGAGAAAACTCAATTTCAACTCAAGTAAAATGTGTTTTCAGTCGGTATCCTCGCAGTCTATATATACTTAGGTGGGTGAAAGAAAAAAAGAAAACAAATGTTAATAACACTTCATATTTATTTATTAAAAAAAAAGAACAAACCATACAATTTACAAATCAATGTGTAATTATAAAAAATAAAGTACTTAATGATAATCTACTTATTTGGTATAGTCAGCGTCAAAAGTCGCTCATCTGGTCGTAGAGCGAAAAGGTACAAAAGTGATGAGCGGCTTTTGACGCTGACCCTACAACATACATAATTATAATTTTACAATAACGTAAGTACTCAACGTATTTTATTTTATTAAACACATTCTAATTTTTTATTACCCATTGGGTGCCTACGAAATAAAATTACAGCTCGAGGAAAGGTCGCTTAGATAACTACTGTACTAGAAAATAGACTCATGTCCCCAAGATTTGGTTGAAATTTTGTCTGATAATATATGTCGTTTATCGTCTTTGTTAGATAAAGCAACTTTATTGACAGATTGAGTGAAGATCTCGTGCCTAATCGATTTAAATAATATGTGTTTTTTCCGAACTATTTTATCATTGAATAACACATCCCGATAATCATTTAATGTTAACTCTTGAACTGCTGGTTTTTTTATTCCTTTAGCCTTTTTGATAAGAGATTTATCACTTTTGATACAGTATAGTTTAGAACGTAACCCTATAAACTCGGTAATAAGTTCTCCTCCTAACTCATCTTTGAATAACCCAGGAATCTTCTTGTTACGTAAAGGTATTTGCAAATCATTTACAGGGTTATAATTGCTTGTGTCAAAAAAGTTTAAAAAAATATTTTTTAAATCGCTGTAAAAGTCTGCAGTTTCGATTTTGTAAATAAAACTGTCGGTATCAGTGTAGCACAGAGTAACTTGATCTTGGTAGTGTTTTTTTATTACCGTGTAGTGAAATTGGTACATATGACTTTTAGAAAGTTCTAATACAGAGAATCCTACGTAGATTGGTTTATCTAAAATTACTTTTTCAGGCTTCATTTGTACGACAACCAAATTTTCAGACAACACTGTTGCACTATGGAAATTCGGTTTGGCAATTAATTTGTTAGCACAAGTAAACTTTTTTGTTTTGTTTTGACGGTCGTGCCACTTATTTACTAATTTGACGTCAACTCGCCGCTCACTGTCTTCAAGAGTTTTCCCAAAAACTGAGTTATTCATTAATTTAAAAAGGTCTTGTTGGAAAGGAGTAGTAGCTTTTTTTCTCAGTTCTGTATTTAAATGAATATACTGTTTTAAGAATGGACTTTGACGAAACCTTATAACGCGATGGATTTTATCAAGAGTTAAGCCGTTGCGTAAACATGTTTTCAGATGGACGTAATGAATGACGTATTCGTATTTGTTATATAAATTTGGGATCAATTTGGTCGTTTTTCCTCCTGGAGGAATAAATTTTTGTGCGCAAAATGGATAGTCGTTATGGTTATGGTGTAAATTTTCCGGATATAGCAAGTCAACTTCCAGAATAAATCCAAATGGAGCATCATCTTCGACAGACAAAATATCTAGTTGGGCAATTTCATGATGATCTAGAAAACTAAAATTAGACATGGGCAACGATTGACACATACTGTAACCATATAAGTTATTGCAATCGATATATACTAAAAACGAGTCTGGTTTATTCATGTCATAAGTTTCCATGTACTTATTATTAGCCTGAGCATATCTGGTCGAACACATGCAAATACCACCTCTTATTCCTTTTTGTATGAGTCGAATTATTTCTAATTCGGATATCAATTCAAGCTTAACTCCGGTTTTTAATAACATAGCATCAAACGATAAGCTTGGAGCAGTTAAATAGAATGCCGGATCTAAATGATAATTTAACTTGCAAATGAACCGAAAGTTCTCAAAAATATCTGATAAAAGCAACACATCAGTTTTTAGGTAAAGATCAGTATATTCTCCCATATCTTTGATTTTAAATTCGGACCATACAGATTGCGCATGTGCGTAATCTGAATCGCTTATTTGTTCGTTGGAAAGAGAATCAAAAAACAAGTTCTGTGATGGAAGCTCGGTCTCTGTAAACTTATCCCAGCTCGACATATAATCGTAAGGATAAATACCTTTGCGAGTTAATAATTTATTTTTTTTAGTTTCAGGATAAAACTTGTTCAAGTGAATAAAATCATCTTTATGTAAACCATTCGCTAATTTTTCCAAGCTTGTTCCTAAAAATTTAAAAGAGTCTACAAATCGAATTTGTGCATACTTTTGATCTGAAATCCACAAAAACTTAGTGAACGAAATATAATTTTCTTTATTTTTTGGGATTACTTTCACAGGCCCTGAACATTTACTAAGTTCCTGTATAAACAAATGACAATCGTAACCTGCTAAGTTATGAAAGAAAACAGGGACCAATTTAGGAACGCGAAAGCGCAGATTGCAGTACTGGTGCGCGGCACCGCGATAACGGCCCGTTAGATGACAGTGATCTCTTACTTTGTCTGCAAACAATAAACCTTTACACATATGACAATTTTTGGCACGTTCATGAGCTAAAGAATCTTCTACAGTAAATATCATGGGAATTTCTTTTTCTAAAACGTTATGGATGTCTTTAATATGTCTATATAAATAATCTACGAATTTCTGAGCACAATCTGGCCCTCGGTATTGAACAAAACGATTAAGTTGCTCATCATAAGAGCAAATTATATGGTACGCGAAAGCGGCTGGTAAATGTATTTGTTTATTTGTAGTAAAACTACTGTCAGTGTTAGGTTCACAGTTCTGATAGGGTTTAAGGATTGTCTCAAAGTCAGCATACACGACAAATGGAACGTCTTGTTTTCGTTCAAAATGCTTAAATTCGAGATAGGTGCCTTTCTCCGGAAGTACCGTAGCAACCCCACTACAAACGTGACTATTGAAACCGTGTTCAGTTTGAAAAAATATCAGACAGTCTTCGCAGAAATAAAGCTTAGCATGATGTTTGGTAATCTGACCGCGAGCAAGACGCGGTAAATTAGTAATCAAAACATAATGCGACTTATTACCGCGTTCGATTAAAAGTAAATTGATTCGATGTTTCCTTTTATATTGCGATCTGTATAGAGGTCCTACAAGAGTTCGGTTGTTTTTTAAAGAATATACGTTAATACTGATATCAATATTGTGATGCTCAAACGTAATGATATCGGCTAAAGTGACAGGGAAACACATATTATCAAGTTTTAATACGTCTTTAAAATGAGGATAAGATGATAGACGCTCGCGATGGTTTTGACATGGGTAAAGAGCAGCAACAACACACCAGAGAAAACAATAATTATCATGATTTTGAATATTAATGCAAGCTTTTTTATTTTTTATTATCTTAGGTAAGTCTATGTAAGATGACGCTTTCAATGGTTCATACTTATTTATGTTAACTTCTAAATACAAATTAGATAAGAAAGTCCAACCAGAATCGCGCTCCTGAAATTCTTCGATTTTTTTCTGTATACTAATAATTATTGTGTTTAAAAGCTCTTCGAATTGATAATTTTGATGTATAGGAAAATTTTTCGTTGCAAAAGATTTCATTTCCTGCTTGTCATCTTTAAACAAAAGAAAATCGCCAAAATATTCGAAATTTACTTTGAGGGACACATGTTTTTTAAGCGAATTTTCCAAAATTTTTTGCATTTTAGGTTTTACTGTAATCAAAAATGATTCAGGTAAACAAGACTTCAGCTCATCAGTTGCCATTATTCTATAAGATGCTATGCGACCTTTAAAAGCAGACGAAATTTCAACAACCTCATCGTTTAAATTTACACCCGAATTTTTTCTATGCTTATTACTTCTAAGGTGCCCTACCCACTTCCTGCTTTCTACTGTAATTGAACACTGAGTGCAAAAGGGCATGTTTTATGTAGCGACTTTGCTTAAGCTGTAATCCTGGTTTTATATGTTAAATACACAATTTGATAGTTTCAATTTTAATCAAATAATAAAAAGAGACAACCTGCAGTATCCGTTAAAAGCAAAAATAAAAAGTACTAAATTAGTACTTACTTAGTATCGTTACAATAAATTTGACGTTAGCGTCCTTGAAAAGTACATTTATCTTTTTAACAAATTTTTGCTATGCCCTCCATTCAACAGTTTTATCATCGATTTGCGCCCTTAAAGTAATATCGTTAAAAGCGTTTAAATTATGGTTTCATAATAAATCGTTAACATTTATTAAAAACATTTATTAAAAATTACTTGATACACAATTTGATGTAGTTTAAATTTTATTCAAATAAGTAATAAAAAGAGACAACCTGCAGTATCTGTTAAAATCAAAAAAGTACCTACTAAATTAGTACTTAGTATCGTTAGAATAAAATTTGACGTTAGCGTCCTTGAAAAGTACATTTATCTTTTTAATAAATTTTTGCAATGCCTCCCATTCAACAGTTTCATCATCGATTTGCGCCTTTAGAGTAACGAGAGCCTTTTTCCAACGCTCCTGACGTAACTCACCGCGAATATCAGCAGTGTTGTACACCCGCAGCTCCAAGAAAAAGTCTCCGTTGAGGGTGCAAGCTCGTTTTGTTGACCCGTTCGGTACCCGGCTTATAATGGATGAATCAAGCGGATCAGTCTCAGCAGGCTTATGGTTAACAGCAACGTCTTCAGGAAATATTCCGAACACGTCAAACGGGTTTTTAGTTTCTTTTTTCTTGGGTGCAGCAGATCTGAAACATAACAGACATTAAACAATGAATAAGACAGTTGTACTTAGTTCGTCGAAATTCATTAAACAAATTACAAGAAAAATACCTTGGGGTTGACGGCTTTCTTTTTTGAGCAGGTTTTTTTATTTTTGGGATACTGACATCTGCAGCGGCAACGCTCTCCTCTGAATCAGATCTGAAATAAAAAATATGTTTTTATTACTCGACATTTAAAATAACCATATACATCGATAAAAAAAGAAAAAAAAATACCTTTTTTAAATGAAAAAAGTAGACAAACAATATTTAAGTAAATATGTACCCAGCTGACAAAATAAAAAACATGAAATATGAAAATAAATATAAAATGGCTACCTGTTTGGAGCTGAAGCTTTTCGTTTTTCAGCCGACCTTCCCACTTTTGACCGAACGGTTCCGCTGTTTGCAACAGTGATGGGTTCAAACTCGGAATCAGACCTGAAAGGAAATTAAAAATATTAATGCCTGTTGGAACCCTACAAACAATATGAACCAAATGTTTTAATTTCGTTAGGAAAGTAAAGCGTTAGGTACGTTGAAATACATACTTACATTTTAATCGATGTATAAAGCAAATAAACTTTACTAACGTAGAAACTCTGCACAGCTTAACCTCTGAGCTGAAGATGTAGAAGACTTGATGCACTGTGCACGTCACGTTCGAAATTGGAAAGGAACAAATTAGCCCCGCGCAAAAGTTTTAAACGAAATTATTTGCTGATTTTACTAAATGAACTAGGGCTGTCGCATTCCAAATCACAATTGTGTATTATGCTTATGTGCACATAACAGTTCTTTATTTTACATTATTTAATTCTCGACGCGATGGAAAGAGGAACGTTATGAATTTGTCTATCTGTCTGTTGGTAAATCTGCCTACTTCGTATTCCACATATGCATGTATTCAAGATACCAAAAAACTAATCGAGAGTGAGTTGTAAGCTTTTTTTAATTTACTTTTTTAATTTTTAATTTACTTATTTATTTTTTATTTATTTATTTCTCACCAGCTAAATTAAGGAATTACCTAAATATTAGTATTTCAGTAATTGTAGTAATCATTATTTCTTTTAAGAACATTTATATTCGCATTTAATAGAGGTACCCATTAATTGTAAATTTATCCATTGATCATTGTCAACCCTACACCTTTATAATATGAATATTATTTCGCAACCACGCTTCATACATGCACCGCATTTGTATGTCAGCAAAAAGACGCCGATCGCACTGTGTGTCACATTACAACTTGATAACGTTGCGCAATAAAATTGGCTAATACCTAATTGGTAACATTTTCATGCTCAGTTCTGTACGTTAAAATTATAACGGAAACTGGAAAAAAACCTCCTCAGATCGTTCAAATAGCCTCAGTATTAACCGACTTAATTACTAAGTTAATGGGTAAGGTTAGTAATTGGTTAGCTCACACAACCAAATATCATCTTACCTCACCTACTAAGACGAAGATTTAAACTTAGGTAAAAACGTGTTCTAACTGTAATGTTTGCTACTTTACATCGTAATTATAAATACACATACAATTGTTATTTCCTAATACGAAAACAAACATTGTCTTGTTACAGGTACAAACAGGTATAAACCTTTTTCAATTTGAACACAAAAATAAACAATTCCTATATTATTAACATTTATGATAAGATAACCTAACCAACTTAGAAAAGTCGAAAAACAATAGACATTTTCGCTTCAAAGGTCAATATCTTAAAAACGGTTGAACCGATTTTGATAAAACAAGTCTAAGAACCATTGTTAGAAAACCTGTTAAATGAAAAACCGCATTTAAATCGGCTCATTCATTTAGGAGCTATGGTACTGAGATGGTCAACGTAGCGTTATCGCTTCCGCGTATCAAATAAGTTATAAAATACAGACTTAGCGCCCATAAATTTCAAATAACGCAGACAGCAACGTTCACGTGTAGAAAGTTTTACCCAGAATTCAAGGGAACAAAAAATTATCTTAAACAAAACTTAAGATTTATAAGAGTCGACCAACGCGCAACATAAAATTAAATTAGACAAAAGAAACCTGACTCGCTTTCTAAAAACTAAGTCGTAAAAATGACGCTTGACAAGTCGATACTTAAGAACCCATTATAGACAAAGGACTTTGTGCAATCTTTAAATTGCTAGGATACGTAAATTGCTTCCACGTGTTGCTCTAGACTCGAGTGAAACCAGTCAAAAAAATCATAGCAAGCAAAAAAACATCATGATGCTGATGATGATGGTTTTAAGGGCGGAGCTTACGCTTTAGCATGACTATCGACCAATCGCAAGGATCGGTCATAGTCATTAACCAATCATATGTACGGAATTACTCGTGGGAATATTTTAAAATTACAGAGACAAGCCCACAGCTCCCGGAGAGAGGTGGAGACCCGAAGGATGACGCTGACGGGAGTGGAGGAGGAAGTTGGGGCAGTTGGATCTTGGCTCGCTTCACGACAAGAACCTAGAAAAATCTTAGCGATTCTCTCTGTTAGAACCTATGAGCTAGGGTTGTTGAAGGTCCTAACATATCGAAATTTTGTAACTGAAATCTAAATAAATAAGTTAGTTTGTAATTTAGCTAGGGAGTGAAAAGTGCATCCAGGAGTTATTCGGTAAAGTACCCGATTTCAGTTATTAATACAGGTTATCAAATGAATCCACTACTTGTTTATTACTGTTCTGTATTATAGTAAAGAATGAATCTAGACGAACTATATGAGTCTTGTTATCGCCTGATTCAGGTTGAATATAAGGGTTGGAACTCAATAGAGGTCATAATGTTGATATTGTTCGGATTAATGATCATGGTTCTATTGATCTTAATGTGTGAGAAATGTGGGAGTATTTGGAGGTGTTTGGGCTTGATTGTAGTAGAGAAGTCACACCTAGAGTTCGAGAGATTGAGATGACCGACGTTGGAAATTGAACTTATAAAGGGTCATGGATTTATTTGACAATACTGGAAAGAGTAAATTGTAAAACGTAATTTTATGTGTACTAAGTTAATCTGTGTGAAATGAATAAGAAATCTTGTAATTCCCTTGATTCATAGCTTTAGATTTACTTGCCGATCTTTGATACTGTTTTCCTAATTGTTTTAAACCTTGATAACGAATAAAGAGCGAACTTCATTGTCGCACAACAGATAATAAGTGTGCAGTCACAAGGGCAACCCGTTGCAAGCTATGTAAATATAGCACCATTCACCAATGTAATAAGGTGGAGAGTTGAGGCTAACGTAAATTAGACCCTCAATTAAAGCTCCTTTTCACACCAACTAAAAGCGAACCTAAAATCTTAAGTCTATTCATTGTACTCAGATGAACTAATTGTGTATATATTTTATTGTGTGATTATTTGTGTTTATTGTTGTGTGATATGTTTATTAGCCACTGTGTGCATGTGTGTTAGTGTGTAAATAGCCAAAAGGGTTTTTTATTTGGGGGTTCGTTTTCCCTTTATTAGTATGGCTCTGTAGGAACAGAATCCTCGATTTTTCATTGAAATATATCATCAATGAAGATCTAAATAATTGAAATAGTTTCTTTTGCTTCCTCAAATGTATTATAAGGTAGATCTTCCTATTAAATAAATTAATTGATCTACTAAATTTCATGGTTTTCGTTATATTCTAGATAAGTTCCCTAACTCGGAACTATTTGATAATGGAGATTTCTCATTAATAAATTGAGCGGATTAAGCTACAATGAGATTTTTAAATCAAGAGCAAGTAAAGTACACTTCGTGTAATAATTAATCTCCACTATTGAAGATTTCCACACTACATCTCGATCACAGATTTTCTATACAGTTCGATCTCGATGGCATTTTACAGATAAATTATTAACCACGTAATAAATACGGGTTAATAAATTAAATTGATTGATGAGACTTTATATTGTTAAAATTATGCCGATACACTAGTAATTTTGCTTCAAATTGGTAATTTAAGCTTCTTCCAAGCAAACTGAGAGTTAACGTAAGGTCCATATTTTGATTAAACAGACCAAATATGCATTTCTGAGACCAGAGTTGAGAACAAGAGTCACAAGTTATTTGAGTAATAAAATCCTGCGTACAAACGCTAGGCGATGTCCTAACGGATTTTAGTGGCTAAATGTCACGTGTACCGGGAGACACAAATGGCAGTGGACCGAGAGCGGCGGAACCAGTGGGTATTGTTCGCATCGGTAGATGCAGTAAAGGTAACGACCCTGTAAGTCACAGCTGGGCTTGTGAGGCTGAGTTAATTGAGTTTGAGACATTGAAGTAACGGAGGTTTCAGCCAATAAGCTGATTTGGGAAGGTTGACCCTATATACTCATGTACATGATTCGGTGGCGATCTGATAGCAATCCTGGGTACCCAATACACGCCATGTCTTACAGATTGACCTCCGACCTTGGTTTGGCCAAACCATATCAAATATTATTGAATTTCATAAATCCATGGTAAAAGGGGTAGGGGCCCGCTGGGCCCCAACATTGAAAGTACGCATCCTCGGATGTTGGAAATGTAAACGCTTCGCAGCGCAAAGGAGGTCAACTGTCACCCCAATAACCTGACGACAGGGCCAGTTACTGGCGTAGGGATCCCCGTACCAGAATGAGATTGGTCATTTGGTTCAGGCATACCTGTTTCTAGTATTTTCACTGTCTATCACGCTATCCGAGCACTTACTTTATTCCATACAGCCAACAATAGTACAAGCGAGCTTCACTAACTTGTATTGAATGAGGCTCGCCTCATTACAATAAACCCTTTGTCTACCCCGGAACATAAGGTTCCAGGTAAGCGGGTGGAATGAATGACAGTCGGGGTACTAGACCACTCAATCCAATGTACTGTATAAAGCCTTGAAATTGACAAATAAGCTGCCTCCTTGTTACCGAGATGTGCTCTAACTCTACGATGTTTTCCTGAATAAAGTCTAAATACATTCGATACACTAAATAAATAAATATATAGACGATCATAGCCGTACCATCACAGAAAATTGGCGCAGTGACCAGGGATCCAATTACGTATTCGAAATAACGATACGATTGGACTTATAATGTAACCTTATAAAAAAATAAAAAATAACACAACGTAGGAAATGAAAATTGTGATCGAGTGTGTAAGGAAATTTTCAGGAATCATACAGAAGAAGGAGAAAGATTGCTTTGTGCATGATTCATGTATTATTATGTATTAAACCTTTTAAATATTTGTTTGAGGTTTTGGGGGAGCAAAATTAAGCTATGTTATTCTTATCCATAAATGATAGAATTATACAAATTTTAGGAGCGGTTTGCATTGGACCAGGCGTTCGAGATATCACTCCTTGCTAAATTTATAGACTAATTTTGAAGTAATAAAACCACATTGTAACATTTCAAAACCCATATCGAGCTTTAGGCGATTGGTCTTAGACATTCACATCACTCTTATTACCTTTGTCTTAGCAAACAAACGGAAGGTTGCACAAGTCCTAAATAACTTAACATTAAACAAAGTCGAGCGGTTATTGGTAGAGCGTGTTTGTGTCAGGTAAATTGTTAGAGATGCCGGCAGGTAAAAGGGAAAATGTTCGGAAGCAGGCTAGGTCAGGAAGGACCGTTACTAACGCGGTAGACTCGGGGGAACGAACGGAAGCGGTAGGGAATGCTACTTTAGAGTTGATATTGCAGAAGATGAATGAATTCCAGGAAAAATTGCAACAACTAAGTTCGAACGGTAATGACAAGCGAAACGAAGGTGAGGGGGGTTCGTCGCGCAACACGAACGGAGGAGATTGTAGAAATAACGTTGTGAGAAATAGACAGGATTCGGTAGGTCGCGAGTCTACAAGCACAAACACGATGTCTTCGGAGACGCGAAACTTATATGTTGTACAACCCTCTACTAGCAAACCGAGTTTTGATGGGAAAACATTAAACAACCCTATTACGTTTTTAAAGCGATTAAAAAGGTATATTAGAGCGGTAAATGGCCAGGAACGTGAAGTCGAGATAGCATTAGGGTGCATAACGGGACACGCGCGTAAGATTATGGAGTTATACTCTAAGGGATGGGTGACGTTCGCTGATTTTGAAGCCGACTTTAGGCGTAATTATTGGACCGAACAGATTCAGGAGTCCGTCAGGTATAGGTTGATCAACGCGGTGTATACCGGTGATTCAGGAATTTCGATGGCTGAGCATTTCGCAGAGCAGGTCGAGTCGATGCAGTCGTTAACAATTGCTTTTAACGAAAGGGATCTGGTTAATTCCATAATGCGACACTATTCAATAGATGTGCAAAGGTTATGGTTCACTAGGATTGAGGAGCCCACGATTATGAGCGGGGCAAACTTTCTAAGGAGCATGGAACAAAACGTCCTCGTGAGACAGAGAGGAGGTGCTACGGGTGTTGTTAGCGGCAGCTTTAGGAAGGAGCGGTACAACAGGTCGCAGTTGGCACGTCCAATCACCGCTATGATCTCTGCTGGCAGGTGGCAGAACAAGAGAAGTTCAGCAAGGGGTCGAGGCTATCGTCAGGGTCGGATAGGTTATAGGGCGAACTTTAACAGGGTGGCGCCACTTACAAATGTACGAGCGGGAGTTAGCAGCAGACCGGCCATCATTTTTGTAAAGGAGGGTGAGAGTTCAACTTCGTCGAAAACTGTGGGGGAGGACGAGTCAAAAAACTAATGTCCCCTACACAGGTGAAGTCCAGTTGTTTATCGATGTGTAGTACGGGGAGCAAGAGGGCTTCGGAGCGTAAAGCGGAAGGTGTAGGCTATAGGATCTTGATTAGGAATGGATGGAGGCCAGGACAGAGGTTAGGTGTCAGAGAAGGAGGGTTGAAGCGGCCATTGGAGGGGAACGCGTGTAAATCCAATTTGAATTGTAAGTCGATAGCACGTAGTGTAGGAATCTTATTGGAAAATCAGTTCAGCAACATAGCCGAATGCGATGAGAGAGGTTCTACTTGTGAATTTTGTAAAAGGAGAGGCAGAGAGGTATATACTATATTTCACGAATTCGATGAGATAGTCGGCATAGGCGATGATTATTCGTTACCTAGGTTACCTGAGGTATGCGTGTGGTTATACGGAAGAAGTATGAATGCACTTATCGACACGGGCAGTCAGATCAGCGGAATAACTAGGGAATTGTACAATTCCATTCGGACAGAGAAAGGTGATCTACCTGAAATCGCCATTCCAGCAATACAGGTACAAGGAGCATTCGGTTCGCGGAGCGAGAGTACGAATCGGTTGGTACTAATAGAGTTCAAATTAGGTAGTACTTTAGTCGAGGCACCTGTGCTAATTATGCGACGATTACCTAGGTCGTTGATACTAGGATATGATTGGCTAGAGCGTGTGAAAGGGGTAGTAAATTGCGGTAAGGAACGGACGTTGACGATCGAGCATCTAGGAGTTAGGTCTAGTGTTAGGCTAGATTCAGATTGCGAAACTGAACGGTTAGGGGGAGAGGCAAACGCTGCCATTATCAATTCGGTATTGAGGCAAAGTGCACGACCGGAAGAGTACTGCGGGTCGAACAATAAATCGGACAATGGGGACAATGGGAAGTACCACTTAGACGAGTCAGACTTAAGTAGCGAACAGAAGAGGCTGTTGCTACCTGTACTAGACAGGCATTGTAAGGTATTCACGGAAAACTTAGGGTTGACCGACAAGTACGAGCATGCCATAAAATTAGTTGATGAAACGCCTTTTGTCAAACATAGCTATCCAGTACCTTTGGCATATCGAGAACGGGTTAAGGAGAAATTAGCGGAATTAGAAGGATTAGGAGTTATTAAACAGGAAGCGACCTCGTATTGTAGCCCACTTACATTCACTAAGAAACGGGACGGATCGATAAGACTTTTATTAGATGCACGTGAGCTTAATAAGAAAATGGTGGGAGATGCGGGTGCGCCACCACTTACATCCGAGATATTACAATCTTTTCATGGAGTAAATTACATCAGTTTAATTGATTTGAATAATGCTTATTTTCAAATACCTTTGCATTTAGATTCAAGGAAGTATACGGGTTTCTCTTTTATGGGGAAAACTTATACATATTGTGTCTTGCCTCAAGGTTTAAAAACGTCTGTAGCAGGGTTTTCAAGAGCAATGGACACTATATTAGAAGGAGTACGGGAGTTTTGTGTAAATTATTTGGACGATATCGTCGTATTTACCACGGGAGATGTGAAATTACATTTAGAACATCTAGACCAAGTGTTGGATGAATTAGAAGACGCGGGGTTAACGGGAAGGATAGAGAAATGCCGATTTCTATGTGTAGAAGTAAAACTGTTAGGACACATAGTCAATACAAGCGGGGTACGAATGGATCCCGATCGTGTAAAAGCCATAATGGACTTTCCCATACCTCGAACCATAAAACAATTACGAGGATTCTTGGGATTGGTAAATTATTACCGGAAATTCATTTCGAAGTATAGTGAAGAAGTTAGACCGTTGTGTGACCTACTAAAGCAAAACACTAAATGGTCATGGACACAGGAAATAAACGAGTGTTTTGAGGTGGTGAAAAGGTTATTTGTAGAGACCATAATTCTTGCACACCCAAATCCAAGGGAGACTTATTATCTGCAAACTGATAGCAGCAATCTGGGAGTTTCTGGTTATGTGTACCAAGTGACTAACGAAGGAGAGGAAAAGGTCATAGGATTTTGTAGCAAATCTTTGTCAGAGACTGAGCGTAGGTGGACCGTTACTGAACAGGAGCTGTGGGCTATCATCTACAGTTTATCAAAATTCGAGACGTATTTGAGGGGGGCTCGGCTAGTAATTAGGACTGACCACAAGAGTCTGATATTTTTACAGTCATGTAAGTTACTGAGCGCACGAATGATACGTTGGGTACATTACATAGGTCGGTTTGATTACACTATTGAACATGTAAAGGGTCGATTAAATACAGTGGCAGATGTATTATCTCGGCATATAAAGGGTACAACTGATGTACTAACTAACAAGATTACGGGGCCGGAAATGAATTTGTTCAAGATACCATTAGGGAGAATTGTGAAGGGAAGGTGGAAGGAGATAGGCGAACATCAGAAATGCGACCGGGTCGCTAGCGAAATAATGAACCGTATGAAGGTCATAGGTACACCTGAGGCGAAGTACTATGTACTCGAAGGAGGAGTTCTTTATAGGACGGACGCTCGTGCGAACACATTAAAACTCTATGCCCCGAGGACCTACAAAAGGATTTAATCACTAGCATACACGAGGAGATAGGCCACTTTGGACGATACAAGGTTTATGCCTTGATGAAACGACGTTATTATTTCGCGAACATGTCTCGTATAATAGGCAGGATTGTGAGGGCTTGTAAAGCGTGTCAAAAATCTAACCATGCATTAGAAACTCACACGGGACCAATTAAAACCGTTGCAGCGAGCGAGATAGGAGATTTGGTAAAGTTAAAGACTTTTGCGAAATCTGACGCTGACAAAAAGATAACAAAGAAATTCATGCGGTTATTTGAGGGACCTTTCATAGTAGGAGCCGTCCCCTATGAGAACGTATACACTTTGATTGACCAACAGACGGGCACAATCAAGGGAAATTATAATGTTATTCATTTGTTCCGCTATTACGAAAGTAATTAACGCATAGGTCCACTTTCGTTCAACCTTGCGATAAGGGTAACAAAGGATAAGGAATGTTAGCGATATCATAAACGGAGAATGAAAAAAAAAAAAAAAAAAAAAAGGGAGTAAATGGGATTTTATTGCCACCCCACGACAATAGGTAGGCGTGAGAAAACCGAGAGGAGCGTGAGATAAGTAGGGTTAACGTGGAAATTTTGAGTAAGCAAGCTTTAGAGTAGGAATGCTGAATTTGTATTGGAAGGGAAATATATTTTGAAACGGACTAGTGCTAGGGAGGGAGAGAGAGAGAACACTAGGTGTTCCAAAATCTATTTGGGGGAGTGTGAGATGGTCAACGTAGCGTTATCGCTTCCGCGTATCAAATAAGTTATAAAATACAGACTTAGCGCCCATAAATTTCAAATAACGCAGACAGCAACGTTCACGTGTAGAAAGTTTTACCCAGAATTCAAGGGAACAAAAAATTATCTTAAACAAAACTTAAGATTTATAAGAGTCGACCAACGCGCAACATAAAATTAAATTAGACAAAAGAAACCTGACTCGCTTTCTAAAAACTAAGTCGTAAAAATGACGCTTGACAAGTCGATACTTAAGAACCCATTATAGACAAAGGACTTTGTGCAATCTTTAAATTGCTAGGATACGTAAATTGCTTCCACGTGTTGCTCTAGACTCGAGTGAAACCAGTCAAAAAAATCATAGCAAGCAAAAAAACATCATGATGCTGATGATGATGGTTTTAAGGGCGGAGCTTACGCTTTAGCATGACTATCGACCAATCGCAAGGATCGGTCATAGTCATTAACCAATCATATGTACGGAATTACTCGTGGGAATATTTTAAAATTACAGAGACAAGCCCACAGCTCCCGGAGAGAGGTGGAGACCCGAAGGATGACGCTGACGGGAGTGGAGGAGGAAGTTGGGGCAGTTGGATCTTGGCTCGCTTCACGACAAGAACCTAGAAAAATCTTAGCGATTCTCTCTGTTAGAACCTATGAGCTAGGGTTGTTGAAGGTCCTAACATATCGAAATTTTGTAACTGAAATCTAAATAAATAAGTTAGTTTGTAATTTAGCTAGGGAGTGAAAAGTGCATCCAGGAGTTATTCGGTAAAGTACCCGATTTCAGTTATTAATACAGGTTATCAAATGAATCCACTACTTGTTTATTACTGTTCTGTATTATAGTAAAGAATGAATCTAGACGAACTATATGAGTCTTGTTATCGCCTGATTCAGGTTGAATATAAGGGTTGGAACTCAATAGAGGTCATAATGTTGATATTGTTCGGATTAATGATCATGGTTCTATTGATCTTAATGTGTGAGAAATGTGGGAGTATTTGGAGGTGTTTGGGCTTGATTGTAGTAGAGAAGTCACACCTAGAGTTCGAGAGATTGAGATGACCGACGTTGGAAATTGAACTTATAAAGGGTCATGGATTTATTTGACAATACTGGAAAGAGTAAATTGTAAAACGTAATTTTATGTGTACTAAGTTAATCTGTGTGAAATGAATAAGAAATCTTGTAATTCCCTTGATTCATAGCTTTAGATTTACTTGCCGATCTTTGATACTGTTTTCCTAATTGTTTTAAACCTTGATAACGAATAAAGAGCGAACTTCATTGTCGCACAACAGATAATAAGTGTGCAGTCACAAGGGCAACCCGTTGCAAGCTATGTAAATATAGCACCATTCACCAATGTAATAAGGTGGAGAGTTGAGGCTAACGTAAATTAGACCCTCAATTAAAGCTCCTTTTCACACCAACTAAAAGCGAACCTAAAATCTTAAGTCTATTCATTGTACTCAGATGAACTAATTGTGTATATATTTTATTGTGTGATTATTTGTGTTTATTGTTGTGTGATATGTTTATTAGCCACTGTGTGCATGTGTGTTAGTGTGTAAATAGCCAAAAGGGTTTTTTATTTGGGGGTTCGTTTTCCCTTTATTAGTATGGCTCTGTAGGAACAGAATCCTCGATTTTTCATTGAAATATATCATCAATGAAGATCTAAATAATTGAAATAGTTTCTTTTGCTTCCTCAAATGTATTATAAGGTAGATCTTCCTATTAAATAAATTAATTGATCTACTAAATTTCATGGTTTTCGTTATATTCTAGATAAGTTCCCTAACTCGGAACTATTTGATAATGGAGATTTCTCATTAATAAATTGAGCGGATTAAGCTACAATGAGATTTTTAAATCAAGAGCAAGTAAAGTACACTTCGTGTAATAATTAATCTCCACTATTGAAGATTTCCACACTACATCTCGATCACAGATTTTCTATACAGTTCGATCTCGATGGCATTTTACAGATAAATTATTAACCACGTAATAAATACGGGTTAATAAATTAAATTGATTGATGAGACTTTATATTGTTAAAATTATGCCGATACACTAGTAATTTTGCTTCAAATTGGTAATTTAAGCTTCTTCCAAGCAAACTGAGAGTTAACGTAAGGTCCATATTTTGATTAAACAGACCAAATATGCATTTCTGAGACCAGAGTTGAGAACAAGAGTCACAAGTTATTTGAGTAATAAAATCCTGCGTACAAACGCTAGGCGATGTCCTAACGGATTTTAGTGGCTAAATGTCACGTGTACCGGGAGACACAAATGGCAGTGGACCGAGAGCGGCGGAACCAGTGGGTATTGTTCGCATCGGTAGATGCAGTAAAGGTAACGACCCTGTAAGTCACAGCTGGGCTTGTGAGGCTGAGTTAATTGAGTTTGAGACATTGAAGTAACGGAGGTTTCAGCCAATAAGCTGATTTGGGAAGGTTGACCCTATATACTCATGTACATGATTCGGTGGCGATCTGATAGCAATCCTGGGTACCCAATACACGCCATGTCTTACAGATTGACCTCCGACCTTGGTTTGGCCAAACCATATCAAATATTATTGAATTTCATAAATCCATGGTAAAAGGGGTAGGGGCCCGCTGGGCCCCAACATTGAAAGTACGCATCCTCGGATGTTGGAAATGTAAACGCTTCGCAGCGCAAAGGAGGTCAACTGTCACCCCAATAACCTGACGACAGGGCCAGTTACTGGCGTAGGGATCCCCGTACCAGAATGAGATTGGTCATTTGGTTCAGGCATACCTGTTTCTAGTATTTTCACTGTCTATCACGCTATCCGAGCACTTACTTTATTCCATACAGCCAACAATAGTACAAGCGAGCTTCACTAACTTGTATTGAATGAGGCTCGCCTCATTACAATAAACCCTTTGTCTACCCCGGAACATAAGGTTCCAGGTAAGCGGGTGGAATGAATGACAGTCGGGGTACTAGACCACTCAATCCAATGTACTGTATAAAGCCTTGAAATTGACAAATAAGCTGCCTCCTTGTTACCGAGATGTGCTCTAACTCTACGATGTTTTCCTGAATAAAGTCTAAATACATTCGATACACTAAATAAATAAATATATAGACGATCATAGCCGTACCATCACAGTACCACAGACAGACACACAAAAATCTAGGTACAAATTCTAGCGCACGATGTCAAAGTTTAACATAAGCGCTGTCTGTGGGTTAAGCACTGAACTAAGTAGGTGTAAGTAATGATTTAAGTAAGTACCTTTGATGTACTGGTTTCGTATAGAATACAAATGGTTTCGAATAATTTCGATAGATGTCATCACCGCCTACTCGTATGTCCATTTGCATGTTAAGAACAATAAACCTTAGCGAGCGCGCTCGCTACGTAATTTGATCGAGTACCTAACTTACACTACAATGTCTTCGAGTTGAAATGACTTAAGTACATAATCATGTATATCACTTTACAACTCGTTTCTGATCAAACTTTATATTCTAGTCAGCAAGACAATTTTTACGTCAACATGATAAAGTGATATAAGTTATTTAGAAAGTGTGATAAAGTATCGCGGTCTCACAGATGGAGTTGTTCTACATTAACATCAATTAAATCACACTATTTGACTTAGTTTTAGCGATACCAATTTAAAATCATATTTCGGTTTTCACTAGTGTAGTGAGTTACACATTTTTATGTTTTCGTAATTTAAATAATGTTTACTTAGTGCTTTATTCCAGCGTAAATTAGTTTAAACCTAACTCGCGCTAACGATGGTTTTGAGATTCGTTGATATAAATAAATCCGACATACAATTTGCCGTGTACGTAAAACGCGGTCATAGCGATACATCCGAAAACGGATGCCGGGAACTAACGCGTCCTGGGTGACCCGACCTTGTCTGTGGAGTCTGATCAGCTTTGCGGATGAGTTGTATACAAGCCTCGGTGGGAGGCATCCAAAACCACCACGCACACAAAAAGCGGTCATAGCGATACATCCGTAGGTGGATGCCGGGAACTAGACGCGTCCTGGGTGACCCGATCTTGTCTGTGGAGTCTGATCAGCTTCGCAGACAAGTTGTGCAAACACCTGAGTTAACCTGAGTCAAAGGCTGCGGCTTGAGACCGAGGAGCGCTCAGTGGCTTCGGCCTCGTGCATATCGGACTTGATCAACCCGGTGTGCATGGTGTACTTTTGCTTTTACTTTATCTAAGCTCAAACATTATTAAACATATCTATGTTAGGTTGTCAATTAGTTGAGACTTGAGTTGGACTGAAATTTAAATACATTGAATAAATTCCCGTCGGGTTGGCTTGTCGTTGAACCTCGAGTCAAAACTTCGCTCATTCGAACGAGAGGTGGATGCCCAATGCGATTTCAGGTGTAGGTTGAGCGTTATGATGAACGTGAATTCTGATAGGTTACTGTTAGGTTGGGTTCCGTTAGGTTTGAGTTGCTGTTGGGCTGATGTATTCGTTGCGTTGAACGAGAGGTGAAACAGAATGCCCAATGCGATTTCAGGTGTAGGTTGAGCGTTATGTTGAACGCAAATGCTGATAGGTCACTGTTAGGTTGGGTTCCGTTGGGTTTGAGTTGCTGTTGCGTTGAACGCGAGGTGAAACAGAATGTCCAATGCGATTTCAGGTGTAGGTTGAGCGTTATGTTGAACGCAAATGCTGATAGGTTACTGTTAGGTTGGTTACCGTTGGGTTTGGGTTGATTGTAGGTTGTGTGCAATTCATTGTATTATTGGGCTTCTGGATCACCACGAATGAGTGAGGGCGAAATTTTTCGCCCGATCGAATGAATGGTGGTCCAGAATGCCCAATAATATACTACTCGTGTCGTATCAGGAGGTCAAGGAACTGGCTTATAGGAGATACGATTGGAAGAAACTCCTCTGACAAGAGTATAAGAGCCTTATTCATAAACGTCACTCAAGCCTCCATTACCTAATATACGTTTTGTCTTCTTCTTACTAACGAAAATGTCAATGTGACAAAAAAGGACAAACGAACTTTAACGGCACTATAGTTCAAATAGGTTTATGAATAACAGGGTAACTCTTCAATTTAATGATTAAAATTCAAATTCAAAATTCAAATTTTGACGGCCGGATAGCCTAGTGGTTAGAGACCCTGACTACGAAGCTTGAGGTCCCGGGTTCGAATCCCGGTCGGGGCAGATGTTTGTATGATGAATACGAATGTTTGTTCTCGGGTCTTGGATGTCTAATATGTATTTAAGTATGTATTTATCTATATAAGTATGTTTATCCGTTGTCTAGTACCCATAACACAAGCTCTGCTTAATTTGGGACTAGGTCAATTGGTGTCACTTGTCCCATGATATTTATTTATTATTAAATTCAAAATATTATTCAGCAAATAGGCAGTTGAATGCTCTTTTACACGTAATTTTTTTGAGTC
This sequence comes from Clepsis dumicolana, assembly GCA_963691665.1. NCBI lineage: Eukaryota > Metazoa > Arthropoda > Insecta > Lepidoptera > Tortricidae > Clepsis > Clepsis dumicolana. Next base: position 4,543,563 of record OY829533.1, on the reverse strand, counting down.
TACCAGCGCTTTCGGAAAGACCATGATTGCCAAGAAGAATGCGCCGCAAGAAACTTAGCACAAAGTATTTTTTTCTAAAAACAAGTTACATTAGCTCTTACAATACGTAACTACAGATAAATTACACAAAGAAACCTCACTCTATCATTAAAAAATTAAGAGAGAAAAAAAATACCGTATTTTAGAGACAATGATGAGTGCACCTCTAGGATACTCAAGGTATATGTTTACCAAATTTCGAGTCTCTAGGTTGTGGTTTAGGCTGTGCGTTGTCTGTCAGTCAGTCAGTCACGGTATTGTTTTATAGGTATAGAAGACTAGCTGGCCTGGCGAAGGTATGGATGACGTGATTTGTCATTTGCGGTGGATGGCGTAGTTCGAAACCCAATTTATTTGAAAACTGTCTGTATCATTTTTAATCTGTGTATTTTTCCGATATTTTAACAGTTATTCTGCTATTCGGGCCGGAGTCAAATTCAACAAATTGAAGATCATAAAAATCGGTTCAGCCGTTCTCGAGTTATGTGGTGTGGTAACGAGTGTGGTAACTAACACGACTTTGTTTTATAAGGAACAAGTTTCCGGGTTCGATTCCCAGAGTTTAGTCATATTTTTCTGGTTTTCTGGTTTCACCGAGTATTTTAAGTATAAATAATGTAAGTAAGTAAGTAAGTAAGTAAACACTTCATTGTACAAAAAACAGGATAAAACACAAGTTACAACAATAACATTTGAGTACAAAGGCGGACTTATCCCTTTAAGGGATCTCTGCTGAAGGGATGTCTCATACATATTTGAAATAAACGCCATCTATAGCTCTTTGTCGTAACTAAGACAAACTGTACGTCGTAATGTAACAAGGTACTTTTAACAATGATATTAAGACAATGTTGCCAGTTGTGCGCATTCGGTGTTGCCAGCTCCAAACTTACCAACAATGTGTGCATTCGTTTAGTTGTTATTGTTACATCATGATTTTGATACGGGGAGGAGCACTTGTTTATTCTATAATACAGGTTCTACCTATATGTATAGGAAACAGTCTCTAATTTTTAAGAACTTTTGTATATGATGTTTTATTACTTCATAAATTGTTATTATTATTATTCGGTGTTTCAAGGTCCAAATTTACCAACAATGTGCGCATTCGGTGTTGCCAGCTCTATACTTGCCAACAATGTCCACATTCGGTTGCCAGCTCCAAACTTGCCAACAATGTGCGTATTCGGTGTTGCCAATTCCAAATTTATCAACAATGTGCGGATTCGGTTGCCAGCTCCGAACTTACCAACAATGCGCGCATTCGGTGTTGCCAGCTCCATACTTACCAACAATGTGCGTTTTCGGTGTTGCCAGCTCCAAACTTACCAACAATGTGCGTATTCGGTGTTGCCAGCTTCCTTACTAAATGTCGCGCAGTGACAGTGTTCTGTCGAACTATACCATCGCCTTTGGTTAGAGATTCTATTTTTATTTTCACAACGTAGGGGATGAGTAGGTGGCAATTTTTATCTAAAAAAAAAACAACTACATTTTAGTATTGAAGAGTCATGACAACTATAATGGGGTAGAAGGCAAGAGTCCAGCCATGGAGATGTCCCCTGGGTAACTCGTCTATAATAAGATTTTCTGAGGCACCACTCCATCAAACGTTAGGAGTTTCGACAGTTATATGCCGATTCCTTCACGCTTCATGTGCTAAGCATGCAAATCCTGACTTTCAAGGGAGTGGCGCCTTAGAAAATCTTATTTTAGACGAGTTACCCAGGGGACATCTCCATGGCAACGAGTGGCAATTAAAAGTTGATTGACCCATTTTCTTTGGCGTTTAAAAAGTACTTCTCACCGTTTAGCACAAACTGTTCCACGCATTCAAATCCTGTGAGTAGCACTGCCGCGTCCACCGCTATGTACCAAATGTTGCCAGCTTCCGAAATGTTCCCTGGAGGCTCCGAACAGTCCACTATCAAAGATTCTGAACTCTGAAATTATTTTTTCATCATCATCATCATCATGTCAGCCGATTGACGTCCACTGCTGGCCATAGGCCTCCCCCAAGGCTCTCCACTCTGACCGGTCTTGTGCTTTCCGCATCCACCGCGGTCCCGCGATCTTTACTAGGTCGTCGCTCCATCGATGGAGATTTATTATTTCATGTTATATTAGCTCTATGAGCTGCTAGTGTATTATTTGAAATAATAATAATCCTAACTAATATTCTCTGTCTGTCTGCTTGTTACCTCTTCACGGAAAAACCGCTGCACCAATCTAGACGAAATTTAGTAAGAAGATTGTTTGAATATTGAGGGATAACAAGGCTGCTTTTTATTCGGGAAAAATGTATAGTTCCCGCGGGAGAGCGATAACCGAAATCTACGCGGACGAAGCCGCGGGCAACAGCTAGTAATGATAATAATCGACAGATCAGAGTGGAGTCGCGAGAGCTTTACGCTCGAGGGTTTAGATGTGGAAACGTAAGTGGCGAGTTGGCTGTACGTTTAAAGTCCAGTGACACCTCTCTACCCTTAGCCCTCCGCACCGGCGTTGCTCCTGGGCCATTTTATATGTCGCTCATACGGGGGCCCGTCTAGCGGAAGGCGAGTCTACCGAATTAAAATGTCTCAATGACATTGGTAGACATGTCATTGAGACATTTTAATTCGGTAGACGTCCGGCGGTCTCAATCAATAGCCCAGTAGTTAGCCCATGATTTTCCTCCCCATAATCCATTACACTTTAGGTCCCATCGATTCACAATAGTCCTGACACCTGGGCCGTGTTTTATAAAGCTACAAGTTACAATTTACAAGCGGAAGTCTCATTCTATCACCTTTTGTTAGAATGAGACTTCAGCTTGTAAATTGTGACTTGCAGCTCTAAAAAACACTGCGTTGGCGGGCGCTGTCTCTGAGTGTGTCTCTATGGCGCGGTCAGGGACAGCGTCCGCTCGATGTATCCCTCACTCTTCATTAAATTGTCAAAAGGGCCTCTACGCGTTGGCTTCGGCTCCGCACGCCTCGAAAAGGTCCGGGACACTGTTGTCCCGTGAATGGATGCGACATATAATAATAATAATAGATCCGTTTAATGGGTTTTGACGACCGGATGGCCTAGTGTTTACAGAACCTGACTACGAAGCTTGAGGTCCCGGGTTCGATACCCGGTCGGGGCAGATTTCTGTATGATGAATATGAATGTTTGTTCTCGGATCTTAGATGTCTAATATGTATATAAGTATATATTTATCTATAAGTATAGGTATGTTTGTCCGTTGTCTAGTACCCATAACACAAGCTGTGCTTCATTTGGGACTAGGTCAATTGGTGTGAATTGTCTCACGATATTTATTTAATTAATAAAGAGCGCCCGCGGCTCCGCCCGCTTGGAATATTATATTAACGTAAGGAATCTCTAAGGCAATAGGAATGTGTCCTCTGGGTAAAAAAGTAATATTTCTAATTCTTAGTCCGTCGTATAGATTATCGAAAAAAATATTGGACACGTATTTTTTGCTTTTCAATCAACAAAAATTTACATAGATAAAATTCAAAATTTCCATAGACTGCAATGCAGGATTATGAATGGATTTCTTTATCTCTGAACGGCAACACAAGCATAGATAATACATCGCTCGCTTTTGGCTCCAAATTCGAACCTGCGATTTTATTTTGATTATTAAACAAAATTTACACAATCTTTCTCAAGTTTTTCGCGATTCCCAAGGTCAAAGAATCGAATTGCTTCAAAAATTCAGAGAAATATTGCGTTGTTTGGGAGAAACGTGTCAAAATGGTGTTGTAGAGCGCCATCCTGCTCTGTCTCGTTTTTTTTTTCTCGTTCTGGCGGTTCACTTTTGTATTATAGATTGACCAAGATTATCCCGTTCTGGTTTTTCGCTTTTAGATATTAGATATTTATTTATTTAATGGGTGACAAGCTGTAAACATCATTAATTCATTCAAGCATCTGTACTTACCAGGGCTCCGTTGCTCTGGACTTCTTCTGTGCTCGTTTCTTGGTCATCTAGAGCAAAAGTCACACGCTTTTTGTTGGTAACATCATCCTGAGGTGCCTGTTTTGCAGGCTCTGAAATCATACGGAAAAATAAGTTGTTACCCTTTTTAGGGCTCCGTAACTCAAGAGGAAAAATCGAACCCATATAATAACACTCAAGTTCGTCCGTCTGTTAGAACCAATTTGCTTTGAAACTACTAGTAGGATCGAGTTGAAATTTGGTACATATTATGTAAGCTGGTGATATAAAGATGGACGTGCAACGTAAATAAATGAATTTTAAACATGAGGGCCACTTTTGGGGCGTATTTCTAGACATTTTTTAAGTTTTCCAAACTATATTGTGTGCCATATCTAATGAAAGGGCTTGCTCTGAGAATCTCAAATATATTGCTTTTATAATTTTAAGATAAACAGTTATGAAGTTATTTAACAAAATAAAATAGGCGAAAATTGAGGACCAAACTTATAGCACTGCTATTTTGCGTCTTTGCGTTGAATAGTTAAATAAGATTATATTATAAACCGTGATAGCCTAGTGGTTTAACCTATGGCCTCTCAAGCAGAGGGTCATGGGTTCAAACCCCGGCTCGCATCTCTTAAGTTTTTCGGAAATTACGTGCGTAATTACATTTGTAACTTATCACGAGATTTTCGGTGAAGGAAAACATCGTGAGAAAACCTGCACACTCCTGCTAAGCAATTCAGAGATGTGTGTGAAGTTCCCAATCCGCACGGGGCCCGCGTGGGAACTATAGCCCAAGCCCTCTGAGAGGAGGAATGTGCTCAGCAGTGGGACGTAAAAGAAAGGCTTATGATGATGATGATATTATAAACAACACTTAGATTACTGACCTTCGGTAGACTTTGGATTATCGGATACATTCTCTGATTGTCTCCTTTTAGCAACCAGAAGAAATCTTAGGTCATTTTCTTTTAATGTACTCAGCTTGTCAGTGTTGGTTGAGCCATCAGCCTCATTTTTAGGGCTTGATGATTTGTCATCACAGATTATTACATTTTCAGTGGACTGACTTGATTTTAGTATTGTTTTAGGGGAAGATTCGCTTAGCAACCGCACCCTTACTCTAGCTTTGGACAATGTTTGACAACCCTCGTCTTTAGTTTCTGGCTTTGGATCAAATATTTTCTGACCTTTGCACCTCTGAGCCAGCATTTGATCAAACGTTGGCATTGCTTTGCGGACAGGTGTTGAAGTAAACTGAAATGGATTTTTAAAGTTCCGGAAGCGATTGGTTAACGGCACATTTGTGAAGACTTCTTGGGATTCTTGGGGTTCATATTGGGTTATTTGGTCCAACATTCTTTTCTGAATTGGCTCTGGGATGAGCATTGGTGTTAGGGTCCAGACGACTTTTGGCACGGATGTTTCGGGAACGTATTTTGGGAACACAGCTTGGCCAAACATTGGTGAGGGAGCGGAGCAATTGTTTCGGACATTGTCGTAGAAATGTGATCCATCCCCTAAATTAGAACGATGAGTGAAGCTAGTAGCAGCACCGGTTGAGTGACTAAAATTAGCCTCTGTACTTGTTCTCTGCCCCCTGTTAAAAGTTTTTCGTATGTTTAGTATGTTACCAAAACCGTGGTTCCGTAAGGTGTTATTTGGAAACTCTTCAGTGTAGGCAGAATCTTTTCTTATTGATGAGGAAGTGTTACTATCCTCTGCCGGGGGCTCTATGGGTTCGGGGTATGTGTGCGTTTTGTCGGTTATGGTACATATTGTTGCTTTTTTGAGGTTTTTAGTCTGTAAACAAAAGATTTACTGAGAACAACTATTATATTTTTTTAACAAATATTAAAATAAACAGTTTCTTCATCTTTGAAAACTTAGAAGGGACTTTGGTGTCAAGTTCTTTCAAAGTGACCATTAGAAAAGTTTTTTTAACTTGTAACATCCCAGGTTTTACTGAAGTTCAAATCAACTTCAGTAAAACCTGGGATGGTTTTCAGTCATCTGATGGTTTGGACACATCATTTAGTTTTAATTCATAGTTAATTATTGCACATTTGTATGTAGAAAGTTCTGTGATATTTGAGTAAATATTAATAAACAACTCTTAAGTTTAGTCTCTGAAACTTCATCTCATCATGTTAGCTTTTCTAAAAATACTTAATACAATAAGTTTATTACTTTGGAACACTTTCTCCAATAAGTACAGTAAAGAATTATGAAAGTACCCAGTACTTAACAACTGCTATAATTTAGAGAGAGTTATATATCAGTGCTAAATAAAATACTGGAATTTCGATATCAAATTTTATAAAAGACATCGGTAACTTTACTGTGTTATATTATGCGATATCTATGCGCATGCACAAAATTAAGGACCTGAAAGCACGCCAAAGTTTTTACTGACATATAATTGTGCTTAGTACAGTAAAATATCAACTTACATCTGCATCATTGAGACTCCACGCCGTTTCACCAGTCGAACCGTTGAAATAATAAAATTTTCCTGGAAAGCTCTTAGATGGACACAATAGCCACGGACTGTTTTTAGAAGTCAGTATTTTCTTATTTGAATGCATAGTTTAACTGGAATTTCTAACATTCTTTCGAAGTACAAAGCAAATGTAAAGAATTCGTCTTTGTCACGAGAAAACTTTGCTTACCGCCGCTAAAACCTAAACCTAAACAGATCAAATTTCACGCGTTTTGTTATTGCAGTGTCAAGTTGGTTTCGTTTATAATTTTTAACACAATTATGTATTACTCATAATGCTCCCATATTTACTCCGAATTAATCAATTCAAATGTTTTTAATACTAACCACATTTACGTTGTTTATGTTTTTCTTACATGAACCAAAATAGAATATTTTTATAATGAACCTAAAGCTTGAAATATTTTTCCTTTTTCCGAAGAAAGATCAAAACGCTATAATGATACCAGCTAATTGCAACAATACTCAAATTAGAGGTAAAGTTTTGAATTGAGCCAAACCTTGGTGAGCAAATCTCAACGGTTAGAGGGATCGACCGATACCGTGACACTCGAAACATAATATTGAAATAAGTGTGTCACTCAAGTTTTACGGGGGCTTAGAGACCTATGGGTCTCTAAGCCCCCGTAAAATTCCTTAAAGATAAAGTGTAAAAATTACTATTTAAATAAAGTCAATAAAGTTTCTCAACCTCCGTAATTCTTCAAATACTTGCGTAACTGGTTTATTTTAATTATGTAGTATGACAACCCACTTACAATTTTCTCGCATCGGGACTAGACGAATTCTCCTCACGCACCCATCACGATACGCTCCCGCCGCCCCCACGGAGTCCGATCTACGCCTCATTACGGGCATTGACTGTTCATTTTCTACGTGATCTGTAGATGTACAAAAAAGCTCTTAATTATTATTGTTTCGTGTGAGCAAACTCAACTAATGAAATATTATTTGTTGTGCGTGGCAAGTTTTACTGCACCCTGATAATATGCCTTCGCGCAGGAACCACCGTAATAGCAAGCTAGCCTGTGCCTTGTGTGTGTGTAACCTTCTGTTTTTGTGACACGTACTGAAGTTGTACGTTAAGAATATATAATTAATTAAAACCAGGTTTCTTTAAAAAAAAGCTTTATTTAGAATTATTAACAATGTTTAATCTTATACTTAAAATGAGCAAATAGTTTACTAATTTATCTTAGGAACAATCACAGCGTTACACTAGCCCTGGATATAATATTACGTATTTACAATTTAAAAACACCTTTTCATAAAACACTACTGAGGCTTCAAGTACCTAAAAAAATGTTAGTAACAATGCATTTAAGTGTGCAATAACTTTAAATGCGAACGTGGTTCATCAGTCTTTATAAGATTGTTAATTTTGTATGTTAAAAGAATAATATTTACCTATGTTTAGTCGAAATCAACTGGGCATATGTAAAAATGCTTCTTTTTCGTTGGCAAACCACTTGGTGCCAGCTAGAGCTCTATTTTGGTTACACTGGAGTTGTAAAACAGAATTAAGGCTGTCATTCTTAAATTTGTGGATGTATATTTGTCTAAATAAAATGTAGCATGACAGTAGTAGAGTAATTGCTAAAATTACAGTCGATAAAGGAGGTAGAATAACTGTCATAAAGTAAATTGTGCTCTGGATTCGAAGAGGCAGGCCTTCTTGGTTCTGAAACAAAGGAAATCATTGTGTTTTCTTTGCTTTTTTTGTAATTATTAAATATGGGCATGATAGCCAACGAGTCCAACTCGCATTTAGCTGGTTTTATGATTTCTTTAGGAGTTTTTGAAAAAACCTGGTCACACTTTAAGATGATTATAGCAAGTCAAAAATCCGCTAGGATCGCTGGTGTGGAGTTAAGTTAGGTATATCTGTCAATTTCCACCAATCATAGGCCAATAGCTTGTCTCTCATTGGTGGAGAATGACTGGTAAACCCAAGAAGCTTATATCCGAGTCACATCCAAGTATAAGCTTCTTGGATAAACCTCACTCGACATTCGCGATCCTAGCGGATTTTTGACGCGTGACAGATGTTCAAATGAAAACATTTGAATTGAGACTTGTAAAACTATTTGTATAGTAAAGTTAAAGTAAGAAAGCTATCCCCTGTCAAAATGTTTATGACATTGCCATAAGATTGATTTTTGCCTGGCCCGTGGGAAATCTGTGCAAAAACGTCACTTCTTGTATGCTAAAATCGAACGCCTAAAATATATTAAATTACGTACATATTCGGCCCAGAACAGAGGTAGAATTAGATTGGAGAACTTGTCATATTCCTTGGAGAAACCAGAAAGGTCTTGTATTCTGAGGTTGCTCTGCATCCTTGCCACAGACCGAAACGGAGTTCCAGTCAGCTGGAAATGGAAAATAATGGCTAAACAATGACCCGTCACTTCAGTTTACTCGTCACCACGTGTGATTTTTAAAAGTCCGGAAATTTTCTTAGTATGAAAATATTAGTGCTTCTACTCGACACTAGATGTCGCTACATGAGCGATTTTTAAAATGAACAATCACGTAAGTGGCATTCAATAGTTGCATTAAATAAAAAGCAAAAAAATCGAAGTGCATTATAATAACAATAATTCACAGACACGCAGTCATACAATTTGTAAGTTTTATAACACCCCTCTTTTTTCGAAGGGAATTAAAAATAGCTTACTGGCTCCACGATAGCGTAAGAATTGTGCTTATATCTGTCTGGCTGCAAGCCGGTCACAAAACGGTCATTTTCCACACCTCCCGTGTAGAAGTGGGGGAAGGATATCACCATCGGGAAATCTGTAATTAAAACAAAGTTTTAGTTGCGGCGACCCTAGCGCCATCTGTCATCCAGCAGGTCCAAGCGAGGTTACGTCACTGGGCTTATACTAAGAACTGCTAAATTCGAAGTTCGTATCGTGCCGTCCCGCTCAAGCTAATGTTATTTAATACGAGAGTGAGTGGAACGATACGATACGAACTTCGATTTTCGAATTCCATAATAGTCCCCGGATATTGTAGGAAGTCTTTTCCCAAATCATTATCATTATATCTAAATAACAACATTTTCCAGTAAAACTAGTAGCCGTTTTTGGCGCCATCTGTCATTCAGTAGGAGAACTTGTAGCGACTCCTAGCGCCATCTAGTCCTTGAATATAATAAGTTCTGAGTGATTCCAAACCACGAAGAGAAGTTCTAAAGTCGGTTACATAAATCTTTCAACTATGTAAACCGTTATTTACAAGTTGAGAAGGTACAGTCAGCGGCAGAAGTAGCTATACAACCGAAGCGGTCACAATGATCTGCACAAGCTCTTATGTCTATAACAATAGAGCCGTGCGTAGGTCATTGTGACCGCTTCGGTTGCTTAGCTACTTCTGCTGCTACATGCCCGTTAGTTTCTGTGCGTCTCGCTTCCCCTACAAGACTGACCTCACTCCAGGCGCATTTAACTTTGACACGACCTGAAGCCCAAGCACAAATATTCGAATCCTGAGTACCATGAACGAGTACATTATCGAGAAATTTGTGTGACTTTTAACTTTTAACTTTCCGCACAAAACATAGCCACACAACTATTTTGCGTCAGTGCTGCCTCCTGTGAGTTTGAATAGCGCGAAATGCTGCGCCATATTTGAATATAGCTCGAAAAAGCGCAAGATTTCGCTAGAAAATGTTGACTACGTAACAAAAACCTAAGCCCCCCCCCCCCCATGGACCAAGCGTGGTATTTTGACTAACCCCACCCCCCGTGAGCCAGCGTGGTATTTTGAATACAACACCCCCCCCCCCCCCCCCCCCCAGTAAGAGATCGTGGTATTTTGAATACACTCTCCCCCAGTGACCAAGCGTGGTATTTTGAATATCCCCCCACCCCTCCCCCCCAGTGACCAAGCGTGGTATTTTGAAGCCCCCCCCTCCCTAAGCGGGTCACGTAGTATTAACTTCGCATACTTACTTGCGCTTGGGCGTCTCTATACTCACCGAACGATAACATTGGCACCTGTTCCCACACCATCTATTGTCATCAGCTGTCAAAGGTCACGACTGTGTGTGAGCGTGACAGCTGACCTAGTCAGTGAAGGCTCGCGTAAATAGGTTAGTTGACTATAATTTATGAACATTTTAATTTTTTATTCGAAACTATGAGGCTTAAATTTTTTTTATGTGAGAACCAGTGATGCGAAAAGATCCTCATGTTAGAATCCTGCTTGACCATATAGATCAAGGACCATAAAACCAAGAGGACTGCCAGTCTCTATACTATGTCGCATTCCATTGAAATAATAAGCCTGCTGTAGCTAGTTTTACTACGGAGGGGTCTCTGTACCATTCATTTGGTATGACATTTAGACCTCTGGCTAACGCAATAGCGCCATCTAAATTAGTTTTTTCTCTTAGTTCATAGAAGGCGCTATTGTGTTAGCCAATAGTGAAACTAGCCACAGCAGGCTCATTATTTTACAGGAACGCGACATTGTATAGCCATTGGCAGTCCTCTTGGTTTTATCGTCCTTGATATAGATACATATAATAATAACTAGGTGCTCAGTAAAAAGCCGTGATAGCCTAGTGGTTTGACCTATGACCTCTCAAGAAGAGGGTCGCGGGTTCAAACCCCGGCTGGGAATTTATGTGCGAAATTACATTTGTAATTTATCACGAGCTTTACGGTGAAGGACAACATCTTTAGGAAACCTGCACACTCCTGCGAAGCAATTCAATGGTGTGTGTGTGGGGTTCCCAATTGGGAACTATAGCCCTAGCTCTCTTATTGTGAGAGGAGGCCTGTGCCCAGCAGAGGGACGTAAATGAGGGTACCTTGTATATAGTTTAGAAACTTCAATAGCGCGATAATGTACATGGCTTTATAGTTATGAGTTCGAAGACCAGATGGCGCTAAGAGTCAAGTTCTGCTGGATGACACTGGATACAACTATTGTTTTAACGATCTAGTGGGACTACTACGAAATTCGAAATTCGAGAATCGCTCACTCCCGTATTAAATAATATTAGCGTGAGCGGGACGGCACGATACGAAGTTCGAATTTTGTACTTCGTAATGGGGGGGTAGGGGGTCAGCTGCCCTCCCCTCCCCCGGCTCGGTATATTTTTTATTGAAAGAGGGAGGCAAACGAACAAGCGGGTCACCTGATTGTAAGCGGTCACCGCAATTCATATGAGAACCAGCAACCCCAAAAGAGTCACTAGTCAATTGCCGGTCTTTTAGGAGGAAAAGGGACAGAGAAAAGGGGGGGGGGATCGGACCCCCCGCACTCTCACTGACCAAAAGAAACGCAACATTCGCAATATTCGAAAGCTGCGTCACGTAAAAACGAATAGTAAACGTTATCGAGTTTGCATGACTTTTGGAACAGCGCCCGCCCGTGAACGTATTTGGAACTAAAATTTAGTATGGGGTTTCTCGATCTCGATACGATAACCGTAACGTTACGCAGGATTCGAAAAGTCGTGCTCGACCCTCTGTTGCTTCACGCCGATTTTCTGCGAGAGGGTGGTACTTTGGCCCATTCGTACGTCAGCAAATAGCTGCAGTATGGCTCTCCCACTACAGGTATGAGGTGCTTACTGAAATAACACTTGCTCCCATCGCTGATCCCTGCTGGCAGTGAGGGTTCCGTGTCGTAGCAGTCAGTGCCGTTGGTGACGCGTTCGAAGACACTCTCTGACAGGTTATAGCGGTAGGCTGGCACGCTGTCTACTGTTAGTTCACCTGGGAATACGGGTATGTCGTTAGGAGAAATAACCTAGATACAACATTTTACCTTTTATAACCCCCGACGCAAAAAGAGGGGTATTATAGGTTTGACTGCTGTGTGTGTCTGTGTCTGTCTGTGGCACCATAGCTCTTAAACCGTTTAACCGATTTGAATGCGGTATTTTTGTTTGAAAGCAGGTTTTCTAGCAATGGTTCTTAGATTATATTTGAGCCGTTTTTGTGATATCTCATTTTGAAATGAAAATGTCGGAGGGTTTTTGTGTTGGGGGATAAAAATTCATGAAGTTTGGATCGTTGATTCATATTCATATTCATTTATTGATAGTTAAGTTATCGTCAGACAAAGAGTATAAGGCAATTTTCAACACATCGTTGCATCAATACTTGTAACACTTACTATCGAAATACAACGGCATCAGCTTGCAAACCGTCTTCCTCCAGTAGAGGAGCACATCACTTTTCTTCAAGTGTTGGTGGTACATTACGCCTTCAGTTGAGCCGAAGATGCGGTCTGGGCATTCCTGTGGAGCAATGTAAGGTTAAGACTCGTCAAAACATTAAATTTCAGATTTGTTCGATTCGCTCCCAGAGGAAGGATTCAAGATATACTTATAACTTGTCGTGTTAGTAGGTATGTTAGTATGTACAGGAGAATTCTTGTAAGTGTAATTTAACCAACTTCCAGTTTTCGGATTGCCTTGAAATTTGGTACATGTGTAGAGGAGCTTCAATGAAAATTTATTTATTTTTTATTTATTTATTGCGTTATAATCATGTCGTACATTTAGGTCTTACAAATAAATACTGATTCCAGACATGAACCCTGGTAGGGCACAGCAATTTTTAATGTCTAACTAAAATAACTACTTATAGTGTAAGAGATACAATAAGGAATAATGCAGCCATTAAATGATATTGAATACAATGTCCGAAAGTAAAATACAAAATAAATACATTTTCAATTTCATAGTGACATGTCGTTTAAGAATTCATCTATTGTGTAATAACAGTTTTTAATTAATAATTGTCTTAGCTTCCTTTTAAATATGTCATCTTTCGCCTCTTCCTTTATATGCTCTGGTATTTGGTTCGCTATTTGTATACATCGATAATAAGGTCCATTTTTATACATTGCTAATTTTGACACAGGTATTCTAAATTATTCTCATGTTGCCGTCTTTGCGATTTGACCACCCTTCTCGTAAATAAGTGTGAATTTTTCCTGGCAAAAAGTGCTACTTCTATTATGTATATTGAGGGTAGCGTGAGAATTTTAAGTCTGGTAAAATGTGGGCGGCAGCTATTTGGAACTATGATATTAGGATATTTAGGATGCGGATACATTTCTTCTGCATCACAATGCAATGTGCATGAGATTTCAATGAAGATGGAGCAGGGAGCTAGTGAGAGCAATGTGCAGTAGGTAGAAGCATTAGAAGCGTCTTTATGAGCACTCTGTGTAGGTATATGTCGTTGAACTCGTCTGACAATCAACAGTCAGCAAAAAAAGTTCGTTTTTATTTTTTTTATGGTTAAGTTATATTTCACTATAAGTAATTATGACCACAATAAAGAGACTCTCTCCAGGCAGATGTTATGCCTGAGGACCGAAGTCCGAAGGAAGAGAGTTGGAAGTTGTATTTATGCAACCGACTTGAGAAACATCGTCAGCGCGATTTGGAACAGCACTCAGAAGTACGTTCGATGACTAGATGGCGCTGGGAGTCGCTACAAAGTTCTCCTACTGGATGACAGATGGCGCCAAGGTCGCTTCAAGTATATTATGAATGCTACGTACGTTAGGATCGTATCCAGGTAACTGCGGTTCTCCGTTGAACCGATTTATTTGGAAGAACTTTTCGTGGCCCCATCGCTGTCCAATTGTTACTGTGAGTTTGTCCGTGAAATCAGCGTATATCTGTCGAAAAATAGTCATTAATAGGGTTGTTTACTGATGTCAAAATAAAATAATTTTACATTTTCACTTATCAAACTTCCGAAAATACTCATTACGAAAACAACCGATGCCTCACTTATTACTGCAATTAAAGCTATTTTTTTACTTAATAAAAACTTATACAAGAAGGCAGTTTGATCACTAAAAAATATGACGTCATAGTTCTTAATTCAATACAAAATTCATACTAACGGATCGTTTTGACATTTCATAAAAAGTTGCTGATTTGACTAAGAGGAAACAACCCTATTAAGCATTGCTAAATACGAGCGTCATAGTATTCTGTATTTTAGAATATTTGTATTGTATTGTATTGTATTCTGTGTACGAAACTCTCTATTCCATGTACTTAGTATGTTTTTAGTAGCAGAACGTTTGCTAAGCAAATCTTAAATTTCGCGCTTATAAATCTGTGAGAAGGATCACAATAGAGAGATCTCTCTCTCCAAGCAAATGTTATCCTGGGACCGAAGTCCGAAGGAAAAGAGTTGGAAGTTATTACATTCCGTGACTAGATGGCGCTGGGAGTCGCAACCAGTTCTCCTACTCGATCACAGATGGCGCAAATACTCCATTATTTGTGACTAGTTGGTTTATTGTTTAACGCGTTCGGGTTCACTTTAGCATTCGTCATCTTTTTCTGTCAAACGGTGAATGTCGTACGTTAGTCAAATAAGGCCTCTGGGCATACAAAACACACATGTTAAAAATGTGTTTACATTTGTGTCAAACTTAAATGTACCTGGAATGAAGTCAGCCATTTGTAGGGGAAGCGAGACGTACAGAGACTAACGGTAATGTGGGAACAGCTTGTACAACTTCAGAGGCACATTTACGTTTGAACCGTACTGTAGGTACAGTCAGCAGCAGAAGTAGCTAAGCAACCGAAGCGGTCGCAATGATCTGCACAAGCTCTTTATGTCTATAACAATAGAGCCATGCTTTTTTTTATGAATGTTCCCCGATTACTCGAAGACGGCGGGACCGATTTCAAAAATTATTTCTCTGTTTGAAATGGTATACTTTCTATTTGGTCCCATTGTCACCAAGTCGGGATCTGACGATGGGATCCCAGGGAAATCGAGGGCAACCCTCAAATTTTCAACTATCATGTGTGTCATATATTTTCGAAAGCTGTTTAAGTACGCGTCTGGTAGTCATCATCAAGCGTGTTGATGACGTTATGATGGCAGGTACAACTTTCACTAAATTATTTCTTTGTTTGAAATGGTATAATTTCTATTTGGTCCCATTGTCACCAAGTTGGGATCTGACGATGGGATCCCAGGGAAATCGAGGGCAACCCTCAAATGTTCAAGTATCATGTGTGTCATATATTTTCGAAAGCTATTCAAGTACGCGTCTGGTAGTCATCATCTCGTGCTGATGACGTTATGATGGCAGGTACAACTTTCACTTACTCTAGCCAACATCCCCATGTTGTTGACCGGTACCATCCCAGGCACCAGGGACTTGGAGGTGTCCAGTATCGGTTCCTTGTACTCCCAAAGGTACTCGTAGATGGTTTTCTTTATGAAGAAGTCGCTTCCGTGTGAGCTGGCTATGAAGCGGAAGCCAGTCTGCACCAGGAACGGTGCGTCGTGGAGATAAGAGGCTATGCCCTGGAACAATTAAATTAATAAATTACCTTACAATTACAAAGCACGTACCAACCACCCTCTGGACACCAAATGTCAGGGCGAACGTTTCCGAAACGCATATGCTCATTTGCACCTATAAATCCCTCTAGCCTCGAATCGCGGCTCACTTTCGACCAATGACAACCGAGATGACAAGCTATGAAACAATCACGACGCACTCCCCTGGCCCTCTCGCTGCGGCTTTTTTCGCAATGGCTTTCCAAGTAAATTATAGGAGATGCGGTGTCCAGGGGGGTCGATTTTAGAATCTCACCCCATGACTAAATTCAGTGATTTCAAATAAGTTCGTATTTTTGAATCTCACCGGTGACTAAAATTCTCATGCCTATGGTATCAAGTACGAATGCCCCCACCCACTCGTAAACGAGATCACTGAGTGACTTCTTGACCACTGGCAGTGACAGCTAACCTCAATCTAATATAATTATGTTGACGTGCTTGTCTATGATATAAACGCATATTAGCTGCATGTTAGTAGACAGATATGACTTTCAAAAATAAGGCTTTTGGCAAATAGTGATATCAATGTCATGGGTGAGAATTTAGCCACCAAGTGAGATTCAAAAATCGATCCCCAGAGGGTGGTTGGTCCATGATTACAAGAGATCACAAGATTACAATCTTATCTAATTGCTTCTCATTGGTAGAGAATTACAGATTAGACCTCCATCGGCACTAGCGACCCTAGCGGATTTGACTCGCGATAGCCTGATTGACCGAGCGAGTGAAGCGTCACCGTTTCAGCTAGACAAAAAATACTTTCGTTTAAAATGTCTGGGATGTCCGGCGGTTCTCCTCTACTGGTCGCATTTCTAAACTCGTGAAATTTTGTAAACAGGCATAAGAATAAATAGAGCAGGTTCGATATTAGGTAATTTTAAAGTTTTTTTTCGACAATTCGTCTTAGAGCAGGAAAGGAATGGAGATGTTAACGCGCGATTTCCCCTCTGCCAAATCTCTAACATTAAGTCTGATCAAAATGATCCTGGTCTGTTGATTGTGTGCGTGTTTTTGGCATTTGTGTGATAATTTTGTTTTAGTGTGCGTTTGTAGGAACGTAACAAATTTTGACATGAGCGTGGACGTTGCTGTACGTGTGCGTCCTCGTCCCCATCAAAACGTGGCAGAAAAATTGTAAATGTATAGATAAGCCAAAGGCGCCTCCCGTCTGTCTGCTTTATACAATTCGTTTTTTGGAAATAAAAAAAACAAAAATGGGTTGGCACGGTCTACAGCTTAAGCCACTAGTTGTATAAATAAAGAAACGTGAGAACGTGTTCCTAATAACATAGGAAATTAACACCAAAAACATTACATCACAACACGACGGATTATTGTGTTTGTTGGATTATAAATGAGCAATCATCACACACTGTGCGAAGCGTGATGATATAATCGTCACCTTGACATGTTGCTTCTGCGTATGCGCAAAAAGTTAAGAGATGGGAACTTTACTCTACGAATAGTCACAGTCAGCAGCAAAAACTGCTAAGCAACCAAAGCGGTCACAATTAGACTGGGGGTCGATTTTTGAATCTCACCGGTGACTAAATTGAGTGATTTCTAAAAAGTTTGTATTTTTGAATCTCACCGGTGACTAAATTGAGTGATTTCTAAAAAGTTTGTATTTTTGAATCTCACCGGTGACTAAATTGAGTGATTTCTAAAAAGTTTGTATTTTTGAATCTCGCCGGTGACTAAATTGAGTGATTTCTAAAAAGTTTGTATTTTTGAATCTCACCCTGTGACTAAATTGAGTGATTTCTAAAAAGTTTGTATTTTTGAATCTCACCCTGTGACTAAATTGAGTGATTTCTAAAAAGTTTGTATTTTTGAATCTCACCGGTGACTAAATTGAGTGATTTCTAAAAAGTTTGTATTTTTGAATCTCACCGGTGACTAAATTGAGTGATTTCTAAAAAGTTTGTATTTTTGAATCTCACCCTGTGACTAAATTGAGTGATTTCTAAAAAGTTTGTATTTTTGAATCTCACCCTGTGACTAAATTGAGTGATTTCTAAAAAGTTTGTATTTTTGAATCTCACCGGTGACTAAATTGAGTGATTTCTAAAAAGTTTGTATTCTTGAATCTCACCGGTGACTAAATTGAGTGATTTCTAAAAAGTTTGTATTCTTGAATCTCACCGGTGACTAAATTGAGTGATTTCTAAAAAGTTTGTATTTTTGAATCTCACCGGTGACTAAATTGAGTGATTTCTAAAAAGTTTGTATTCTTGAATCTCACCGGTGACTAAATTGAGTGATTTCTAAAAAGTTTGTATTTTTGAATCTCACCCTGTGACTAAATTGAGTGATTTCTAAAAAGTTTGTATTTTTGAATCTCACCCTGTGACTAAATTCAGTGATTTCTAAAAAGTTTGTATTTTTGAATCTCACCGGTGACTAAATTGAGTGATTTCTAAAAAGTTTGTATTTTTGAATCTCACCGGTGACTAAATTGAGTGATTTCTAAAAAGTTTGTATTTTTGAATCTCACCGGTGACTAAATTGAGTGATTTCTAAAAAGTTTGTATTTTTGAATCTCACCCTGTGACTAAATTGAGTGATTTCTAAAAAGTTTGTATTTTTGAATCTCACCGGTGACTAAATTGAGTGATTTCTAAAAAGTTTGTATTTTTGAATCTCACCGGTGACTAAATTGAGTGATTTCTAAAAAGTTTGTATTTTTGAATCTCACCCTGTGACTAAATTGAGTGATTTCTAAAAAGTTTGTATTTTTGAATCTCACCGGTGACTAAATTGAGTGATTTCTAAAAAGTTTGTATTTTTGAATCTCACCCTGTGACTAAATTGAGTGATTTCTAAAAAGTTTGTATTTTTGAATCTCACCCTGTGACTAAATTCAGTGATTTCTAAAAAGTTTGTATTTTTGAATCTCACCGGTGACTAAAATTCTCATGCCCATGATATGAAATACGATAATGCCCTCACCCAGTCGTAAACGAGACCACTGAGTGACTTCTAGACCACTGGCAGTGAGAGCTAGCCTCAATCGGCTATGTTGACTCGCTTGTCTACAACAGAAAAGCAAATTTAGCTGCATATTAGTAGACGGGTGTGACATTCAAAAATACGGCGTTTGGCAAATAGTGATATCAATGTCATGGGTGAGAATTTAGTCACCAAGTGATATTCAAAAATCGATACCCAGGTAATGAATTTGCCGGGTACCCGGCTGCAGGGTACCTGGCGGTTCAATCTGCCGGGTAGCCTGGTACCTGGCGGTTCAATCTGTCGAGTAGCCGGGTACTTGGCAAAGAAACACCTATGTCGCTCATATTATCCTATACTGCGCAACCTGGCGGCCCGCTACCTGTCTCCACCAAGTAAGTAGCTCAGTATACAGCGAGCGTCTTTTTTCGGAGGCAGGCAACCTCTACGAGAAAAACTTAGTGCAGGAAAGGAACGGAGATGTTAACGCGCGATTTCCCCTCTGCCAAATCTCTAACATTAAGTCTGACCAAAATGATCAGGGACTGTTGATTGTGTGCTTGTTTTTGGCATTTGTGTGATGGTTTTGTTTTAGTGTGCGTTTGTAGGAACGTAACAAATTTTGACAGGAGCGTAGACGTGTGCTGTACGTGTGTGTTCCTCGTCCCCCTCAAAAAGTGGCAGAAAAATTGTAGTGCATAGATAAGCCTGTAGAAGTAACGTTATCGTATCGTAAAACAATATTAAATCTTAGTACCAATTACGCTCCCGACACGAGTGGCGGTGTTCCAAAAAAAAGTTATTTCTCGATAACGTTACGAGGATACGATTCGAATATTCGTGCTCGGGGCACTGTTAAAAACCAGGAAGTTGACATATTATTAATTTGGAATTATAAATTCAAAAAATCTTGTAGGGTGGTTTGCTACGTATCGTGTAGAAAGTTGTATATTTCGCACTAGTGCTTTTTACTTTTCCAAGGCGCTGGCGGCACTCCTCCGCCTCCCTCTCCCTCGGTGCCGGCGGGTGGTGCGGGGCAGCTCATGCCGGCTCACCGCCTCATTGTTATTTTTTTGCAAATGTTTTAAAAAACGTCGTTTGTTACACCACTACACGTGCGGAAGTGTCATTTTCACTCGCCCCGAGTCTTCCAGCGCCGTAGCCAGAGCTGAATGTAAGATAGTGCAGCGGTAATTACAGGTAAGGCCATCGACTTTAAACAGACTTTGGTACATCAATGGGTAGGGCGCAACTAAAATTTTACCTGACCTGAACCTTAGTGAAATAAAACGGATTACTCACGTATATGTATAAGTCGAGTATAGTTCGACACGTATATACGTGAGGGATCCGTTTTTATTCACTAAACAGTTTACTAGTATATTGTCATATTATATTTATCATAATCGATGGTATTTTTTAAGGTAGGGCAAAGGTATTTTAAGGTAGGGCATTGCCCCATAAATCCCTACCCTAGCCACGGCCATGCGAGCCTCGCTTCACGGCTCCGGCCTAGACACCTCGGGACTAGTGCAAAATGACACATTCGCTTTTCGCACTTATATCAAAAAGTACTGTTTCCACATACAATTAAGTACAATACAATTTTGTAGGTATGAACCTACCTAAATAGTTCGTCCATCACGCGAATCGAGTCTCGCAGATTTTTCCCGCTTTTCCCTGAGTGTTTTCATATGTCCAGTGTTAGCTGAGCCTTGCTCCTAAGCAAGATGTAAGCAGTGTGAGGTCATTTTATATTGGTCTTTGACATAACAGACAGACATACAAATTCAAGATTTTCAGATTTATCTAAGTTGTTGTGCTGAGCTACCTTCATAAAAAATTTCAAGTTTTTAGGACCTTTTAGATTTTTGTATCAGATTGTATGGAAACACCTCTTTCTAATGACTGTACGAGTATCTTTTGATTGCATTGACTCAGAAATTGAAATTTTTTAACAGCTTCAAGAGACTACAGGCTTGGAGTATTTTATATTAATTTCAACATGTTGCCGCCACGCATACCAGAGAAAAAGGGTCTTGACAGACAGACAGACAGACGGATAATAATGTGATACTTCTACTATAAGGGCTTCCGTTTATCCTTTTGAGGTACACCTACGATCCTTAAAATTTTGTAGTCGATTAAAAAATACGCGTGTGTTATAATAATTTGTGTTATGATATGAACTGAACTATTTATGGGTCAATGTACGAGCAAGTGTGTTGAAAACATAATCTTATCACTTTCGCCTAACCTGAAACGTTTTCGATACATTTAGAATGACTAAGATCAAACCTTTGTTTGTGTTTTGTTTTTAAAACAATGCCATGTCACAAACACATGCAATAATCGGTACGTGCCTACATGTTAGTGTCAGCTTGTGGCCGATGAAAATAGGTCAAGCAAATTCGTGTTGCTACTGAAATAGCGAAATCTTTTCATTCTGTTCAACGTGAACTGTTTGACAAGATTATATAATAATAGAAGTCAATGCAAACCCCCTCAAAGTCTAAAATAGTTGAGTGTTTCGCCGTTAGTGTATTAGAAGACGTCATATTACTTCTTCTGTCATGGTTAGTGCATTACTGATTTGTAACGCAGCGTAATTCTTCAATAAAAGTGACAAACAGAAACCTTACACATATTCATTTCGGTAAGAATCAAAGGCAGCATATCATTTTGATTCGTTGATTAAACTAATTAGATTTCATTTAACGATAAAGTTAATTACCTATAAATTGATTTCAGGTCGGCCTGTGAAATCGCATTATATTTCGTAGCCATGAAGACTGCTGTGTTTCTCGGGTTGTTGTACTTTGTGTACCGTGATGCCTCGGTGGTGGGGTCTCGGGAGGAGGTACTGACCGATAGGCCGATCATAGGTATACTGGCTCAGGAGCAGTCTTACTACCTCCACACTAAGTACCCCGATGAAAATTATACAAGCTACATCGCTGCGTCATATGTGAAAGATGTGGAGGCTTCCGGGGCGAGAGTCGTACCGATCATGTGAGTTAATAGTGCTTTTTGAAACGAGTGCGGAAAGTATGTCATTTTGCACGAGGCCTGAGATGTTTTGGAACGAGCCAGGCAAGGGTCGAGACTCAGGACGAGTGAAAATGAGACTTGCGCACGTGTGCCAAACGACCCTTTTTAATATAGGTAATTAGTCACGCGCGCGCGGCCCTATCATCACCCGCCGGCGCCTGCGGTGAGGCAACGCACGCGCGCACCCACCGGCGCCTTGGAAAAGTAGAAAGCACTAGTGCGAAAAATCCCACTTTCCGCACAATAACTAAGTACATCAAAAAGTAACACGTTTTGAGAAACTGTATTAAAATAAATTTTTTAATGCACATCTAAATTCTTTGATGGAGTCTTTTTGTTTTAGGATCGGGAGGCCTAGAAATTACTATGAAGACATTATGGAGAGACTGAATGGGTAAGTGAAGTGGAAAAGGTCTTACAATTTTGTTCAAGTCAGGTTCGGTATTAAGTTAAATGGGGGTTTTAAGCCTCATTGTTTCTGAATTAGGTACAATGAAAAACGAAAAAAAAAATGTAAAATCCGACTCATGTAGAGTCCGACTCGGTCTATTGTGTTCTTGTCATAGCCGATTTTTAACAGACTTCAAAAAGGGAGGAGGTTCTATGTTCCGCTGTACTGTTATTTATTTTCGTAATGAGGGCTATCGCGCGTCAACTCAAACTTAGTAGTCAAAACAACTAAAATGTATGATTTTTTCGCCTTTTTATATCCGCGGATGCGAGTCAACTGATTCCTGTTCCCCACCAATGAGCCAACTGACCTATGATTCGTGTAGAACATAAAGCAGACAGACGGGAGGCGTATTTGGCTTATATCTATGCACTACAATTTTTCTACCACTTTTTGAGGGGGACGAGGAACACACACGTACAGCACACGTCTACGCTCATGTCAAAGTTTGTTACGTTCCTACAAACTCACACTAAAACAAAACTGTCACACGAATGCCGAAAACACGCACACAATCAATAGACCCTGATCATTTTGGCCAGACTTAATGCTAGAGTTTTGGCAGAGGCACAGGCGCGACACTGCCGCGCCGTGGCGACCGCCGATCGCCTTTCCATACCCCGCGCGACCCGCGCTCACCCCCGCTCACGTTCCGAAACGCACACAGCCGCGAGGTCGTTTACTGCACACATGCGTCAGTGTCGTTTCTTGTTACGTTAGTGTATATATTCTTTGGCAGAGGGGAAATCGTGCGTTAACATGTCCATTCCTTTCCTGCTCTAAGATGTAATAACAGATAGGTCTCACTCGTGACTAGCCATCATAGCGGATCTTTGACTAGCGATAGCCCATTCTTGTCAATCCAAGCTGTTGTTTCTAGCGTCCTCATCCCTGGCGGCGCGACCTACTTCAACCAGTCCGACGGCTACGCTGACGCCGGCCAGCACATCTACGAGATAGCCATGGAGATGAATAACGCCGGCGACTACTTTCCGATCTTCGGGACCTGTCTCGGCTTCGAGCTGCTCATTATCCTGGCTTCGGGGAGGGGGGAGGACGAGAACAGGATCACTTGCTATTCTTATGATAACATGCCCTTGGATTTTGTTAGCGGTAAGTGTTTTTAAACCACGACGCAAGAGGGGTGTTGTAAGTTTGACCTGTGTATTTGTGTCTTTCACTTTTATTAGCCCTCGACACAAAAAGAGGCGTGTTATAAGTTTGACCTGTATAAGAGTGTATCTGTGCATCTGTCTATCTGTGGTAACGTAGCTTCAAAGTCTAAACGGATGAACGAATTTCGACGCGGCTCTTTCTAATCGAAACCTAGTTTAAATCGAGATGGCTCTTCTTTAGCTAAGTTTTTGAGATATTGAACTCTTAAATGAAAACGTCGGGGTTTTCAACTTTTCCAAGTTTTTTTTATTATTTGTTACAGACTTTCGCGACAGCAAGATGTTCGCCGGAGCTTCGGATGAAATAGTCCACTTGCTGGCTACAGAAGACGTGACTGTCAACGCGCATCAGTTCTGTATCGTTGACGATGTAAGTATAAGGTTTATCCAGTCTGGCTAGCACGACTGGCCGCGACTTTATATTACCCGTCCCGTTGCATTCTGAGTGACAGTAAAGGACGGGCAGTTGCTCTCGCGCGAGATAAAAGTCTCACTGTGAGTTGTGTTAGACGTACAGGGACATCAACCATGTCGCGGCCCTTAGGCAAAGCACGTCTTGGAGCCACAGAACTATATCCAGACAGAACGAAAGAGTTGAGTACAGACGCCCCTAGAGCAGCCACAGTCGTATTCTAAGATGACGAAGATGCGGGCAACAGCTAATAGTCTATTTACTAGTGGCTCTGTGAGCTGTAGACCTCGCGACCTCATTTTGGAACTCCTTTTTAGGGTTCCGTACCTCAAAAGGAAAAAACGGAACCCTTATAGGATCACTTTGTTGTCCGTCTGTCTGTCTGTCTGTATATCTGTCAAGACCCTTTTTCACTGGAACGCGTATAGGTAGCATGCTGAAATTAATCGAATACTCAAGCCTGCGGTCCCTTGAAGCTGTGAAAAAATCAACCTTCTAAGTCAACGCAATCAAAAATACAGGGCATTAAAAAGGCTATTTCCATATAAATTGCCGAATTCCGAAAACCTAAAGGGTACTTCCAGTTGTCCTAAAAACTTGAAATTTGGTATGAAGATAGCTCTTATAGCACAACCACTCGGAAAATTTTCAAAATCTAATTTTTTTATGTCTCTCTGTAGATTTCGCAGTCCAATATAAGTTGACCCCATCCCACCCCAAGCAGGGCTCTGCTAACACTGGACTTCTTAAAACACTGGGGAAAAGCGTTAAAATCTTTCTACAGAACCCTCGTGCGCGATTCCGACTCGCACTTGGTCGGTTTTTTAGTTTATCGAAAATTATCACAAAATTTATCAAATTTGCTCACGAAATTTCAGGAGAATCGGTTGAGAAATGCGACCAGTAGAGGAAAATAGCAGGACACACAATCTGAAACAGAGATGTTTCGCTCACTTCGTTCGCTAGGTCATTAGGTCTGTCTTAATTCCAGAACCTGAAATCGCACAAACTGACGGACGATTGGAGAGTAACGTCGTACAGTGATGACTCTTATGGCGTCCAGTTTATTGCTAGCATCGAGCACAGCAAGTAAGGAATACATCATTATTTATTTCGGTTTGTAACCAAGTAAGTAAACATCATCATTATCACCAGCTGTGTTCCACGTCCCACTGGTGGGCACAGGACTCCTCTTAGAATGAGAGGGCTTGAGCCATAGTTCCCAAGCGGGCCCAGAGCGGATTGGGAAGTTCACATCACACACAGCATTGAATTTCTTCGTACCTAGGTTTCCTTCACCGAAAAGCTCGTGATAAATTACAAACGTAACTTTGCACATAATTTCCGAAAATTTCGAGCATACGACTGCTTCAGAGGCGAGTAGCTCAAACAACTAGCTATCACGGCTTTTTTGAGAGGTTGTACTAAGTATGATGCGTGTTTTAACTGCGTCGAAATATCGAGAGCGAGTTGAAAGTGAAGCTGAGCACGTTAGGCAATAAGACTATTTTATAGGATTTGATGAGCTTCCGATATTTCAACGCAGTTGAAATGATGCGTAGACCGGGCTCGTTTACCCGCATTCTTACGAGACGACTGCATGCACTGCCACTAGGACGTACCGATCGTCATCTAACCGCTAATCATATAGAGCTGTTCTTCTAATTTGACCTTTACAATTTCAGATACCCCTTCTACGGCGTGCAATTCCACCCAGAGAAGAGCGCTTTTGAGTGGAAAGCTTCCAAGAACTACCCTTCAAACCGCAATGCAGTGAAAGCTAACCGCTACTTCATGGATTTCTTCGTCGACGAATGCCGAAAGAGTTCGCATGCTTTCGCGACAGCAGTTGAGGAGAATGAGTACGTGATATATAACCATGCGCCTCATTTCACTGGGGTGCTGGGCAGTGCCTACCACCAGTGTTACCTGTTCGAGCCCCGAGGGACCACTCTGGCCAAAGCGTTAAGGCTGCACGACGATTAGAAGTTACTAGTAGTTACTAAGATGAAGCTGATTGCAATGTTGTAGAATAAAGTTGTTGAATTTTTGAGGTAGTTTCTTTTCTACAGTTTTGGGTTCTGTAGCCTTATAGTTTCGTCATGTTCGTCTGTCTGTCTGCCTGTCTGTCTGCGGCTTAGCTCAGAGACCACACGCAACAAGCAAGTCTAGCGTTGCTCTCCTGTGGTTAACATTGTCAGTAATCAGAAGCTTCATAGATGTGCAATGTGTCAGGGTTGACTTCATAGCGGCGGAGTACTGTAGTAATAGAATGCTGTTTACTTACCAGCAACGCCAAATTGGGTACAATGATGGTCGCGTTCAGGTTCAAATGGTTCTCCTCGGGAAGGTATATGGTGTACCGCTTGGCGACGTACGTTAGTGTGCTGTTCTCGTTGAATCTGACGTTTGAGTGGAGAAGCTTCTCTCTGGAACAGAAACATCTTTGACATCTTTTTATAAGGGATGTTGCGGATGCAGATTTTTTGACATCCGCGGATGCGGATGCGGATATTTTAAGGCTGAAATCCGCAGATGCAGATGCGGATGCTAATGTCAGGTTAGATACATAAAAAGGCAAAAAAAACATACTTTTTTGTCGTTTTTGAACGACTTCAACAAAAGGAGGAGGTTCTCAATTCGTCGGGACTTTTTTTATTACACAATAGACACACAAAACAATCAGGTCGGTTCTTGTTACCAACATAGGCGAGGGCGGTCGATCGGCGAATCACAGAAACGAAATGAACATTCCTATTGGTTAATGGTGATAGATACCCTATCCCGTGCGTCGCACGCGCCGCCGCTAAGCCGTTCCTGTGAGGGCTTGCTCAACATCCACATCCGGATAAGCTCCGCATTTGTTTTGTTGCGGATGCGAATGTGAATATCCGCAACACCCCCGCTTCTCATCTAATTTCGAATTTACGCTTTTATTTATAAGTTCAATGTCTCAAAACGGCAGAACCGATTTTGATGAAACTTAGCTAAGAATCATCTCGATTAAACTAGCATTCGATAAAAAAACCGGCCAAGTGCGAGTCGGACTCGCTCACGGGGGTCCCGTGGAAAGATTTTACCGCTTTTCCCCAGTGTTTTAAAAAGTCCGGTGTTAGCAGAGCCCTGCTATTAAGCAAAATGTACGCAGTGTGGGGTCAACTTATATTGGTTTGCGAAATCTACAGACAGGCATAAAAATGTAAGATTTTGAGACTTTTTTGAGTGGTTGTGCTATAAGAGCTACCTACATACCAAATTTCAAGTTTCGAGGACAACTGGAAGTACCCTTTAGGATTTTGGATTTCAGCAATTTGTATGGAAATAGCTCTTTTAATGACTGTATCTTTTGATTGCATTGACTTAGAAGGTTAATTTTTTCACAGCTTCAAGGGACCGCAGGTTTGAGTATTTGATATTAATTTCAGCACGCTACCTCCACGCGTTCCAGAGAAAAAGGGTCTTGACATACAGACAGACAGACGGACAACAAAGTGATCCTATAAGGAGTCTGTTTTTTTCCTTTTGAAGTACGGAACCCTAAAAACTGCATCGAAATCGGTCCATCCGTTTGGGAGCTATGATGCCATAGACAGATACAAAGATACACCCATATACGCAAAAGTCAAACTTATAACACCCCTCTTTTTGGGTCGAGGGTTAGAAAGGCTAATACTGATGATTATATTATATTACATATTTTAATAAACTCACCGAAATATGAATATTGAATATATTTTACATTGGTAGTTTAACTACCAACTCTGGTGTAAGGGTGAGCACGCGACCCGGAGTGTCGAGGTTCCGGGTTCGATTCCCGGGGTTTTTTTTCTGGTTTTTTTCTGTGTATTCATGTTTCAGTGAGTTTATTTTAAAATACATAATTGATATTCACGGGAAAACCGTAAAACATGTATGTCGGGCTAAACTCGACTTATATACGTGAGTGATCCGTTTTTATTTCACTATGATTGAGTGTCACGGTAGTTTCATGTTAAAACCGTAAAAATAAAAAAATAGAGAAAAAAACACGAAAAGATTTTCCAATTGATATCATAATACTGATGACGACAACTAGATGGCGCTCACAAGTAAACGACGGGCCCCAACTCCTGCACATTCAGCTTGGCGTCGAGCCCCTGGATGTACCGGTCGTGGTTGGTCACGTTGAACACGTAGACGCGCAGGCGCACCTCGTCCGGGGGGTCTGCCCACCAGTCGTAGGGGGGGAAGCCTTGAAACAGAAACGATAAGTTACTATTTCATCACACTTGCTCGTAAAGCGTCGTATTATACGCAGGTATACTGAAGGACAACGGCCTAAATTATTCCTACGGGAGTAATAGGTTAATTTGTAATTTTCCCAAGGGAGTAATGAGTTTACTTTTAAAAAATATGGCGTTCACTCGTAGGTAAGTAGGTATAATATGTCATTCCACACTAAGGAGGTTTTAAATCAAACATGGTTTTTTACGTTTTCTACAAATAAGTATTACTTAATTTAAACGTTATTATTGTGTTTTAAAACTATTTGAGTTTACTTTGCAATTATTTCAGTGAATTTTATTTTGAAAACGATAAAAACTGGCTGTATGGATGGGCTTTCGTATTTCCAGTTTCTAAACGCGTTTTTTATCATTATCTGTGGAAGTACTGGAAGTCTGAAGTCTCCATTGAAAAAAGTTGACAATCTCAAAACTATTATTTGTTGCCGACTGCTGAGTTTATATTTATAATCGTATATACTTAATCTAATATTTACGGAGGTACTGCCTGTACTTAGTAAAATATGTCTTCTGTATGTGAAGGCCAAACTTTTAATAAATAGATTTTTCGCCTTTTGTTGTATATATTTATTTCCTCGCAAATGTGATGAAAAACATTGTGTGTATCACGGGCAGTAAGGGTATTACAAACTCAAGTCATTAAAAGCCCTCCGCCTTCGGCGTCGGCCTTCTAATAGACTTTCGTTAGTAATACCCTTCTTACCACCCTTCATGCACAATGTACTATTATATTCATATTCATATTAATTTCATTCATATTCATATTAATTTCGTTCATATTCATATTTATTTATTGCAAACCATGGTACAGTATAGATGTTATAGCGTGACACACATTGTTTCACATGGACCCTGGTAGGGCACAGCACATTATGAGTTTTAAATAACATATTTTTAAACAGACTAATCATTGTAGACACTTGTCTTATCATCCTATACTAGGTTCTATTTAAATTAGTTTTGCAAATTCCTGGGTAATATTATTAATACAATTCCATGTTGGTTGATTGATGTAAAATGATGTCTATTTAGAATGTCAAAGTGTTAAAAAAAATCGGTTAAGATTAGGTACTTAGTTATGACTGCTTAAGCATAAAAAAAAATAAACAGAATTAATGTTAACAAGTGTACATCAAATCGAAATGAAATAAAATCAATTTTCAATTTTAAAATCTTCAAATCAAAATACAAAATACATTAAATTAGATTAAATTAAATAAGATTAAATTGGATTAGGTTAGATGGTGCCTGTAACTGTGTCACCAAAGAAATCCTTTACAATACAATACAACACAATAACTCTTTATTAAACACCACATAACAGTCAAGACAAGAAATAAGGCACAAAGAAAATACAAGGTAGCAATGGGCGGTCTTATCGCTACAGAGCGATCTCTACCAGGCAACCATACCTTTAAGGTGTAATAACATTTTTTAATTAGAAAATCTTTCAACGTTTTATTGAACAGCCTGTCTTTTGTTTGGGTTTTAATGTCGTTGTTAAGATGATTATATATCTTTACTGCCGAGACGTTTGGACTTTTTTTATGGTTTTATTACATTATTATAAGAGTTACAAAATCGCTTGGTCGATGCAACTTGTGA
The DNA here is from genome assembly GCA_963691665.1 of Clepsis dumicolana. Classification (NCBI taxonomy): domain Eukaryota; kingdom Metazoa; phylum Arthropoda; class Insecta; order Lepidoptera; family Tortricidae; genus Clepsis; species Clepsis dumicolana. Next base: position 4,513,793 of record OY829533.1, on the reverse strand, counting down.
CCAAAGGGCTGGCAGTTTTCTCTCTCAAAGAATCGGCATCGCTATTCAGCGAGGCAACGCTGCCAGCCTTTTGGGCACTATGCCACGGGGGCCTTATTTAGATTTAATTTTGTTTTAAGTTGTAGTTTATTTAGTTTAAGCTTAGATTTAATGTCATTGTAAATTGCTTTTATTATGTAAATACAGTATTTCTATTAAATTTGTGGGTCATTAGATCATGAACTTATATTATAAGTACTTATCAGTATAAGTATCAGGGAGCCGATTTTTGAATCCCACTTGGTGACTAAATTCTCACCCATGACATTGATATCACTATATTCCAAAAGCCTTATTTTTGAATGTCATACCCGTCTACTAACTTTTTTTTATACGAAGAGGAAGGCAAACGACCAAGTGGGTCACCTGGTGGTAAGTGATCACCACTGCCCATAGACACCTGCAACCCCGGAGAGTTTGCAGATGCGTTGCCACCTAGGGAGCTAAGATGAAATGCCTCTTGTGCCCGTAATTACACCGGCTGTCTTACTCTCCACAACAGAACACAACAGTGCAAACACTGCTGCTTAGCGGCAGGATTAGCGAGTAAGATGGTGGTAGCGATCCGGACGGACCTCGCGCAAGGTCTTACCACCCGCAAAACATGCAGCTAATTTGCGTTTCTGTCATAGACATAGCGGATTGAGGTTAGCTCTGTCACTGCCAGTGTTCAAGGAGACACTCAGTGATCATATTTACGAGTGGGCGGGGGCATTCGTATTTTTGATGTCATTCACCGGGTGAGGTTCAAAAATCGACCCCTGAGATAAGTAATCTAAAGACTGCCAATCTCCATTCCATACTAACTTGTGTAGCTCCGAAATATAAGGTTCACTAGATGGCGTTGTTTAGCCGGGGTATTACTCGCCATGCTAAACAACGCCATCTAGTGAACCATATGTTTCGGAGCTACGCAAGTCTTTGTAATAACTTGTCTCTGGTAGCAAGTATAAAGGCAGTTTGCGTTTCGTTATCGGCGAAGGAAGGACTACGGATGGTATCCATTCATTTGGCCAATTAGAAAAGTTGAAAAACCACCGACATTGTCATTTCAAAGTTGAATATTTCAAAAACGGGTGAACCGATTTTAATGAAACTTAACTAAGAACCATCCCGATTAAACTAGCGGCACGTATCAACAGCAAACAATTCTCATAGTATTTGACACTTTAACGCAAACGTTTAGCACCTAGTGTAATCAACGACTGAATTACTATGGGCCAATTGGCGACGTTTTTTTTACTGTTGATTACATTAGATGCTCTGTGGGTAGAGTACGACTTTTCGTCACGTAAAATCGAATAGTAAAACGTTGTCGAGTTTGTATGATTTTTGGAACAGCGCCCGCCCGTGAGCGATTTCGAACTAAAATTTAGTATGAGGTTTCTCGATCTCGATGCGATAAACGTTACGCAGCATTCGTAAAGTCGCGCTCGACCCTCTGTACTCATTCGCGTATCACACACAACAGTATTCAATAGTTGCCACTGTACCTGGCCTCATGTTGAGTTTCTCCCACAGCATGAAGTCTACTGGGGTGAAGATGCATCCCCCTATGGAGATGATGAGCAGGAGCACCCCCCACACACATTGAGCTACTGGACCTGCAACAAACGGGCAAGGGGGTCACGTGATAGACTACAGCAACAGCAGAGGGAGGGATTGCAGATGAGAGAGGGTCATCGTTGGTCAGTTTTTGTCAGCTGTTTTTGAGGTATTGAACTTTCAAATGACAATGTCAGGGGTCTTTCAACTTTTCTAAGTTGGTTATTCTGTAGGAGCTGGGTAGTGCTTATGCACTCTAGTAACACACTTGCAGGAAAGGAATGGAGACGTTAACGCGCGATTTCCCCTCTGCCAAATCTCTAACATTATAAGTTTGATCACAATGATCAGGGTCTGTTGATTGTGTGCGTGCTTTTGGCATTTGTGTGACAGTTTTGTTTTAGTGTGCGTTTGTAGGAACGTAACAAATTTTGACAGCAGCGTAGACGTGTGCTGTACGTGTGTGTTCCTCGTCCCCATCAAAAAGTGGCAGAAAAATTGTAGTGCATAGATAAGCCAAGGCGCCTGTCTGTCTGCTTTATGGTAACACATAATCTTTGCCGAAGGCCATCTGACAAGCGACGTGCATCCATAAACACATAGGAAGCTTGAATTACTACGGAGAACGCTTAAATGTTTGTTATTCGTGTGTCAAAAAACAATTGCGCCGCGGCCGCTCCCGCGGCGGTTCCGTATTATTGGACGATGTCATTAAAAAAGTTTTTGCTGTCTCTACTTGTATTGTCATCAACCTTACATATCCATACCAAATTTTAAGTCAGTAATACATAATTTTTTTTGTCTATTAGTTGTCTATTAGATTTTTTTAAAAAGAAAAAAAAAAAGAAATGTTCAGTAATGAATCGATCTTCGTAAAATTTCGTGATCAGTATCGATATAGAAGCTTTTTGTCGATCGTTTTTGGATTCCTTTTTTAAGAAAAACAAACCAAAATTTTGGAAAATGAGGTTGCGACTTCAGCTCAGAAACACTAGTTTATAAGTAACAGTTTCATAAACTACCATTACAGTGTCAGTAAACCCTTCGTGTGCAAGTTGCACCATCTTATGTATAGTATATGGCCATCAAAGGTTTTCCACGATTACCAAAGGCCCCAAAAAAGCTTCAATTCGTTACGGTACTAAGCCGTTTAACCGCCAGTTCAAAACTCAATGGTTCCATCAAACAATTATTCGTTAATGTGGCATTGCATTTTTTCGGCACCTCTGCTAACAGTGGCTATGGAAATATGAAGATTTGGACTTGACCTCATTCTGGTCCGACTGTATTTATAAGGGTCATGTCTCAATGGAACCTTTCAGATTATTTGTTCTGTGCTTTCAGCATCCTGCAAGTGTCTATCATCATTGTTTTACATCCCACTGCTGATAACAGGTCTCCTCTCAGGATGAGAGGGCTTGGGTTTAGTTCCTACGCGGGTAATTGGGAACTACAAACACCATTGAATTTCTTCGTAGTGTGCGTCCCTCACGATGTTTTCCTTCGCCGAAAAGCTTAATGATAAATTACAAATGTGTTCGTACATAAATTCCGATAAGCTCAGAGGTGCGAACGACCCTCTGCTTGACCACTATGCTATCACGAGGTCATCACTCATCAGGTGACCCAAAGGTGGGCGTTTCGCGGTCAACGAGTGGACATCGAATTGTCAACGAATTGTAGAGAAATCTGAGCGTCTCGTGTATTCGAACTAATCGACGAACAAAAAATACGTCTCGAATGACTACTTAGTATGACAATTGCTTGTTGTCGATACGATAGTTATTACTAGTGAATAATAATAACAATAATAAATGTCTTTATTTAGGCATTAAGTGAACCCATACAATTAATACATTACAATAACCAATTATTAAATTAAATCAAATTAAATTAAATTAAGAATTAGAAATTAAATTAAATTCAGTTAAGTTAACCCAAATAATCGGGCCTATATACGGGTAGAATCGAGACGACCGGATAGCCTAGTGGTTAGAGACCCTGACTATGAAGCTTGAGGTCCCGGGTTCAAATCCCGGTCGGGGCAGATGTTTGTATGATGAATACGAATGTTTGTTCTCGGGTCTTGGATGTTTAATATGTATATAAGTATGTATTGTTAGACGGAAAAACTACCGATTGAAGACATCACTAATATTGGAACGCTTGGGGCACATCCCTAGTGTGTTTGGACGTTTTTGGAGTAGTTGCCGGCAATCACGTGTTCCGTGTTATTGTGCTCTCGATGTTTATTAATTTGTTTTCCGATTTGAATAAATATCTGTAAAGGACGTTTTGTGTTTATTAGATTCAGAAGTGGGATAACTCTCACGTGCATAAACAATAAATTGCGTGGTTTGTGTGGTTTTTGTAAAACAAACAACGTGCATGAACACCGATTGCATTTTGGTGGTGGAAATGTTCGAAAACATAGTTTTACATTGCAAAAGGATGCTCTTAGTTCTTAATATACCTATACTAACCCTATTCAGTGGATAATTCATAAGAATATGTTTTCGCGATATATTTCATGTGAAAATTGTGTGAAGTGTTTAACGGACAAGTTCCAACTTGCTTGTGGGTGAATGTTCCTTGGTTTTGGGCGAGCAAACCAAGCCACGGTAGCACATCCATCTTGGCGGAAGAGCATTGAGTGCGAGGAATGCACAGTGCATGCAACTGCGTCTCCTTGCAATTTCCAAGTATACTCCGGCTAACTGGTGAGCTGTATCAGTTCTTGACTTTCATGCTTACATCTTATTGACATTGGTGGTGCTCAGATATACTTCTTTAAGTGTAAATAGACTATATTTGTTCATATGAGACAATTTATGGGAAATTTCCTCTAAACTAAAACAATTTTTAGTCTATTGTAGAAACTTGATTCTAATTTTAAGGGGAAACTGAGTATTTTATTGACAATTTATTAATAGCCTATATAAAGACAGAGGTACTGTTACTGTTAATTATAAACTACTTGGTTTACAACCTGTTTCACAATATAATCTATACATAATGGGTCGGTCAAAACATAAGAAGCGGTCTCGCAGTACCTCAAGTTCATCTTCTTCTTCCGAACAAGTTAGGAAAAAGTATAAGAAGGACTTGGACCATAAAGATAGGCGTATAGAGGCTTTAGAGGGGTTGATTAAGGAATTGAGAAGGACAAGGACCTATCACAATAAGCAAACTACACCGCCACCACCGACGCAGCCACCTGTAGTGGTGCCACCATTCACTCCTATTGAAGTAAACTCAAGGCCGTAATTCGTTATGTCGGTCGCAGTGATTTTATTCCCGAATTTAACCCTCAAACCACCTCCGTCTCCATTGAACATTGGATCCGCAATTTAGAAAGTACATCTAAAATGCATGGGTGGGATGAGCGTACCCTAATCTGTAATTGTACATCTAAATTGACTGAATATGCCAAGGGCTGGTATGAACAACAGGCATCATATGAAATAAGTTGGACTGAGTGGAAGGAAAAGCTGATAAAAGCATTTCCATTTACTAAAAACAAGTTGTCACAAATAAGGGAATTAGTTAACCGAGTGAGAAAGCCAAATGAAGACCCTATAGGGTTTTATTATAATAAACTGGGAATAGGAATGTCTTGTCAGTTGAGTGATGAAGTTATTACCGAAGCTGTCATCGGAACGCTTGGTAACCAATTGTTAGAGGTTGGTGCAAAATCAGCTGGGTGCCGTGATACCAGCTCATTACTGCAATACTTAGCTAGTATTAACACCTCAGATGCTTCTGTAGATCAAAATCAACCTGAAACTTCTTCAAAAACTGAACAAGGACCAAATAAAGTAACAAAATGTTTCTCATGTGGCAAACCAGGTCATAAAGCTAGTAGGTGTCGCAAAAACAAGAATAGCAACATGCATAAAAATAAGGAAAATAAAAAGTGCACATTTTGTGAAAAACCTGGCCACACTGAAGCAGAGTGTTACAAAAAGAAAAACAGTAATAAGCACTGTTCTTTCTGTGACATAGATGGTCACACTTTAGATGAGTGCAGAAAGAAATCGAAAACAGGCCCTCAGAACCGTATTGTGCGAAAGGTTCAGGCTGTTTGCTGTGAGTCTTCAGACAAAAAGTATTTTAAAACTGTGTTGATTAATGGGAATCCTGCGAATGCGTTTATCGATTTTGGTAGCTCATGTAATACCATGAAACAAAGCTTCTGCGAGAAACAACACTTACAGTTGATGCCCAGTGATGAAATTGTAATAAAGGGGTATGGAGACGCTTTAGTAACACCATTGGGATCTACATCAGCTTCACTTGTTGTAGACGGTGTTGGAAAAATAAATAAATTTTATGTTGTCCCCAATGATATTCAAGAAATGGATGTTTTAATTGGACAAACATTTACTGAATCGCCAAATGTGGTTGTGGTAAAGACCCCCACTGAGCTTAATATTTATGAGAACGAGATGGCTTTCCAAGTGGCTGAGTTGTGTGAAACTTTTGGAAAAGTATGTTTGTATCCTCAAGGTGATGTAAAGCTTACTCCCGGACTCAACAAAGTTTTAGCAAAATCAGATCCTGTTGTCAATGGAGTGATGAGTATCAAGCAGAGTGAACAAAGGAAACCATTGTTTGAAAAAGATGTCTTAAGTGACAGTGTGGATTCATCAGATGGTCATGTTGTTATAAAACTAATTAATAGGACCAATGACATCATAGAACTGAAAGAGAAAGACTGTATTGCAAGAGCAGAATTACGAGATCAGGTTTTAGACAAATTTAAGGTGGGTGAACACTTAAATGAAGATCAAAAGGGAGTTTTGGAAGAACTATTGACTCGATATGATCACTGTTTTTCTGGTGATGGAATGGCTTTGGGAAATTGTAGCGTTGAGATGAGCATTAAGTTGACGGAAGAAAAAATAATTAACTATAAACCATACCGAATTTCCTTCCATGAGAGAGAGATTGTAAGAAACATTATTGCTGAACTGCTCACGGCTGGGATTATTGAAAAATCCAAATCAGCTTTCGCTAGCCCTGTTATCATTGTCAAGAAAAAGGATGGAGGGTCTCGGTTATGTGTTGACTATAGAGCCTTAAATAAAATAACCGAGAAGGAACGATACCCTCTTCCAGTCATACAAGACTTATTGGACCGGTTAGTGGGCCAAACAGTATTCTGTTGTTTGGATTTGGCCAACGGATACCACCAAATCAAGATTGCAGAGAGCTCAAGACCACTTACTGGGTTTGTTACGCCAGATGGCCACTACCAGTATAAGATGATGAGTTTTGGACTCTGCAATGCCCCAGCAGTGTTTCAGCGGGCCATGAACGAAATACTCGAGCCGGTGATTCATGATTGCGCTGAAGTTTATATTGATGATGTCATAGTATGGGGAAAGGACACAGAAGAGTGTCTTTCTAATTTAGAGAAGGTACTGTCCTTGATTGAAAATGCAGGGGTAAAACTGAAGAAAAGTAAATGTTCATTTCTCACTCAAAGCGTTGAATATTTAGGCCACGAAATATCAGGTGGCGAAATAAGACCCTCAAATCACAAAATAACAGTTGTTTCCAAGTTTAGAACACCCACAAATGTTCACGAGCTGCGGCAGTTCCTCGGACTAGCTAGCTATTTTCGCAAATTTATAAAAGGGTTTGCGAGTATAGCACGACCACTTACCTTACTCACTAAGAAGACTGTGGAGTGGCGTTGGGGAGCTGAGCAGGATCAAGCTTCACAGACTTTAAAGGACATACTCACGTCAGATCCTGTTTTAGCAATATATCATCCGGAGAGAGAAACTCAAGTACACACCGATGCATCAAAAGCAGGACTTGGCGGAGTACTCCTCCAACGACAATCAAATGGCGAGATGAAGGTTGTAGCCTATGCCAGTCGGCAAACTACAGCTACAGAGCTTCGAATTGGAGGCTCTGGCTGTGGTCTTCGCTATCCAACGATTTAAAGTGTATCTTTCTGGGATCAACTTTCGAGTCGTGACTGATTGTTCGGCTTTACGGATGGCTTGGTTAAAAAGAGATTTGTCTCCACGGATCGCTCGCTGGTGGCTCGATTTGCAAGAATATAATTTTGAGGTTGACCATCGACCTGGAAGTTCCATGGCGCACGTTGACGCCCTTAGCCGAAACCCTGTGACTGTACACCACATACAAGAAAAGGAATTGATTGATGCGCTACAAGAAGGTGATAAAGAAATTCAGTCATTACTTCTGAATTTAAAACTGGAACGGGATGCTAATAAGAAAAAGAGAAATGGTCTGAACAAGGATTACAAAGTTGTAGATGGTAAATTGTGTCGTGTAGTACAAAATGAGTTTAAGCCAGTTTTACCTAAAGGTGCGCGATTTCATATCCTGAAGATATACCATGATGAGCACGGGCATTTGGGAACAGAAAAGTGTCTTGAAGCAATACAGGCTAAATATTGGTTCCCTAAAATGAGGAAGTATGTAACAAAATATGTTGCGAGCTGCATTGGGTGTCAATTTGCGAAGAAGCCTACCGGAAAGCAACCTGGTTTATTGCATCCAATTCCGAAGGTAGCTGTGCCATTTCACACCCTACATGTCGACCATCTAGGACCATTTTGTAAGAGTAACGGCAAGACATACGTTTTTGCGATTGTGGATGGCTTCACAAAGTTCGTGTGGCTGGAAGCAGTTGCTACAGCAAATTCTAAGGGGGCCATGACTGCGTTAATTAAACTCTGCCAGGTATTTGGATATCCGGAAAGAATCATAAGTGACCGAGGTACAGCATTTACCAGCAAGGAATTTGAACAGTTTTGCGCAAACCATAGTATCAAGCATATTTTAAACGCTGTGGCATCTCCACGCGCGAATGGTCAGGTTGAACGTCTGAATCGAACGATTCTGAGTTCACTGACAGCCCACATGGGCGAGAACCAGAAAGGATGGGATGCATACTTGCCAAAAGTACAGTTGGGAGTCAATTCGACAGTGAGTCAGGGGACAGGCAAATCACCCCTCGAATTGCTGTGTGGCTTAAGACCCCGTCTAGCGAACGACTTACAAGGGGCAGTTTATGGCGGAGATGTATCGACCTATAGAGGCGAAGCGGCTCAAACGATCGAATCAAAGGCAGCTAGAATGAAGACTCGCTATGACAAATATCGGCGAGTTGCGAAGCCTATATCTGTGGGTCAGTTGGTAATGGTAGAACGAAAAATACTACGTCCCGGCCTAACGAGTGGCAAACTCGTTCAGCGCTATGCAGGACCCTACAAGGTAACGGCTGTATTACCTAATGACCGTTATGAGGTGACATCGTCCACAAAGGGTAAGCGAGCTTACAAAAACACAGTGGCCCGTGACAAAATTAAAATATGGCACGATAGATGCCAAATCACCTCGTCAGACGAAAATTCGTCAGAATAATGTATCCTGCCACACTCAATTATAATAATGCATGCCTTTGGGGCCTTAATAGCATTTGTACTTACGATGTTCTTAATAAACTCATCACACGCTTGCTCTCGGAGCCTACATAGCGTTCTTGTCAGTGCCTGCTTACGGAGCCTTGCAAAACATGGTCCACTAACTCTTAACAACACGCTTGCTCTCGGAGCCTACATAGCGTTCTTGTCAGTGCCTGCTTACGGAGCCTTGCAAAACATGTTCCACTAACTCTTCAACACGCTTGCATTCGGAGCCTACATAGCGGTTTAAACAGTGCATGCTTCCGGAGCCTCACAGCACATGTCACACTAAGTCACCACACGCTTGCCTCCGGGGCCTACATAGCGTTCCTAACAGTGCTTGCCTACGGAGCCTACCAGCACTAGTTGTTAAGTATTCTGATGCTTGCCTTCGGAGCCTACACAGCATTAGATCCCATATCAGTTTTGCTTACAAGCAGTAATGTCTACTCATTTTCACCTACAGTGCTTGCTTCTGGAGCCCTATAGCACTTGTTCATCTCAATCACCTCTGTTAATGGTTGCCTTCGGGGCCTACTCAGTGTTGAGATCTATGACTAAGGTTAACAGATATCAAGCAAGAAGAATTTCAAGAAGACGACCGCTCAGCTGCTGTGTTAGCCTGTCCATTCTCTCCTTCAGGGATCGAAGGATTGCAGGATGGCCGAACTGTTAGACGGAAAAACTACCGATTGAAGACATCACTAATATTGGAACGCTTGGGGCACATCCCTAGTGTGTTTGGACGTTTTTGGAGTAGTTGCCGGCAATCACGTGTTCCGTGTTATTGTGCTCTCGATGTTTATTAATTTGTTTTCCGATTTGAATAAATATCTGTAAAGGACGTTTTGTGTTTATTAGTATTTATCTATATATGTATGTTTATCCGTTGTCTAGTACCCATAGTACAGGCTTTGTCCCGTGATATTTATTTATTTCGCTATTAAAGTAACATGTCGCGCTTACCACCTTCACTATGCTGTGGACCGATCCGCTCACCCTCGCAACAAAAGACCAGTGCCTCTTTCTTATGACAGCAAACAAGCTGTCCACTAGTGGTGCTCCCAATGTGCCCATAGTAATTCAGACGTAAACGCGAACGCGATGGAGACGTATTTTTGGTCTTTGAGAGTGCGACGTCCACCCTCCATCGCTACCAACATCGTACTCGATAAATCTGCCGCTAATCAGCAGTGCTTGCACTGTTGTGTTCCGATGTAGAGAGTAAGACAGCCGAGGAAATCGCAGGCACAAAAGGCTTCATCTTAGCCCTCTAGGTTGGCAACGCATCTACAATCCCAACTTAGTTGCGGGTGTCTATGGGCAGCGGTGATCACTCACCATTTTGTGACCCACTTGCTCGTTTGTCTTCCCTATCATACATTTTCAATCAAAGCTGGTTTTTTTCAGGAGCTACTAATGCTATCTACTTGAAATTGGGTTCCTTTTGAGTTACGGAACTCTAAAAATTAACTAATCTATAATTAGTTCCAACGGTTTCCTGCTTACAAACTCATCGACGTATTATACATTATGACGCCATGATTGATGGCAAAAAAATGTTCCTTTGATTCCAAAGCTAACAACATATACCGTTCCCAAACTGGAAGTTAACTCTTCATTCTATACCCTTAAGGTTGGGTTTGGAACTGCGCCTCATTTTCCCAGCAGCAAATTCATCTTTGTTTTATTAGGTTCTTTTTAGTATGCACTTCACGCGCTAGATCCTTTATTGTGTCGAATTGATAGGTTAGGCGTTCATTGTCGTATGCGCTGTAAAAGACCTGGTGATCTACTAATCTGTCCTAGCGCTTAATATGAATGAGGTGTAAAGGTCAGTTGAATATATTAGAGTTTATATTAACATCAGGAATAAGTCAATACCACATAACTACCTAAGTATATCGAGAAAGAAGGAAAGAGTTTACTTTTTAGTGTTCCATACCTCGAAAGGAAAAACGGAACCCTAATAGGATCACTTTGTTGTCTGTCTGTCTGTTTGTCAAGCGCCTTTTTCTCTGGAACGCGTGGAGGTAGCATGCTGAAATTAATATCAAATACTCAAGCCTTCGGTCCTTTGAAGCTGTGAAAAAATCAACCTTCTAAGTCAACGCAATCAAAAGATACAGCCATTAAAATAGTTATTTGTTATGGGCATTTTCACTAAAACGTGTATCCCCCCTTTTGATGGTGTCCCTCAAGTTTAACAATTTGTTACTGCTTTAAATATTTACTTTTAATTATTTAAATGATGAAGACAAATAGAACATTTTTTAATGAATTTTTAATTAATGATTATGTCAAAAATACGCTTAATGTAATTATATTAAATTTTTTAAGCTGTTATGGTAGCAGTTTTTGACATGTCCCACCATAATATTAACTTTTTCAAAGTTGCGACTTTGAAAATATTTCCTTAGAAACGTGTTGGAATTTAATGGCGTCATGATCTAAAACTGTTTGCACGTCACATAAATGTATTTTAAAAATTATACCTTATTTCTTTTATATTAAAAACTAAATTTCAATAATGCTGTTCGAAACTGATACCCCCTGACATGTCACTTTTGTGACGATCAAAACTACATCAAAAATTTTACCCACTCATATATTTTTTTTGGAAATGGCAACATTCAATATCACGTGTTCAACCGGCCATCAATTTAAACGTTCAAAGGTACTCTGTGGTTCAGTGTGCGAAAGTGAGTCAGGAAGCAAGGTTGTGTTAGAGGATTGGATAACGTACACATTTTGTCAGTCAGCTTTGTGATAAGTTTCTATTATAAAAGTAGCTATTTCGTAACTTCGAAATATTTTGAAGGAAAAAGACAGTCTCAATTTCATTTTTCTCATAATAACTTTAGTGTTAATGCTATGAAATGAGTTGAGAGAATTTTTTTTATTAAAATTTACTAAGATACGTGACGTCAGTTCTGTGACATATCGTCCCGTCACGTATAGGCTGACCACCAAAGTCACAAAACTGATGTCATTAAGATGGTGTTACATGGGCGGGCGTAATGTACAAAAAAGTACCTGCACCACTTAGCACTACCTACCGATTTTATAAAAAAAATTACGTACGTATGTTTTTTTTTTCAGAACTCCTAGTTTTTACTCATACAAGGAAAAAAGTGGCTCAATTTCTATGTTCAGATCGTCACTTTTTAGGGTTCCGTAGTATTTACGTAGTTTTGTCATGTCAGTCTGTCTGTCTGTCCGCGGCTTAGCTCAGAGACTATTGGTACTAGAAAGCTGTACTTTTGCATAGATATACATATTAATTAGGCCGAAAAAGTATTGGGATAAAATCTTGAAAAAAAAATTTTTTGGGGACCTCCTCTACACGTAAAGTGGGGATGGTTTTTCTATTTCTCGCCTACCTACCCCATAGTGTAGGGTATCGTTGGATAGGTCTTTTAAAAATATTGCAGGTGCCCCAAGAAAATTTTTCGATTGAGTTGTTTGTTTGCGGAACATTTAGCTTTGAAGTGCTCGTTTTTGGAGTCAAGTGTAGGGACACTTGACTCTTGACTATGGGGAGGGCCCATAAAAAAACTATACTGATTCTGATCTTACAATTATTCTTTAGAGTGCGTTAAGTTTTTCTAACTAAAATATATTTTCATTTTTGCACTTACACTGTTAAGAGTTTGTTAAACGCTGTAGTGTATTAGACTGATCATTTTGTTTGATAATAAAAAGAGTTATAATTAAAGAAATGTTTTTCTTGAATAAGTAGTTTCATGTAACCCTAGCCTAAGAATTTTGTGCTTGTCAATTTTGTGACTGTCCCACTTGCTCAGTTGCTAATTTTGAGCTCTGGATTTTTTTTCTTAAACTTGTAACCAAATTTATTAGTATAACGTATATGTTAACTAAAATATTAATTCAAACAATAACACTTCATAAAGATTTTATCACTATGATCCCATATATTAAGAAAATAAAGGGCGTCACGGGAGCACCTGTCACAAAACAGAAGTAAAAACTTCTTTTTAAGCAATATTTATTGACAACTTAATAAATTATGGATTTTTCTGAAAATATTAATGTTTGACCATAATACAAATGCAAAATATTGTTAAATACTGAAATAGTTAAAACAGTGCAAAATTATTTAAATTGTCACAAGGCTGACAAGTACTGACTACAATGTCAGTCAAATTAGTCTATAATTGAAAAACTAAGCCAATTTGTATTAAAACAAATATAATTTCAATAAATTTAGAATATGCGCTTTATTCCAGAAGTTAACATTGACCAAAAAGGCTTTTTTTTTAAGTCTTCATTTTCGAGGTGGGTACACGTTTTAGTGAAAATGCCCGTTATACAAGGGTGCAAAATTGTATTTTACCCGCGAGTGTGGATTTGAAACACAAGCAAGCGAAAGGATGCTATAGTTGAACCACGAGCGAAGCGAATGGTTCTAAAATAGAATCCTGAGCGTAGCGAGTGTTTAAACACACGAGAAGTAAAATACATTTTCCCCTCACCACCTCGGAAAGCCGTCTTTTATCCTTTAATACAAGCGGGTAAAATCGCGTTTTATCCACTAGTGGGAAAAGTAATTTGACCTTGGAGTGGAGGGTGTTTAAGTAGCTTTTGACAGATAACAAAACGTAAAACGCTCATAATAATGGTTCGTTCGATATTAATTATCATTAAATAAATGATAAATGGTTTGAGAATTTAATAAAACTAAACAAATTTAGCTGTAGTTAATAGTCTTTAAAATTCTATATGAGGCATTTGTTTTTTTATATAATCATGTTGAATATAATTCTGATCGCACAAGTTGAATCGATGCAATTTCAAAACGCATCGTCATAAATGTCAACATTGTCAACAAAAATTTTCTCCCGACTCCGACTCACGTAACAGTACACAACTTCCAGAGTTTTCTGTTACAATATCGTGAAAAAAAATAGTGCTTCTAGTGATGAAGATGCAATATATTTACTTCTTGTGTTTCAATTCCACACTCGCGGGTAAAAGACAATTTTGCACCCTTGTATAACAAATAACTATTGCACCCGTGTGTAACACAAAACTTTTGACCTCACCGTAGCGAGGAAAGCGCAACATGCAGAAAAACAGCTCATAAAAATAAATCTTCATCACTCACAATTTTTTTTACGATATTGCAACAGAAAACTCTGGAAGTTGTGTATTTTTACGTGAGTCGGAGTCTGTGAGAAAAATTTTAATGACAGTGTTGACATTTCTTACTATGCTTTTTGAAATTGCATCGACTTAACTTGTGCGTTCAGAATTATAGTCAACATCATTATAAAAAAAACAAGTCTTTCTTTTAGAATTTTAAGGACCATTAAATAAAGCTAAATTTGGTGTTTTTATTAAATTCTCAATCCATTTATCATTTATTTAATGATAATTAATATCGAACGAACCAATAATATGAGCGTTTACGTTTTGTTATCCGTCAAAAGCTACTTAAACACGCTCCACTCCAAGGTCAAATTACTTTCCCCGCTAGTGGATAAAATGCGATTTTACCCGCCTGTATTAAAGGATAAAAGACGGCTTTCCGAGGTAGTGAGGGGAAAAGGCTATTTCCATACAAATTACCGAAATCCGAAAACCTGAAGGGTACTTCGAGTGGTCCTAGAAACTTGAAATTTGGTATGAAGGTGGCTCTTCACAACCACTCAGAAAAGTCTCAAAATTTTAAATTTTTATGTCTGTCTGTAGATTTCATTACATCCGTCCGTACATTTTGCTTAGGAGCACTGAGGAAAAGCGTCAAAATCTTTCTACTGGACTCTCGTGCGCGAGTCCGACTCGCACTTGGCCGGTTTTTTTTATGGGAATCGAGTCTGTTACATTTTCTATAGACGTTTAAGAACTAAGAGTACTTACTTAACTTACTGATTAAAGAAAACCCTTGATTAAACAGCTCTAAGATTTTTGGCGGTGTTGTGGTAGTGCTTTGCTTAAACAGTTAATTAAGTATTTAACAACAAGATAAACTAAAGTTCTCGACGAACAATGAGGTACTACTGAGCCCATCTTTTTGGCACCGGAACGCAGATCAGTCAGGCTGGAACCTTGGTTTAAGAAAGTTGTCTAAATGAACCTTGTATTAGCCTCAAGCCCCATGTTGATTCAAAATAAATCCAGCCCAGACTAAAAGTATCATCTTTTATTTAAATGCTCCAGTGAATGCAGGGCATAGTTAGCTTTCCCGTTAGGGCGCGACTCCGTACCTTCTCCAGTGACCACTTCCTGGGCCAACCCCACATTACTTACTGCAGCACACAGCTTTCCGCCGTTTCCGAGCATCTTCACAGCCCACAGCGCCCGCGCACTGGCTGAGACAGTCCTCGGCGCAACTCCCCTTCACGGAGGCATCCAGGAGACTGTTGAGGGAATCCCTGGGAAGACTCTGGTCCTGGGAGGATTCCGAGTCATCCCCGTCCGAGAACTTTGTGGATCCTGTGGCTGCTGAGTCGTCCGACATCTTTGGTATTTATAAGCTGCAGACAAAAGGGTACATAAATATAAGTAAGTATAACCTAAACAACTTAGAAAAGTTCAGTATTTCAAAAATCGCTCTATCCGTTTGGGAGCTATGATGCCACAGACAGATACACGGATACATACAGACTTAGGTTTATATCACATAGTCAATATTTTCTAGCGAAATTTGGTCTTTTCCGAGCTATATTCAAATATGGCGCAGCGTTTAGCACTATCTTAGATATAATTTAAACAATTATTAACGATGTAAAAATAATTTATGCTATACCCTACCAGGGTTCGTGTTTTACTTAATTTTTAAGATTTTGTGATACATGATTGTGCTTAATAAATAAATACTAAATACTATCTAAACTGACAGGAAGCAACACTGACGCAAAATAGTTATTTTTAATACAGTTGCTCAAAAAGTGGTAAGTACCTTTTGAGGCTATGTATCGTGCTGAAAGTTGAAAGTTAAGCACTGCGTGAAAACTAGAGGGGGGGGGGGGGGGGGAAGGGTGAGGGGGCTAAAAAATTGTTATAAATGGGTCACGTAATATGGGTACGTTAATAAATAAATAAATATCATGGGACAATTGACACAAATTGACCTAGTCCCAAACTAGGCAAAGCCTGTACTATGGGTACTAGACAACGGATAAACATACTTATATAGATAAATACATACTTATATAATTACATATTAAACATCCAAGACCCGAGAATAAACTTTCGTATTCATCATACAAACATCTGCCCTGACCGGGAATCGAACCCAGGACCTCAAGCTTCATAGTCAGGGTCGCTAACCACTAGGCTATCCGGTCGTCCCCAAAAAAGTTCAGTCGGCAAAAAAACATTGTTTTATTTTTAGGGTTCCGTACCTCAAAAGAAAAAAACGGAAGCCTTATAGGATCACTTTGTTGTCCGTCTGTCTGTCTGTCTGTCAAGACCCTTTTTCTCTGGAACGCGTGGAGGTAGCATGCTGAAATTGAAGCTGTGAAAAAATCAACCTTCCAAGTGAACGCAATCAAAAGATACAGCCATTACAAAGGCTATTTCCATACAAATTGCCGAAATCCAAAACCTAAAGGGTACTTCCAGTTGTCCTAGAAACTTGAATTTTGGTATGAAGGTAGCTCATATAGCACAACCACTCAAAAAAGTCTCAAAATCTTATTTTTTTATGTCAGTCTGTAGATTTCGCAGACCAATATAAGTTGACCCCACACTGCGTAAATTTTGCTTAGGAGCAGGGCTCTGCTAACACTGGACTTCTTAAAACACTTAAAGTGTTAAAATCTTTCTACGGAGCCCTCGTGCGCGAGTCCGACTCGCACTTGGACGGTTTTTTTTATGATCACGTTATCTAAGTTGATTCAATAGTATTTATCGTCGAACAATTCATTCGTTCAATTAATGCGCGTTTTATTTTCTTAATGATCATGTTTTGGTTATCTCATTTGGTTATAATAATAAAAACATCAGGTCGAGAAGGTTAGTAGGAACTCATGTAATTGCGTATTTATTAACTGTACCCTACTCACCGATGTGTTTGTGTATCTGTTTGTATGTACCTACATACATACGTAGACATACGTTGCGTCATCAAACAAAGAACTGCGAAATTTACGATGTTGCTAGATTTAAAAATAAATTGTTTTGGTAGTAAACTATTTACATTACAACCTTAAACTATTTAACACTAGTTACATATTTTTTAAAACGTTGCTTGTATGGGAACACCTTTTATTTTTAGCTAAGTAGGTATATTTTATTATTATTAGGTAGGTATTGGTTTTTTTGCGCTGACTCACACATTCACACATATAGTCGTCCCACGATAACTCTGCAACGAACTGACAACAGTAAAAAACTAAAGTTTGTGTATGGCAACACTGATTTATAGTGAAACAACACGTTTTGAACTTTTGATTAGATTAAACATTAAACAGGTCATCGTTCATTCACCATCCACCATTAAAATACCTCTCATATTTCGTTTTCTACATTTTTTTTTACTGTACAACGGCAAAACCTACTATACACTAGCAAAATTGTCCTTCAATGGACAAAACCATATTTAAAAAAAAAATAGCGGCTTTTGATTGCCACTATCATTATTATTTTTAATTAAAGAAATGTCTGAGTGACATGAAAAAAGTATTACCACAGCGTGATTTTTCTGGGTTGCCAATTAATATCTTATGCAGAGTTATCGTGGCACGATTATACATTTCATTATCTGTGAAAATTTCAGTTTTAAAAATAACTACACCTCTTTGAACGGTGGACGACCCTTGCGGTTCAGTACCTAGTTTTTTTAAAACACTATTTTGAAAAACAATCTTTAAAAAAAAACCGGCCAAGTGCGAGTCGGACTCGCGCACGAGGGTTCTGTAGAAAGTTTTTAACGCTTTTCCCCAGTGTTTTAAGAAGTCCAGTGTTAGCAGAGCCCTGCTCCTAAGCAAAATGTACGCAGTGTGGGGTCAACTTATATTGGTCTGCAAAATCTACAGACAAACATAAAAATTTAAGATTTTGAGACTTTTCGGAGTGGTTGTGCTATAAGAGCTATCTATACACCAAATTTAAAGTTTCTAGGACAACTGGAACTACCCTATAGGTTTTTGGATTTCGGCAATTTGTATGGAAATGGCCTTTGTAATGACTGTATCTTTTGATTGCGTTGACTTAGAAGGTTGATTTTTTCATGGCCTCAAGGAACCGCAAGCTTGAGTATTTGATATTAATTTCAGCATGCTACCTCCACGCTTTCCAGAGAAAAAGGATCTTGACAGACAGACAGACAGACAGACCGACAACAAAGTGATCCTAAAAGGGTTCCAATTTTCCTTTTGAGGTACGGAACCCTAAAAACGTTAAATATTCCTGTAAAGCATAAGTTTGAAGCGTACCTACTGCAGAGACGGCTTTACTTTAATAAATTGTCTGCACAGACAGCACTGTGTATGCAATATTAGAAGGGCTTCTAAAGGATCATAAATAAATGTAACAAAGATTTTATAGTGTGGAAATAAAGTTCGTTTTCGCTTAAATCTGTGAAGCCTAAATACTTCTTAAGAACAAGGTACATTCAGAAGCAAAAGTTTACCTGCAAATCAAGAATTTCTTAAGCCGCGATAGTAGAAAATCTTCACGTTCGAATTTCAAGTAATTTTTTGAAGTTTGATCCAAAGATCCAAGTGTCCAGGGGGAGGTAGCTGCCCCCCCTGCCCCCCGCTCGTTACGCCCATGAACAACTGTCATACTATTTGACACTTAAACGCGAACGCAATCGAGACGTATTTTTAACCCCCGACGAAAAAGAGGGGTGTTATAAGTTTGACATGTGTATCTGTGTATCTGTGTCTCTGTGTATCTGTCTGTGGCATCATAGCTCCCCAACGGATGGACCGATTTCGATGCGGTTTTTTTCAATCGAAAGCTAGTATAATCGAGATGGTTCTTAGCCAAGTTTCATTAAAATCCGTTCACCCGTTTTTGAAATATTGAACTGAAACTTGAAACATTTTAGTGTCGGGGGTTTTTCAACTTTTCTAAGTTGGTTAGGTTATTGGTCTCTCTCTTTCATTGGTAGCGTCTAGTGTAATAATAATCAACAGCCAAGAAAATACGTCTCGAACGCGATTGCGTTAAGGTGTCAAATAGCATGAGAACTGTTTTACATGCCACTAGAGGCGCTGCTCATGTGCCCATAGTACTTAATTGAGACGTAAACGCGAACGCCATCAAGACGTTTTTCGGCCGTCGTTGGAACAACTTCAGAGGCACATTTAAATTTGAAGCTGTACTGTAGTGGCATGAGCTTTTCAGTGAAGGAAAACATCGTGAGGAAACCTGCACACACCTGCGAAGCAATTCAATGATGTGTGTGAAGTTCCCAGTCCGCACTGGCCCCGCGTGGGAACTATAGCCCAAGCCCTCTCATTCTGAGAGGAGGCCTGTGCCCAGCAGTGGGACGAAAAAAAGGCTGGTGATGATGATGACTTTAGTGACTTCTGATGGTGTCTGTACCCCAACGCGTTCAAGGTCTCCTCTCACTTGTCGTAAACGCCGGCTGTGTCGTGCTCTGGCGTTGCTTTATTACCCTACCGATGCGAGAAGGGTTATGGGTTATGCTTAGCACATTGCTAAGCATAATCCATAACGCATAACTCATAACACATAACTCATAACCCATTACGCATAACTCATAACCCATAACGCATAACTCATAACCCATAACGCTATGCAACGACAAATACTTACCTACTTAGGATTTTTTGTTTCACTATTTTTATGTTTATTTAATATTTAAAGAATCATCCTCCAACTCCTAACCGTTAAGGAGGTGTACCTTCCATCATCAGCTCATCAACAGGAGGTGATGACTACCAGACGCAAATACTTTAATAGCTTTAGAAAATATGAAACGCGTACTTAGTACGTGCCTATAAAATTTGAGGGTTGCCCTCGATTTCCCTGGGATTCCATAATCAGATCCTGACTTGGTGACAATGGGATCACTTCAGGAGTATATCCTTTCGAACAAAAAAGAATTTTGAAAATCGGTACACAAATTCACTGAGAAATCTCACCGAAATCTCAGTCAATTGTTGACCGATTTTCAAATACGTGCCTACATAAAAGAAACATACAGTTGAACGTAGAAGCTCCTCCTCTCTTGAAGTCGGTTAAATGGACTTTACAATATCGGTCATAGTATTTGGAAACATTTCGCGACCGACCGCCGCCGGCCTCGCGAAGAAACAAGTTCAAGTGAGTGATAAGCGATAACGGTGTGACCCCGGTTGAACTTTGATAACGCAATCAGTTTAGTTGTGAATGTCTTGAACTGTTACACTGGGAAACAATAAAATTGATTGTCTGTTTTTAAACGACATCAAATAAAAACCGGGACAACTGCGAGTTCAACTCGCGTTAGAGGGGTCCGTGCGCTAATTATTTAAATTCCAATTCCTTATGTTAGGTTTTCCACAATAGGCAAAGAACAACTTTCTGTGCCCTAAGCACGACTTGTCGAATCCTGCGTTACGTTAGGGTTATCGTATCGAGATCGAGAAATCTCATACTAAATTTTGGTTCCAAATACGCTCACGGGCGGGCGCTGTTCCAAACGTCATACAAACTCGTTATAGTTTACTATTCGATTTTACGTGACGCAGGATTCGACAAGTCGTGCTTAGGGCACTGTATTTTTTTCACTGGAAAGCGTGGAGCTAGCAAGCTGAAATTAATATCAAATACCAAAACTTGCAGTCCCTTAAAGCTGTGAAAAAATCAAGCTACTTACTATGTCAACGCAATCAAAAGATACAGTCGTTAAAAAGGTCGTTTGCATACAAATTGCTCTACTTTGAAAACCTAAAGGGTACTTCCAGTTGTCCTAGAAACTTGAAATTGGGTATGAAGGTAGCTCTTATAGCACAATCACTCAAAAAAATCCAAAATCTAAAATTTTTAAGTCTGTCTGTAGATTTCACAGACCAATAAGTATAAATTGACGCCACACTGCGTACATTTTGTTTAGGAGCAGGGCTCTGCTAACACTGGGGAAAAGCGTTAAAATCTTTATACGGAACCCTCGTACGCGAGTCCGATTCGCACTTGTCCGGTTTTTCAAATTAGTTCCAAACTGTATTTTAAAATTGTAAAAACATACATTTGAGTTGAGCTGCTCACAATGAGCCCTTACATTTGATATGATGTAACACGATATAGTTTGCAAAACTGTTTTTCTCATTTTCTAATTTACATAACATAGGTAACAAAATTATTCGATTCATGTTAAAAGTACCCGTCAAGAGTCCATCTTTGGGTCACCGTTTTGTATAATTATGTGTACCAAATTTCAACTTACTTAACAAGTAGGTCCAGTATTTTCGGAGTAAATTGGCTGTGACAGACGGACAGGCAGACACGCGAGTCATTGTTGTAGGAGTTCCGTTTTTCCCTTTTGAGGTATGGAACCCTAAAAAGAGATTCGACTGTGGGTTTTTTTTGTACATTGTAATGTTTCTCTCTCCGGCAGTAAAGGCCATCTGAGGCCAACTGCAAATTAATTTCAATCCATTAAAAAAAAGTTATTCAATTATTGCGCCAAATTAATTGATGTAAAATCAATTCATAATTGACAGAGTTGTTATCCCTTTCGCGCAACAAACATACAAAAAAAACATAGGGTCAAAAGAACTTCCTCTTTTTTTAAAGACCGGATAGCGTAGTGGCTAGAAACCCTGACTAAGTAAGAAGCTTGAGGTCCCGGGTTCGATCCCCGGTCGGGTCGGATGTTTGTAGATGAATACAAATGTTTCTTCTCGGGTTTGTTTAATATGTAAGTATTTAAGTATATTTATCCATTGTCTAGTACCCATAGTACAGGCTTTGCCTAGATTGGGACTATGTCAATTGGTGTCAATTGTCCCATGATATTTATTTTATTTATTGAAGTCGATTAAAAAGAGTGCAATCGCCTTAAAAATCTTCTCCTGTTTGAAGGTGGTTAAAGAAACGTAATGTGCAGAAGCTCTTTGAAGCCGATCTCTGGCGTCCTAAGCTCAACCCAATTCTATTGGTTTTATTGTGTCGTTCAATCTAATTCGATTCTGGGGTAATTAAGGCGGTTAGGTAGTACTTAAGTATTTCCCTCTCTACAAAAAAATTTCGTCAATTTTTGTTTGAAGTAGTAAGTACGACACGTTTAAGTCAAGTCTCTAATTTTAACCCCCGACGCAAAAAGAGTGGTGTTATTACAAGTCTTAACTTAACTTGCAATGTTCGAATGTATGTATCTACGTAAGTTGTCCGTCAAATCTTGCAACTGCATTTATCTTCAACTGATTAAAATGAAATTTGGAGCGCTTATGTAAATCCGGTGACAATAAAATAATCTGGTAGTGAAATCCTGTTGGTGTGGCCAGGATCGTCTCCGCAGGAGGGAACTCTTTAACGGTTAATGGCATCGACTTGAAATTTGGTATGGATGTGTAAGTTGGATGACAATACAAATACAGAGAATAAAAAGTACAGTCGGCAAATAAACCTTGTACTTATTAGAAAAAAAATATTTTAATTGGTGCTTCATATTAACTATGCAGCTTAACATATCTCAGATGGAAAAGCAATCTTAATAATTCAGATCGCTAATGGACGTTTTGAACCCTGCAGGTCAGGCAAAAATAACCTAACCATAAAAAAACCATTTTTAAAACAAGCGTTTTTTGCCAACTTTACTTTTGTTGTCTATACGTGTATTGTTATCTAATTTCCATATCCGAACCAAATTTCAAACCATTGAAGAGTTCCCTCCTGTGGAAACGATCCTGGCCGCACCACCAGAATTTTATTACCAAATTATTGCTTTGTCATTAAACTTACATAAGTATGCAACATTTCAGCTAAATCGAACATCGGGAAGTGGGTCAAATTTTACTTGCAAGATTTGACCCAAACATACGTTTAACATACAAACATAGCAAGTAAAATAAAACCTTAAAATACGGTCTGTGACGCAACAGCATTGATTTTAAATCATCATCTTATTGCAAATAGATCAGTGGAGTCAACAATTGCTCTACATTATGAAGCCAATACAATACAGACATCGAGGTTGTACACATTAATATTTGGGTGAAATCAATTGATGCTATCACTTACCATAAGGTGACCCACTTGCTCGTTTGCGTTCCACGTTTCAGAAACGAATGAAATGACTCTTCAAGGATTCACAGCGACAAGTTTTTTTAACATGAAACTACCGTGAGATTCAATCATAGTGAAATAAACGGATCACTCACGTATGTCAGTCGAGTATAGCCCGACATGTTTCAGAGTAATCCGCAGTCCTTCCTCCGGGAGCACACGCCAGACAGGCGAGACATAAACTGCGCGACTGTCCCGGAGGAAGGACTACGGATTAGTCCGAAACATGTCGCGCTATAATCGACTGACATACGTGAGTGATCCGTTTATTTCACTATGACAAGCTTTTTGTTGGAAATATCATTAATTTTATTTAATTTCTTACGTATGCGTGATGACATAGGTACATTTGTCGCATAGACGCATGTACCTTGCACGTGTGGTGGTCGCTTAGGACACAACTGTTTCTAGTTCATGAATGTGTAATGCCTGATTCAATCAACTAAAAAAAATCAGTATGCTCTTTTTTCTTGACTATACTTGCATTGTCATCCAATCTACATATCCATACCAAATTTTAAGACAGTTCAACCACTGGGAGTGGTTCAAAACACCGATCTGTGAGACTGTATAAAAACCTTCTCAACTAATACGTTTTTAGTGAAATAAAACGTATCACTCACATATATAAGTCGAGTTTAGCCCGCCATGTATCCGACTAATTCGTAGTCCTTCCTCTGAGAGCGCACGACCCAGAGTCAGCTGTGTGCGTCTCGCTGCCGCTGGGTGGTGTGCTCTTAGAGGAAGGATTACGAATCAGTCCGAAACAGTCGGGCTAAACTCGATTTATATAGGTGAGTTGTCCGTTTTATTTCACTGGGATTGAGTTTGGGGTATCATGTTTAAAAGTGATGCATTTTTGACGAACAACATATGAAAATGGCAAAACTGTTGCATTAAAAATGTAATGACTAATGACTATGGTCGGACTGTATTAAATGTAAATAACAGCATCGAGCGTTACTTAGTTAAGTAGTAAGTCATCAACAGACAGACTTGAACTCCTGACCTTGTGCCCGTAAACCTACAGCCTTAAGTCTCCACAATACCACAAATCATTTTTTTTTAAGATAAAGGTCCATACCTTTTTTTACATTACAAGGAAGGCAAACGAGCAAGTGGGACCTTCAGGTAAGTGATCACCACTGCCCATAGACACCCGCAACCTGGAGGGTTTGCAGATGCGTTGCCAACCTAGAGAGCTACATGACATGCCTCTTGTGCCCGTAACTACACCGACTGTCTTTCTTTCCACACTGGAACAAAACAGTGCAAGCTCTGCTGCTTAGCGGCAGGATGGTGGTAGAGATCCGGACGGACCTCGCACAAGGTGCTACCACCCGCAATAGTCGGAACGTGCACTCTTGATTCCTATTAATGAAGGTGTATAAGGTGTCAAAAATTGGGGCGTCAGCTTTGTTGCCAAAGTTACATTAATTATGAAATTTCAAGTTCATACGATCACTAAAAGTGAATCAAATTTAACTCGTATGATTTTTTCATAGGCACACCGGAACGCTTGGAAAACAGACAGACAAAGATACAAAGAGAAGGGATTTACTTTCGCATTTATAGTATTAGTATGAATTAAATTCTATGTCAACATAAGAGTCAAACGTAAATGGGTAATGATCATAAATACCTCTTGAAACTAAGTAGGTAAAATATAGGCTGAAAGGGTAGATCGATACAATCGGATAAAAAAATCTTCTATGTAAAGTCGGTTAAAAAAACTAAATGTGCAGCCGCTCTTAGAAGCCAGTCTCTGGCGTCCTAAACTCAACCCATTTCTATTGGTTTTATTGTATCGTTCAATCTAATTCAATTCTGGAGTATTTAAAGCGGCTAGGTAGTACTTATTTCCCTCTATAGAAAAAAAAACGTATTTTTTTGTTTGAAGTCGTAATTACGAGACCCTTATGTCTCTATTTTTGCAAGCTTTTACTTATTCGTATGTTTGTAAGTGTGTCTGTAGGTATGTAAGTTGTCCGTCAAATCTTGCAAAAAAGTTTTAAAGTAGTTATCCTCAACCGATTCAGATGAAACTTAGAATACTTATGTAAATCTTGTGACGATACAATAATCTGGTAATGAAATCCTGGCTGTGCGGCCAGGACCGTCTCCACAGGAGGGAACTCTTCAACGGTTAATGGTATCGACTTGAAATTTGGTAGGAATGTGTAAGTTGGATGACAATACAAGTACAAACAATGAAAAGTAGAGTCGCCAAAATAAGCTTGTATTAAAAATGATTTTTTTTTATAGAAAACTTAACTTATTATTTATGTCCTAGCACAAACTACAAATGTTGATATATTATCTACGTACTTCGACGTAAGCGAGGTGAGCGAAGCTTCATCGTCAGTCTATATAGGACTTAGAAATAAAAAATACATGTTATAAAATTAATAAACAAATCATCCATTAATTAAAATAACCTTCAATAAAATTCACGTACCGACTCAAACAAAGTTCAGTTTTCGATATGGATGTATGTATTAGGTACTAAATAAAATTCAGATTAGATAAACAAAAATAAAATAAATTAACACCTACCTAATTAAAAACCAACCTTTTTATCACGATTAAAAAAACACTGCACGCGAACAAAATTAAAAAGTTGTCATTTTGATTTTCGAACTCCCTTTTCGGTGCGCGGGTTTTTTTTAATTACGAAACGTGCGGCGCGCGCGGTATTGCGTAAAACTATGGATGCGACGCGAGCAGCCAGCGTCCATTCATGGCCACACAGCCTGTAAGATAATGCAGACTTCATCTTTTATTATAATCATTGATGATAATTAAACAATAAATATCGTATTGTTTATGGCAACTGGCACAAATATGAAGTCGGTACGGTGCGAGCGGAATATTCTTTGAATAAAGCACCTACTTCATATTTCGATACCTACGAAAGGGCGTAAAGCACAAAACACGATTTTACGGCAGAAGCTAAAAACTCAAGTGCGTAACCCCCCCGACTTTGAGACTTACCTACCTTTACGACAAATAGAAAACAAAATTTACGATGATGTTACGAGTATCTATACACCCTTTTGAACCAAAATAAACCAAGTTTACTATAGGTCTTAAAGTACACATCTGTTTGAATATTTATGTTTTCACAAGAGCGTATAGCGCGCAAGCATCGCAAGTATCTTTTTAACTAAAAAGTTTGTATGAAATTGGAATAAATTGACAGAAACTACATGAAATTCTAAGCATTTCGTCAGTAGAAAACTTTTGAAAGAAAATATTTGTTTACATCAGTTTTTAGCTTCTCACCGTAAGTGATCGTGAAATATACCTAAGTGATCACCGTTTCTCATGAACAAACTTAGCAAGAGAACATTCAATTAGATTTTATTGGGTACCTATAAAGAGCAACAATTTTAAATAAAAATTAGTGTTTAATCTCTAGAGGACAATTACACAAAAAAATTGTTTTACGGCGTAAAAAAAACATGGTAGATTATTTAGCGGTCGTAATAAAGGAACTTTACGCTCTATGCTTTTGGTTTTTTTTTAAGGCAGTAAAGGTCACTTGAAAAAAGTTTTGCTTTATTGCCAGTTATTTTAAACTAGTTTGTACTTACTGCCATGATTATTATACAATGCAATTTTTTTGTTCTTTATACTCGAAAATTATAAAATAAACGTGTTTAGGGACCAAAAACATAGGCCGTAACTACACTTTGCGAATTTCGTTACGTGGAGTAAGTATACTAATTCGAAAGAGAAAAAATAAGATGGCATAAAGAGTGCCTTTACGCTCAAATGTCCTTTACGCCCTTTGAGCCCCAAGGTATGGATTTGTGCTAGGACATAAAAGTCATGGCTTTAAGAGGATCATTTTATGTTTTTTTTAAAGAAGATTTTTCTTCGCGGGTGGTAGGACCTTGTGCGAGGTCCGTCCGGATCGCTACCACCATCTTACTTGCTAATCCTGTCGCTAAGCAGCAGTGCTTGCACTGTTGTGTTCTGGTGTGGAGAGTAAGACGTAATTACGGGCACAAGAGGCATTTCATCTTAGCTCTCTAGGTTGGTATCTGCTAACCCCATGGGGTTGCGGGTGTCTATGGGCAGTGGTTATCACTTACCATCAGGTGACCCACTTGGTCGTTTTCCTTTCTCGTCGTAATAATTTTTTTTTTTTTATATTTAACTATTTTCATGTCGTTTATCCTCCAACTCCTAACAGTTAAGGAGTTGTACCTTCCATCATCAGCTCATCAACATGGGGATGATGACTCCCGGACTCAATTCTTGAATAACTTTAGTGTATGTGAAACACATAATAGTTGAAGGTTAATTGCCTTCGATTTCCCTGGGATCTCATCATCAGATTCTGATTTGGTGACAATGGGACAACTTTGGGGCTCTCGGGAGTTTATTCTTTCGAATATTTTTTTTTTTTTTAAATGGGTCCTACCTACATAAAAATATAGATAGGTACAGTGGAACTTTCCTATTTTGAAGTTGGTTAAAAAACAATCACGTAGTTAAAATACCTATAATTTAAGTAAGTAAGTAAGTAAGTAAACGCTTTATTGTACAGAAAATACAGAAATGAATACAGGTAATTTTGTAAATTTTATTGTATTTTTACCTATTTATAGTATAAGATGTAAGTACCCTTAATATTAATTATATTGCACACGGCTTCGGTTAAGAATTTCGGTCAAAATTCCTATTGCAAAGTCAAAGGTGGATGACGCTCGTAAGTAGTTATTTTAATTTTTTGTAAAAAAAGTATCATTTTAACGGCAAAAATATTTAATGCAATTTTACGCAAACAATGTGGCGGAAATTTTTAAAATTCAGCGCTTGGTAATGGCATAAAATTAAACCGCCTTCAAAAACACATTTTATTTTTAAATCTCTAAAGCCACCAGTTTTATGGCCTACCACAAATGTGATGTCGGTGCGGTGCGAGCGGAATAGGTACGGTCAAGGAAATTAATTCCTGACCCACCATGGAACCTATTCAAAGTAAACGTCATAGTGACATCACATTGCTTGACAAGGAAAATCGTTAATAAAAAACGTTTAGCATGAAAATGTTCTATGGTGGGTCAGGAATTAATTTTCTCGACTGTAGCTATTCATTGAATGAAGCTTGATGACAATGGGACCAACTAGAAAGTTTAAAAAAATAAAAATCCTTAGAATCCAAAGGTTTTTCTTTAGGTAGAGCGGTAATTTCACACACAGATGCATTTCTTTTTTAACCAACTTAAAAAAGGAGGTTCTCAATTCGATTGTTTTTAAGGCCAATATCAAACGTGACCTAAATTAGGTTAGGTTTCATGTTATATATAAGTAACTAAGTTATTCAAGTAGTGTTTTAATGTACTTAGCTACTTAAGATATGAATACAGACTGCCTAGGGCCTAAGCATCCGAAGTAATATTATAAATACGAAAGTTACTACATATTTGTCTGTTTGTTGCCTCTTCGAGGCGTTTAAACTAGAGACAAAAACTTTTTTTTGTTAAAAACCACTACCATTTGAATTTTTTTTTTTTTTACAAATTGTATTTTTAACCTCCGACGAAAAAGAGGGGTTTTATAAGTTTGATCTGTGTATCTGTGTGTCTGTGTATCTGTCTGTGGCATCGTAGCTCGCAAGCGGATGGACCGATTTCGAAACGGTTTTTTTTGTTCGAAAGCTACCTCAATCGAGATAGTTCTTAGCTAAGTTTCATTAAAATCAGTTCACCCGTTTTTGAAATATTGAACTTTGAAATGACAATGTTGGGGGTTTTTCAACTTTTCTAAGTTGGTTAGGTTATCATCCAACTAACTCACATATCCCTACCAAATTTCAAGTCAATCCGACCACCTGACACTTTACTTAAGTACAAGCTTTGATCAGAGATAGACAGACAGACAGACAGAGGCCGGGACACGTGAAACAATAGGCTACTTTTCATCCCGGAAAAATGTTTGATTTCCCGTAGGATAGCGATCCGAAGTCGCCGAATACAACTAGTTGAAGCAAATCGATTTATAACTCTTGTTTATAATATTAGTAACTTTGTAAGTAAGTAATTATGTTTATAAACATCAAACATGGTCATAGTTTAAAATGTTATTAATTAGCCTTATCTATTTACTAGAGAACGCCCGCGGCTCCGCCCGCGTGGAATATTGTACTAACAACGTAAGGAATCTCTATAGCTATGCGTCCTCTGGGTAAAAAGTACTTCTAATTGGTCCGTCATATATTAGATTCAATAGATCTATAGATTATCGGAAAAAAAATATTAGACACGTATTTTTTGCTTTTTATGATACCAATAAAACATTTAATAGATAAAACTAAAAACATCCGTAGACTGCAACGCAGGATTAAGAATGGATTCTTTTATCCCTGAACGACAATAACACTGGCATAGATAATAGATCTCGCTTTTGGCTCGAAATTCGAACTAGCTATTTTATTTCGCTTAAAACACAAAATTTACACACCCAATATCATATTTTCTCAAGTTTTTCGCGATTCCCAAGATCAGAGAATCGAATTGCTTTAAAAATCCAGAGAAATAATGCGTTGTTTGGGAGAAACGTGTCAAAATGGTGTTGTAGAGCGACATCTCGCTCTGTCTCGTTTTTTTTTATCCCATTCTGGTTTTACGCTTTTACATATTAGATTAGCAGTCTTACGTTTCGTGTAGGTACAGTCAGCAGCAGAAGTAGCGAAGCAGCCGACGCGTTCACATGATCTAAGTACGGCTCATTGTTATAGACATAGAGGTTGTGCAGATCATTGTGACCGCTTCGGTTGCTTAGCAACTTCTGCTGCTGACTGTACATAGCCGGTACTAAATGATTTCATTCATACATTACAAACATACTTACCTACAGAATACGGTAAGCAACTTTACTACTCACATATGATGTATTTTTGAGCTCCCAACGCCAAACACAGGGATATTCGTGTATCAGACAATCTGTCTGTCTGTAGCATCGTAGCTCAAAAACTGATAGACCGATTCCAATGCAGTTTTACAAGAGTTTATTTAACTTGCACTGCATTTGTTTTTATTAGATAATAAGCTTTTATTTAACTTGCAATAATGTTTGTATGTAAGTATAAATAATGTTTGTATGTAAGTATACGTATTATGTTCTATGCATACCTTGCAAGTTACATTTGACCCACTTCCCGATTTTCGACGTAGCTGGCTGAAATTTTACATACTTAGGTATGTAAGTTTGGTGACAATGCAATAATCTGGTAGTGACATCCTGGTGGTGCGGCCAGGATCGTCTCCGCAAGAGGGAGCTCTTCAACGTTTAATGGCATCGACTTGAAATTTGGTATGGATGTGTAACAACACAAGTACGGACAACAGAAAGTATAGTCGGCAAAAAAGCTTGTGTTAAAAACGATTTTTTTACAGAAAACATATCACTAGGTATGATCTGTTATTTGTTGTCATTTGTCATTTCTTATACCTGATATGAAGCACAGACGTACCTATCTTGCACGTGTACTCGCCCAAGGTAATGAGTTCTAGGTCATTAGTACTTAAGTTACGTAAAACCTAACCTAGGCCAATACCTTTCGTAGACGAAGGTCAGGTACTGGAAACATACCCGTTTGAGTTGACCTACCGAGCACCAACAGTTTTTAAACGATTCGCGGTTAATTGCGGGTGGTAGGACCTTGTGCGAGGTCCGTCCGGATCGCTACCACCATCTTACTCGCTAATCCTGCCGCTAAGCAGCAGTGCTTGCACAGTTGTGGAGAGTCAGACAGACGGTGTAATTACAGGCACAAGAGGCATTTCATCTTAGCTCTCTGGGTTGGCAACGCATCTGCACCTCCGGGGTTGCGGGTGTCTATGGGCCGTGGTGATCACTTACCATCAGGTGACCCACTTGCTCGTTTGCCTTATAAAAAAATGCATTAGACATAGTGCATAATGTGGGTAGACAGAGCCCGGTCTGCGCAACATTAGTATCTACTCTCGTTTCGTCAGTCTGCCCGTGATCATGATGCATGTAACTGCGTCGAAATATCGGGAGCTCATCAAACCTATAGGTAAGGCAATCGCTACCGTCTACCGACCACTCAATACTAGATTCGCCATCACAGAACTGTATGAGAATAGAAGGAAAGAGTGTACGTAATTACCTCACGTGACGTAAAGAAGGGCTGAAAACCTCATTACGCGTTCCAGGGTCCGTACAAAGATTTCCCTGCTTTTCCCTAGTGTTTTATGTTGTCCACTGTTAGCAGAGCTCTGTTCCTAATCAAAATGTACATAGTGTGGGGTCATTTTATATTGGTCTCTGACATATACGTAACGCTAATAAGTTAAAAAAAGTGTCACACCACGTAGAATTTTGACCCTCAGAAAAAGGAAAAATCACAAACAGGCTAACACATTTATTACAGAGAAGGTCATCCGTGTAAGAAAACAAAAGGTTTCACAGAGTCGTATAAAAATGTATAAAGCAGGAATAGGTCCTAGGATTACACGCCTTAAAATAATAGAATTACCTACGCACACTCAGGACAGAGAATAAAAATAATCAAATAATATTAGGTGTGCGCGCACCAAAACACTACAATTACACCTAAATCTTAACAAGTTACTTCTCCAAAGCAGCCCTAAGATATATGACCGGTAAACGAACAGTTCGACTAATATTACCGGAAGAAAATAACTAAAACAATTATGTCATTGTCTAACATTTATGTAACTCTATACTTCGTACAACCGGACCCGAAGCACACGGCATGTGTCTTCGAAGCGTAAAACAAAATAGTTAGCCGTAGTCCTTTGCGGGCATTAAAAAAATTGATGAAATAAAACTTGGGGTAGGTAAAACCGTATTACGATACTTCCGTCTCAACGTCTGGTGACCGTAAACCGAGTCCGTAGGGTAAGGGAGAAGCTGAAAAAATATAAGAAATAAAGAGACTGAATATTGGGATGGACCGAAACACACGGGCACGCAAAACTAAGTGGATAACTTGAAGAAAATACAAAACTTAACCAACTCACCCGTATGATAAACGGCAATTTAAACCAACTGCTGTAGCGGCTCTCGGTGTCAACCAATAAAAACCGGCGGCAAATAGAACACGAAGGGAAGTCGCCGTATGCTTTCCAGTAACAGTTCGCAGGCAACACGACTTTTATTTCGTCTTCAGTAAAAATCCACACAGCCGCATAAAGGGCTTTTATATTCTTCTGTCCAAAATTTACCCTGTCACTACTTGAAACCAGCGCTGAATTTAAAAAGCTATCGATACAGCCAGCCAGGGCGGAAAAAGTCTCACGACTAAAAAGATTTGACACGTAGCGAACTTTTCGCTACACACCATCATCAGCCTATTTACGTCCCACTGCTGGGCAGAGGCCTCCTCTCAGAATGAGAGGGCTTGGGCTATAGTTCCCATGCGGGCCCAGTGCGGATTGGGAACTTCACACACACCATTGAATTGCTTCGCAGGAGTGTGCAGGTTTCCTCACGATGTTTTCCTTCACCGAAAAACTCATGATAAATTATTACATATCATATCACATAAATTCCGAAAAACTCAGAGGTGCGAGCCGGGGCTTGAACCCACGACCCTCGCTTGAGAGGCCATAGGTCAAACCACTGGGCTATCATGGCTTTGTATGGATAGAACCTTTTTTATGACTGTATCTTTTGATTGCGTTGATTTAGAAGCTTGAATTTTTCACAGCTTCAAGGGACTACAGGCTTGAATATTTGATATTAATTTCAGCATGCTACCTCCACGCGTTTCAGAGAAAAATGGTCTTGACAGACAGACAGACAGACAAACAATACAGACAGGTAGACAAACAGACAGACGGACAACAAAGTGTTCCTATAAGGGTTCCGTTTTTTCCTTTTGAGGTACGGAACAAAATTGAAAAACCATTGGCTTTTTCATTTCAAAGATCGATATCTCAAAAACGGCTGAACCGATTTTTATGAATCTAAGAACCATCTCGATTAGGTACTTAATTTAGCTTTCGTTTAAATAAAGCCTAGACCAAATCCGTTTATCGGTTTCTTTTAATCGAAAGCTAGTTAAATCGCAATTGTTCTTAGCTAAGTTTCATTCAAATCGGTTAAGCCGTTTTTGAGCTATTAAGCTAGTCAGTCAGAAAATAGTCAGGGGTTTTTCATTTTTTCGAAGTTGGTTAGGTTAGTTAAAACAAACCCTGTCATGTCAACACACCGATTAAAAATTTATTATTCAAGATACCTACCTATTAAGTATGCTATGGTAACATTTGTAATCATAGCCAATTCATGAACGCATTCGGCCTTGCCTACGCTAGGCCTATGCGTACGCGCATGCCGGCGGCCCGGTGGCACAGGACATAAGTATACTTTTGCGATAACCTAACCAACTTAGAAAAGTTGAAAACCCCCGACATTGTCATGTCAAACTTCAATATTTCAAAAACGGGTTGACCATCTCGATTAAACTAGCTTTCGATAAAAAAAATCGCATTCAAATCGGTTCAACTGTTTATGAGCTACGGTGCCACAGACACAGCGGTCAAACTTATAACACCCCTATTTTTTCGTCGGGGGTTATTAAAATGGCCCAGCTCCTCAGAGGATTACCTAATACTCTACAATAATAGCTAATACAGGGGAAACGGGGCCCTGGAAGGCGGCAGAAATCATGGCTGCGGAATATTAGGGAGTGGGATCAGCAGTGCGGAGCAACTGTTCCGGATGGCTCAAGACAGGGAGGAATTGACAACATTTCATATTTTTCACACCTGAAAATTAATATAGGTATCAAAAGGGCTTTGCCTCCTAAACACACCACTATATTTATAAAAATTTAATATTAACTTATTTTTTTAAATACAAGAGAATAAAAAAAAATACCCATTCTACCAAAACTACGCAAGAATGGGTTTACTTTTGCCTTTTTCACGAAAAAAAAATAAGCCACACTCACACGTAGGTTTGACAATGTCAGATAAATGTAACATCTTGGTTTTGTTTTTTGATCGTGACAAGGCAAAGACAATTGATCCATCCTAGCGTAGTTTCGGAATTACGTCCTTTTGGAATAAGTACCTTTTAATAAATTAATAATAAATTAATTACAAATCCTAATGAAAATTTAAAACCGTAGGTTTGCTCCTCTTTCAAAGTAGAATGCAGACAATTAATCAAATTATAGTCTCAAAAATACGAAATGTTGTCAATATTCGGAGCTAACGACCAACCTCCAGTAATGGAGTGGCACTTTAAGAAGAAGAATAATAGCTAATAGCATATAGTGCCACCGGCCCATAAGTTATGGCCCCATTGCCTATGCACCTAGCGTTTGAAGACGTGCCGAATTTATTAGAAGCAATATCGCATTCGCATCGTTGTTTGGGATACTAAATTAGAATAAGACTATCAATCATTGTGCACAAACGTTGTATCTAATGTTAATTTGCCTATGACTTCGTACTTTTTAACTCCCGGGGCAAAAGAGGGGTGTTGAGTTTGACCTGTGTATGTGTATCTGTCTGTGGCATTGTAGGTCCTAAACAAATGGACCGATTTGGACGCGGGTTTTATAATCGAGATAACCTCACCAACTTAGAAAAGTTGAAAAACCCCCGACATTGTCATTTCAAAGTTCAATATTACAAAAACGGGTGAAGAGATTTCAATGAAACTTAGCTAAGAACCATCTCGATTAAACTAACTTTCGATTGAAAAAAACCGCATCGTAATCGGTATATCCGTTTGGGAGCTATGATGCCACAGACAGACACACAGATACACAGGTCAAACTTATGACCTCTCTTTTTTTCGTCAGGGGTTAAAAAAGGGGGAGATTCTTCGACTGTATGTTTGTTTCGCAATTACTCTGCCAATCATAGATAGATTTAGATGATTCTGTGTTCGTGTGAAAGCGTATACTTCAGAGAGGTGGTCCCATATAAAATTGTATCAAAATCGGTTGGGTTTTGTATTGATTTTAACTTTCGCGATTTTCACACATTGTCAGCAGCAGTGCTTCCATTGTTGTGTTACGGTGTGGAGAGTAAGACAGCCGGTGTAATAACGGGCACACGAGGCATTTCATCTTGGCTGTCTAGGTTGGCAACGCATCTGCAAACCCTCCGGGGTTGCAGGTGTCTATGGACAGCGGTGATCTCTTACCATCATGTGACCCACTTGCTCGTTTGCCTTCTTCGTCGTATAAAAAAACATCGTGGTATTGAAATATGTTTTTTACGTGATTAACTCCAGAGTATCATGATAATGTAATCGGTTAGGTATTTTTTAAACATAAATTTGTGAAATATTTATTGATCGGTACCTAAGAAAGCCTTCATTTATAAATAGGGTTGCAAACAAACCTAAATGGCTGCCGAGGTGGTTCCCTATTCGTCAAAATCGGTTCGGCAATTTTAATTTGGTTTACACTTGAAGTCGGTTAATTTTCCTGTTTTAGGGAAAATGAAAAAAAAAAAATCAAAAAACAACAACCATCGTTTTATTGTATTAAATGTTTGTACATTGGAATCAACGGGTTTCCTACAGCTATATACAAACTTATGGTCAAAAAAAGTTACGTAATAAGTAATTTAGCATTTTTTTACTTATAATTTAAAATCTACATAAATGTAAAATGTGTGACAAGAAAATTAAACCAAGAGTGACCGTTATATCAATTTATGTAATAAATTATGTTTTAGTAACGAGACGACTTGTAGTACAAATGATTTACGATTAAAAAAGAAATGCCGATTTTGTCATTAGCTGTATCACAGAAAACTTGAACATCCTGTATAAAAGCTTATTTTATATTTTAAACCTTATGTTATATAATTAAATACCAAAGCAGGTAAGTATACAAAATTGCACTGAATATGCCACGGACTATTTTATCTTTGTCTGTCTGTCTGCTGTCAGGGCCTAAACGAATGGACCGGTTTCAAACTTTTTTATTTGACAGCTGCCATTTTCGAGCTAGTGTTTAAGTTTGATCGAAATCGGTTCAACCGTTATCGAAATATTTATTATTTAATTTTACAGGTTTTTTTCCTAAAGAAAGTCCGTGGCTTGTATCAATAAGGCAACAGTCCCAATGAAAGCAAAGCGATAGGTAAGCTATAAAATGCTATACGTATAATGGAAAGTTTTTCTACAGGTCAGGCAAAAACCAATCTTATGCCCAGGTCATAAGCACTTTGACACGTAAAAAATGATCTCGTTCAAGAATCATAAAAAAACAGAGTGGAATATAGAACTTCCACCTTTTTGAAGTCGGTTAAAAATATAGCATTCATTCCACTACCTCAGGGATGATTAAATGAAGAGGACTGCCAATGTCGCGTTTTTCTGTACCGTTCATTTAGTGCAGCACATACATTGAAAAAATAGCGCCATCTATTGGTAGTAGCTTATCGAGTTCATAGAAGCCGCTATTGTGCTTCAGTGACGCGAAATTGTAAAGACATTAGCGGTCCGCTTGTTTTAATCGTCCTTACTTACATCAAAGAAGATACTGGTGGTATAATAGTGCTTAGTAAGTATATATAGATGGGATGATGAGAGGTGGTACAAATAAATCTAACGAGTGAATTAATGTATCTATCTAAATAAAAGATTTAAGACAATTACAATATAAAAATGTCTCAGTAAAAATATGCCAGTTCTTGTGAATTTCATTACAGCAAGTAATATTTTTTTTCTTCAAAATGTAATTAGGGCTTGTTTTATTATAGTTCAGAGGGACAATGGCCTTAAAGTACTAAAAAAAACTAAAATCTAATTTGAAGTAAGCAACGAACCAATAGGCGTCGCCCTAATTAGCGCGAATACGCGAACATCGCGCGAATCAACGATACGAACATCTGGCGAATAACGATGCGAACATCTCACGAATAACGATGCTACAATCGCGCGAATCAACGACGCAAACATCTCGCGAATCAACGATGCGAACATCTCACGAATAACGATGCTACAATCGCGCGAATCAACGACGCAAACATCTCGCGAATCAACGATGCGAACATCTCACGAATAACGATGCGACCATCTTGCGAATCAACGATGTGAACATCTCACGAATAACGATGCTACAATCGCGCGAATCAACGACGCGACCATCTCGCGAATCAACGATGCGAACATCTCACGAATAACGATGCTACAATCGCGCGAATCAACGACGCGACCATCTCGCGAATCAACGATGCGAACATCTCACGAATAACGATGCGACCATCTTGCGAATCAACGATGTGAACATCTCACGAATAACGATGCTACAATCGCGCGAATCAACGACGCGACCATCTCGCGAATCAACGATGCGAACATCTCACGAATAACGATGCTACAATCGCGCGAATCAACGACGCGACCATCTCGCGAATCAACGATGCGAACATCTCACGAATAACGATACTACCTTCGCGCGAATAATGCGACAGTAGCGCTAATCGACGACGCTACCATCCTTAACTAGTCAAAAATAAAATTCACAGCAGCAATTTCGAGTGGTATTTTTGAAAGGTCACTAGTTAGCGATGACCGCGTAATCCCGTGCAATTAAGATAACGCCTCAGCTAGCCTGCATTTACTATTGTGACCAATCAGGTGAAAGCGGCATAACCAATAGCAGAGCCGCACGTTGCTAACTTCAGTACAGTTTGTCGATATTAAATCCGCTTAAAGGGTCTGCGACGCCATGTTTTGAGTGTTTTAAAGCATCTAACATGTTATTCTGACCAAGGACAATTACCAAGAGGACTGCCAATGAGAAATGAGACGGATATCCGGTAACTATCCGGTATCCGGCCGGAAACCGGATGTTTAACGGACGTCAAATAGTTAAATATCAATAATTTACAATTACAAATTTTATTTTTAATTAACATATGCATTAAATTTTGTCATTTATTAAATTTGCTTTTGAAGTAGTAAAAATGCAATTCGATTTTTTTTTATTTTTCATTATTTTTTTCATTTTATTCGTTACAAAAGCAAACTTTGACATGAATTACATAATTAAGTAACGTATTATCACTTAAAGTTATTTGTTTTAACAAACAAAAGTAACATACGGTCAAAGCGATATAAAAATAATAAATAATGTTTATATTATGTTCTTCAAAGCATTTCATTAACATGCAATGTTTGTTTGTTTGCTTGTATGTTACTTAAGGTCAAATCTTGCAAACAGCCAACAAGAAGGTAAGCAAAAAAAAATTGGATTTTGACAACCACCACCACTCAAAGGTTGGCTGGTAGCGATCCCTTAAGATAAGTCCGTCTTTGTACTCGAATTTGATTGTTTGCAACCTGCGTTTCATCCTGTTTTTTTTGTACAATCAGCAGCAATAGTAGCTAAGCAACCGAAGCGGTCACAATGATCTGCACTAGCTCTTATGTCTATAACAATAGAGCCGTGCTTAGATCATTGTGACCGCTTCGGTTGCTTAGCAACTATTGGTGCTGACTGCACAATAAAGTGTTTTCCTTACTTACTTAAAACTTATATTTTTACGCATCAATTTCACTCACGATAGTTTTACGTTAGAACTGAAACGGCCAATCAGATCAAACACATCGGCTGTCCTCTTAGTTTCATCGTCCATGCCCATGAATGTACTAACGAAACGCCTTCACCTTTGCGAGCGGGCGGGAAATAAAATCACGACCTCCCAACGATACTGCCAAACAAAATGGCGACGCACATTATGACAGCCACACCTGTCATTATCTGGTTCGGTTCTAGTATCACCCGATTGCTGGGTACTTCTTTTTCTTTCTCCC
This sequence comes from Clepsis dumicolana, assembly GCA_963691665.1. Lineage (NCBI taxonomy): Eukaryota > Metazoa > Arthropoda > Insecta > Lepidoptera > Tortricidae > Clepsis > Clepsis dumicolana. Next base: position 4,474,752 of record OY829533.1, on the reverse strand, counting down.
GATCCTCGTCTAAGTCCTGATGGACCACGTTGAGGGCCTTCGCCAGTTCCGCGTCAGACTTGGCGCTGGTTAGAGACGCGGCGACCACCAGCTTCTTGAGGTCTCGCATCTGCATATCTATTACGTGCTCCTGATGGTTCAAATGTTCTGGGGAAGACGTTCACACGTACAACTTTAATAATACTTTTAAAATACACACTGAATCATGAATACATAGAAAAACCGGACAAGTGCGAGTCGGACTCGGACAAGAGGGTTCCGTAGAAAGATTTTAACGCTTTTCCCCAGTGTTTTAAGTTGTCCAGTGTTAGCAGAGCCCTGCTCCTAAGCAAAATGTACACAGTGCGGGGTCATCTTATATTGGTCTGTGAAATCTACAGACAGACACAGAAATTAAAGATTTTGAAAATTCTCTGAGTGGTTGTGCTATAAGAGCTACCTTCATACCAAATTTCAAGTTTCTAGAACATCTGGAAGTACCCTTTAGGTTTTCACATTACGGCAATTTGTATGGAAACAACCTTTTTAATGACCGTATCTATTGATTGCGTGGACTTAGAAGTTTGATTTTTTCATAGCTTCAAGGAACTGCAGGCTTGAGTATTTGATATTAATTTCAGCATGCTACCTCCACGCGTTCCAGAGAAAAAGGGTCTTGACGTCTGTCAAGACAACAAAGTGATCCTATAAGGGTTCCGTTGTTTGCTTTTGAGTTACTGAACCCTAAAAAGGCTGGTGATGATGATGAACGTACCTATGAGATCATGATCTCAGTAGGAGTATCTTTTTGTATTTTTTCTCCCAATTTTTTTTTTTTTTTAATTCAGCCTTTCCTCTATGTCCAGCCGTGGTGTAGGGGAAAAGCACACGACCCGGAGTGTCGAGGATCCGGGTTCGATTCCCGGGGTTGGCATTTTTCTGTTTTTTTTGTGTATTCATTCATGTTTCAGTGAGTTTATAAAAAATATAATTGTACCTATGAGAGATGTTTGTTTGTTGACTAGATGATTAATGTTATCTTGCATCTGGGCCAGGTTTTGTGCGAGTTGTTCCTGTGAAAAAAAGTTTAGTTATGTACATATACACAAAATGTGAAATAAAGAAATACACAAAACGTGAGTGGGTACAGAAAGGTGTTGGGCATTTGGGTTAATCAATTTTTAATTACCACTCGTTGCCATGGAGATGTCCTCTGGGTAACTAGTCTAAAATATGATTTTCTAAGGCACCACCCCATCAAACGGTAGGATTTTCAACAGTTTTATATGTTATATGCCGATTCTTTCATGCTTCATCTCCTAAGCATGCAAATTTTGCCTTTCGGGAGAGTGGTGCCTTAAAAAATATTTTAGACGAGTTACCCAGGGGACATCTCCATGGCAACGAGTGGCAATTAAGAGTTGATTGACCCATACATTCAAAAAGTGAATGGGTACAGAAAGGTGTTGGGTATTTTAAAGCATAATTTCTAACTTTCTAACATCAAGGCTCCGGGTTCGGTTTTCCAAGTTTCCTGTCCATTCTTATTTCAGTGAGCATTCATAGTTTAATAATAGATTTCAAGTGCGAAAACCGTAAGAAAATAATACAAAAAGACACTATATTGGGATCACTGATATTACATATTAAAATAAAAAAAAACCCCCGACACAAAAAAATATAAAAAGTACAAATACCGGCCAAGTGCGAGTCGGACTCGCACACTGAGGGTTCCGTACAAAGATTTTCCCTCTTTTCTCCAGTGTTTTAAAATGTACGCAGTGTGGGGTCAATTTATATCGGTCTGTGACATATACAGACAGACATAAAAAATTACGATTTTAAGAATTTTCTGAGTGGTTAGTACTATAAGAGCTACGTTCATACCAAATTTCAAGTTTCTAGGATAACTGGAAGTACCCTTTAGGTTTTCACAGCACGGAAATTTGTATGGAAACAACTTTTTTAACGACTGCATCTTTTGATTGTGTTCACTTTGAAATTTGATTTTTTCACAGCTTCAAGGGACCGCAGGCTTGAGTATTTGATATTAATTTCAGCACGCTACATCCACGCGTTTCAGAGAAAAAGGGTCTTGACAGACAGACGGACAACAAAGTGATCCTATAAGGGTTCCGTTTTTTCCTTTTGAGGTACGGAACCCTAAAAACATCTCCATGGCAACGAGTGGCAAAGAACAGTTGATTGACCCAGCTGTACTCTGTAATATCATTGATCGAGATCAGGGTTAGTGCGAGCATGTGTACTTGTGTTAGTCCACTCTGTGCACTACCGCTCACTTGGTAAGCGAACTCCGTCTTCATGGCCTCCGTGATGTCCGCGCGAGAGGCGCCGCCGCCGCCCGCCACCGTGTACAGCACGCTCGCGCTCCGCGCCATCTGCTGTTCCATCATGTCGCGGAACTCCGCCATCTTCAGGCGGTTGTTCACCGTGGAGCCGGCTATGCCCAGAACTGTGCCTGGGGGTTGAGAGTTCACGGGTTTATTGATAGCTGTGTTAGCACAGAACTAAAAACCTGTTTTAAAATAAAATACTTAACCTAAACTTAGAAAAGTAGAAAAACACAGTATCCAAACTAAAAAGTAAAAATATCATTTTTTCCAAATAATAATAGTATAATTAGCACAAAACTTAAATTCTTACATTCTTCGAAATTTCTTTAGTACTGTGATGATTAACGAGAGAATAAATACAGCACACAAGTAAAGGAATAACCTGAACAATTTAGAAAAGTTGAAAAACCCCCGAAATTGTCATTTCAAAGTTTAATATTTCAAAAATGAGTGAACCGATTTTAATGAAACTTAGCTAAGAACCATCTCGATTAAACTAGCTTTCGACTAAAAAAAAATCGCATCGAAATAGGTCCATCCGTTCGGGAGCTATGATGCCACTGACAGATACAGGTCATATGAAGTCGGTACGGTGGTGCGGTCGGAATACCCACTTCATATTTCTTACATCAGCTATCTTTGCTGAGCGACCATTGCTCAACTAACTTCGCTCATCCAACCTAGCTTCGCTTGTTCGCTTATCCAACCTAGCTTCGCTCGTCATACCTAGTTTCGCTCATAAAATCTAGCTTCGCTTGTCCAACTAGTTTCGCTCGGCTAGCTTCGCTGGCATAGCTTCACTTATCCAACTACACTTACCGAATATAGAAGCCACGATGTACCAATACTTGTTCCGTTCGGCGTGGGCTCTCTCCCGCTCGTGGCCGAGTTTGACGGCGGCCGACATCTGAGCGAACAGCTCGCGCTCCTCGCGCTCAGCGTCAGCGAAGTGGGTGCGGAGCGAGCGCTCTTGGATTATCAACTGGGAAACAGAGGCGTGGTTGGGTAATGAGTACGAGTTTATTGACAGAGCCTTCGATCAATAAGTACGAGCAGATGTCGGGTCAGACCGTCGAAAACGGCTCGACAAATAACGGCTCACTTGCAGAAAAAAAAAGCGGTTGCTATAACGTGCAATGAATAAGAGCGCTTACTTATTGCACGTTGTAGCAACAGCTTTTTGTTTTCCAATTTTTATTGCGGCTTTAAACACCCTGGGTGCACATGTCAGCCTCTCGGGTGCTTACCCAGTTCCCTACTCAAGGGACAAATCAATAAAATGGTACACGTTAATTGCATTGTCTGATGACGGCTCTGCTAGTCAACAATTAACCTGACCATTGTGCGTGGAACCCTAACCCCAAGAACTCTCCTTCTAAAATAGTAACAGCTTACGGATTATCAGGGTGACCACATTTATATTGGTCAATCTACTTCTACAACTTTAAAAAACTACCAAAATCTACCCGAGCCTTGGTCAAAAACTGCTTTCCTAACTTCATGTTGTTTTATTAACAACTAGCAGCCCGTCCCGGCTTCGCACGGGGTAGACAATTATAAAATGAAAAAAGTTGTTGTAGTGACATAACTACAATAGTTGGACATATGCTACCGCGGAGTTTTTTGTAGACATTATGATGTTCTTCAATATTGTTGTACATTATTTTGTTCTATCGCTAATAGTTTCGGCAGCGCATTCGACGAAAGACATTTTAAGACTCATTTTTCTACACCTTCGGTTACATTATTCAAATTTTACCAAGGATCCCTAATTTTTTTCAAAATGAAATGTAGCCTATGTCAAATTGGAAGAATGTAGCATTCTATTGGTGAAAGAATTTTTTAAATCGGCCCAGTAATTTTTGAGCCTATTCATTACAAACATACAAAAATAGGTACAAATCTTTCCTCTTTATAATATTAGTGTAGATAAGTACATAAAACCGACGTCAAAAACCAAAAAACAGTCCTCTTAAGCCGTCAGTTTCATGGCCTAGCACAAATATGAAGTCTGTACGGTACGCTTGGAATATTTTTTGGTTTTTCGATGGCGGTTTTACTTCAAAAAAAAAGAAAAAACATTAGTAAAAAAAATGTAAAACCGATTATGATCAAATTTATTAGCCACTTGTTTCGTTACATTGCCAAAACGAAAGCAAATCTCGTGAAAATTAGAAAAAAAAAAAAAAGTGTAAATCTACCGAAATCTACCCAAAAAAAATTGACTACCACATCAAAGCCAAAAAAGCCTTAAATCTACCAAAAAAAGTAGAAAACTACCACATGTGGTCACCATGCGGATTATATTCGCCGAGTCGCCGACAGGTCTGAACCAGTCCTTTACCCGCACCCTAACGAAAGAACCAGTCAAGGGCGAGTCTCGACTCACTTGCACTTTTATAAGGTTTATTAATGTCTGACGTAGCAAAGATGTGCGGCTCGACATTTAAAGGTAGCAAGTCCTTACACATCCGCAATAATATGTCTTACGAATTACGCGTAGAGCTTAAAATAATTTGATCGCGTTCTAGAAACACTTAATAGGGAAACCCTATTGAGGGTTTTCAGTGTCGGTAAGTGCTAACCCGAATTAACCATATCAGTTTGGTTACACTTTTGTTAGGGTAAGACGAGGATAGGGCTACCGAATCGATAGGGTTTTTGAAAACAACCATATGAAATACCCGAGGTAACCGGTAACCGGTTCCGGTCCTTGATTATAATAGAGCAAGATAGTCAATAGCAATTTGACACTAGAACAGTGTCATATTTTTCACTTCGTTTTTGTGCGTGACCGGTCATCTAGGTAATTATAAGGATCGAGCGAACGAAGTGAGCGAAGCGTCTTCGTTTTAGCTTGGGACAAAATAGTACTTTTTGACATAAGTGCGGAAAGTTTGTCATTATGCACGAGTCCTGGGGTATCTAGGCCCGAGCCGCGAGGCGAGGGTCGAGACTCAGGACGAGTGAAAATGACACTTCCGCACGTGTACCTACCAAACGGCGTTTTTTTAATACATTTGCGAAAAAAATACAAATGACGCGGTCGGCCGCTCACCACCACCCGCCGGCGCCCAGGGGGAGGAAGGCGGAGGAGAGCTCATGATACTCGGGACTTAACCGCGTAAAAAACTTTTATATTTAAATTTAAATTTAAATACCTCGACGTTTCGGACGCGACGTTGCGTCCATGGTCTCGAAGGGACTGAAGAGGCGGGTATCAACATCTCCTGGCCGCACGGGCTCCTCGAACTACCCGCACTTGGTCTTTGTGATTAGTTTTTTCACCAGGGTTGCCACCAGTCCGACACACAACACTCACAACATCCGGCGATTTATGAGACGATATTTAAATTCAAATTTAAATATAAAAGTTTTTTACGCGATTAAGTCCCGAGTATCATGATAATGTAAAAAGCACTAGTACGAAAAATATAACTTTCCGCATAAAACAGCTACAAAATGTACCACTTTTTGAGCAACTGTATTAAAAATGTCATTTTCACTCGTCCCGAGTCTCGACCCTCGACCCTCAGCTCGGGCCTAGACACCTCGGGACTCGTACATAATAACATACTTTCCGCACTTATACCAAAGAGTACTATTTTCCCCAAGCTGCAACAGAGATCTATGCCATCTCACCTTGTGTTCCTCAGTGCACAGTTGCAAGTACTTCTCGTCACCCTTCATGGTGTTTTGCATTTCGGCATGGAGCTCCTTCAACCGTTCCTCGATGGTAGCCAGCTCGCGCCCGAGCTCGCGGCGCCGGTCCTGGGCTGTCACGAACCGCTCCTGAGAACAAAGGGATTACGTATACTATCTACTACAAATAATAACATCTATGGAACCGTAACTAAGTCCAAATTAGAAAACTTGAAACAACATTGTCATTTCAAAGTTCAATATTTTAATGAAACTTTGCTAAGAACCATCTCGATTAAACTAGTTTTTGAATTAAAAAACCGCATTGAAATCGGGCCATCCGTGTGGGAGCTATGATGCCACAGACAGATACACAGATGCACAGACACACAGGTACACTTAGGTCAAACTTACAACACCCCTCTTTTTTTTCGTCGGGAGTTACAAAGGTTGTTTCCATACAAACGAAAAAAAGGGGTGTTATAAGTTTGACATTTGTATCTGTGTATCTGTCTGTGGCATCATAGCTCCCACACGGATGGACCGATTTCGATGCGGTTCTCTATAATCGAAAGCTAGTTTAATCGAGATGGCTCTTAGCTAAGTTTCATTAGAATCGGTTAACCCGTTTTTGAAATACCTATTGATTTTCCAAATGACAATGTCGGGAGTATTTCAACTTTTCTAGTTCGTTTTGTTGGTTAGGTTATTGACTATTTTTATTTTTTTATTATATCATGATCATGACCTCTAAGTATCATGAAAAATTATCAGTAAATTATCTCTAGAATGTAATCTGGAGAAAGTTGTTTCATAACAGGCCGTAATCTACATCTGTTATCAGGAAGTCTAAAGTGTGCATGAAATATTAGATAAGGCAAATTGTTGGGTATGAATGCTGTATTTAATATAAGTCCCTGGCGAGTCAAAAATCCGCCAGGATCGCCAGTGTCGAGTGCGATCTTTCTGTCATTCTCCACCAATGAGAGACAAGGTACTGGCCTGTGATTGGTGGAAATTGACAGTTAGACCTCAATTGATTTGTGACTTGCAATAGCCCTCATTCCCTTGGCGTCAATGAAGCACCAACTTCATATTTGTGCTAGGCCATAAAACTCATGTCTTTAGAGGATTATTTTGTTTTCTTTGAAGGAGGTTTATTTTTTTTGTTAAATGTTTTTTTTAATTCACAATTCTAAGCTAACTAGCTTTCGCCCGCGGCTTCGCTCCCGTGGCAGAACTCTATCCCGTGGGAATTTCAAAAAATCCCGTCTTATCCCGGGCATACATTATAAAAGGAACTTCTATGCCAAATTTCAGCTTTCTAGGTCCAGGGGTTTGGGCTGCGCGTTGATAGATCAGTCAGTCAGTCACATTCCTGTTTTATATGTTTAGATTTAATATTCAAAGAATTATCTTTCAACTCCTAACCATTAAGGAGTTGACCTTCCATCATCACCTCATCAACATGAGATGATGACTACCAGACGTAAATACTTGAATAGCTTTAGAAAATATATGAAACACATAACATGTGCCTATAAAATTTGAGGGTAGCCCTTGATTTCCTTGAGATCCCATCATCAGATCCCGACTTGGTGACGATGGGGTCAACTACAAAGTATACCCTATCAGTAACACAAGTTACTTACAAAAAATGAGATACAAGTACAAAGGCGCACTTGTCCCTTTATGGGATCTCTACCAGTCAACCTTTTTGTGGTAGAAAGGAGTAGTTAAGTAAGAGACCATATTTTCATGAATGTTGTTTAGTTCCACTATCTGCTCTGCTATAGTGATATTCGGTACACAATTAAATCCCTGTTAATTCGAAGTTGTGCTTTATTACCAATCCTAGCCTTCATAACAGTCATAACTAATACTTTAGGTTTTATGATAATGAGTTATTAATTATTATAGTCATAATACAGTAGGTACAAAAAGTACAAATATTCATCAAATTATTAACAAACTCAACCAATAATTAAACAACTACAACAATTAGCGTGAAGGTCGCCTTTCATTCATGTTTCTTTTAATTCAATTCAAACAATTGCTGTATTTTATTTGAAGATAGAACACAAAGCGATATTTATGCAAATTGCAACATTGTGACATCAGCACGAGCGCAAAAAACTTAAGCGCCAATAATTCAGCGTCACATAAACATGTTAGAATACCATCAACTGCCCAAAATAGACGCGCGACTATACTAAAATTACCTGCGCTTCTATCACAGTATTTTGGATCGCCATGATCTCTTCCACCCCCGTGAACTTCTCGTACCGGTGCACTAGCTCTTTAACTTTAATACCAATAGCTTCATGTTTAATTTTCTCGGCTAATTCGGTCATTTTTGTGGCAGGAGCATACTTTGTGATGAGTTTGTCGACTTGCTCGCGTCCTTGTGTGTTTAGTTGGGATAGGTGCACTTTGTCGCGCAGCCGCTGGGCTAGTTGGCGTATGCGGTCGGCCATGGTTGCATGATATAATTGTTATTTAGTGAGAACAGTTTATATTTGCATTTTTATTAGGAATGATCCTGGACCGGATAGAACGGGCGATTTGACTTCTTTGACTTTTGATGTGACAGCTCGATCGGAGTCGGAGTGACAGTGACAGCTCTGACGTTTGCGTTCAAAATGCTTCGTATTGCATTGCTGTGATGCTTATCTTGACTTTTTCGAAGCTTCCGTACAAAGAAAAAACCTTGCATTACTGTTTAATTTATCATGACTTCCAGAAATAAGTACGAAAATGTATTAAGTTGTGTTCTAATCGTGTGAAAATGCTTGTTTCAATTAAAATTGACTTTCAATTTTAGCTTTTAAGCTTTCAGAACACGCACGGTAGCTATCGTCAGTAGTCTGTGGCGGATTTGCATTTTTTGTCGACTTAAAATTTTCAGTCTGTGGTCTGGATATGTCATCCAAACAAATATCTCTAAGTAGTCTGCAGGGGGAGGAAAGTTACCTGTATTTGACAGTTGAAGTTTTTAGCTGCGCCATCTCTTACCTGTGTAAGGCTAATTTTTAGTAGTGCGTTAATCATTGCTGTGGGTTTAAAAAATTACGGTTTATTTTTTTTTCATTATATGTTGCAAAATTTTATGAAAAAATATCGAACCGAAGGCTTGTAATTTTCAGTCACAAATTATTGCTTGTACTTCTGTTAAAAAAATTGCAAAATTTATCATCATGCAAAGAAGAAAAAAAAAACGGTTTTTGGTACACCTACTACATCTCTTAAAAATTTTCGGACTCAAGTATACGTCATACAGCATGCAGCTGATACAGCGCCCAGCGGCTTTCTGTTTTTTAGAAAATGCGCTGTGTTTAACTGTTATTTCGTTAATTGTCCACTAGTAAATACGTAGAGTCGATTTTCAGCTCCTCCGTTTTATCAGTGTCAGTTCGTGTGTATTGGACATTGCGGCGAAAATTCGGACGCTTTAGTTACAATCTTTCTGTGTTGTTTCAGTTATATGAGATGCTTGTGATTTGTGCTATTGTTAGTTGTTGCGATTTTGGACGCTTTAAATGTATAATTTACAAAATAAACGATTTTGAATTCTGAGTTTGAATTTTTCATAATGTCTAATCTAATAAGAGTGTGTACACATAATTCGTGTGTGTGCTTGCGCGTGCATGAGTGTGGGCGCGCGTGTGTGCTCCCGCGCGCATGTGTGTGCGACCGCGCGCGTTTGTGGCCGAGCTTGCGCGCGTGTTGTTATGAAATCTGTTCTGTCGACTATCGCAGATAAAAGATGGCATTGCTGTAGTGGCTGGTTTAGGGTGTAATTTTTTCCGCTGAGAGGGCGAGGGCGCTCTATTCCCCGTATATTATATTACTCTATGGTAGTCTGTGAAACAAATCAACGCAATACAGCCAAAGAGCGAATTCTATTTAAAACATTGGTTGGATCAAGTATTTGTTATCGCATCTCATCTCACAATCGTGCTTAGAAAAGTCGCTATTTCGACGTCATACATAACTAACCTCGCATCAAAACATCATTCCTAACATCGACGGCATCATCACCATGCAAGAAGGTAAGCCAAGCTTGTCAACCGTAGTAGTGCACGAAAAATACGTTTTTACGTACAATATTGTGTTAAATTTTAGATTTAGAGGTCACAGGTATATCGAGGAGCGGCCGGGTGAGGAAGAAGAGCTCAAAATTGATGGATTTTGAGTCTCCAGACGACATTGACACTAGGTTTCGTCGGCAGACGCCTCTCAAGCCTTTTACGCCGTTTAAGCAGGAAGAGCAGCCCGAGTTTCAGGAGACGCTGCCGCCGAGGCCGCCCCAGGAGGCTGGGACTGCCTCGGGCAGCGATTCTGATTATTACGAGAATAATGGGGAGCATGCCGAAAGGTAACTAGCTACATGTTTATTGATTACACTTGTAATAAAGTAGTACATACTTTTGTATACTGAAGTGTGAATGTGATTTTATTACCTTAACAATGTAGTATGGAGTCGGACAGCTCGGCTTCGGATGAAGGCTCTGCTCGGACACCAGCCAACTCGCTGTACATGATGGAAAAGAGCAGCAAGAAGAAACTCATAGTCAAGGACGGGAAGGTCATCGGGAGGGCTAAGGCTCAGCGGAAGGACAAAGGTACTTCCAATATAAAAAGTAACCTCTTCATTTTCGAAACTCCATAAATTTTTGGTTTAGCGGTTTTGTCATGATGCGGTAACAAGTGCCAAATTTTCTTTTACATTTTCATAATATTACTATGTTTTTTATCAGATTTATCTTGTGTTGCGAAACCTAATAATTAAATTAGAAGGGTGCGTAATTAACATTATGAAAAAACTGTTGTTTCAGGAAAGACGCGTATCACAGCATACATGATGTGGGCAAAGGAAGCTCGCAACGAACTGCTGCGGAATCACCCGGACATGGACTTCTCCGCCATCTCCAAACGTCTCGGCGAGATGTGGGCCAACGTAAGCTCATGGACACATTTGTGGCTTTTTTTATCTTATATTTTATTGAGGCTTTGGTACACCTGGTGTGACCATGTCAGCCTCATGGGGAGACTCTGGGTATTAATAGTTTACGAAGGACTGCCTCCAGTGCTGCATTTCCTAGCAATGAAGGAGCTCTCTACAAATTTGTTTTGGACAGCATCTCCGGACAAAGGGTTGGCCAACACAGCATTAATCCCTCCATTACTCAGGTCCAGGCTCAAATATCTGCGTCTGATGCGTTCTGATTACACTCCACCAAAAAATCTAGCTTTTGGTTCATGTTTATCTGTCTGTCTATCCATACTTTGAATGATCTAGTGAACATTATAGAGGTTTTAACTATCATTAGTCTAACTCTTATTATAGGTATCTTCAATTAGCTATGACTGAGTCTTATAGTAGTTTTCTAGTCACAAAATTAACCATATCAGAAACCATAAGTTTCAATTATAAAATTGATGGTGAAACAAAAAGTGATTAGTATAACTTATTGATTATTTTAAAACTTCCAAATACTTAATCAACAATAGTAGGAAATAAACTGATCATTCACATAAATATATAAGTCAAGTTCAGCCCGACATAGTCCTTACTCTGGGGGTGCACGACTCGGCGGCAGCGCAGCGTACACTGCGCGCCAAGACCTGCTCGCTCAACTACAACACGCAACTGACAGCAGCTCACAACTACCCTCGTTTTCATAGTTATTTCTGTTATTGTCAAATGTATTTTTGTAAGTTTATCTAATTTGTGCGCTCCCAGAGGGAAGACTCCTAATTAATCTGAAATGAAATGAAACTCGACTTAACTATGACAACACTATGCTAAAAACACGCACACAATCAACAGACCCCGACCATTTTGGTCAGACTTAATGTTACAGTTTTGGCAGAGGGGAAATCGCGGGTTGACATCTCCATTCCTTTCCTGCTCTAAGTCGTTTCATGTTAAAAGTACTTTTTTTTTTCAGGTGAATTACAACGAACGTTATCTGTGGAAGCGGAAGGCCAAGCGATTCGCAATGCAAAAGGAGCAAAGCCTGCATTCTGGCGTCAGCAAGATTATATCTAACCCCAGTAAGTTATCATTTGCGGGTGGTAGTACCTTGTGCGAGGTCCGTCCGGATAGCTACCACCATCTTACTCGCTAATCCTGCTTGCTGTTGCTTGGCTTGCACTGTTGTGTTCCAGTGTGGAGAGTATGACAGCCGGTGTAATCACGGGCACAAGAGGCATTTCATCTTAGCTCTCTAGGTTGGCAACGCATCTGCAAACCCCCCCGAGGTTACGGGTGTCTATGGGCGTAGTGATCACTTACCATCAGGTGACCCACTTGCTAGTTTGTCTTCCTTGTCGTATAAAAAAAAATAAGATACATTAGCTGACCCTTGGTTTTGCTCCCGTGGTAGAACTTCCTGACCCATGGGAATTTTGCCAAATCCCTTCTACAAATGCGCATCTACGAATTAGTCCGAAACATGTAAACCTGGTAATGATCGCGGGACCGCGTTGGATGCGGAAAGCACAAGATCGGTCTGAGTGGAGAGCCGCGGGGGAGGCCGCCGGCCAGGAGTGGACGCCTTTCGGCTGACATGATGATGTCGGGCTTAATTCGACTTATATGCGTGAGTGAACTTTTCATTTCACTATGATTGAGTCACGGTAGTTTCATGATAAAATATAAAAAGGAATTGTAGTGAAATAAATGGATCACTCACGTATATAAGTCAAGTTTAGTCTGACTTCAAGGCCTTTTTAACTGACTGGGTCAATCAATTTTGCTTGCCACTCGTTGCCATGGAGATGTCCCCTGGGTAACTCGTCTAAAGATTATCTATAAGATTATCTAAGACCCCATTCCCCCGAAAGTCAGGATTTGCATGCTTAGGAGATGAAGCATGAAGGAATTGGCATATAACTGTCTAAACTCCTAACGTTTGGTGGAGTGGTGCCTCAGATAATCTTATTTTAGACAAGTTACCCAGGGGATATCTCCATGACAATGAGTGGCAATGAAAAGTTTATCGACCCAACCGCAAATAAGGAGTATGTCCCCCGATTACTTGAAGAAACCAAGGACATTTGGAAATGTTTTTCAGTATTTTTTTTTTTAACAAAATTGTGAAATAAAAAATCTTTTAACAAGAAAGTATGACCAGCTTCAAAAAAAAAAAATTTTTTTTTTTAACTAATAAGTTGTGTCTGTGTTCGGCAGGCGTCCGTCAGCCGTCGGGCTTCGGGCCGGGCCGGCCGCCGGCGCACCGCGTCAAGGCGCAGCCGTCGCCCACCACGCCTCCGCAGCAGGCTCTTGTTGTAAGTTACGTACAGTCAGCAGCTAAGGTAGCGAAGCAACCGACGCGTTCACAATAAATAAATAAATACTTTTTAATCCTTGACGAAAAAGAGGGGTGTTATAAGTTTGACCTGTGTATATTATCATTCTATGGAACTTTTCTTAAGTTTTTAACCGACTTCAAAAAAGGACGAGGTTCTACGTTCCACTGTATGTATGTTTCAGGTTATAGAGGAGTCCTAATGTGGTGGTAGATGTAATTAACATTATCTATATGATACGGGTTTATTCATGTACAACACAAGTGTATGCAATGTATACAAGGCGGGGCAAGGGACTGGCTTCCCGGACTGCCCCGCGGCGTAGGTAACGTGATACGCCAGCTAAGGAGTCCGTGTCGTTACAAGGTTATTCCACTATGATTTTGTAAGTTGATCAGGTTATTGAGCTGTGTATAACCTGACCGACTTACAAAAAACTTAAAAACTCATACCCCAGGTAACAAAAAACTCCGTTTGACTTTATAGTGAAATAAAACGGATCACCCACGTATATAAGTCGAGTTTAGCCCGTCGGGCTAATTCGTAGTCCTTCCTCTGGGAGCGCACGACCCAGCGGTGGCGAGACTACTAAACGCAGCTGACAGCGGCACACAACTACCCTCGTTTTCATCGTCATTTCATCGTCATCATTATTATTGTCAAATGCAGGGTAGCACACTACACTGACCACATCACTCTGTAAAGGCTCGTTCACATTCACCGTTGACGCAGTATTTAGCACAGTCTTCCAACTTGGGGGCACCGACCATCCACTATCACGATTAAAATTGGGATGACGAATAATTTCAATGGCTTCACGTACTTTCCGCGGAATAAAAAACTTTTCTCTCGCCAGTACCGACACCTTATCAAACCGAATGTAATGCGTCGAATCCGAGTCCAGCGAGTGTTCGGCCACAGCAGAACCCTTATTGTCCCTTTATTGTCATGTCGGGCTAAACTCGACTTATATACGTGAGTGATTTATTTCACTATGATTGAGTCTCACGGTAGTCTCATGTTAAAAGTGGCAAATCTTTCCGTTTGACTTTGCCTTGAGATTTGGAGACAATTATGAAAGATCGCACAAACAAACTTTTATTCAAATGAAATGAACCTGAGTTTTTTTAGTGAAAAAACGTATGCATGTTTTATGAAAACTCTGCGATATAAATCACATACTTACCCACTTATTTCAACAAAATTTTGAGGGCTTAGTATTTTTAAAAGTTTAATTAGGCTGCACCTCGGCTGTGTCAGGGGTTACCTGCCCAAAAAGCGAACTAGGAGTTTCTGTTTGTTTATAATATCCGAGGAAGATTAACGATATTTTTTTGATAATAAGCTCGTACGGTTAATTTTAATCATCATCATCATCAGCCCATTTATTTCCCACTGCTGGGCACAGGCCTCCTCTCAGAATGAGAGGGCTTGGGCTATAGTTCCCACGCGGGCCCAGTGCGGATTGGGAACTTCAAACACACACCATTGAATTTCTTCGCAGGAGTGTGCAGGTTTCCTCACGATGTTTTCCTTCACCGAAAAGCTCATGATAAATTACAAATGTAATTTCCCACAAAATTCCGAAAAACTCAGAGGTGCGAGCCGGGGTTTGAACCCTCGACCCTTTGCTTCAGAGGCGATAGGTCAAACCACTAGGCTATCACGTAAGTAATTTAAGTAATTTGATAAGGTTTTAAATTGATGCATACGCGCAGCCTGTGCCGGGCTCGGGCGGCGCGGGCGCGGGCGCGGGCGCGGGCGCGGGCGCGGGCGTGTTCCGCGTGTCGGGCTGCGGCGCTGCAGACGTGGCCGCGCACCTGCGTCTGCTCGGAGAAAGCCTTGCCATCATCGGGGAACGGCTCAAGGAGCACGAGGTGAGCCCTGTGATGATCACGGTGCGGGGATGATTTGAGAAACAGTCAATACCTATCCTAACTAATATTATTGTACGGGTTACCGCACCATAGGTATAAGTGTCAAGTCAATGATTCCTAATTTAGGTCATTTGGTAATAATATTGTAATTACTTACGCACACATGTATGACATCGGCACGGCTGCTTAACCATATTTTTATTGTAAAGTGTGAATAAAATCAGTGTTACGAGGGGCGGCTGAAAAGTAATCTACCTAACAATGAAACAAAAGACTGTCGTGGCTAATTTTTTTTTATTTTTCTATATAGTCCCCTGCTAGTAAAATGCACTTATTAAATTTTTCAAATATTGAATTTAAACCATTAAAAAAAAAAATCGGTTTGTCGTCAAAAAAGTCAGTTACCGCAGCCTTCATTTCGTCATCGGTCATAAACCTTCGTCCCCTGAGGTCTTTCTTGAGAAGTCTAAACAGAAAATAGTCACAGGGGGCTAAATCTGGACTATAAGGGGGGTGGTCAATGGTTTCGAAGCCATTGTCTTTAATTGCTAGCTTCGTTGTGCGGGCGGTATGCACTGGTGCGTTATCGTGCAAAATCAGAATTCCTTTGCTTAGTTTACCTCGCCGTTTTTCTTTTATTGTCTCTCTTAGTTGATATAGTAAGTTTGAGTAATAATCAGCATTCATTGTAGTTTTCTTCGGTAAATAATCTATGAGCAAAATCCCTTCTGTGTCCCAAAAGATTGTAGCCATAAGTTTACCTGCCGATGGACAGACCTTGAATTTCCGAGGCGGCTTCTCATCCTTAAATTTCCACTGTAACGACTCTTGCTTACTTTCTGGGGCCCATTGTCGAATCCAAGTCTCATCACATGCTACAATTCTAGAAATTATTTCTCCCTCTTTCCCTCGACTCATGTCCAAAAACTCTTCGCAACATTTGACACGCCTCTCCATGTCAAATGCAGTCAACATTCTGGGGACCCAACGTGCACTAACCTTGAAGATGTTCAAATGCTCATGAATTATTTAATTGACTCGCTCTTTACTGACGCCCACATCTCTAGCTATCTCCCACTGCTTCACTCGTCGGTCCTCTAATATATTTTTTTTCACCTTGGCTACATTTTCATCGGTGACGGCCGAAACTGCTCTTCCGCTACGAGGATCATCTTCCAGGCTCTCACGACCTAACTTAAACTGCTTTGACCAAAACTTTATAACAAATTCGGAAGAACACGAACTGCCAAACACACGTAACATACGCTGTCTGATCTCCGAAGGCGTATTCCCTTCTTTAGTCAAAAACTTAATCACCGCACGCTGCTCGATTTTATCCATTTTCACTTTTTCTACCGACATGTTTGAAACAATTAAACGTGATGCAATTAACAAATGAATGTAATACATTTTGAAAATAGAATAACAAATGAATATAAATCCATACCGGCCAGCATTATTTTTGTATATATTTCTGACCAAGGAGATTACTTATCAGCTGCCCCTCGTAGAACAGCTATCGTTGGGTTTGTTTCGTACATTAACTTTCCCTTACAAGTTATCTCGCACTCATCTCATGAAGTGTAGACACGCTACAATTATAAATGCGAAAGTAACTCTGTCTCTCTGTTTGTTTGTTACCTCTACACGGGAAAACCGCTGCACCAATTTAGATGAAATTTGGTAAGAAGATAGTTTGAATATTGAGGAATAACATAGGCTGCTTTTTATTCAGGAAAATTGTATAGTTCTCGCGGGATAGCGACAACCGAAATCTACGCGGACGAAGTCGCGGGCAACCGCTAGTAAACAAATAAATAATAAATATCATGGGACAATTGAGACCAATTGACCTAATCCCAAACTAGGCAAAGCCTGTACTATGGGTACTAGACAACGGATAAACATACTTATATAAACAAAGACATACTTAAATACGTATTTAACATCCAAGACCCGAGAACAAACATTCGTATTTATCATACAAACATCTGCCCCGACCGGGGATCGAACCCGGGACCTCATGCTTCATAGTCAGGGTCTCTAACCACTAGGCTATCCCGTCGTCATAATACCTCGACGTTTCGGACGCGACGTTGCGTCCGTGGTCTCGAAAGTCGAGGTATTTAAATTTAAATATATCTTTTACGCGACTCCCGAATATCATGATGTTGTGTGTGGTGGTGTTTTATGTTTTTTGTGCAATAAAGAGATATAAATACGTACAGTATACATGTGTGAAAATCGCGAAACCGTCTTTGGGTCACCGACACTTACGTGTACCAAATTTCAACTTAATCGGTCCAGTAGTTTCGGAGTAAATTAGCTGTTGATTAAGCTACTCATAGATGGCGCTGAGGAGAGATCTTCCAAATAAAATATGACACAAGGCATTGAAAAATTCGTTAGGTACACCAACGTTAAGTATAGCTTAATTGGTGGAGCGTGGTACGGATTACCGAGGTTGCTGGTTCAAGTCCAGCTGCTTAACGAATTTTTCTTTGCATTGTCATTGTATGTTGAATTTCATTCTATGAATGTTTCATAAAAATAAAACAAAAATAATCAATAAATCGATTATTTTCATTTTTTAGTAAATTAGCTGTGACAGACTGACAGACGCGAGTCATCCTATAAGGGTTCCGTTTTTTCCTATTGAGGCACGAAACCCTAAAAAGCCAAGCCGCCCTCCAGGCTGACTTGGCCAGACCTTCAAAAGTCAGGTCATACAGTACCGTATTTTGTCGCCAGGGCCAAATAGCCGTGTCGGGTTCTGTGTCGGTGCTGCTGGACACGCTGCTGTGCTCGCTGGCGCCGCTGCTCGGCGTGTGCCGCGCGCTGCCCGGCGTGGCGCCGCCGCCCGCGCTGCTGGCCGACACGCTGCACAACATCGCCTACATCATGCCCGGCTTGTAACGCGCCCGGCCGCCGCAGTGATGCCTCGCTGCTGTGCTCGCCGGCGCCGCCGCCCGCGCTGCTGGCCGACACGCTGCACAACATCGCCTACATCATGCCCGGCTTGTAACGCGCCCGGCCGCCGCAGTGATGCCTCGCTGCTGTGCTCGCCGGCGCCGCCGCCCGCGCTGCTGGCCGACACGCTGCACAACATCGCCTACATCATGCCCGGCTTGTAACGCGCCCGGCCGCCGCAGTGATGCCTCGCTGCTGTGCTCGCCGGCGCCGCCGCCCGCGCTGCTGGCCGACACGCTGCACAACATCGCCTACATCATGCCCGGCTTGTAACGCGCCCGGCCGCCGCAGTGATGCCTCGCTGCTGTGCTCGCCGGCGCCGCCGCCCGCGCTGCTGGCCGACACGCTGCACAACATCGCCTACATCATGCCCGGCTTGTAACGCGCCCGGCCGCCGCAGTGATGCCTCGCTGCTGTGCTCGCCGGCGCCGCCGCCCGCGCTGCTGGCCGACACGCTGCACAACATCGCCTACATCATGCCCGGCTTGTAACGCGCCCGGCCGCCGCAGTGATGCCTCGCTGCTGTGCTCGCCGGCGCCGCCGCCCGCGCTGCTGGCCGACACGCTGCACAACATCGCCTACATCATGCCCGGCTTGTAACGCGCCCGGACACCGCTATGCCTTGGTGCCGAAGACGTCAAGCTACATAATAGTGTTATACAGATTGTTATACTAGTGGCGCTGTGAGTTGTGGACATCGTGACCGCTTTTTTTAACACTTCGGTTTTTTTAATAAAAAAAACTTTATAACTAGCGGACCTGCTCACAAAAATTAAATTCGACCTGGGCCGTGTTTTATAAACCTACAAGCAACACTGGTCCTGTTTTTTACAATTTGCGTTTTATAAATACAATTACAACAACTACAATTTTACAAGCTGCAAGTACGGGCGCCTGTAGCCGTATCATAGACAAAAAGTGGACCTTTTATAGTTTTAAATTCATAATCGAACAAGCGTTTTTTAAAAATATTGTAAAATACAACTGTAGCATTGAAAAATTGTAACGAAAACTTCTTGTCTTGAGACCTGTAACAATGGCTACAGGTGCACAAATTTTTGAATTAGTTGTCTTGATCAGTACCAAATCAATCGTTCTATCTACCTGTCTATCTCTTCTTCAAGTTATTAAACTAAAGGTCATCAAGGAATGATCCTTTTATTGAGAAACTCGTCTGAGTCGGACTCTGAAGAAGAGAGTCCAAGGCAGCATAGAACTAGGGAGTTTTGGCCACGAATAAATACAGATCTTGACACACCTTTTCAATATTATAATGAAAGGTCCAGAATGAACTGTACGCAAATAGACTAGACTAGATTCTGCAAGAAATTGGGAGCTCATTAGAATCGTCGAGTAATCAAAATGATTCATTGAGCAAGAAGCTTCAATTCTCTGTCTGTGTCTGTCTGTATGCACTGGAGTATCATGCAATCGTTGACATGCATTTTTTGGCCGTTTTTGCCATTGCTTAGAATAGATATACTTTACTAGCCGACCCGCGAACTTCGTACCGCCATAGGTCATTCCATAGAAAATGTACAGACCTATGAGAAAATGAACTTCTTATTTTTTTTCTCGTGAATTTTTCTCCTCTATTATTACCTATCCTGCTATTCGAAGCAAAGATATAAATCCAACAAATGAAAGACCATAAAAATCGGTCCAGCCGTTCTTGACTTATAAATAGTCCAATTAACACGATTTTGTTTTATGTATTTAGATAGATTTTTATTTATCAACTTTGCTGGGTATTTTTAATACGTAATGGATAAAAAACCTCTACGTGTTTGTAATTTTTGGCAGCCACTTTTTTTAAAATTAGTGGTATCCATTACACTTGTAGAATTTACTTGTAGTCGAGATTTACAATACCGTATTACAAGTGTAGCTTTCCGTGTGTCTTTATAAAACACCTGTAATTGTACACAGTGCATTACAGGTGACTGTTTCCTGTAGACTTGTAACTTGTAGCCTGTAGGTTTATAAAATACGGCCCTGTAGGTTTAGCACAACTCACAGTGCGACTTCTATCTCACGCGAGAACAAGTACCCGTCCTTTTCTGTCAGTCGGAATGCAACGGGACGGGTGATATAATCTCGCGCGACAAACAAAGTCGCGGCCAGTAGTGCTAGCCTTATTGTAGAGGAGAATAATCGGACAGACGGCGGACAGATATACGAAAGCTTGTTTGTCCAAGCTGAAAAGGGGACTCGCTCATTTCGTTCGCTCGGTCAGACGCCAAAGAGGCTACAATTGTAGCCTTATCTGAGCTTCATTTGCGGCGTGCAAAGCGGGAAAAATCTTCAAGACTCCGTGATAGACGAACTATTTACATACCTACAAATTTGTGCGGAACCCTCGGTGCGCGAGTTCGACTCGCACTTGGCCGGTTTCTTTACGACCAGATGGCCTGGTTAGAGAACCTGATTACGAAGCTTGTGAGCATTCTCATTGAGGTCATAGATGTCGCTACTGTTAAACAGAGGTCTAAGGTGCCACATGAAATTAATGGTACAGAGACGCGCGTCACTTTCGTGCCGCTGCGACCTGCGGTCCGCCTTTCCACCCCCCGCGCGAACCGCACTCACCGCTTCCTGAAACGCACACAGCCGCGAGTTAGTTTACTGCACACATGGGTCAGTGTCGTTTCTCGTTACATTTGGCTTGGTCAGTTCAAGCCACAGCTGTTATACAGAATCATAGTTTTTAATCGTAACGGCTTAGGTTAAGTTAAGTTTTGAATAAAAGGAATAAATTATTAGGTCGTTTTATTTTCCTTAAAACACAACACAAATTTACAGAAAACATTAGAAACAATTATTGATTACATTACACATTGGCTTAAACTAAAAGTAGATTATTTCAAATTGTCTTAAAACGTTAGTTATTTCAAGAAAATGGTAGATGTTAATGTGTTCGGCATTCAACTATACTGCCAAAGAGAATTCGTGATCTGAGAATAAAAAAGTTACAAATGTGCAGAAGGTCGCAGAGGAAAATGGTTTCTATGCCAATATCCTTAAGACTCAAAGCAAGTAGGTAATTTTACATGTGACTTCTTTATCCCCAGAGAACGTTTTTCAGCTTTGCAGCCTTCGCCAAAATATTAGTGAGAGCGAAAGAGATCACTATATCGTTAGTCATGTGCGCGAAGGAGATGCAATGACCGAAACATCACACCTATATTTTCTCAAAGAAAACTTACAAACATGACCTCTCACACGTTAGACACGCAATTCCCAAAATTAGTACATATTCAAATAAAATAATTCAGTTTTTTTTTTACTTGACGCAATACGAGAGGTTAATTAATAATAAGCAAAATGAGATTTTTTTACATTTTCCAAACGCTCACAAGAGTTATAACCTTTTCAACGCCAAGGACGTATTATAAGCGTCATGAGCCGACACGCCTACGACCCCACCAACGCTTATAGGCGTCCAGCTGCAAAGTGCAAATGCGACCTACGAACGTATGCTTAAGGTTGACGTTATGCCAACTTGGCGTATGGATGACAACTTTTGTATGCGTCGTTGGCGTTGAAAGGATTAAAAATACAAAAAAAAACGTAGTTTTATAACAATCATTACTCATACATTCGATACAGACGATTCGGCTATTCGTGGACGAAAAACTTGAACGCAACATACATCTCAAGATCGTAATTCACCACTTCGTACCAACACACATGTTCATTACAGAAAATGATGACATATTTTTACCCACGCACGACGGAACGGAAAGTATGTATGCGATTTGGGTGAAAGGTTTGTGGGACAATGTCTATAGCATAGAACTGATAAAAAGAGGATAGAAGTGGCGTGGTCGCGTGAACTTGTCGCCGCGCTTGTGACGCGTAAGACAAGTGCGCGATGTGACTCAGTATTGCTCGTGATACATATAACAGTTTTAAATGATTCGCGGTTAATTGCATTAGACATTATAAAAACGGGATATTGACCGCGATTACCTCATGGGTTTGATGAGCTCCCGACATTTCGATGCAGTTACATGCATCATGATCACTGGCAAACTGACAAGTATCTACCCTCGTTTCGTCAGTTTGCCCGTGGTCATGATGCATGTAACTGCGTCGAAATATCGGGAGCTCATCAAACCTATAAGGTAATCGCGGTCAATATCCCGTTTTAATTATGTTTAACGTCATACATATGTTCTAAAATGGTGTTTCGCAGCATTCGTAATTGCGAAAACTCATCCACAGTGTGTGATTACACTAATACTTGTGTGCGTGATTGCGTAGTGCTATTACGTGACTGTATTAATAGCAAGTGGAGGGGAAAAAGTGACGACTTTGTTTCTGGAAGGAAATACGAACGATAACATTTCTATCCTCTTTTTGTAGTCTGCAACAATAGTTGCTAAGCAACCGAAGCGCTCACAATGATCTAAGCACGGCTTCATTGTTATAGACGTAAGAGCTTGTGCAGATTATTGTAACCGCTTCGGTTGCTTAGCAACTATTGCTGCTGACTATACCAAATAAAAATTTGTAACATCCAAGGGGCTACTAGAAACACGATGACAGCCACTGCGAGGGCCTCTTGATACAATCAAGGTCAGAAATATATATTCGCACACAAAATTGCAAAAATACGGATGCACATTTTAACTCAAATGTTAACATCTTTGACCTCGACTGTACAATGAACGTAGATGATTTCATGATTTTTATGAATACTTATAACACTGTAGTTAAATATGGAAACTAATTACTTCTAAGTAAGTATTTATTACGTTAAACTACAGCATTTATATGGTACTTCCTAACCAGCATTTTTTTTGGCAGACTTAATTGAATTTTAATTCCTTGGGCCCCTATTTAACCAACGTTATAAATGACAGTTCTGTCATTCATTGCTAATATGAAGCGCATTAAAACAATAACTATTTAAGTCAGTAATTTACTCGGAATCATTGTAAACTTGTAATTTTTTGACATTGGTTAAATAGAGCAATAATAGTCAGTATTAGAGTCAGCATTTTGTACGGAGTTTCCACTAATTCATTTGGGATTGCCACAGAACTTTATATGAAATTGCCACAGAAACTGATATAGAATCGCCACAGAAATTTATAAGGAATTGTTACACAAATTTATTTGGTGTCGTCACAGAAATACAAACGGTATCACCACAGAAATTCATACGGACTCGTTACAGCAATTTATTTGGCATTGTCACAGAAAATACGGAGTTGTCACAGAAATGCGGCATCGCCAAAGAAATTTACACGGACATACGGAATTGCTACAGAAGTGTATTTACGATGGACACAAATTTTTTGGGCACTTGACAAAAAAAAATCGCTATTTTGGCAACACCTGATTCGATGCTCAAAATTGTGGCTTTTTTTTTTGGGCCCCTTACAAGAGCCGGCCCCTGCAGTTGGGCGCCGCGCAGTGGCAGTACAGCACCTTGCCAGGCACTGAGCCCACGTCGTAATTGTAGTTCCACGTGAGCTCGGTGCCGGCCCTGATATGGGACAGCGCGAAGAACGCCACCCACGGGAACCGGGGGTCGTGCGTGTCCACGAACACGTTCTGCACGAACACGTTTGGGGTGCAGGAGTGCTGGAAATTTTTAGTTTGTTTAACGGGGATGTTAAACAATAAATCAAGGACCATAAAACCAAGAGGACTGCCAGTGTCTATACGATGTCGCGTTCTTTTGAAATAATAAGCCGGCTGTAGCTTAGTTTTACTACGGAGGGGTATCTGTACCATTCATTTGGTATGACATTTAGACCTCTGGCTAACACAATAGCGCCATCTAAATTAGTTTTTTCTTTCAGTTCTTAGATGGCGCTATTGTGTTAGCCAGAGGTCTAAGTGTTATACAAAATTAATGGTACAGAGACCTCTCTATAGTGAAACGAGCTACAGCAGGCTCATTATTTTACAGGAACGCGACATTGTATAGCCATTGGCAGTCCTCTTGGTTTTATCGTCCTTGCAATAACTAAATAAATATCATGGGACAAATGACATCAATTGGCCTGGTCCCAAACTAGGCAAAGCCTGTACTATGGGTACTAGACAACGGATAAACATACTTGTATAGATAAATACATAATAAACATCCAAGACCCGAGAACAAACATTCGTATTCATCATACAAAGATCTGCCCCGGCCGGGGATCGAACCCGGGACCTCAAGCTTCATACTCAGGGTCTAACCACTAGGCTATCCGGTCGTTGCATATACTTCGTCTGTTTTAGCATTAAAAGGAAGGTAAAAGCGCTTCTAAACGGGCTATATTTTTGCTGCAATATGTGGCCAGTAACTATAGAGTCTTTGTCTAATTTTCATAATAAGAGTCAGACAGCTATAGTTGCCGGCCACATATTTAAGAAAAACGTTGCCCGTTCAGAAGCCCCTTAACAATCTTGACATGCGTTTTTTTTTATTGAAAAACGCTTTTTAAAAATAAGCAACTGTTACGTATAAAACCATAACATTGTAAATAATTAAATCTCATTGTTATTTAATTGCTACTTATTTTTAAAAAGCGGTTTTCAATAAAAAAACGCCACGACATGAAGTGTCATGACACGACGAGCGATTTCTACAAGCAGTGTCCCATATATGGAGCTACAAGTCAGTGTCCCACATATGGAACAACCAGTCAGTGTCCCATATATGAGACTACAAATCCAAGTGCCACATATGGAACTACAATAACAGTTTTAAATGTCTCGCGGTGACGGGACGGGATATCGGGAGCTCATCAAACCTATAAGGTAATCGCGGTAAAAATTACGTTTTCATTATGTCTAATGGAAGTGATTAAAAGTCAGTGCCCCACATATGGAACTACAGGAGCCCTATCTACAAGTCAATTTATATGGCAACACACAAATGGGACTCCTGACTTGTAAAGATCGCTTGTCGTGTCCCATATACATATGTATATTTGAAATAAAGATTGAATGTACACGCGTGACTTTTAAGAGGACATTGAATATGATGAATATTTAGCAATCTATACAAACTATTACTAGATGCGTATAATACTAATGGCACATTCGGAGTGGGGTTGGTCGGGGCCACTGTGGTGTACTGACTTGTCAAAGTAAGTAAACACTTTATTGTACAGGAAATAAAGAAACATAGACATGTTACAAACAGTTCGATACAAGTACAAGGCGCCGACTTATCCCTTTAAGGGATCTCCACAAGTCAACATTTAAGTAGTAGAGAGGTGAAGCAAAGCTCACTTACGTTGAGATATCTGCCGATGTTGCCCTGAACCTTGGCATCCATGATATAGCACGCCTCGTCTTTACCGAAATGAGCACGGACCGATCTGGGCAACAAAGAATACTTTTGTTTTGAACCACTATCATTATCTAAAATAAATAAATAATAAATAAATATATCATGGGACAATTTGACACCAATTGACCTAGTCCCAAACTAGGCAAAGCCTGTACTATACCTATAGTACTAGACAACGGATAAACATACTTATATAGATAAATATATACTTATATACATATTAAACATCCAAGACCCGAGAACAAACATTCGTATTCATCATACAAACATATGCCCCGTCCGGGATCGAACCCGGGACCTCAAGCTTCGTAGTCAGGGTCTCTGACCACTAGGCTATCCGGTCGTCAAATATCTATTGCAGTCTTTTTGTATTATTTTATTACACATTTTTTGTAGGTATCAAAAATAAGAAGAGACCAGAATTTAGGTTTCACTTTTCAGATGTGCCAAATTAAGGGTTAATAAATAAATAGAGTGTCATTCTATGGGACTTGCTAACTGAGTAAACAAACCGCTATAGTAAATTCATCACTCAGAGACAATTTCAATATGACGTTTCCCTTGTCCGTCGTAGATAACCAAGTTTGATAACTGGTATTCTACGAGGAATAAAATATTCCCATTTGATAACCGAGTCAACTAGAAGGAATTGTTTTTCCTCGTAGAAAACCAGTTATCAAACTTTGTTATCTACGACGAACAAGGGGACGGACGGTTTGTTGACATAGTTAAGCGGGTGGTAGGACCTTGTGCGAGGTCCGTCCGGATCGCTACCACCATCTTACTCGTTAATCCTGCCGCTAAGCAGCAGTGCTTGCACTGTTGTGTTCCGGTGTGGAGAGTAAGACAGCCGGTGTAATTACGGGCACAAGAGGCATTTCATCTTATCCCTCTAGGTTGGCAACGCATCTGCAACCCCCCGGAGTTGCGGGTGTCTATTGGCAGTGGTGATCACTTACCATCAGGTGACCCACTTGCTCGCTTGCCTTCCTCGTTGTATATAAAAAAAAAAAAGTTAGCAAGTTACATAGGTGACACTAAGCATACTTGTATTTTGAAACGAATCCATTGTTTCCCATGCCAGCTTGCGCAGCGAACCTGGCCGGCTCTCGCACTGTAACAAAAGTTCAATGTCTCAAAAACGACTGAACCGATTTCAGTGAAACTTAGCTAAGAACCATCGCGATTAAACTAGCTTTTGATTAAAAAGACCTTATCGAAATAGGTATATCCGTTTGGGAGCTATGATGCCACAGACAGACACATATAGCGGTCAAACTTATAACACCATCTTTTGAGTCGGGAGTTAAACGGTTAACGGTTTACTCTTGAACTGCCGACACACGTTTCATTGCTGTTTCTGCTATTTTCTGACTTATTTTCTTAACCTGTCGATTTAAAAACTGACCTGACCTAACCTATACAACAAACAATAAAATCATCCTGAAATATTTTAGCAGAAAACAGCTTTCGATGAAATGAAACAGTTATGAAACATTAGTCGATGTTTCACGCCTGTAGATCTGAAGCCGGTTACTAACATTTCTAGCCTGGCGGCTAGAATCGGCTTGTTTGGCTTATTATAATTTCTAACGATAACCAGCGGCTGGAAACGGCTGCTTGTATATTTGGAGTATGTAGTGTGTTAGCGTGGGCTTGCGACGCTGCGTGTCGTGCGGCTCTGTGTCGCATGCCAACCAGGATCCACATAATATCAGCGTCGAGCCACCTTTAGTGACCCGACGAATGCTGAGTGGATTCCTTTTTCGCAACTAAGTACTTATATTTAATTTAATTTTAAGTTAACTGTATACGAGTATTACTGTATTGTTGTTGCGAAATAAAGATTTCTTATTCATATTCTTATGTTTTATTGATATATTCACATGATTTAGTTTTTTGTTGTTGTTTTTCTTCTGATTTATAGTGAAATACGGTAGGTAATATTAATGTTTCATGTTAAAAGTGGCAAATTCTTCTGATTTATTTACTACAGGATACATTTGACATAAATAGACATAAACAATGACATTTGTATAAAAACTCTAAATTCTCATACAAAATGTGACACAGCAGTGGAATGTCTCTGAATTAAGTAAATTATGGTAAAAAACGCCGTCTTGGGTGTTTATTAAAAAAATAAAAAAATAGCAGAACACAATAAGTGCTACTGTATAACAAAAAACCGGCCAAGTGCGAGTCGGACTCGCGCACGATGGTTCCGTAGAAAGATTTTAACGCTTTTCCTCAGTGTTTTAATAAGTCCAGTGTTAGCAGAGCCCTGCTCCTAAGCAAAATGTACGCAGTGTGGGGTTAACTTATATTGGTCTGTGAAATCTACAGACAGACATAAAAAATTTAGATTTCGAGACTTTTCGGTGTGGTTGTGCTATAAGAGCTACCTTCATACCAAATTTAAAGTTTCTAGGACAACTGGAAGTACCATTTAGGTTTTTGGAAATCGGCAATTTGTATGGATATAGCCTTTTTAACTACTGTATCATTTGATTGCGTTGACTTAGAAGGTTGATTTTTTCACAGCTTCAAGGGACCGCAGGCTTGAGTATTTGATATTAATGTCAGCATGCTACCTCCACGCATACCAGAGAAAAAGGGTCTTGACAGACAGACAGACGGACAACAAAGTGATCCAATAAGGGTTCCGTTTTTTCCTTTTGAGGTACGGAACTCTAAAAAGGAGTTTAACAAAAAAAAAAACAACATACAATGACAATGCAAAAAAATCCGTTAAGCATCGCTTTTACTTCGATGCTCAAGTCTGGTATCTACCCGGTATCAAGCGGCTGGTTATTCGTTTCTAGCGGCTGGTTTCGCTTACTACCGGCTTGCGTACCGATGGTTTGCAACTATATTCACGCCGTTCCCGTGTGTATACATACGTATGTGTGTAGGAAACGGGCTTTAAATAAAACCAACTCACGCTCTTCGTCATCGCTGATGGTGATGCAGTTGTCCTCTGGATTGGAATCTTTTTCCTTCTGCTTATCTTCTCTAACGTCATCCTTCTTCTTTTTCTCACGCTTCCGCAAACGTTTGCTGTGAAAAAGTACACACTACCATTTTTCACATTCAAGGTGAGGACTGAAAACCAGCACTCTGCTGAATCCTCGCCTTTTCACAAAATTGTAATGGCTTTTCATGTGTTGTTACTTGGTCTATTTACATTATTTTTTTGTGAATAAATGATGTTTTATTTTTATTTATTTTTATCTGTGTCTAAACCCGAGCCGCGAGGCGGGGGTTGAGACTCGGGACGAGTGAAAATGACCCTTCCGCACGTGTACCAAACGACGTTTTTTAATACATTTGCGAAAAAATTACAACGAAACCAAAGGCGGTGAGCCGGCGGGGGCGCCCTGTCGGGGGGGAGGAGGAAGGTCTAGGCGGCCCGGAGCCGCCGGCGCCTTGGAAAAGTAAAAAGCACTAGTACGAAAAATACGACTTTCCGCATGATACGTAGCTACAAATATACCACTTTTTGAGCAACTGTATTAAAAAGATTATTTTATTTTACTAACTGACCGAGCGAGCGAAGCGTCTCAGTTTCAGCTTCTTCCGTGCGTCCGGCCGTTCTCCTACTGACCCCCTACTACGAAGTGCAAAATTCGAACTTCGTATCGTGCCCTCCCGCTCAAGCCAATATTATTTAACATGAGAGTGAGCGGGACGATACGATACGAACTTCGATTTTCTAATTTGGTAGTAGTCCCCCGGGTTGCATTTCTCAACTGATTCCAGTGAAGGTTTGCGAGCAGGTTCGCTAATCGTATAGTTTTTTTGTCGATTCGTTTTTGAATAAAAAAAAATACGAAAAATTTTCAAAAATGATCGCGTAATTTTGTGATCTGGTTCGATAAAAGTTTTATTTGTAGATATTTTTTTTTAATAAAAAAAAAAAGAAAATTGTTCAAAATTGACCTCGCGAGGTCTACAGCTCACCGAGCCACCAGTAATTAATTTTCGTTAAATTAGAAATCGTTAAAATTGCATTTAATAAGTGAGGCTTCGGTTTTTTACGCGTATTTTCAGAAGCTTCGGGTGTTAAACCCCCCCCCTCACCTGAACTCGCCGGGCTGCGCGAGCGGCAGCGCGGGCCGGAAGTCATCA
Source organism: Clepsis dumicolana (assembly GCA_963691665.1). NCBI lineage: Eukaryota > Metazoa > Arthropoda > Insecta > Lepidoptera > Tortricidae > Clepsis > Clepsis dumicolana. The sequence continues at coordinate 4,445,182 of OY829533.1, read as the reverse complement.
TCATCATCAGCGTTCTTCCGAGGATCCTCCTCCTCTTCAGACGACGATGTGGCCGACGAGGAGTCCCCTTGGTCGCCACTTTCCTTCTGTAAGAGTCGGGAGCTCAAAATTACAGTCTATAATTAAAATTCTACTGTAACCTAATAATCAACCCAAAAAACTTTTAACGTGAAACTACCGTGAGACTTAATCGTAGCGAAATAAAACGGATCACTCACGTAGTTTGTAGTCCTTCCTCTGGGAGCGCACGACCCAGCGGCAGCGAGACGCACACTACTGATCCGCATTTGAATGCGGTTTCTTTTGAAATAATTTCTGCGTATTCTCTTATAGTGTCAAAATCCGGATTTCGAGACAAACTATATAGTTTGGTTTTAATTTTTTTTAAACCAAACAAACATTAAAATTTTCATATCAAATCCCGGGTTTAAAAACTATATACCCGGATAGCCTAGTGGTTAGAGACCCTGACTATGAAGCTTGAGGTCCCAGGTTCGAATCCCGGTCGGGGCAGATGTTTGTATGATGAATACGAATGTTTGTTTTCGGGTCTTGGATGTTTAATATGTATATAAGTATGTATTTATCTATATAAGTATGTTTATCCGTTGTCTAGTACCTATTGGTGTCAAATTGTTCCATGATATTTATTTATTTATTTTCATACTAATCTTACGCACTGAAGTCCCACGAAATGACACTACCAATTGCGATCACTGGCTATTAGCCATCCCGACCCCTATTTTACAAATGTCAGTTGTCAATTGTCAGTTGTGAATGAAACACTATGAATACCGTGATACTAACATTATTTACCCACTAATTTATTTTTTAATTAACGGACATAATATAATATACTTGCATGACATTCTTATCAACATTTTCTTAATTTAATCCTAGATTTCGTGAAGTAACATGGATAATTGTATCATTTGAATTATTTTATTTATTGACCTTATTTAATAACTATGCATAATCCGTATAATTAATGAATGTGTACAATACCTATTAGCATTAACATAGACATAAGCATTCTTGACATTTTATACCCTAACAGGGTGTCATGTACCTACCGCCTGTTGATCTAACACCATATATGTAATGAACATGATTAAATGAATAAACAATGACAATTCGGAGTCAATTCCTGACTTGAAGAGCTTTCGTTTTAGCGCGCTTCATATTGGCAAAGAAATGTAGCTCGAATTGTCATTGTAAATCGACAATTGTAAAGTGACCGACAGCTAGTGTGAACAAGCCTCAGTGACGTGATTAGTATATTGTGCTACTCTACTTTTGACAATAATAAAAATGACGATGAAAACGAGGGTAGTTGTCAACTACTAGTTGTGAGCCGCCGTCAGCTGCGCCGAGCAGCCGCGCGAGCAGAGCCGCGGCGCGCAGTTTACGTCTCGCCACCGGCGTGCGTGTGCTCCCAGAGGATTACGGATTAGTCCGAAACATGTCTCTCTGTCTTTCTATCTGTCTGTTTGTTACCTCTTTACGGGAAAACCGCTGCACCAATCTAGATGAAATTTGCTAAGCAGATAGTTTGAATATTGAAAAATAACATAGACTACTTTTTATCCGGGAAAATTGTATAGTTCCCGCGGGATAGCGATAACCGAAATCTACGCGGACGAAGTCGCGGGCAGCAGCTAGTTTCACTATAATTGTAAAGTTGGTGAAATAGTGTCCTGCACGGCGCGCCATTTAGTCGCTTGTCGCGCAGTGCGTCCCTTTCATAGTGGTGGAATCAGTGAAGGACGCACCGAGCGACAAGCGACAAAATGGCGCGCGTGCTAGCCCCCTGGGCTACCTTGTCGAGCTTCTTGTCGGCGTCGGGCACGTCTTCCTCGAAGCCCTCCTTCATCTGCTCCACCACCTCGATGTAGTCCAGCTCGGCCAGGTACTCGTCGCCCTCGTTGAGCCCGTCCTGTCCGCGACAAACATTCCAGCTACCAGATATTCACGACACCCATGACCACTTTTTATGTCAAAAATGTCAAAATGTCATCCGCCGTCTTGGATCCAAAAAATAATGTCAAATTCGAGGTCACCGCAGCCAGATAACATGAAATCGACACCCTCGACCACTTTGTCAAAAATGTCAAAATGTCATCCGGGTTGGATTCGATAAATAATGTCAAATTCGAGGTCGCCGCAGCCAAATTACATTAAATCGACAATCATGACCACTTTATCAAAATTTCATCCCGCATCTTGGATTCGAAAAATAATGTAAAAATGTAAAAATGACATGAAATCGTAACCCCTTACCACAATTTGAATTAAAAAACATCAAACTTTCATTGTGAGAAATTGTGTGCGTGGCTGTTAGCCCGATTGCCTTAGTCTTAGATCTTAGAAGAAGATTTAACTTTATGCATAAAACGCATAAAAATCTATTTTATGCTGCCTAAACGCATTATGAGATACATGTTACGATTTAGGTCGATTTCATTCTAAATATACGGAACTCACCAGGTTGGCCGTGGCGTCTGTCAGTAGATTTCCGGCGTACACGCACAAGAAAGCGCCTTTAGGAATGTCGTTCAAAGCGCGAATGCCCCAGCCGCGGTTCAAAGTCTTGAACACCTGAAAAAAATTGTATATTGTGCAACCAGTACATAAAATGAGCCTGCGGCTCGGGTGGATGTAAATGTATAGGGCGAAATGGGTTTTATGAACTCTGCCTTTCACTTCGATTGCTTGGAAATTAAAGAGCGGCCAAATTTTTGAGGTCGAAAATGTCAAACCGTCATCCACCATCTTGAATATAAAAATACTATCAAATATGAGGTTATCGCAGCCAAACGACATAGTATCAAATCCCATGACCATTTTTGACTCAAAAATGTCAAACTATCATCCGTCTTCTAGGATCCTAAAGAATGTCAAAATTGAGCTCACCACAACCAAATTACACTTTTTGTGTTAAAAATGTCAAATTTTCACTGTGGCAAATTGTGTGCGTGACGGCAGGCCTGATTGCTTTGGTATTTCGCTCGTCCCTTGTTTAAATAAGTACCCAATTACCACAAAAAATATTAATTGTATTGTCACCTGTAGTTTGAGTTGCAAGGGGTGCTGCGCTACGCGATTCAAACATGTCTGACGGCATTTGCATCTGAAACAATCCAATTCATCTTTAATCTAGTGGTCAGAGTGGTCTTGGTATAGTTAATTTCCACACAGAACTAACAAATATTACTTTTTGATATAAGTGCGGAAGGTATGTCATTATGCACGAGTCCCGAGGTTTCTAGGCCCGAGCCGCCAGACGAGGGTCGAGACTCGGGACGAGCGAAAATGACCTTTCCGCACGTGTACCAAACGACTTTTTTAATACATTTGCGATAACATGACAACGAGGGGCGCGGCAGGAGGCGCCCGCCACCAGCCGCCGGCGCCTTGGAAATGTAAAAACCACTAGTACGAAAAACACAACTTTCCGCATGATAATAGTCCTCCACATCGATTTCGATGACGACGACACGGACTATAGCAATTTTTTCATTATTACATACTTTCTTTTTTATATTTACAAGACTTAAAATAAAATAAAACTTATATCCTATTATGAGCCCTGATGTGGCTCGCTAGACCGAACTTAGTCTTAAAAACCCTATTGCAAGGGATGCAACAGAGCTGACCGCGCGAGTTGTAGGTGTAGGAGGGCTTAGGTCTCGCTTTTTGGGTTTTGCGTTTAAGGTCTAGCGCTTCGAGCCGATTCTCCTCAAAAGCTTCAACTGCCTTATAAATGGTAGAACGCCACAAAGACCTCTGTGCGGCAAGTTCCTCCCAACCTGCAGGGTCAACAGCGCAAGCGTTTAGATGCCCTTTGGCACGTCCTTGTAGTGCAGATGCTGACCACCGTGCTTCCGTTTCCCTTCTGCCATCTCAGAATAGAAAACAGCTTTAGGTTAACGGTGCACAGTGTTCGATTTGACTCAAAAAATTTCCCTCTGCTGTTTATAGCATTAATCGATCAAGGGATGCATTTAGAATGTAAGACTAAAACACCCACGCGTCTGTTTAAAATACTTTTTTATTTAAAAAATAATGAACTTTACGTGACCTATCCACTAAAAAAGACAAAATAAATTCTGGAAACTTAACTGTCCAAGATATTTATTTTAAATAAATACAGTCCGATAAAGCATCTTTTCGCGCATGTTTCCCAGTTTTTACTTTTGGAAAAGCGCCTCTGGATACCGAGTAATTATGTTTTTAAAGATTTTCGTTTTTATTTTTTTTTCTCCCCAAAAACTCAAAAGTGGGACTTGTGACTTGCATAGAAAGATTGCTCTTAACAAGGCCTATCACTGATAAAAAAATCACGTTCCACTATCGCGGCCTTTACGAGGAATTCAATTTCAAAATATAGTGTTAGGGTTCTCACTCAATTTGACCTAAATTTTTTTTTGTGTTTTGAATTCCTCGTAAAGGCCGCGATAGTGGAACGTGATTTTTTTATCAGTGATAGGCCTTGTTAAGAGCAATCTTTCTATGCAAGTCACAAGTCCCACTTTTGAGTTATTGGGGAGAAAAAATAAATAAAAACGAAAATATTTAAAAACATAATTACTCGGTATCCAGAGGCGCTTTTCCAAAAGTAAAAACTGGAAAACATGCGCGAAAAGATGCTTTATCGGACTATATTTATTTAAAATAAATATCTTGGACAGTTAAATTTCCAGAATTTATTTTGTCTTTTTCAGTGGCAAGGTCAAGTAAAGTTCATTATTTTTTAAATAAAAAAGTATTCCAAACAGACGCGTGGGTGTTTTAGTCTTGCATTCCAAATGCATGCCTTGATCGAGTAATGCTATAAACAGCAGAGGGAAATTTTTTGAGTCAAATCGAACACTGTGCGGTGGTCATCCATACGGAGGACATGCCCACACCACTTAAGCTGGCTAGCTCCGAAAAGTAACACTTTTTTGGTAGCATGGGCTGGGGGTTGGGTTTATTATCAGTGTGTGCGACCTGGAGTTGCACTCGTAGATGCCGGAGGGCAGCGGCTCGGGCAGCCGCTTGTACACGTAGCCCACGGCGCCCGCGTCCAGCCCTATGGTGCGCGCGCCCTCTAGCGTCATCCGCCAGCACGCGCACTTCGCCTTGTCCTGCCGACAACGCACACTAATGAGCTACCCCGTTATTCGACGACCGCATAGCCTAGTGGTTAGAGACCCTGACTATGAAGCTTGAGGTCCCGGGTTCGAATCCCGGTCGGGGCAGATGTTTGTATGACGCATACGAATGTTTGTTCTCGGGTCTTGGGTGTTTAATATGTATATAAGTATGTATTTATCTATATAAGTATGTTTATCCGTTGTCTAGTACCCATAGTACAGGCTTTGCCTAGTTTGGGACTAGGTCAATTGGTGTCAATTTGTCCAATGACATTTATTTATTTATTTATTTATCTATACCTATAAAACAGTACCGTGACTGACTGACTGATGGACTGACTGACTGACAGACAACGCACAGCCTAAACCACTGGACCTAGAGACTTGAAATTTGGCACGCATGTACCTTGAGTATCCTAGAGGTGCACTAAAAAGGGATTTTTCGAAATTCCCACGGGATAGGGAACTAGCCCATTTTGAAATATTTCACGGGGGCAAAGCCGCGGGGCATAAGCTAGTTTATTCATAAACCTATTTTATCTAAAATGCCGTTGAAGTTCGTTTGTCCTTTTTTGTCACATTGACATTTCCGTTGGTAAGAAGAAGACAAAATCTATTTTAGTTAATGGAGGCTTGAGTGACGTTTATGAATAAGGCCCCTAGAGTCCAAACTCCACTAGCATCGCTATAGCAAACCCCTATAATCATTATCTATAGTAAGTTGCGTGGGCCGAGTCGCAATTTACAATGTAATCAAAATACGTCTCCAGCAACGAGCGCGAGTCAAAAATCCGCTATGATCGCTTGTGTCGAATGAGATCTATCTGGCAATTTCCACCAAGCACAAACCGGTAGCTTGTCTCTCATTGGTGGAGAATGACAGATAGACGTCACTCGACACTGGATTTTTAACTCACGATAGCGCTCGTTAACTAGTGGCTCTGTAAGTCTACAACAACTCACAGTGCGATTTCTATCTCGCGCGAGAACAACTGCCCGTCCTTTTCTGTCACTCAAAACGCAACGGGACGGGTAATAATAATCTCGCGCGACAAACAAAGTCGCGGCCAGTCGTGCCAGCCATACTGTGAGCTGTAGACGTCGCGAGCTCATTTCCGTTTTTTTTTTTTGCTTTTTTTTTCAAAAAACTAATCAACAACGACATTCTGTACAATAATTATGGGATCTGCTCACAAAATCTGACGAAGATCGCGGGCATTTTTAACATAATTCGTACTTTTTATTTAATCCAAGAGTCCAGGTTGAGCGGCATGCCGGCGGTGGGCGTGCGCCGCGTGCTGTACAGCATCAGCCAGTGCGGCACTCACCGCGCAGTCGTCAGTGCAGTCGCAGCCGCACAGGAACTCGGGGTCCAGGTTAAGCGGCACGCCGGCGGTGGGCGTGCGCTCCGTGTTGTACGAGCAGAACTCTGGCAGCGAGTCGTCGTAATAGTTCACGCAGGGCACTGGCACGTTTTCTTTGCCGTGGGACAGGTCCTGAAACAAATCATTGTTAATGTCGAACCGGCTTACAAAAATTCACGAGATTCGGTTGAGAAATACGATCTGGGCCGTGTTTTATAAAGCTACAAGTTACAATTTACAAGCGGATGTCTCTTTCTATCCACCTTTTGTTAGAAAGAGACTTCCGCTTGTAAATTGTAACTTGTAGCTTCATAAAACAAGGCCCTGTAGAGTACAGTGGTGAACATCAGGAAAGCAATTTTGCCAGAGCTGAAATGGAGACGCCCAGTGATAGAGACACTTTTTTTTTTTAAAGCTGATGGTAGTATTGAACATTTAATGCAATCATCAACTACTACCAATGTTTTTATTTAATTATTTATGTTAATTATTATTCACTATTTTCATTTAATTTCATTATAATTAGCACTCCACGTACAATGAGATGCGCGCGGCGTGTAAGTAAGCAACATCCGACCCGGCCCGCGCGCGGCGGCCCTGTGAGTTTAGTCCGCCGGGGCGGACCCGCCGCGTACTTGTAAAATCTTACCTAAACGCGGAGTTGGACCGCCGGTTTCCCCCTACCTTCTTGCTGATGCGGCACTTGGTGAGCACGAACTCGGCGAGGCAGTGCGTGTTGGGGCCGAAGTCGAACAGATCGACGGGCATGTCGCTGGCGGTGGCCTGCAGGTAGCGGTGCAGCTCGCGCAGGGTGCGCAGGCGCCGGCCGCACGGCGCGCGGTACATCACTGACCGAGACCACTTGTACTTCACTATTTGCCTGCGGGCGTGGGGGGGATATCACCATCATCACCATCATCAGCCTATTTACGGGCATTTTCAAAAAACTGTGTACCCCTTTTTCCAAAAACGTCCTAAATTTTTCCATAGAAGAATTCAGTTTTGTGACGGTCCATATAAAACGTATGTAAAAACGCGTCACAAAACTGACAAAAAAATTAGGGACACATTTTTTTATTATTTAAATAGATAGTCCTCGTGATTCTGAGCAGAAATAGGTAATCCAAAATTTGTTAGGTTAATAAGTTAAGGGTATACAGTTTTCTGAAAATGCCCTTACACGTCCCACTGCTGGACACATGCCTCCTCTAAGAATGAGAGGGCTTGGGCTATAGTTCCCACGCGGGCCCAGTGCGGATTGGGAACTTCACACACACCATTGAATTGCTTCGCAGGAGTGTGCAGGTTTCCTTACGATGTTTTCCTTCACCGAAAAGCTCATGATAAATTACATATGTAATTTCGCACATAAATTCCGAAAAACTCAGAGGTGCGAGCCGGGGTTTGAACCCACGACGCTTGTGAGGCGATAGGCCAAAGCGCTGGGCTATCACGGCTATACGGAGGAGATATACTCAGCATTAATTGCCGACCCTGGTTTTGGGTCAATCAACTTTTCTTTGCCACTCGTTGCCATGGAGATGTCCCCCGGGTCACTCGTCTAAAATAAGATTTTCTGAGGCACCACTCCCCCGAAAGTCAAGATTTGCATGCCTAGCAGATGAAGCATGAAGGAATTGGCATATAACTGTCGAAACTCCTAACGTTTGATGGAGTGGTGCCTCAGAGAATTTTATTTTAGTCTTGTTACCCAGGGGACATCTTCGTGGCAACGAGTGGCAAATTGGCAATAAAAAGTTGATTGACTCTTTACCTACTTATTTTTAAAAAGAGTTTTCAATAAAAACGCATGTGAAGATAGTTTTTGATTCGAACTTGAGAAAACCCCCGACATTTTCATTTCAAAACGTACATACATACATACATACAGTCCCGCCTGTTTCCCGGAGGGGTAGGCAGAGACCACGGACCTCCACTTGCTACGATCCTGACATGCAACCTTTGCTTCCCTTAATCTCATAACATTCTTCATACACGCTCTCCGGTTTTGGGTACTCCTGACCCGTCCTTTTTCCAAAATATCACCGATTTGATCGGAGTACGTTCGCCGAGGTCTTCCCTTTCCCACTTTTCCATCCGCTCTCCCTTCATACACCCTTTTCGTAAATCTGCTTTCACTCATTCTCTCTACATGCCCAAACCATCTTAACATACCCTCCTCAATTTTCGTCACTACATCTTCATTCACACAGCACTTCTCTCTTATCGCAATACTCGTCACTATATCTCGTTTTTTTATTTTTCTATATAGTCCCCTGCTAGTAAAACGCACTTATTAAATTTTTCAAATATTGAATTTAAACCATTAAAAAAAAAACTTTCGGTTTGTCGTCAAAAAAGTCAGTAACCGCAGCCTTCATTTCGTCATCGGTCATAAACCTTCGTCCCCTGAGGTCTTTCTTGAGAAGTCTAAACAGAAAATAGTCACAGGGGGCTAAATTTGGACTATAAGGGGGGTGGTCAATGGTTTCGAAGCCATTGTCTTTAATTGCTAGCTTCGTTGTGCGGGCGGTATGCACTGGTGCGTTATCGTGCAAAATCAGAATTCCTTTGCTTAGTTTACCTCGCCGTTTTTCTTTTATTGTCTCTCTTAGTTGATATAGTAAGTTTGAGTAATAATCAGCATTCATTGTAGTTTTCTTCGGTAAATAATCTATGAGCAAAATCCCTTCTGTGTCCCAAAAGATTGTAGCCATAAGTTTACCTGCCGATGGACAGACCTTGAATTTCCGAGGCGGCTTCTCATCCTTAAATTTCCACTGTAACGACTCTTGCTTACTTTCTGGGGCCCATTGTCGAATCCAAGTCTCATCACATGTTACAATTCTAGAAATTATTTCTTCCTCTTTCCCTCGACTCATGTCCAAAAACTCTTCGCAACATTTGACACGCCTCTCCATGTCAAATGCAGTCAACATTCTGGGGACCCAACGTGCACTAACCTTGGACATGTTCAAATGCTCATGAATTATTTAATTGACTCGCTCTTTACTGACGCCCACTTCTCTAGCTATCTCCCACTGCTTCACTCGTCGGTCCTCTAATATATTTTTTTTCACCTTGGCTACATTTTCATCGGTGACGGCCGAAACTGGTCTTCCGCTACGAGGATCATCTTCCAGGCTCTCACGACCTAACTTAAACTGCTTTGACCAAAACTTTATAACAAATTCGGAAGAACACGAACTGCCAAACACACGTAACATACGCTGTCTGATCTCCGAAGGCGTATTCCCTTCTTTAGTCAAAAACTTAATCACCGCACGCTGCTCGATTTTATCCATTTTCACTTTTTCTACCGACATGTTTGAAACAATTGTAGGAGACAAATAAACGTGATGCAATAAACAAATGAATGTAATACATTTTGAAAATAGAATATCAAACGAATATAAATCCATACCAGCCAGCATTATTTTTGTATATATTTCTGACCAAGGAGATTACTTATCAGCCGCCCCTCGTACTTCTCAACGCTCTCATTTCCACCGCATTCACTCTACTTTGGTGTTTCTTTTGCCACACCCAACTTTCACTACCATACATAAGTGTCGGTGCTAACACTCCTCTATGTACTGCCAGTCGTGCTTTTCGTGACACTTTGCGGCTACTCATAAAGGCGTGGAGTGCCCCATTCACTCGATTTCCAGCATTTACTCTCCTTTCAATATCTTCCCTAGTAAACAAAGTCCCCAGATACACAAAATCTTTGACTTGTTCCAACCTAACTCCATCGACCTTAATTTGACAATCTGACATACGCTCATCCCATTCAAATACCATCACTTTGGTCTTACTTACATTCATTTTCATTCCTATCCTGTCAAAAGATCCGTACATAATAGTTACCATCTCCTGCAACCCCTCAGCCGACGACGCAAGTAAAACCTGGTCATCGGCATAGAGAAGACATTTGACGACTAACCAATTCATTCTCAAACCACATTCATCATCTTTCATATCTTGCAAACAACTGTCCATGAATAAATTGAACAGTCACGGCGACGCTACACATCCCTGTCTAACACCCTTTTCGATGCTAAACCATTCAGTGTATGACCCGTTTATCCTCACGCAAGCACTGGAATGCTCGTAGAGGGATTTCAGAGCTCGAATGAGATGACAGCTCACTCCATACGTTGACAGTACCGACCAAAGTTCATTCCTCACCACTTTGTCATAGGCCTTTTCCAAATCCACGAAAGCGCAGTAGACCTTATATCTCAAAAACGGTAGAACCTATTTTTATGAAACTTAGCTAAGAACCATCTCGATTAAACCAGCTTTCCATTAAAAAGAAAACCGCTTCCAAATCCGTTTAGGATCTACGATGCCATAGACAAACACACAAATACAGACTTATAACACCCCTCTTTTTCGTCGGGGGTTAATGAACCACAGGTTACTTACCTCTCCCAGCCGCTGAGCAGCGGCTTGGTGAGCGGGTTGTAGGTCCGCAGGTCCTTTAGCGCCAGCACGTCCGTGCGGCGGCAGCGCGGCGAGCACGTGTGCGGCGACATCTTGTGCGGCCGGATCGCGTTCTTGGGCGTGTAATACTGCAGAGGTAATATCCAGTGATCGGAATAGTTAGTGCAATTTCGCGGGACTTCGGTACGTAAGCTTAGTATGGACATAATTTAACCCCGGGATTTCATGTGCAAAGTTTTATATTTTCTGTTTGCTTCAGAAATGTTATTAATTTATAATTTTAACGATCGTTTTGCTAGAATAGAATATGGCATCATTGACGAAATATGTAAATGTAAAAACTTTAGTTTTTAGTAAATAAACGATGTATTATTGGACATGTATTATGTATCGTTAGGCAAAAACTTTTATCTTTCGCGTTTTCCCCTACAATTTCAATTAAGGTCATGTCCAGAAAATATTCTGTGAAGAATAATAAAAGTCCCGAAATCCCGGGTCTTATCCATACTAAATATAATGTTTAAGTACTTTAAGCTATTGACCCAAAATTGCTGGTACTGGTAATATCATACAGGCGTTTTGGTGAACCGTCAAGAAGCGGGATGATGCAGAGGCAAGTGAGCAACTCGTTTTGAAATGACAAAACGATTTGATCGGATCCGTTAGGATGAAGTTGGTGTTGAACTGGCTTATAGTCGTCCCACGATAACTCTGCAACGAACTGACAACAGTAGAAATCTAAAGTTTGTTTATGGCAACACTGATTTATAGTCAAACAACACGTTTTGAACTTTTGATTAGATTAAACATTAAACAGATCATCGTTCATACACCATCCACCTTTAAAATACATCTCGTATTTCGTTTATTAGATTTTTTTTACTGTACAACGGCGAAACCTACTAAACACTGGCAAAATTGTCCTCCAATGGACAGAGCCATACTTAAAAAAAAACAGCAACTTTTGATTGCTACTATCATTATTTTTAATGAAAGAAATGTGACATGAAAATAGTATTATCACAGCGTGATTTTTCTGGGTTGCCAATTAATATCTTATGCAGAGTTACGATTATACGCCCCGCGGCTTTGCCCCCGTGAAATATTTCAAAATGGGCTAGCTCCCTGTCCCGTGGGAATTTCAAAAAATCCCTTCTTAGTGCACCTCTGGGATACTCAAGGTATATGTTTGCCAAATTTCAAGATCTAGGTCTAATGATGGTTGTGCGATGTCTGTCAGTCAGTCAGTCACGGTGTCACGGTACTGTTTTATAGGTACAGAATAGACTAAAAAAGTGGTAGAATAAGATCTTGAAAGAATTTTTTTTTGTTGGGCTCGAGTTTGTGAGCGCTGTGTGTTGTGTGTTGTGTGTGTGTGCTGTGCGCGTGTGCGCTGTATACTCACGACGACGCGGCTGGCGATGCCATCGAGCGGCGCGGGCGGCGGCGGCGGCGGCGCTGCGGTCGACTTCTTGGCCACCGCGCGCTGCCGACGTATGTCTTGCTGTCAAACAAAATGCGCGTTTCAGCTTGGACAAAAATGCTTTCGTATGTCTGTCCACAGTCTGTCCGGCTGTTGCCCTCCACAGACGACATTTCCCCAACCGATTCTCGTGAATTTTTGTGAACAGGTTCGCTGATTAAATAGATACATTTGTCAAAAAAAACGAAAAATTTTCAAAAATGACCTGAACTTCGTGAAACTTCGTGATCCCTGATCAAGTTCGATTATTATCATAGGAGCCTATCAACTTTTAGTTGCCACTCGTTGCCATGGAGATGTCCCCCGGGTAACTCGTCTGTCCATCAAACGTTATGATTTTCAACAGTTACATGCCAATTCCTTCATGCTTCATCTCCTAAGCTTGCAAATCCTGACTTTTGGGGGAGTGGTGCCTTAGAAAATCTTATTTTAAACGAGTCACCCAGGGGAAAGTTGATTGACCCATAGGGTTTTTTGTCACAGAGCCACTAGTATGAATATGGACCGCACCACATACTGGCGCTTGGTAGCGGCTGTGCCGGCCCAGCCGAGCACGCCCACCGAAGCCAGGGCAAAGCTGTCACAGTGGCATCACTAACAGCATCATGTGTCAAAAAAAAATTCTGGCGCTCCTACTGACCTCAATCTGCGCGGGGCTGGGCGCGGCGGGAGGTGCGGGGTCGTCCGACCGCGTGTACTCCACATACGGCATGTTGAACTGCGGACAAACTACTCATTAAGGTACCGCTAGGCTAAACACCTGGGTCACACTAACCCGAGGTTATCTTGACGTTACGTTAACACCGGGTCAGTGCAAGACTTTGCGACATACATACTGTACAAGTCAAGGTCACCAATATGTACAGATAGATAGATAAAAACTTTAATTGCCACAAACATACATGGCTTTAAATAACATGTATAATAAATAATAATAATAAAGTTTTATTGACAATACAGAACAAAATCAAATTGAAGTCCCTGACTTCTGCCACAACCCTGTCTTCTGATGTACGACACAAAGCTTCAAAACACAACGGCAATACGGTTGATGTGTCCACAAACATATTTTTGTCAGTGTGTCATTCTGTCAGTATGTCAAACTGTGAGTGTATCACCCTGTCGGAGGTCAACCTGCAAGTGTGTCAAACTGTCAAGTGTGTCAATATGTTGATGTGTCACCCTGTCGATGTGTCAAATTGTGAGGTCAGTGTGTAAAACTACGAATGTGTCAATCTGTCGGTGTGTCAATTTGTCGATGTGTCACCCTGACGGTGTGACAACCTGCCAACTGTGTCAATCTGTCGATGTATCACCCTGACGGTGTGACAACTTGTCAAATAATTTATTGAATCAGGCGTTACTTTGCAGAGGTCCATATTTATGAACTAAAAACAATTACTTTGCTCACCCGCAAACAGATCGCGCGCAGATTGGTCGCGGGTGAGCAAAGTAATTGTTTTTAGTTCATAACTTGTCAAGTATGTCAACCTGTCAAGTGTGTCAAACCGTCAGCAGGCGTCGACGTGTCGGTATGTCAATAATGTCAATACGTCTACGCAGCGCGTGTCAGTCAGTGACTCACCCTCCTGCCAGGCTGCGCGCGCGGCAGCGGCCTCGCGCGCTGCCGCTCAGCAGCCTGCAACTCCCAGTACAGGGGCGCGAGGCGGGTGGACCCACGGTATATCCACTCCGTCCTATTCTCTTTGTCGAAGTGCACTTGGACCAGAGATGCGTCCACTTGGAGGACCTTGGAGTCCCACCACTTGCCTGCGAAAGAGACAGGTTTATAGTTATTGTCAGAGATGCAATTTGGTACCGGATATCCGGCCGTCGCGACCCCTGGTTATCCGGTATCCGGCCGCCGAATATCCGGCCAAAACTTTTTTACCTAAAATACTAAAATGCAGTAAATTCGACGGCGCGCGGGCGCGATGGGCGGTGCAGGTTGCAACGCGTTTCTACTTGTAGGCATGTTGTAGCCGTTGTAGGCAATTTTTTGATTACTTTGTTGTTTGATATTTATGTTACTCAAATTTTCTCCTTCTAATTGGGTACTAAATTACTATCCGGTATCCGGCCGGATACTACGCAACTATCCGGTATTCGGCCGGATAGTAAAATGTGGCCGGATAGGCCTGATACTGGATATCCGTTGCATCTCTAATTATAATAACCCAACCATAAAAAACCATTTTTAACACAAGCTTTTTTGTGGGTGGCGGTGATCGCTTACTGTCAGGTGAACCGCTTGCTCGTTTGCCTCACTCTTTCAATAAAATAAAATAAAAAAAAAGATATCTGTCCCGGCCGGGACCTCAAGCTTCGTAGTCAGGCTTCTAGGCAATAGGTGAGTGACCATTTTATTTGAATGTGGCGTTAGTAGTTTTGCGGGTGGTAGGACCTTGTGCGAAGTCCGTCCGGATCGCTACCACCATGTTACTCGCTAATCCTGGCGCTGAGCAGCAGTGCTTGCAGTGTTGTTCCGGTGTGGTGAGTAAGACAGCCGGTGTAATGACCCACTTGCTCTTTTCCATTCCTCGTCGTATAATAACAATAATAATAACTTAACTTATGATAAAAATAAATATACAGAGAACAATAATAATATCATGGCACAATTTGACACCAATTGACCTAGTCCCAAACTAGGCAAAGCCTGTACTATGGGTAATAGACAACGGATAAACATACTTATATAGATAAATACATACTTATATACATATTAAACACCCAAGACCCGAGAACAAACATTCGTATTCATCATACAAACATCTGCCCCGACCGGGGATCGAACCCGTGACCTCAAGCTTCATAGTCAGGGTCTCTAACCACTAGGCTATTCGGTCGTCAAAAATTAGTATAGTTTAAAAAAAAATGTTCTTCCTCTAGCCCACCGTTGTATTCGGTTCTGATACTCTGGCCGGCGTGGACGCGTACCATGGGCCGTTCCGGGTAGGACCGCAAGTACTCTCTCACGAATTGCCGGGAGAATGGATGCACCTGGACAACAGAAACTATGTATAGACGTTCTCTTATGAGCAGGCATGGGACAGAGTGGCTTTATTGTTCGCAATAATGTGGACATGACTCCAAAATTAATCAATCAATATTAAGAACTAATTAATTAATTTCTTGAAATTAGATTTGAATACCTGGAGACAACAATTTAACTACACAATATATGCTTTCAAAATAATAATAAAAAAACCAGATAAGTGCGACTCGGACTCGTGCACGAGGGTTCCGTACAAAGATTTTAACGCTTTTCCCCAGTGTTTTAAGTTGTCCAGTGTTAGCAGAGCCCTGCTCCTAAGCAAAATATACGGATTTTGGGGTCATCTTATATTGGTCTGTGACATCTACAGACATAAAAATTTACGATTTTGAGAATTTTGTGAGTGGTTGTGCTATAAGAGCTACCTTCACACCAAATTTCAAGTTTCTAGGACAACTGGAAGTGCCCTTTAGGTTTTCAAAGTACGGCAATTTGTATGGAAACAACCTTTTTAATGACTGTATTTTTTGATTGCGTTGACTTAGAAGGTTGATTTTTTCACAGCTTCAAGGGACCGCAGGCTTGAATATTTGATATTAATTTTAGCCTGCTACCTCCACGCGTTTCAGAGAAAAAGGGTCTTGACAGACAACAGACGGACCTATAAGGGTTCCGTTTTTTTTCTTCTAAGGTAGTAGTAGTAGCAATTGATGTCGTTGTCCTAGATATTTTTTTAATGATGAAGTTTTCTAATTAAAATACAAAACCTAATAAACCCTCCTCCTTCATAATACCTACGCTGATTTATATTGACTGTAATTTTTTTATAACGGTAATTATTTTTAAAAGCACGTAAATTGTTATTTAAAGGAATTCAATACTAAATTACAAGAAATCAATTAATTGATTGATTAATTTTCGAGTCATGTCCTCATTAACAGTTTTAAATGTTTCGCGGTTAATTGCATTAGATATAATGAAAGCGGGATATTGACCGCGATTACTTTAAAAGTTTAATGAGCTCCCGATATTTCGATGCAGTTTTCCCGTGATCATGATGCTACAAAACTGACGAAACGAGGATAGATACCAATGTTGCGCAGACCGGGCTCTGTCCGTGTGGTATCAGGGTGTCTGTCTGTGGGTTAGTATTTACAATCGTTTCGTCAGTTTGCCCGTGATCATGATGCATGCAACTGCATCGAAATATCGGGAGCTCATCAAATCTATAAGATAATCGCGGTCAATACGGGATATTCATTATGTCTAATGCATGTCCACATTATTGCGAGCAATGACGCCACTCCGTCCGACCCCAGCTTATGAGTTATGAGAATTAAGCGTAAGCACTTCTATACCTAGTTATTCCGATTTCTGTAGATGGAATTATTCATACCTCATTATTATGATACTCGGGACTTAATCGCGTAAAAAACATATATTTCAATTATAATTTAAATACCTCGACGTTTCGGACGCGACGTTGCGTCCATGGTCTCGAAGGGACTGAAGAGGCGGGTATCAACATCTCCTAGCTGCACGGGTTCCTCGAACTACCCGCACTTGGTCTTTATTATTGGTTTATTTCACTAGGGTTGCCACTAGTCCGACACACAACACTCACAACATCCGGCGATTTATGAGACGATACATACCTCGTCCCATACGAGAGGCGCGCTCTCACACACGAGCCGGGTAGCCGAGTGTTGCACGTACTGCGCGTAACCGTCATCGAAGAACACTAGGTACCTGGAAGAGAATTAAAAACATTTACCTAACTAATTTTGCTGTCCGCATTGATATAAAAATAACGGATCTATAATTTTTCCCATACAGTCGTAAGTCATAATGTAATTCTTGTCATAATTCAACACTAGTCATAACTCTTTTTTTCTCTGAAACTATTAATTGTTCAGCAGGATTATTATAAAATGAACCTAACCTAACCAATAGTTCTACAGAATGACCATTACAAAATTCCTGAAATGTTTTACAGTATCAGAGAAAAAAAGAGTTACGACTAGTGATGGAGTATGACAAGCATTACATTATGACTAAAAAATTTCGACGAAAAAAAGGGACCCCACAAATAACCTAACCAACTTAGAAAAGCTGAAACAAATATTGTCATTTCAAAAAGTTAGCTAAGAACCATCTCACTAGCTTTTAAATAATTTATTGAATCAGGCGTTACTTTGCGGAGGTCCATATTTATGAACTAAAAAACAATTCTCTACCAATACAATACCTCTAATCACTTCGCTCTAGAGGTAGTGGAAGTGGTGGCATGTTGAGCGGTTGTTGTTGTGCTTCGTAAATGGCCTCGTGGAGAGTGCCGAAACGCGTCAGCGTTTAGTATAGTGGTGGTGGTGATAGTTGGGTCTGTGTGGCATGTGTTGATTCGTGTAGCAGTGGAGGTGGAGGTGTTGCATGGAAACATACATTTGCCGCACAGATATAACTATTTGTCATTAGTGGTCGCGGGTGAGCAAAGTAATTGTTTATTAGTTCACTAGCTTTTTATTGAAAAAAAAAAACCCGCATCGATATCGGTCCATCCGTGCGGGAGCTGTGATGAAACAGACAGTTACACAGATCAAACTTATAAGATCCCTCTTTTTCGTCGGGGGTTAAAAAACAAACAGACACGCCACCGCTACACCGCGCGCGGACAAGCAATTATAGGTGATTCGGTGACTTAGTATCCCTTGATGTTTAACATTATTAATATTATCATTTTTATACGACGAGGAAGGAAAACGAGCAAGTGGGTCACCTGATGGTAAGCTATCACCGCCACCTATGAAAACCAGTAACCCCAAGAGAGTCACTAGTCCGTTGCCGGCCTTTAAGGGGGAAAAGAGACAGAGGAAAGGGGGGAGGGGCATCGGGCCTCCGGCGCTCTCACTGACCGAACGAAACGCAACAGGAGTGGCTATGGTTTCATGGCGATTTTCAGCGAGACATTGGTACCTCTCCGGGCGAGCCGGCCAATTCTTACGGCAGCAAATAGCACAATCTTCGGCAGTCGGGTTAAATAAAGTACCTGTAGCTGTTAACAGGGTTGGGTATCTCCGCGACTATGCCAGAGTAGTAGGACTCCCGTTTGTTGTCATTATCCTTGAACAGGGCGATCAGCCGTGTGCCTGCGGGCGCAAAATTACCAACATACAATGACAATGCAAAGAAAAATTCGTTAAGCAGCTGGACTTGAACCAAAATTACCAGTCAAAGAGCTTTCCCTTCAAATTAATAACCATAATTGAATTTCAAATTTTAAAATTTTATTCAGCAAATAGGCAGTTGAATTTTCAGTGTTCCGTACCTCTAAAGGAAAAAACGGAACCCTTATAGAATCCCTATGTTGTCCGTCTGTCTGTCTGTCTGTCTGTCTGTCAAGACCTATTTTCTCTGGAACGCGTAAAGGTAGGATGCTTAAATTAATATAAAATACTCGAGCCTGCGGTCCCTTGAAGTTGTGAAAAAATCAACCTTCTAAGTCAACGCAATCAAAAGATACAGTCATTAAAAAGGCTATTTCCATACAAATTGACGAAATCCGAAAACCTAAAGGGTACTTCCAGTTGTCCTAGTAACTTGAAATTTGGTATAAAGGTAGCTCTTTTAGCACAACCACTCAGAAAATTCTCACAATCCTAAATTTTTATGTCTGTCTGTAGATTTCACAGACCAATATAAGTTGACCCCACACTGCGTACATTGTGCTTAGGAGCAGGGCTCTGCTAACACTGGACTTCTTAAAACACTAGGGAAAAGCGTTAAAATCTTGCTACGGAACCCTCGTGCGCGAGTCCGACTCGCACTTGGCCGGTTTTTTTTTATATATTAATCAGTTCAACTTACCAATAGTCATGCGAACGTCGGACGGGTGCTCGTAGGCGAGGCAGCGAGCCTGCAACACCTTGGTGGGGTTCTTGACCTTGTGCTCGAACTTCACTCGGCACGTCGTGAACTGACCCTGCCGGGGGAAAGCTGGGGTCATTCATGTTAACATCAGGATATGCCCTTTGGAGCATTTTGAAATAGGAACGGCGTTGCCGAGCTCGCCGGCAACGTTCACCGAATTTTCCAATATCGATTGCTGGAAGTCCGAAAATGTTCATCATAGAATTTTTCATCATAATGATTACTGATCACAACTAATCTTGTACAATAATTAAGTCCTTCGATAGCGAACTGCTCTCCAAGGCTGTGGTTTCATTGTCCCCTGTGCAGCATTGAGTTTAATATAAAATCATGAACCACAAACCTCAAAGGAGCCGGCTTTTAAACTAGCTGGTCGCCGAATTCGCGTACAGTCCGTGATTATGTTCTTCTTAATAAATGTCGTCACACCGCACCGCCCGTAAATGTTAGATAGTAAAGAACAGCACTATTCACTATTTACACTTATCCAAAATCCATCCAAATATTTACAAACTGATTACAGAAATGTTTTTAATAACAAAAAAAGTTAGACAGTCTTCGAACGAAAGCAAACAATTTTTTTTTTGACTCCCGGTGCGGGCAATAGGCGTAGCGTCATTCAGCCACCAACAGCAAAGAAGGTTGAGAATTCAAAAATTTCATATCATTCAAAATACTTGCACAAATATAAGAATAAGAATAAGAACATATTAATTTAAACAGTTAACTTACAATTACATTATATGACAGAATTACATGTTGTGATAAATACAGCACTGCAACAGATTACTAACATACATTTCCCCGTATCTATGTTATGTTAAGCTATGCCTGTACCACAGAGTGACACTATGCAGATTACCAAACTACACGGATAAGAGCGTTAAAGACTCTATATAATAAAATAATCAAATTAGCTACATAGCCATTACATCTAGAGAGTAATACAAACTATCATCACAACTCTTAACAGAAAAAGGGGGGTAAAGGATATAATGAGTGTGTATGTGTTCGTGTGGGTGTGAGTGTGTGTGAATGAAAGTGCGTGTGTGTGTGTGAGAATGAAAGTGTGTGTGTGTGTGTGTGTGTGAGAGAATGAAAGTGTGTGTGTGTGTGTGTGTGTGTGTTTAATTTCATTTTATAAATTATAATTAATAATTAGAAATTAAATCGACGCAATAATTTTAGTCTCAGAATAATTTAAGGTTTTGAGCCATTCCAGAACCACGGTTTTAACCTCTACTGGCGACAAAGTGAGGTGTTGCAAACTTTATTTACCCTATTATATAAAAAAAGACGCATGTAGAGCCCCAACCTTTTGTAAAATTTAGAGTTAACTTTAGGCAGCGGGACCATAAATCTGTTCCGAACGCTCGCAACTCCGAATTATTCGTATAGAAAAAAAAGAAAAAAAAAAGAACTAACATTGACTTTGGGCTGCACGTCCGTTATCCTGGCCCGGGACCAGGAGCCGAAGGCGTTCCTCATGGCGTAGACGGCCATGTGCGTCCGGAGCGGCGGCCGCGTCGGCGCGCCAGGCCCCGGCAGGTCAGCCGGCGCCGCCTCCGCCGACAGCTTCACCACCGATATGTCCGAGTTCTAAAAAAAAAAAAAAACTCGTAAAAGTGGCCATCGAAATAGCATAGTACTTTTTTTTATTCATCCCATAGGCAAAGGAACTGAGTCTTTTGTAAATTTCTGTATATTAAAGTCCTGTCACCGTCAGAGCAGGGCCGTAGCTAGGGGGGGGGGGGGGGGGGGGCATTATGGGGCAATGCCCTTCCTTAAAATACCTTTGCCCTACCTTAAAATATACCATCGATTATGACAAATATGATAATATACTATAGAAATTGTTAAGTGAAATATAACGGCTCACTCACGTATGTAAGTCGAGTTTAGCAAGACGGGTTTTGGACTAATTCATAGTCCTTGCTCTGGGAGCGCACGACCCAACGGCAGCGAGATGCACACTATGCGCAGCAGCTCTGCTCGCGCGACTAGTCCGGAACATGTCGGGCTAAACTCGATTTATATACGTGAGTGATCCGTTTTATTTCACTAAGATCAGGTCAAATTAAATTATAGTTGCGCCCTACTTGTAATTACCGCTGCCCTATCTTATATTCAATTCTGGCTACGGCCCTGCGTCAGAGTTATCAGTCTGTCCTAGTCACGTCCTGTCAGCTGCTCATGCCTTCCGTAAAGTGATAGTGTACTTTACGGCGAGCAGCAGCCGGCGGATACTTGGGGGTCACAAACAGAGGGAATACGCGTTTTCACTTGAATTCTTCATTTGCTGGGCACTGTCACATTAATTTGTTGTATAATACACTATCTTTATTATCCACCAAACAACATTAAGCACAGAAACTAAAATTCAATTAACGACACGATCCACTCTCATCGGTTTCCCGCCAAATTCCCCGTATAGCACTTTTTGATATAAGTGCAGGGCCGTGTTTTATAAACCTACAAGTTACAATTTTACAGGCGTTTATTGGCAACACTTGTCCTGTTTTTCACAATTTGCGTTTTATAAAAGTATTGTGCTACAATTTTACAAGCTACAAGTTACAGGCGCCTGTAGCCATATCATAGACAAAAAGTGCACATTTAATAGTTTTAAATTCATAATCGAACAAGCGTTTTATAAAAATATTGTAATATACAACTGTAGCATTGTAAAATTGTAACGAAAACTTACGTACGTCTTGAGACCTGTAACAATGGCTACAGGTGCACACATTTTTGAATTAGGTGTCTTAATCAGTACCAAATCAATCGTTCTGTCTACCTATCTATCTCTTCTTCAAGTTATTAAACTCAAGGTCATCACGGAATGATTCGTTTATTGAGGAACTCGTCTGAGTCGGACTCGGAAGAAGAGAGTCCACGGCAGCATAGCACTAAGGAGTTTTGGCCACGAGTAAATACAGATTTTGACACACCTTTTCAATATTATAATGAAAGGTCCAGAATGAACTGTACGCAAATAGACTAGACTAGATTCTGCAAGAAATTGGGAACTCATTAGAATCGTCGAGTAATCAAAATGATTCATTGAACAAGAAGCTTCAATTCTCTGTCTGTGTCTGTCTGAATGCAGTATCATGCAATCGTTGACATGCATTTTTGGCCGTTTTTTGCCATTGTTTAGAATAGATATATTTTGCTAGCCGACCCGCGAACTTCGCACCGCCATAGGTCATTCATTCCTTATAAAATGTACCTATGAGAAAATGTACTTCTTATTTTTTTTCTCGTGAAATTTTCCCCTCTATTAATACCTATCCTGCTATTCGAAGGAAAGATATAAATCCAACAAATGTAAGATCATAAAAATCGTTCCAGCCGTTCTTGGCTTAAAAATAGTGCAATTAACACGATTTTGTTTTATGTACTTAGATAGATTTTTATTTATCAACTTTACATGGGTATTTTTAATATGTAATAGATAAAAAACCTCTACGTATTTGTAATTTTTGGCAGCCAGTTTTTTTTAATTAGTGATGTCCATTACACTTGTAGAATTTACTTGTAGTCGAGATTTACAATACCGTACTACAAGTGTAGCTTTACATGTCTTTATAAAACACCTGTAAATGTACATAGTGCATTACAGGTGACTGTTTCCTGTAGACTTGTAACCTGTAACTTGTAGGTTTATAAAACACGGCCCAGAAGGTATGTCACACGGACCAACCACCCTCTGCCCACAAGATGTCAGGGCGAACGTTTCCGAAACACATATACTCATTTGCACGTATAAATCTCTCTAGCCTCGAATCGCGACTCACTTTCGACTAGGGGGGCTAGCACGCGCGCCATTTCGTCGCTAGTCGCTCAGTGCATCCTTCACTGATTCCATCACTATGAAAGGGACGCAATGCGCGACAAGCGACAATATGGCGCGCCGTGCTACATGTGCAGATGACAAGCGAGATGACAAGATATGAACCAATCACAACGCGTTCCCCCGGCCCGCTCGCCGCAGCTTTTTTCGTAATGACTTTCCAAGTAAATTATAGAAGATGCGGTGTCCAGAGGGCGGTTGGTCCGTGGTACAGTCGAGTTCTCCAATATCTATACAGTCAACAGTTCAAAAATATCTACAGATAGACCTTATTGCCAGTTACATAAGGTCTGTGTTTAGATATTTATGAACCGTTGGCTGTACAGATATTGGAGAACTCGACTGTACGTCATTTTGCAGGAGTCCTGAGGTGTCTAAGCCCGAGCCGCCAGGCGAGGGTCGAGACTCGAGACGAGCGAAAATGATCCTTCCGCACGTGTACTAAATGGCACTTTTTAATACATTTGCAAAAACATGACAAAGAGGGGCGGGCCGGCAGGAGGCGCCCCTCGGCTCGGCTCTGTCCTTCTCCACCGGCTCATTAGAAAACTAAAATGCACTAGTACGAAACATACAAATTTCCGCATGATGCGTAGCTAGAAACAATATTTGAGCAACTATTTATTCAACGTTAACGATACGCAAATATGAATAGAACAATATATAACCTAACCAAGTAAAGTTGAAAAACCCCCGACATTGTTATTTCAACATTCAATAGCTCACAAATGGGTCCACACAGATCAAACTTATAGCACCCCTCTTTTTGGGTCGGGGGTTCAAAAAAAGCAGTAACACCTGTACAACAAACTGTATTCTAGCAAATAAAAAATTCTGTTTCTTTCTGAATGTCTGAACTTACGTCATCATCCGCATTCTGCACGGCGACTTCGGTACTGGCCACTGCTTTCGAGTCCTGAAAACACAACAATTCATCATCATCATCAGCCTATTCTAGTCCACTGCTGGCCATAGGCCTCCCCTAATGAGCGCCACAGCGCCCTGCCTCCAGCTTGCCTGCAGTCTTTCGCAGATCGCCATCCCACCTGGCCGGAGGGCGCCGAGCCGCGGTCTCCACTCAAGTACACGTTTACCCCAACGCACACACACACACACACACACACACATCATCATCATCATCATCAGCCTATTCTAGTCCACTGCTGGCCATAGGCCTCCCCTAATGAGCGCCACAGCGCCCTGCCTCCAGCTTGCCTGCAGTCTTTCGCAGATCGCCATCCCACCTGGCCGGAGGGTGCCGAGCCGCGGTCTCCACTCAAGTACACGTTTACCCCAACGCACACACACACACACACACACACACACACACGCACACACATCATCATCATCATCATCATCAGCCTATTCTAGTCCACTGCTGGACATAGGCCTCCCCTAATGAGCGCCACAGCGCCCTGCGTCCAGCATCTGCCTGCAGTCTTTCGCAGATCGCCTTCCCACCTGGCCGGAGGGCGTCCTCACGAAGGACCGACAACCGCTGGGGTAAACGTGTACTTGAGTGGACACCGCGACTCGGCAAACGCAGTATAGCATTATTTAATTTTACTAGCTTCTATAACACTTAATTTGACAATGTACAACACTGACATAGACAGTACACAGCACCAACGTCATCTATGATTTTTTCTGCTGTTCAAAATTATATCATAAACCAAAGTAACTCACGCCCTCGAAAAACTTTTTTCCGATTATTAAAATCCCGAAAACGAAATGCCTTTTTTTCGTTTTCCAAATTACTATTTTTCCGAAGTGTTATTTACCATATTTTCTTTGTTTGTTTGTTGACAAATGATTCAAAATCCAACAGTATGAAATTTCGCAAAATTATTATTCGCGACAGATTTGCTTTGTAAACATTTTACAATACATATGCGTAAAAGTTGTACAAAACACGCTTATTTCATTTGAAATACAAACGGGCATGAGGAAATGTCGACGGAGCTCCGCAAAGCGGGGCTCCTTTTCCGCCTTATTTAGGCGCTTCGCGCCTTGACGCAACACTATTCTAACCTAACCTAGCCTATTTACTATATTTAGATTACTACAAAAAGATGGCAAGTGATTGGGTTGTCAAATAAAAAAACTGAATATTGATATTCGGGATTTCGAATTTGTCGGCAAATAACATTGTGGTTAAATGAATCTGTGGCGTAGCAAAGTTATGGAAAACCAAATATATGGATCAGTTTTCGGATAAATTAATTTGGAGTAAAAGAGTTTCGAAACATTGATAGGTTATCATTAGGAATGGAAGTTTACTTAAAACATTTTTGTTATAAATTACATATTATATGCAACCCCATACAAAAATGTGAGAAATTTCTGAAATTTCCCATGTGGAAAATTTCTCAATTTTGGAGTTTCCTACGGCACCAGTAACTGCAGGCGAACTTTTAATCTGTGGGGCAGTTAAGCAACTTCAGGGGCGCATTTAAGTCTGAAACGTATTGTAAGTATTTCAGTGACCGGATCTATGATGTCAAAGCTGTTCTTACACGTGTAGAACTCACGTTTTGCGCAGTATTGGCGTCCTTGTCCAGCGGGGTGTAGCCGAGAGGGATGGCAGGTCTCTTGGCTGGCGGTTCCGGAATCGACGAACGACGTTTGCTTTGACGAGTCTGTTGAATACAATTATGATATAATCTATGTTCTATACCTATAAAACAGTACCGTGACTGACTGACAGACAACACACAGCCTAAACCACTGGACCTAGAGACTTGAAATTTTTTCAAACATATACCTCGAGTATCCTAGAAGAACTAAGAAGGGATAGCCTAGTGATTTGACCTATGGCTTCTCAAGCAGAGGGTTGTGGGTTCAAACCCCGGCTCGCACCTCTGTGTTAATCGGAATTTAGGTGCGGAATTACATTAGTAATTTATCATGAACTTTTCGGTGAAGGAAAACATCGCAATCAATGATATTATAAGTAAAGATACGTCATATTCTCACAAGACATTCGAAAAACATGTTCCGAACATTATGACATTTGCGCGCAAGTTTGGACCTTATTTGAGAGAGATTGTGGACAAAGAGGCTACAATTTGTAGGCTTATCTGAGATTCATTTTCAGCGTGCACTACAATTTTTTTTCTACTTTTCGAGGAGGACGAGGAACACACATGTACAGCACACGTCTTCGCTCGTGTTAAAATTTGATACGTTCCTACAAACTCACACTAAAACAAAACTGTCACACAAATACCAAAAACACGCACACAATCAACAGACCCCTGTGCATTTGGCAGAGTGGGAAATCGCGCGTTAACATCTCCATTCTTTTCCTGCTCTAAGGTCCAGATAAATTAAAATACTTATTTATGTACAAAGAAGTTATTTATGAAGCTTGATCAGGGTCTGTTGATTGTGTGCGTGTTTTTGGCATTTGTGTGTCATTTTGTTTTAGTGTGCGTTTGTAGGAACGGTACAAATTTTGACAGGAGCGTAGACGTGTGCTGTACGTGTGTGTTCCTCGTCCCCCTCGAAAAGTGGCAGAAAAATTGTAGTGCATAGATAAGCCAAAGGCGCCTCCCGTCTGTCTGCTTTATGATCTGGACACTACCGTTGACAATGTCATTTCATGTATTAATTCAGAAACGACATATGTGCTCAATTGTATTTTAATCGCGGTTTAAAAATATCTGTAGATGGCCCACTATCTATCCCATTGACAGATAGCAAGCAGATATTGTATTACCTACCGACAGTAGTCTTACTGTTATATTGAGACGGCAAAATTGAAAATAGATATTTTTATTGTCAGTAGATCAAAATATCAGTCAAAAATTGTAGAAACCACGGACCAACCACCCTCTGGACACCGAATCTTCTATAATTTACTTGGAAAGTCTTTACGAAAAAGCCGCGACGAGCGGGCCGGGGGAATGCGTCGTGATTGGTTCATAGCTTGTCATCTCGCTTGTCATCTGGTCGAAAGTGAGCCGCGAATGGTGGCTAGAGAGATTTGGTGTCCAGAGGGTGGTTGGTCCGTAGTAGAAACTATTCATAATCAAAAAATTACCTCTTTTGTATCAAATGTTTGTATGTTATCTTCCAGGCCGCACCACTGAAACAAGAATCACAATAGTAGATTAAGAGGCTTCCCTGAGCGGATGACCTTGAACGCTTCGTGCCTTCTCATCCCACCTCACTTCTACTAAACAACTTCGTTTTAGTGGCGACATCTATTAAATATCGGTCTAACTTCATGTTACACAGTGTTATCACAAATAACTGGTCTTTTCGAAAAAAATTTTTTTTCAAAATTCGCACCGATTACGAAAATTACTTATTAATTTTTTTTCAAATATTATAAATAAAGGTCTGGTGCCCAGCAGTGGGACGTAAATAGGCCGATAATGACGATGATGATTATAAAAAGGTATTTTAATAATGTTAAACATAGAAATCCTAGCCTATTAAATTCTCTATACATTGGTGTATGTCACAAGTCAAAGTAAATTACGCTTATGATGTAGTAACAGAATATTAATTGCAACTTGACTTAGTTGTGATGCAGATATCATAAGTATTAAATAGAAAAAAAAAATGAAACAGAAAAACAAGTTAAGATGTTATAGATACTTAATGTATTTATATATTTTATCTACACACATATCATAAGTCCTCTATAATGCGTTCAGAAACCGTAGAAAATGACCAGCATTGCAGCACGACGACGCCTTCGCCGCCAGCCCCAGCACCACCACCACACCAGCAGTAAAGTAATAGTCATTACGACATCGAATTCGATGTCGTAATGACTTTTCGATATCAAATTCGATGTTTCAAATTTGAAAACCAACGTAATTTACAATCATAGTGAAATAAAACGGATCACTCACGTATATAAGTCATGTTCGGCCCGACATGTATAAATAATAATGTGATATATATTTTTTTTTACAATAAAAAAAACAGTTTACAAAACGTCCGCTCGGTATGTTTCTCTATGATTAAACAAAAACAGTCAAATTCGTGACAGATATGGGTATGATATATGCCCTCGGCTTCTGAACCCATCTTAGAGTACTTATAATATGTGTGTAGATAAAGTAATGTATGCAACTCCGCATAATTAGGCCTTAAAACACTCGTGTGATCCTATTATGAAACTCAGCTTCGCCTCGTTTCATAAAAAACACACTCGTGTTTTAAGGACCCTCATTATGTAGCAGTTGCATAAACTACTATTGTTTTTATAGTTTCAATAATTTACAGAATGGCTCTAAAAAGCAGCCAGGCACAGGAATTGAGCAATAGTTCTAACTCGACACTTCAACTTCAGAAATGCGACATGTAGAGGAACACAGCCGGACGTCCAGAAGATTTATTTGCTTAGAATAAGTAGGTACATCAGTGTCATTAGGTGGTACGGAGACAACAGGTAGCTTATTCTGCTATTGGTATTATTCCATTATTTTAGCATGCAATTTTTTTTTTATAATAGAAAAGTCTCTTGAGAAAGGAAGTCCTTTACACTATAGTAGTTTTTTTCCGACAGCATCTGCATCAATTTCCTTTTAAATATATTGAGGGGTAGGTCCTGAATATATTTCGGCAATTTGTTAAAAACTTTAAAATACGAAAGCATTTATGCCCAAACCGAAACGGAGACTCTATTCTCTGTGCACGCTGCTAGGCTGTGGAATCGGTTACCGACCTCCGTCAGGCAATCTCCGTCCGTGTATTCGTTTAGGGAAAACTTGAAGAAGATGTGGCTGACACCATGTCCTTAAATATTTACGAATTATTTTTTATCAACTGTGTTTGTATTTAGTATATGTATTGTATGTATGTATGTATATTATGTAGTAGTATGTTATAATATGGTATTGTATTATTATTTATTCGCCTTCACTATTTGTGATTATAAACGCACTCTTTGTCGGTCCCTTAAATTAGCTTCACCTCTCTACCGCTCAAAGGTTGACTGGTAGAGATCCCTTATAGGGATACGTCCGCCTTTGTACTGTATCTCACTGTTGGTAACTTGTATTTATTTCTGTATTTTCTGTACAATAAAGCGTTTACTTACTTACTCTTCGCGCTCGCTCGGTCAGTAAGTGTAGCTCGTTTTTAACCCCCGACGAAAAAGAGGGGTGTTATAAGTTTGACCTGTGTATCTGTGTGTCTGCGTATCTGTGTATCTGTCTGTGGCACTTAGGACCTATGATGCCACAGTCAGTCGAAATCAGTCCATCCGCCTAAGCGGTTTCGATGCCTTTTTTTTTTAGTCGAAAGCTAATTTAATCGAGATGGTTCTTAGCTAAGTTTCATTAAAATCGGTTTACCCGTTTTTGAAATACTGAACTTTGAAATGACAATGTCGGGGGTTTTTCAACAATTCTAAGTTGCATTAGCCATAATGAAAACAGGATACTGACCGCGATCACCTTAAAGGTCAGGTTTGCCCGTGATCATGACGCATGCACCTGCATCGAAATATTGGGAGCTCATCAAACTTATAAGGCAATCGCGGTCAATATCCCGTTTTCATTATGTCTAATGCAATCGTTTCGTCACCCGTTTTACTTTTATTTCAATTCAAACCGTTAACAACATTTTTATGTACAAAAAAATACAGACTTTTTTCTTCTAGTCATCCCATTAGGGATAGGCAAGGGAAGCTAAGTCCATACAGCCACGTCTTACTTATTTACTGTTATTTAATTAATTTCGTTTTTAAGTTTCTGTTTGGTTGGCCTGAAAACCAGCGTCAGACATCCCAGTCATGACACAGGCTGAGCGGCAACCTTTTTGGGATATTTCGCTGATACGTTATTTATAATGTTTTTCTGTACTGTTACCTACTCACCAAATAAACATTTACTTTCTTTCAATTAACCGGGAATCATTTAAAACTATTTTTAAGTTGGTTAGGTTATAAGCAATTGGATACGTAATAGCTTACCGTGCTAGGCGGGGTGTCGAATATTAAAATGGCGGGTAGTTCGTTTCGTTCGCCAGAGAAGGTGTCGTACAGGTCGTTACGCAACTTGTCAGTCACGACTTGGCAGTCGTTCAGCATCGTATTAATCTTCTTGCATTCCTCTGTGAAACAGTAGTCATTTATGACACAAGTGCGGAAAGTTGGCTATCCCCAACGAGTGCCGGTAATAGAGTTGCCAGATGGTCGGAATTTACGAATGTCCTCTCAACTCCTGGCGAACTAAAAAATCTCCCAAAAAACAAAATCATTTCATAAAACAGTAATTTCAAGTTCCGAACTGTCGTCGAGCGAAACGTTGCTGCTCCGACGATGTAACGATAATGTTAAATTTTGTTGTTTTTAATACATTTGATTTTATTTTTGTTTCTTCCGACTAAAGTCCCAGAATCCCGAAAAAAAATGTCATTCGATCTGGCAACCCTAGCCGGTTTTGTTTAAGTTGTTTTGTTAAGAGATTTTTGTGAATGTTTTACAACGCATTAAGCTAGAAAACAATAAATATACTTCCAAAGTCACCAAGAAAATTCAAAATAAATACCACGGGATCAAATAAAATAAAATCAATAAACAAATAAATAAATAATAATAATAAATAAATAAATGTCATGGGACAAATTGACACCAATTGACCTAGTCCCAAACTAGGCAAAGCCTGTACTATGGGTACTAGACAACGGATAAACATACTTATATAGATAAATACATACTTATATACATATTAAACATCCAAGACCCGAGAACAAACATTCGTATTCATCATACAAACATCTGCCCCGACCGAGGATCGAACCCGGGACCTCAAGCTTCATAGTCAGGGTCTCTAACCACTAAGCTATCCGGTCTTTAAATTAAATGAATAGTATGGCGGAATAAACTCAAAAAAATTATGGACTAAATTTATTTTAAAACTTGAGACCAAATTTACGTTTCTCTGGTTCACCTATTCCATACCAAGAACGATAAAATCAAGAGGACTGCCAATGGCTATACAATGTCGCGTTCCTGTAAAAAAATGAGCCTGCTGTAGCTAGTTTCACTATAGAGAGGTCTCTGTACCATTAATTTTGTATAACACTTAGACCTCTGGCTAACACAATAGCGCCATCTATGAACTGAAAGAAAAAAAGTAATTTAGATGGCGCTATTGTGTTAGCCAGAGGTCTAAATGTCAAACCAAATGAATGGTACAGAGACCCCTCCGTAGTAAAACTAGCTACAGCAGGCTTATTATTTCAAAGGAACGCGACATCGTATAGACCAAGGATCATGGAAAGTAAACGGATTGACAAAGCCCACACTTTGAATCGTTCTTATTTACATTCAGCGTCATCTACCTTGCTTGAGTGACACATTAGAACCGCTGTTTTGTTATTATTTGACCCGCTGGCTACGACCTTGGCGCCATCTAGAAATTGCCTGAATTTTAAGATAACTGCGGGGAACGATTCGAAGTATGGGCTTTGACACTCCGTATACTATCCTCCTTGGTATAGACACTGGCAGTCCTCTTGGTTTTATGGTCCTTGTCCATACTATAACGCACCTTCTAACTTCAATACTTCGATATTAATTTCGTTTTCGGCCGCCTTCAGTCTGCCGTTCAAGTCGTATTTTTTCCAAGTCTTGTTGAACATGGAGGCTAACTGCTCTTCCGCGAAACTGCAAAACATTTAATAGTACATTATGTATTAAGAGCGGTAGGTAAGGAATTACGAACGAGGCTCTAGCAGAAGCCCCGAAGGTTGAGGGCATTCTGAGCCGAGCTTCGTAATTCCCGTACAGCAAGTTACATAGAATGTTTTTCATCAGACTTGCAGGGAAAAAAAATATAAAACAGGAATTTTTAAAGATGCACATTTCCATTTAACATTCCGGACTGTTTTATCAATATCATTCGCTGTTTATACCTATAAAAAACAGTACCGTGACTGACTGACAGACAACGCACAGCCTAAACCACTGGACCTAGAGACTTGAAATTTGGCAAACATATACCTTGAGTATCCTAAAGTTGCACTGAGAAGGGATTTTTCGAAATTCCTACGGGATAGGGAACTAGCCCGTTTTGAAATATTTCACGGGGGCAAAGCCGCGGGGCATAAGCTAGTTTTAGATAAAACTATAACAGTGCTAACATTTATAAATAAATATCATGGGACAATTTGACACCAATTGACCTAGTCCCAAACTAGGCAAAGCCTGTACTATGGGTGCTAGACAACGGATAACCATACTTATATAGATAAATACATACTTATATACATATTAAACATCCAAGACCCGAGAACAAACATTCATATTCATCATACAAACATCTGCCCCGACCGGGATTTGAACCCGGAACCTCAAGCTTCATAGTCAGGGTCTCTAACCACTAGGCTATTCGGCCGTCTGTTTCTAGGCCTGGTCCTTTAATTTTATTAGGTTAACATATGTTAACTTTTGCGCAGTCGGGTGCCGTACCTACGGAGGGCCTACAAATACAATTAGAAACATTGGAAAACCTCCGACATTGTCATTTCAAAGTTCAATATTCCAAAAACTGGTGAACCGATTTTAACCCTTAATTTGGCAGTGTACTATGATGGACATAATGGACAAATGAATTTTTTGCTTTTCAAAATTATGTCATAATCCAAAGTCACTGAATGTCAAACATCAATAGCAATAAATGTTTACTTAAAACGTTTTTCTTTTGAACCATCGTCAATATCTATAGCTGTCTTTTAGTATTTTTATTTTATTACACATTTTTAGTAGGTATAAAATCAGAAGAGACTAGAATTCAGGTTTTCACTTTACAGTTCTGCCAAATTAAGGGTTAATGAAACTTGGCTAAGAACCATCTCGATTAATCTAGCTTTCGATTAAAAACAAACCTCATCGAAATCGGTCCACCCGTTTGGGAGCTACGATGCCACAGACAGATACTACACAGACACAAAGATACACAAGTCAAACTTGTAACACCCCTTTTTCGTCGGGGTTTAAAAATACGGCACCCGACTGCGCAAAAGTTAACATATGTTAACTTAATTAAAGGACCAGGCCCAGAAAATTTTCTTTTTTAAAGGAGTTTTTTAAGCTGTACTGTGTTAAGCACACTGACCAACCACCCTCTGGACACCAAATGTCAGGGCCAACGTTTCCGACACGCATATGCTCATTTGCACCTATAAATCTCTCTAGCCTCGAATCGCGGCTCACTTTCGGCCAGATGACAAGCGAGATGACAAGCTATGAACCAATCACGACGCATTCCCCCGGCCCGCTCACCGCGACTTTTTTCGTAATGACTTTCCAAGTAAATTATAGAAGATGCGGTGTCCAGAGGGTGGCTGGTCCGTGGTTAAGCAGAACTGTGTTTTTGACGGTGTCCTATAACTTTGTCGCCAGTCATTTAGCAAATTTTCGTTTCACAACCAACGATTGACAAATGCATCATTCCTAAAATTATCTTTACACAACTACTGATTTCGCAAATAATTTATTTAATCTAATAATGACTTCATAAATTTTCATTTCGTATCGTATAATTTCTCAAATAGGTTATTTTATAACGATATCAAATAGTCAACTAACGTATCACCTACCAACGTTTGATATATTACTTTGTCAATGGTTTTATTTTATTTGAATAAAATATATTAAATCGCCGTTACCTTTTAAAAGACTCAGCCCTTTTAAGGACGTTCGGGCGGACAGACAGACTTACTGACGGAGAGAATGAATAGACTTACAATAGGAATGAATAGGCTATTTGTGAGATCCTGTAATTGGCTCTGTGTTTCCATTCTCACTACTTATATTGTGTTATAAGCTGTTGGTTCTCCTTAAATAAATAAATAAATAAATAAATAAGTTTAGGTTAGGTTAGACTTACGTCAAGGCGCGAAGCGCCTTAAGCACGCGGAACAGGAGCTCCGCGAAGCGGAGCTCCGTCGGCAATATCCAGAAATTGGGGTTGAGTATAATATTTTTCAACATATTTGCTCGAAAATTTTAGAAGTCCAATTTAGAAATCAATAAGCAAGGAGCAATTAACTTAAGGAGTTCGAGTTTACATTTCATACCTACCGCCCTGCATTTCGTTACGCAGAAAGTCATTTTTACGGAACAATGTTTTGCAAAATAACCGATTTTAAAAACGATTTACTTGTGAAATGAACATTTTTAAAATAATAATTTGTCTTATCATGATACTCGGGACTTAATCGCGTAAAAACTTTTATATTTAAATTTGAATTTAAATATCTCGACGTTTCGGGGTTATAGGGGGTGGTAAACAGGAAGTCGAGCGATTGCTCCAGCATCTCAATTCCTTTCATCCCAAAATTAAGTTTACGTATGAATTGGAATCGGAACGTAGCTTGCCTTTTCTGGACGTTAGAGTGATAGGTCGCTTGGACGGATCCCTGGCGCACACTGTATACAGGAAACCGACACACACAGATAGGTATTTGAATGCTCTGTCTCACCACCATCCCCGTCACCTGCAGTCTGTCGTGAGTACCTTATGTGACAGAGCACGTAACCTTTGCGACCCAGAATATTTGGCGGGCGAGATGTCGCATATTCAAGGAGTCCTGAGATGGAATGGGTACAGGATGAACAGACGGCAACCCAGGCGGAAGGCTAGGGGTAAACATCCTGATGTTTGTAGGCAACCGGCATTTATGCCGTATGTGAAAGGGATAACGGACAAAGTCGGTACAGTACTAGGCAAGTACTCTATAAAAACTGTGTATACGCCGCTATCCAAGATCACGAGCCATGTCAGATCACCAAAAGATGTTGTACCTTTCCAATCACCGGGCGTTTACAAGATCGACTGCAGTTGTGGGAGCTCTTATATAGGGCAGACGAAGCGCACCATAGCTGAAAGAGTCAAGGAGCACATCGCAGCTGTCAAGAATCGTCAGGTGAACAAGTCCGCTATTGCCGAACATTTACTGGAATCAGGACCAAACCACTGGATTGAGCTTCATAACCCCACGATCCTCTCTACTGAGCGGCATTTTTATAGTAGAATTGTACGTGAAGCAGTTGAAATCAGGAAACATAGTAATTTCAACCGGGAGGATGGTTTCAAGCTTTCATCTTCGTGGAATCCGGTAATCAGTATGTGTAAGCGTCATCAAATATCGTCTCATAAATCGCCGGATGTTGTGAGTGTTGTGTGTCGGACTGGTGGCAACCCTGGTGAAAAAACTAATAAAAAAGACCAAGTGCGGGTAGTTCGAGGAACCCGTGCAGCTAGGAGATGTTGATACCCGCCTCTTCAGTCCCTTCGAGACCATGGACGCAACGTCGCGTCCGAAACGTCGAGATATTTAAATTCAAATTTAAATATAAAAGTTTTTACGCGATTAAGTCCCGAGTATCATGATAATGTGTGAAAATCGCGAAAGTTTAAATCAATACATAAATAATTTGTCTTTCCATATGTTTGTCAAGTGTCAAAGTTTCTAAATGTATAGTTCCGAAGTAATTATTTATAAAATGAGAATTTTTTGCAACAACGTAGTTGTGAAATGAATAGTATATGAAACGTTGGTTGTGAAATGAACTTTTGTTAATCAAGTTTCGACAAAACATCAGTGAACCGTTTTTGACATTCACCTGGCCTCTATCTCGCCTATAACGTCCCCCGCTGACTTGGCAGCGCTGGTCTCCTCTTCGGAGTCGGAGTCAGAGATCTCGACCAGCTCCTCTCGAACTTGACCCATATCAAGTGATAAGAGTGGCGTTAAGGTTTTTATGCCCTCTATTAAACTCTGGAATTAACAGAAACTGGTTAACATTTGAATGCGATAAAGTAAAAATTTTCTGTAAAAAAAATACAAGTTTTTTGCCGACTGTACTTTTTGTTGTCTGTACTTGTATTGTCATCCAACTTACACATTCCTACCAAGTTTCAAGTCGATGCGATTAACCGTTGAAGAGTTCCCTCCTGCGGAGACGATCCTGGCCGCACTACCAGATTATTGTATTGTCACCGGATTTACATAAGCATGTCAAATTTAATTTCAATTAGTTGAGGACAACTGCTTTAAAATGTTCAAAAACCGATCAGGATAGGGTTCCTTAGCCATTATGAAAACGTTCTGGCATAGATATATAATTTTAAAGGTATTTTCACCACACCTATTTAAAACCAATGTTAGCAGAGCCCTCCTACTCCTAAGCAAACTGTACGCAGTGTGGGGTCAATTTATACCGGTTACCTACATAGACAAACATAAATAAGGTTATAAACACTTCATTGTACCTAAAAAAAAACAGGATACAAACACAATTTACAAAAAAAACTAATTTAAGTACAAAGGCGGGCTTGTCCCTATAGGGGGAGGGGGGGGGGGGGGGGGGAGGGAAGTTGATCAATTAGTAAATTATTACTCGCAAACCTGTAAAGCCTAATTATCTCTGACAGTTTTCCTTTTGTGTAGTTTGTCTGTGGTTGCGTATTGTAAGAGCTAATGTAACTTGTTTTTAGAAAAAATGACTTTGTGCCAAGTTTCTTGCGGCGCATTCTTCTTGGCAATCATGGTCTTTCCGAAAGCGCTGGTAGACTCAAAAAAATGACGTGTAAAAGAGCATTCAACTGCCTATTTGCTGAATAAAATTTTGAATTTTGAATTTTTAATTTTTAAATTCACTATATGCACTACTGCTCTGATTTTTATCACATTATCAAATACAACAGTTGGTCTGGTACAGGGGAGGGGGGGACACGTGGCTTCAACAAAAATGAGCACTTTAAAGCTAAATATTTCGCAAACGACTAACTCAATCGAAAAATGATCTGACCAACGATACCCCACACTATGGGGTAAACGAGAGAAAAAAAAAACGTCTCCTCTTCACGTGTAGGGGAGATGCCTCATGTCTACAGCTCACAGAGCCACCAGTATCACCCACCAGGCGGCGGCTGGTGACGGCGGCGCCGCACGGCCGGCAGACGGCGCCGCGCCGGCCGCCGTAGTAAGCGACGGCGGCCGCGCCGGCCAGCCGGGTCTCCGCGCCGGCGCCGCTGCCGCACTGTGTGTTGATGCAGCGCCCGCTGGCGTGAGCTGTGTCTATCTCCACCGCTGTTAGCTGCTTCGGGGCTGGGGACGAAGTGAAGGAGTGAGCGAAGTGAGTAGTCGTCTCCATTTCAGCTTGGACAATAAACTAGCTTTCGATTAAAAGCGCATAGAAATCGGTAAATCCGTTTGGGAGCTATGATGCTTCAGACAGTTACACAGACACACAGATATACAGATACACAGGTCAAACTTATAACATTACACGCCTCTTTTTCGTCAGGGGTTAAAAAAAAACAGTATCTCAAAAACGGCTGACCGATTTTAATAAAACATGTCTATGAAAGTCAGCTTTCAAATAAACAAAAACGCATTGAAATCGGTTCAACCGTTTAAGAGCTGCGGCGCCACAGATAAATACACAGACACACAGGCACATATAGCGGTCAAATTTATAAAACTTATAGTTTTATTTTATTTAACTTTGCTGGCACGATTTAAGGACTCACCGGTGGATTCTTTATCGTCGTCATCAGAGTCGAGACTGAATATTTCGAGTCCCAGTTTAGGCTGTTTGGCGTCTTGGGAGGCTTGCACAGTAGCAGGAGTCTGAAATAGTCGTAACGTTAATATTGCTGTGAGTAAATATGACATAATTAAAAAAAAACCGGCCAAGTGCGAGTCGGACTCGCGCACCGAGGGTTCCGTGCAAAGATTTTACCGCTTTTGTCCAATGTTTTAAGTTGTGCAGTATTAGCAGAGCCCTATTCCTAAGCAAATGTTACGCAGTATGGGGTCATTTTATATTGGTCTGTGACAAATACAGACAGACATAAAAAATCTAGATTTTGAGATTTTTCTGAGTAGTTGTGCTATAAGAGCTACCTTCATAACAAATTTCAAGTTTCTAGGACAACTGGAAGTACCCTTTAGGTTTTCACAACACCGCAATTTGTATGGAAACAACCTTTTAATGACTGTATCTTTTGGTTGCGTTGACTTAGAAGTTTGATTTTTTCACAGCTACAAGGGACTGCAGAGTATTTGATATTAATTTCAGCATGCTACCTCCACGCGTTCGAGAGAAAAAGGGTCTTGACAGACAGACAGAGGTGCGGAACCCTAAAAACCGGAAAAGTGCGAGTCAGACCCGCGCAACGAGGGTTTCGAAAAATCCGGGAATCGGTTCTCGAAGATTTTTCCCCAATGTTTTAAGATGTCCAGTGTTAGCAGTGCCCCCCTCCTAAGCAAAATCATATCGTGGAGGAATTTTACATTGGTCACTGACATATAGACAGATGTAAATGTGGTATGCCCGGTTACTTGCCTCCAGTGGCGTGCATAGAGTTTTTAGCCAGGGTAGGCAAAGAAAATCGAGTAGATCTATGTATGATATTCAGTAGTGAATACCCATTGGATGCCCAAAGTTAAAAAAAAAGAGAAAAAAAAAGGAAAAAGTTTCAAATCCTTGCCCGGATTCGATCCCGGGTACCCGTGCGTCATAGACCTACTGAGTCTAGTTAGACCAAACGCTATTGGATTTTTGGGTCGAAATTAGTGAACGCTTTTCAAGTAATCAAAAGCAGTGCTTTCTTGTCGCGACCGTAAGATGTCATTTGATTGGTTGATTTTCGTACATGTGTGAGTGAGGTGCGGTGGGCCTATTCGTACATAGGTTACGGTGGAGCGCGATGTCATAAGAGTGTGCGTGTCGGGCAAGCACTCGGCGTGCTGCTTTGTCGTAGAAAGAAACACGTCGCGTTCGCGCGGTTTGAAACGGATTTAAGTGCGGATTTGTAATGTTTTGTTTTGAAATTTGAAATTATAAATGAATGAAGAATGATATTTAAGTACAAGTCAAGTACATCTGAAAAATATGTATATGTATATTATAATGTTAATTATATTAATTTAGAAGGCAAGCAGTGCTTTTTTGCTTCATAGGGATGCACGCCACTGTGTGCCTCCTAAAGTTGTCATAAGAAATAAGCGCTGAAAACCAGCGCCGTGGTCCCAGCTGCAGCACAATGCTAAGAGGACGGACCAGCCACCCTCTGGACACCGCATCTTCGATAATTTACTTGGAAAGTCATTACGAAAAAAGCCGCGGTGAGCGGGCCGGGGGAACGCGTCGTGATTGGTTCATAGCTTGTCATCTCGCTTGTCGTCTGGTCGAAAGCGAGCCGCGATTCGAGGCTAGAGAGATTTATAGGTGCAAATGAGCATATGCGTTTCGGAAACGTTCGCCCTGACATCTGGTGGCCAGAGGGTGGTTGGTCCGTGGCTGAGAGGGATCCTGTTCTACGTCTATGTTCACTTCTTTTAATTGTTTAATTTTTCTTTCTTTCTTTCATACCTTGGCCTCGGGAATGACGAGTGACTCGGTTACCACTGCCGCGGTCTTGATAGTCACTTCACCCGTGTTCAATCTCGCCTAGAAACAAAACATTAGTTTACGCAACTGTTACGTATTGAGGTTCCTATCTCACGAGTGCTTTAGACCCTAATTATGTGGAGTTGCATACATTACTTTATCTACACACAATTATAAGTACTCGTTTGTTTCGTTTGTCTATTATGTAACTAGCTTTCGGCCGCGCCTTCGCTTGGGAATTTGGAAAAATCCCGCCTTATCCCGGGCGTACATTATAAAAGGAACCTCTATGCCAAATTTCAGCTTTCTAGGTCCAGGGGTTTGGGTTGTGCGTTGATGAGTCAGTCAGTAAGTCAGTCAGGACTTTTCTTTTTATAAATATAGACAAAACAAAAAAAAAATTTTTGCCTACTTTATGTACCTAACCTAACATCCGCGGATGTCAAAAAATCTGCATCCGCAACATCACTGGTTAGATATACCTAACTAGCTTACGTCCCGCGGCTTCGCCGTTCCCTATCCCGTGGGAATTTCGAAAAATCTCTTATTAGTGCACTTCTAGGATACTCAAGGTATATGTTTGCCTAATATAAAGTCTCTAGATCCAGTGGTTTAGGCTGTGCGTTGTCTGTCAGTCAGTCAGTCAGTCACGGTACTGTTTTATAGCTATAGATACCACTAATCGGGTAACAACTAACCGGTTTCTGCGGAGGTGGTTTGGGCAGCCCGCTGATCACCACCTCCCCCTCCCCGTGCCGGATGTCGGACGTGCTTCCGGCGGAAGCGGACATCACCTCCACCTCGTCCGGTATGTTGACAGTGGTCACGTCCGGCGCGTCTACCTCCGGCGGCGGGGAGACCGGTTTCGGTATTTCTTGGATATCTAAAAAAATATTAATAAATAATTATAATATCGTGGGACAATTGACAGCATTGACCTAGTCCCAACTAGCAAAGCCTGTACTATGGGTACTAGACAACGGATAAACATACTTATGTAGATAAATACATACTTCTAAACATATTAAACATCCAAGACCCGAGAACAAACATTCGTATTCATCATACAAACATCTGCCTCGACCGGGGATCGCACCCGGGACCTCAAGCTTCATAGTCAGGGTCTCTAAGCACTGGGCTATTCGGTCGTCCATCCCAATAAAAAAAAAAATACCATCTTCAGACGAACTCTCCTCCAGTTCAACAATATTGATTTCGTTTTTCGGCTTGGCTATCTCCAGTTTT
This sequence comes from Clepsis dumicolana, assembly GCA_963691665.1. NCBI lineage: Eukaryota > Metazoa > Arthropoda > Insecta > Lepidoptera > Tortricidae > Clepsis > Clepsis dumicolana. The sequence continues at coordinate 4,404,347 of OY829533.1, read as the reverse complement.
TTCGTTTTGGATGGCGATGCCTTTTCAGTTACAGCCGTTTCAGTGCCATCTGTTAAAAATAAATTTACGGTTTAGTGTCAACTGAAATACTTATGCCATCTTCTATCTATCTATACCTATAAAACAGTACCGCGACTGACTGACTGACAGACAACGCACAGCCTAAACCACTGGACATAGAGACTTGAAATTTGGCAAACAAATACCTTGAGTATCCTATAGTTGCACTAAGAAGGGATTTTTCGAAATTTCCACGGCATAGGGAGTAAATGAGATTTATATTTTCAAAAAGCTAGGCATAAGCTAGTTATTCATAAACGTTACTCAAGCCCCCATTAGTTATAATAGGTTTTGTCTTCTTCTTACTAACGGAAATGTCAATGTGACAAAAAAGGACAAACGAACTTTAACGGAATTTTAGTTAAAACTAGCTTATGCCCCGCGACTTTGCCCCCCGTAAAATATTTCAAAATGAGCTAGCTCCCTGACCTGTGGGAATTTCGAAAAATCCCTTTTTTAGTGCACCTCTAGGATACTCAAGGTACATGTTTGCCAAATTTCAAGTCTCTAGGTCCAGTGGTTTAGGATGTGCGTTGTCTGTCTATCAGTCAGTCTGTCACGGTCACGGACCAACCACCCTCTGGACACCAAATGTCAGGGCGGATGTTTCCGAAACGTATATGCTCATTTGCACCTATAAATCTTATTAGCCTCCAATCGCGGCTCACTTTCGACCAGACGACAAGCGAGATGACAAGCTATGAACCAATCACGACGCATTCCCCCGGCCCGCTCACCGCGGCTTTTTTCGTAATGACTTTCCAAGTAAATTATAGAAGATGCGGTGTCCAGAGGGTGGTTAGTCCATGGTTACGGCACTGTTTTACAGGTATAGATAGGGTTATTGTATATGTTGTAATCGTACCTTCTGCGCCAAGCAGCAGCTGCCGAAGCTTGGAGGCCGTTCCGTCTGTCTCATCTGTGACAGGATCCTCTGTCAGCGTGACAGTATCGTCCGTCGCGCCCTCCATCGCTTCTGCCTCCTGTCAAAATGACAGAAACTATAAGTATAAATACCAGTGGCTCTGTGACCTGTAGACAAAAAAAATATTTAATAAGAATTAGCTATCCTGCTCACAAAATTTTACGAAAATCGGCTCATTTTAAACATTTTTATTTATTTTTTTCCATAAAAAATATTCCAAATAATAAAAAAAAATTATCAAATCATTATAAATACATAGATTGTTAGTGACAATGCATGGTTCTGCTTACGAGCAAATAATAATAAATGATGATGAACATGCTCACAAAATTTCACGAGAATCGGTTGAGTAATGCAACCTGTAGAGGAGAACAGCCGGACAGACAGACAGAGGCCGGCCGGACAGATAGAAAGAATTTTTGTCCAAACTGAAATGGGAATACTTCGCTTGATCAATAAACTTACAGCGGTCACCGTCTCTTCACTGGGCTTGCCACCTTCAACTTCGAGGAGTGATTTGACAGCTTTCTCTACTTCATTGTCTTCACTGACTTCCATTCCTTCCTCAACGATATCTGGAACCTATAAAGATACAGTTTTTAACCCTCAACCCAAAAAGAGGGGTGTCTGTCGGGTGTATGTCGGTGGCATCATAGCGCCCGAACAGACGGACCTATTTAGACGCGTTTTTTTAATCGGAAGCTAGTTTAAGCGAGACGGATTTTAGCTAAGTTTCATAAAAATCGGTTCAGCTGTTTTTGAGAAATTGAACTTTGAAATGACAATGTCGGGGAGTTTCAACTTTTCTAAAAGTTAGTTCATAAATATGGACCTCAGCAAAGTAACACCTGATTCGGTTAGTTAGCTTAATTATTATTGGCTTACCTCCGTCTCAGTCAGTTCTTCAATATCAGTGGCGCTCATCACCTCGGCTATCTGGAACTGGAGCAGTTCCTTATCTTCCATAGCCTCTTCCGTCTCCATAGCCTCTTTGCCAACATCAGTCTCCGAATGCTGAGCATTCGAGTCTTCAGAGTGCTCCACTGTCATTTGGTTGCTTTCTGTAAAACCAAAATTTATTTTTTCCAGCCAATTATAAATGTGTTTAAAATGTTTGACTGGGTCAAATCTTGGCGCTAATCGTTGATTTTAAACTAACTTTTTGTATTATTTTTATTTTTACGGTCATCCCGTTTGAAATGAATTTTTCACAAATTTCAAAGTTGATGCGTAAATATGCAGAAAAACCAGAAAAATTTACTATGTAATGCTATACTGTGTAATGTTTTATTAAATAAATAAATAAATAAGTGCAGTCAGCATATAAGCTTGTAAATAACATTTATAACAGTAACCTTTTTTTTACATTTCATTTAACCCAATGTCAATGTTTGGTTGTTTATTTGCTAAGGGTTAGACCCTGAATTTGTTTTCCTCAATTTTCAAATCCTAAAAGTGTGTACTATTTCCTGTTATAGATATGTAATCTGTGACTCATACAAAAGGCTAGATCCCTTAACTATTTTAAGTCTACAGTAGAGGTAAGCATGTTGTGTTCAAAATTGCACTTACCATCATCCTGATCAAAGTCATCATCGTCATCCTCATCCTCCTGCTCCGGTTCATCATCATCATCCATCACCCTTGAGGACTCCGCCAGTAGTCCAAGACTATCGGTAGCTTCCTGGTCTTCATCAGAGGACTCCTGCATGTATTTAGAAGTTGAAGGTTGCGCTAGATCATCAGAACTAGTTTCTTTCCCTTCTTTTGTCTGTGAACTAACATTCACATCTTTGGTTTCTTTGGCTACTTCTGCTTCTAATTCTACAGAAGATTTGGCTTCCAAGACCTCTTTTGGTGGCTCATCAGCTGTAGGAATAACTTTTTTGGCAGCTGTTAATTCTTCTAAGCTCTCTTCAACAGGATTATTTATGTTATCTTCTGTATCTCTTTTTAGTGTTGAATCAGTTGTAGAAATCACTTCTTTAGTGGCTGTGACTTCTTCTGGCAGTACCATAGGTGTAGGAATAACTTCTATAGTGTCTGGGCACTCATTTTCTGCCATATCAGCTGTAGAAATAGCTTCTTTGACAGCAGATGCCTCTGTTGCCACTACTTCAGGAGTAGAAATAACCTCCATAGTTCCTGGGACATCTGTTTCTGCCACCACATCTGTAGAAATGACTTCTTGAGCAGGAGCAGTCTCTTCTGGCACTATTTCAGATATAGAAACAACTTCCATAGGTTCTAAGACCAATTTTGGCTCTATTTCAGATACAGAAACAACTTCCATAGGTTCTGAGACCAATTTTGGCTTCAAATCAGTACTAGGATGGCTTGGTTTCGCGTTTACAACAACTTCAGGTTCCATTTCAACTGCAGAGCAGGTTTCTTTAACTGCATTTGGTTTTATTTCAACTGCAGAAATGACTTCTTTAATGTTCATGCTCACTATTGACTTTATCTCACTTGAAGAACTGATTTCAGTAACTTCAGTGTTAACTTCTGGTGCTAAAGCAACTAATTTTATATGTTCAATTTCTACAATTGCTGTTGGCTCATCAACTATGTGGCTAGCAATTTCTGTTTCAATCTGATTTGGTTCTAAATGTAAAGCTTCAAGAATAATATCAGCATGGATTTCTTTATTCTCCTCATCTATGTCCATAAGTTCAATTTCATTATCACCAGATCCTTTTATTTCTGTAGTTTTAGAATTACCATTATCTGATTCAATTTCAATGCTTTCTGTTTGCAGGATATCTGATTGTTTAGTTATGCCAGTATCTGTTAGTATTTTATCATTGTCACATACATCTTCTCTTTTATCTTTGTTTGTAACATTAACTTCATTAGAAATTGGTATTTCATTGATGATTTCATTACTTATTGGCAATACTTTATCTTCAATCAGCATAGGGTCATTATCAGTTGCATCATTGTTAAGTAATACATCTTCATCATACTCTAAAGCCCCGTCAGACATATCTGAATCATCAAATGACTCAATTAACTCTTGAGTAGGTATTTCCAACATGACATCAGGCTTTGTCAATCTATGTTCTTTATTGATTTCATATGATGAAATCTCCAAATCATTATTTGATGAAAGGGTATCACTTGGATCTGATTTATCACTTGGAGAGTCTAATTTAGTTACTTCATCTAAATCCATTGCAGAGTCTGCGATCTGTTGGGATGATCCAGCACTATCAGATTTTTTAGGATCACTTTCAGGTACAAATGAAGATTTAGTACTAACTTGTTCAGATTCTTTAGGATCACTTTCGGGTACAAATGAAGGTTTAGTACTAACTTGTTCAGATTCTTTAGGATCACTTTCGGGTACAAATGAAGGTTTAGCACTAACTTGTCCATCTTCTATGCCTTTTTCATCTTCAATGTGATCAGTGTCACATATTTGTGCATCTAATTCATCCAATAATTCTTTATCTTCTATTTCAGGGACTTCAACATCAGAATAAACAAGTCGCTCATCCAAAGAACTATTATCAGAAGCTTCGGATGATATCTTACTATCTAAGCCTACCTTTGCACTTGTGTCTATACAGAACATGTTATTTTCAACATTAGGAGCACCTTCAGTAGGTTTTTCTTCAGGGGCTGCATTATTCTCTGTTCCTTCAGCATTGGCTTCACTGACTTCACCAACGACATGATCAAGTTGTTCTATTAGCTCAGGTTTATCGTAATTATCCTGCCCTGTTGTTTTCTGTTCCATATTTGATGTTTCATCAGATACATTACCAACAACGACAGCATTGGTGATTGTTTTTAATGGATCATCATCAGCGGTAGCTCCATCATCATCAAATTCGAGTTTTTCATCGATTTTAGCATCAATTTTAGCAACAGACTGATTGTCAGAATCATCATCCCATTTGAGCTCAAAATCTAGTTCACTGTCTACATCTGGACCTTTGTCCTCGTCAAAAATACTTAGTTTTTTCTCAATAACAGTCTCTACATCGTCGTCAAACGGTTCTAGTTCTTCACCCATAAAAGTTAACGTATTTTGAGCATCACTCTTTGAATGACTTGAAATACCCGCTTCGGTTTCTGAAGAATTCTTGGGAATACCTGGCTGAAGAATGGTAGCAGAGGCGTCCTCCTCTTTACCAAGACTTGGAGAGTCCTCTTGGCCCTCTGCACTCATTTTTATTGCTGGATTTATACGTAAGTTTTACAAAGTCGGCTTCCGAAATTATCTTAGCACGGCGTTACATTACACATTTGGGGGGTAAGTGAAGTTTGAAACTAATCCAAAGATATATACACATGTGTAGAAGGAAATAAAATAAAATTACGACTTATTTTCTAAAACGCTTAACAGTTTTCTAATACTGATTTCATTAATAAAGCAGAAATAAAACAAGGCCATTCTCTTTATTTAAGAGGCAAGAGGCATTGTCTAATGCCTTTTGACATAACGCAATCTGTGTTGCCATTATAAGGTTTGTAATGCCTACCCTATAATCGTCCCACGATAACTCTGCATAAGATATTAATTGGCAACCCAGAAAAATCACGCTGTGGTAGCACTTTTTTCATGACATTCAGACATTTCTTTAAATATAAATAATAATGATAGTAGTTATCAAAAGTCGCTGTTCTTTTTTTAAATGTGGCTCTGTCCATTGGAGGACAATTTTGCCAGTGTTTAGTAGGTTTTGTCGTTGTACGGTTAAAAAAGTCTATAAAACGAAATTGGATGGTGGATGAACGATGATCTATTTATGTTTAAATCTAATCAAAAGTTCAAAACGTGTCGTTTGACTATAAATCAGTGTTGCCATAAACAAACTTTAGATTTCTACTGTTGTCAGTTCGTTGCAGAGTTATCGTGGGACGACTATACTACAAATGTTAAAAAACCCCTTAAAATCTAATAGTGAGTTAGGCTGAAATCGAAATATCCCATTAATGACTTTGATATAGTAAGCAAGTTTGATTATAATAAATTATAAATTTTCTCAGTTCTTTTATTGTTTTTTAACTTATTTATTTTAAAAGTACGTCGCAATTTACAATCATATCAAAATACGTCTCTAGCAATGAGGGCTATTGCGCGTCAAAATTCCGCTATGATCGCTAGTGTCTATCTGTCAACTTCCACCAATCATAGGCCAGTAGCTTGTCTCTCATTGGTGGAGAATGACAGATAGACCTCACACGACAATAGCGATCCCAGCGGATTTTGACTCGCGATAGCCCTCATTGGACTGACACTTGACAATCTTGACATTGACACAAATATTTTGATTTGACATCTCGTTAGTTACAATTCCGTTTCTATTGCAAATTTCTGCTAATAATGCAGAGTTTAATAGTTCTTTCCAATTCAACAAACATCAGGTTAGTTTAGCCTAACCTATCTACCCGTTAGCACCTGTAACACCCCACTGATTTCACCCACCGATTTGAACACCGATACATTCCGGTTTTATCGCCTGTGTTTACTGTGAATTTTAATGAGATAGTGCATGTGTACTAAATAACTAACGTAGTTTCGTGTTTGAACGTTAACTGGGGTGTAAACTCGATAAATTTCGCTGTAGTCGCGCCAGTGTAGTCTCATAAGATGAACAGCTTCTTGTCACCTCGTATGATGGTTGGAGCGGCTATTGTGGGCCTCGTGGGCGCCGCTGGGGTGTTTATTTACGAGCAAATATACAACGAGAAGCGGAGAACGATGCTAAGTAAGTATAACCTTTAAATGTCTAATTATTCCAACCAATTTACATAACATTTAGAATTATTGAAGGACAAACCGTAGTTGAAGATAGCAGCTACTTTCATGTGGTTTTAGTGTAATATTTTAGCAGTTTTTTTGTGATAATTCTAAATAAATAAATAAAATAAATAAATAAATATCATGGGACAATTTGACACAAATTGACCTAGTCCCAAACTAGGCAAAGCCTGTACTATGGGTACCAGACAACGGATAAACATACTTATATAGATAAATACATACTTATATACATATTAAACACCCAAGACCCGAGAACAAACATTCATATTCATCATACAAACATCTACCCTGACCAGGATTTGAACCCGGGACCTCAAGCTTCATAGTCAGGGTCTCTAACCACTAGGCTATTCGGCCGTCAGTTCTGCAACTTAACTTTGGCATTTGTGACTAGGCTAGGGTACTCACAATTTGATAACTTTGTAAGTGTAGTTTGTGCATATGAATAAATAATAACATAGTAGAACGAAATCTCTTTTGACCGAGTCCAAAACGCCGCCATTTATATACCTACTTCCCCCTTCACGTCGTTACACCCCTCTGTCGTCCAGGCGTGTTGCTAGGGTTGCTTGCTATTAAATATTAGGTACTTACGTCTAAGGATAATATCACTAAGATATAAGTTTTTCTTTACTTTGAGATGATTATTTTATTCCAGTTTTACAAAATATGAGATTTATAAATCATTACATAATTATAGACACTTCTAAATAAGAAGTTATTATAAGTGCCATACCAAATGAAGCCATTTAAGGTGATTTAAGTAAGTATCACTTATCTACAAATATAAAATAAAATACATACAGGCTCACGTAAAATTATAAACAACCAAATGCGCGTGCGGCGACGCCAGCCGTGATAGCCTGACTGAGTAGTCTGTTTAACGAATACTCTAATATCGTGACCTTAAGCCCGTCCAGAGCGGGAGTTTCCTTTCTACTATGTTATTATTTATTCTTATGGTTAGTGTCAAAAATGTCACTATAATTGTATTTAAACAACACTTTAATTACAGTGCAAGAAATGGCAAGACTGGACAAGCAGGTGTCCTCCATGAGGACTGAACTGGAAGCATTACAGGAGTTGCAAAAAGAAAAGTTAGTTTGGAGAAATATTTTAATACATTTTCACATAAGAGTTTGTGTTATTGCTTTGCCATTGTATTGTATCTCAATCAATCATCATCATCAATCAATCCATCTTTACACTCTCACTGCTGCCTCATGACTAGATAGATAGCACTACCATTTGATTTAAACTTTCGCTATTTTCACACGTTATCATGATACTCGGGACTTAATCGCGTTAATAAATAAATAAATAATGATAAATATCACGAGACAATTTGACACCAATTGACCTAGTCCCAAACTAGGCAAAGCCTGTATTATGGGTACTAGACAACGGATAGACATACTTATATAGATAAAAATACATACTTATATACATATTAAACATCCAAGACCCGATAGCAACCATTCGTATTCATCATACAAACATCTGCCCCGACCGGGATTTGAACCCGGGACCTCAAGCTTCATAGTCAGGGTCTCAAACCACTAGGCTATTCGGCCGTAAAAAACATACATTTAAATTTGAATCTCAATACCTCGACGTCTCGAGACCATGGACGCAACGTCGCGTCCGAAACGTCGAGGTATTTAGATTCAGATTTAAATATGTTTTTTACGCGATCAAGTCCCGAGTATCATGATAAAGATAGCACTATCAGTTACCCGTCAATTAAATACTATCTTCTTCTTCATCATCAGCATGTGTGCGCCCACTGTTGGGCAAACATCTCTCCGATTTTTCTCCATGCAAAGCAATTGTCTATTAACCTTGTCCGAATTGGACCTGCGGTCTCTTTTATGTCACACTTCTCTCCTGGTTAGCTTTCACACTTGCTACTATGGCAAGCAGTATTTTGCCAATGTCAGCGTTTTGACATTACACGCGTGAGAAGAGTGTTGGGTTTAGGAATTCTTCATTTTTAGGAAGGAACAGATGGGTGACCTAAAGCAAACAACACAAACACAAAGTTATGGACGGCACAGACAACAAAAAAAAAAACGTTTGAACAAGTTGTTATTTTTCGGGAGCAGTTTTTTTTATTAAAGCAGGTGATAGAGACAGAAAAAAAGGGAAGGGTAGTTATAAACATGCGAAGAAGTTGCTACAGTTTTATATATGCTTAATATGTGCTTACTCCATTATTCGTCATGCCTCAAGTGCCTTCGTGCCTGGCTCAAGCCTACAGTAACTTGGCGTCTCGGTACCCCACGTCAACCGTTTTCATGCATTGTCTGATGAGCTCCTTCCAGACTCAATTGCATAGCGTTATGCCAAGTATAGCTCTCTCTCTACATTACACTGTGTTGCCTTAAGCTTATCACATGAATATAAATACAATATTACTATCGAGTATAGCCCAACATGTTTCGGACTAATACACAGTACTTCTTCTGGGAGCGAACAACTCAGCAGCAGCGAGTTGTACACTGCATCCTAAGGCCTTTTTTGAGCCTGTCCTCAAGGACCTGCTGCTCCTGAGTCATGAGCTCCCAGAGGGAGGACTATGAATTAGTCTGAATTTTGGGCTATACTCTACTGACTTACGCGAGTTATCCAGTTTACAAGCATACATATCACACTACAATCTTATTTATTAGACGACCGGATAGCCTAGTGGTTAGAAACCCTGACTATGAAGCTTGAGGTCCCGGGTTCGATCCCCTGTCGGGGCAGACGTTCTCGGGTCTTGGTTGTTTAATATGTATATAAGTATGTATTTATCTATATAAGTATGTTTATCCGTTGCCTAGTACCCATAATACAGGCTTTGCCTAGTTTGGGACTAGGTCAATTGGTGTCAAATTGTCTCGTGATATTCATTTATTTATTATTTATTAAATTTTATTCTTTTACAATGCAATCAGCCGAATCAACCGGAAATTCCTTGTGTACGCGCCGCGCTGCCTTAATGGCAGTGGGAGAGGGGCGCGGGGGGAGGCACCCCGCCGGCGCGAGAGCAGCGCCGCGCCGCACCAGTCCGCCACGACAACTCGCGCATGGTTCACGCCGCTCGCCACCGCGTTTACTTGCGTTTCTAATTCTAACGCTAATTATTGTACTGTATACCTTATGTGGAATACATAATCATTCAAGATATCTTCATGTTGTATTGTCCGGCTTGGACACCATGTTTACAGCCAGCGCCGTCAGAAACAGAAGCGGCGCGTCAAGCCGCGGCCCGCGGCGCCGCCCGCCGGAGACGCCGTCGACCACAGCGCCGCCTCCGACTCCGAGTACTTCACCGATTACCAGTCCGTGCTGGGTGAGTGACCCCAACCACACGCACAACTTTTTTTTTATATACGACGAGGAAGGCAAACGAGCAAGAGGGTCACCTGATGGTAAGTGATCACCACTGCCCATAGACACCCGCAACCCCGGAGGGTTCGCAGATGCGTTGCCAACCTAGAGAGCTACGATGAAATGCCTCTTGTGCCCGTAATTACACCGGCTGTCTTACTTTCCACACCGGAACACAACAGTGCACTGCTGCTTAGCGGCAGGATTAGCGAGTAAGATAGTGGTAGCGATCTGGATGGACCTTGCACAAGGTTCTACCAAAGTGTAACTACACGTGACACTCGCACATCGAAAATCGCAGATCCCATCCCCTTCCAAGACGTCAAGTATGCTTTTCAACCCCCGACGCAAAAAGCGGGGTGTTATAAGTTTGACCGCTACGTGTGTCTGTGTGTAAAACTTAGCTAAGAAGCATCTCAATTATCTGTGTAACCTGTGTATCTGTCTGTGGCATCACAGCTCCTAAACAGATGAACGGATTTCGATGTGTTTCTTTTTAAACGAAAGCTAGTTTAATCGGAATGGTTCTTAGCTAAGGCTCATTAAAATCGGCTCGCCCGTTTTTGAAATATTGAACTTTGAAATGACAATGTCGGGGGTTTTTCAACTTTTGTAAGTTGGTTATTGAATGAGACAAAGACTGTTTTTTTTTTATCTTATATTTTATTGAGGCTTTGTACAGTCAGCGTCATATATATGGTGACATCCAAAGTGATCAAATAGTTCGGTACACCATACAAATCGTATGGTGTACACCTGGTGTGACTATGTCAGCCTCATGGGGAGACTAGGCTGTTACCCGAAGGGATCAAACATTATAAAATAATTACTCAAATTTTAAGTAGCAAAGTATAATGTAGTTGTGTGAGAAACAAAGCTATAATAATAATAATAATAATTATTATTATTATAACCCCACGTACCCGAGTGCTCCCGGGGAAGCCCCTGTCCCTCATCTCCCCCTTGCCTTTGTTGGCCGGGAGGAGTGAGCACTGACGAGGGACAGGTCCCCCACCTCTGACTTGCCTTAATCGGCCGGCCAGAGTGGAGTCGCGAGAGCTATACGCTCGAGGGTAGATGTGAAAACATAAGTGGCGAGTAGGCTATACGTTTGAAGTCCAGTGACGCCTCTCTACCCTTAGCCCTCCGCACCGGCGTTGCTCCTGGGCCATTCTATATGTCGCTCATACGGGGGCCCGTCTAGCGGAAGGCGAGTCACCGTCTACCAATGTCATTGAGACATTTTAATTCGGTAGACGTCCGGCGGTCTCAATCAATAGCCCAGTAGTTAGCCCATGATTTTCCTCCCCATAGCCCATTACACTTTAGGTCCCATCGATTTACAATAGTCCCTACACCTGGCGGGCGCTGTCCCTGAGTGTGTCCCTATGGCGCGGTCAGGGACAGCGTCCGCTCGATGTATCCCTCACTCTTCATTAAATTGTCAAAAGGGCCTCTACGCGTTGGCTTCGGCTCCGCGCACGCCTCCCAAAAGTCCGGGACACTGTTGTCCCGTGAATGGGTGCGATATACAAATAATAATAAGAGTCTAGTTTTCATAAAAATGTAATTGTAATACATATAGCTAGCTATAAGAGACTGTATGTTTTAAATAAAAAAAAAAAGATTTACGAAGAAGCACTGGCTCCAGTGCTAGATTCCCTAGCATTTGGACAGCGTCTGCAGACAAAGAGTTGACCAACTATTTTGATTTGTTTAGCTCATTGTTTTTAATCTACAGGGACGGACGGAGAAATGGACAGTGAAGAATTCTACGACGTGCACACAGACGACGACGATGACACGCTGAGAGAGAGCCTCCGCGGCCACGCCCTCGACGAGGTAACGGGAGAGCGCAGCGAGCGCGGGAGCTCCAGGCCAGAGCCCCTACCAACACTAACTAACTAGTGACTCTGTGTGCTGTAGACCTCGCGAGCTAATTTTTTAACCCCCGACGCAAAAAGAGGCGTGTTATAAGTTTAATCGCTACTTGTGTTTGTGTCTGTCTGTGGCACCGTAGCTCTTCAATAGTTGAACCGTTTTGGATGCGGTTGTTTTATTTGAAAGCAGATTTTTAGCGGTGGTTCTTAGATATGTTTAAAAAAAATCGGTTCCGCCGTTTTTGAGCTTTAATGTGATATTGAACTTTGAAATGACAGTGTCGGGGGTTTTTCAACTTTTCTAAAGGCTCAGTATCATAAATCATTATAGGGCATCGACCAATTTATCGACTTATGAGTTTCACTAGCTGTTATACCGCCCGCGAGGAGTCGCCGCATGCTGTAGGTACATCGACCAATGAAACTGAGCCTTAAGTTACAATACAATACACTACAAATATTCTTTATTCCAACTAAATAAATTAAATTAAACCTAAAGTTAAAAAATTAAAAAAAAAAGTTAAATTAAAATTAAATTATTAAGTTAAAACCTTTAATTTTTAACCGGCTTCAAAAAAGGAGGAGGTTCTCAATTCGTCGGTTTTTTTTTATGTATGTTCCCCGATTACTCGAAGACGGCTGGACCGATTTCAAAAATTATTTTTTTTGTTTGAAAGGGTATACTTTCTAGTTGGTCCCGTTGTCACCAAGTCTGATCTGATCTGATGATGGAATCCCAGGGAAATCGAGGGCAACCCTCAAATTTTATAGGCACGTATCATCATATATTTTCGAAAGCTATTCAGGTACTTGAGTCTGGTAGTCATCATCTCGTGTTGATGAGGTGATGATGGAAGGTACAACTCCTTAACGGTTAGGAGTTGGAGGATAATATTTTAAACATTAATGTAACTAAAAATTGTGAAATAAAAAATCTTTTAACAAAAAGTAAAACCGCCTTCAAAAAAAAACCTCAGAAAAAAAACATAAAATAATCCTCTAAAGCCATGAGGTTTTTTTTTCTGAGGTTTTTTAGGGTTCCGTACCTCAAAAGGAAAAAACGGAACCCTTATAGGATCACTTTGTTGTCCGTCTGTCTGTCTGTCTGTCAAGACCCTTTTTATCTGGAACGCGTGGAGGTGGGATACTGAAATTAATACCAAATACTCAAACCTGCGGTCCCTTGAAGCTGTGAAAAAATCCAGCATCTAGGTCAACGCAATCAAAAGATACAGTCATTAAAAAAGTCGTTTCCATACAAATTGCCGTTTTTAGAAAACCTAAAGGGTACTTCCAGTTGTCCTAGAAACTTGAAATTTGGTATGAAGGTAGCTCTTATAGTACAACTACTCAGAAAAGTCTCAAAATCTTAATTTTTTATGTCTGTCTGTAGATTTCACAGACCAATATAAGTTGACCCCACACTGCGTACATTTTGCTCAGGAGCAGGGCTCTGCTTACACTGGACTTCTTAAAACACTGGGGCAAAGCGTTATAATCTTTCTACGGAACCCTCGTGCGCGAGTCCGACTCGCACTTGACCGATTTTTTTTGAAGGCGGATTTACTTTTTGTTAAAATATTTTTTTAACCATTGTGTTGGCAGGACGCGTCAGATAAATCTGACAGTCCGCCGTCTACGGGACACGCCGCAAACGCCTCCACTGCCACTTTGAAAGACAACGGCTCACTGGTAATTATAATTACTTAGATATAGGCATAGTAGAACAACCTTTCCCACGGGCCAGGCAAAAATCAATCTTATGACAATGTCGTAAGCATTTTGACAGGGGAAAGCTTTTCTCACTTTAACTGGTCTTTCCTCTTTAACCCCCGACGCAAAAAGAGGGGTTTACTTTTGACCGCTATGTGTGGCTGTGTGTTTGTGTGTCTATATGTGATACCGTAGCTCTTAAACTTTTGAACCGATTTCAATCACTCCGAAAGTTGCCTAAATTGTGTCCACCCCCTTTCTAAACGTAAAAAAATTGAAAAAAAAATACTAAGTTTAATAATTATACTTTCAACGAACATGTACGGATTTACCATTTTTGCGCTTCTCAACAAAAGGACGTCAAAAGTGCAATGAAAATACGCTCTTGTCATCAGTACTGCATTTCTTTGTAGGAACGGTTACGGAACCCTACGCCAGGTGATCGGTTTTTGAATATCACCGGTGACTTAAATTCTCATGCCCATGATATCAAATACGAATGCCCTCACCCACTCGTAAACGAGATCACTGAGTGACTGCTTGACCACTGGCAGTGACAGCTAACCTCAATCCACTATGTTGACTCGCTTGTCTACGACAGAAACGCGAATTAGCTGCATGTTAGTAGACGGGTATGACATTCAAAAATACGGCTTTTGACAGATAGTGATATCAGTGTCACCGGTGAGAATTTAGTCATCAAGTGAAATTCAAAAATCGATCCCCAGACATTCTTTTTTTTTTCAGGTAAATTAGCAGTGTTGCCATGCCTGGAGTAACGAAACCACCGCCGCAGATTACGACGCAGCGAAGTAGACTCGAATAGGTTTTGCTCAAAATGACTTAAGTACACCCTCTTCTACAAGACAATGGAATATACATACAAATTGAGAGAGAGAGAAACATTTATTCACATACATTCGACGCATACATAGAAATAAAACAGTACATATGAAAGAGAAAAAAATACGACAGAACATAAAGAGCTATCTTATTTAACAACTAGCTTATGCCCCGCGGCTTTGCCCCCGTGAAACAGGTTCTGTCGCGTATGGACCCGTTCGCAATTCGTCCCGTTAGCAAGTCGTCCCGCATTCGCACCTCGTCCGTTTAGCAACTCGTCCCAGTCTTTCTAACCGTCCGCTTGAAGCTTGCAAAAGGGATGGATAGAAAGAGTGGGACGAGTTGCGAAAGGGACGAGTCGCGAAAGGGACGACGTGAGACTGCGTGACGACTTGCTAACGGGACGAATTGCGAAAGGGACGAGGTGCGAATGCGGGACGAATTGCTAACGGATCCGTATGCGACAGAACGGTTTACGGAATAACAAATACAGGAAATTGCGGGATCTCTTCCAGTTAACCTTTAATCCTATACTTACTAGGCAACGTATCTCTTAAGTTACATTATAGGCAGTACACCGGCACCGGCATTATAGCAGTCACCGGTGAGATTCAGAAATACGTTTTTTTTTTAAATCTTTGAATCTAGTCACCGGTGATATTAAAAAATGCGAACATTTTAGAAATCAGTGAATTTAGTCACCGGTGATATTCAAAAATCGATCCCCTGGGTTTCTGTGTATTCTTTTTTCAGTTGAGTATTTAAAGTAATAGTAGATTCATTGTTTCTATGTTTTGTTGTCCATTGTCTTATGAAATAGGGATATATTTATAAAACGTTATTGACATTATTGACATTAATGTTTAATACTCTTAAGCCGACTTGCACCGAGCTGGGTTAGGCACTAACCCGAGGTTAGCGTAACGTCAGACGAAACAAATACGTCCAGTTAAACCGAGGACAGTGTCTTAAGTTTTCGAAATATTAACTTTGCCGGTTATAAACTAAATACAATAGTACTTTGTTTACCTTTTCAACACCAAGGACGCTAAAAGCGTCATGAGCCGACGTGCCTATGACGCCACCAACGCTTATAGGCGTCCGGCTGCACAGTGCAAATGCGACCTACGGACATATGATTAAGGTTTAAGTAAGTCCGCGTTGACGTTATGCCAACTTGGCGTGTGGATGACAACTTTTGTATGCCTCGTTGGCGTTGAAAGGTCTAAATGAGGCCTATCGCGAGTCAAAAATCCGCTAGGATCGCTTGTCTAGTGAGGTCTGTTTGTCAATTTCCACCAATCACAGGCCAGTAGCTTTATTAATAGCTTTAGATGTTAACGCGCGATTTCCCCTTTGCCAAAACTTTAACATTAACCCTGTTATTCATGAACCTATTTTAACTAAAATGCCGTTAAAGTTCGTTTGTCCTTTTTTGTCACATTGACATTTCCGTTAGTAAGAAGAAGACAAAACCTGTTTTAGCTAATGGAGGCTTGAGTCACGTTTATGAATAAGGTCATAGTCATAAGTCTGCAAAATGCACAGGATCTGTCGAGTGTGTTTTTGGCATTTGTGTGACAGTTTTGTTTTAGTGTGCGTTTGTAGGAACGTAACAAATTTTGACACGAGCGCAGACGTGTGCTGTACGTGTGTGTACTTCGTGCCCCTCAAAAAATGGCAGAAAAACTGTAGCGCATAGATAAGCCAAAGGCGCCTCCCGTCTGTGTGCTTTATGGTGGAGAACGATGGATAGACCTCACTCGACACTGGCGGTTTTTTAACTCGCGTCAACTCTCATTGACTCATTCAAGAAAGAAAATAAGCTACCTATTTCAATTGTCGACGCGCCATATTTATTGGGTTTCTGTATTATAGAACGTTATGATTATGAATTATGAAGGTTAACAATCGATATTTTCATGATAGTAGTAATTCTTTTATAGTTAATGTTTTTTCTTATGTTATAATACATGGAATTGACGGGTTGTTAGGTTTTTTTAATACTTTTCGAAGTAGGTATTTGACTATCATGAATGAATAAGTCCTAGGGCCGCTGGTGTCTATACAATGTAGCTGTCATTTAAAATAACAGTTTTACAGATTGATTAAAGAAAGGTCTTGTCTGTTCACTCCGTATAGCAGATAACTTAAACCTTAGCTTTATACAATAGCGCCATCTATAGACGGCGACGTTGTATACAGGATGCGTTTTAATGAACCGTCAAGAATTCAGCCAGGGGTGGAGTAAATCTGTGAACACCCCTGTTAAGTTTTTATTAGGAAAAAAAAATCAGAAAAACATTCTCCCAGAGTTCCTAGACATTCATTGCTTCTGCTAGTTGACAATATACATGAAGGATTTTTTTTTAAAAAAAAACTTCAACACTACACTCAAACAGGGGGTCGCGACGCTCAATTTGAAAAACATTTGGGTCTAAGACATAAGTGGCATCGGTTCTGTGGTAGAATAGGGGTTATAGTATTGGGATTCTAGCTTTAATAATTACTTTAAAAAAAATACATACAGTGGAACGTAGAACCTCCTCCTTTTTGAAGTCGGTTAAAAAGGAAAGAATAACTTTGCACAATTGTTGTGACCAGCCGACCACTTGGAACCTTTCAATTAACTTGAATATACGGGGTGTTATAATTATAAGTTTGACCTGTGTATGGGTGCATCTGTGTAGCTGTCTGTGGCATCGTAGCTCCTAAACGGATGAACGGATTTGAACGCGGCTTTGTTTGATAGAAAGCTAGTTTAATCGAGATCGAGATGGTTTTTAGCTAAGTTTCCTAAAAATCTGTTTAGCCGTTTTTGAGATAATAAACTTAGCAATGAAAATGTCGGGGGTTTCTCAACTTTTCTAAGTTGGAATGTATTCGTTAATGATTGATTAAATGCATAATTGACAGATCTGAGTGCGGTGGTAAACTCACACATTGCAAGTAATTTTATTGTTAAAAACACTCATACGAGTTCGAAACAGTACCGTAAATTATAGTTAAATAAACGGATCACTCACGTATGTCCGTCGAGTATAGCCAAACTTGTTTACATTTGTCGGCGGTAACGAAACGAAGACTCATCCGTCCGACTCGTTTATTTCAAACGGTAGCTTCATGTTTATAGTACAGTCGAACTAGATTCCTGACCCACCGTAGAACGTTTTCACAGTAAGTGTTAAAATGATTTTCCTTGTCAGGCAATGCGATGTCACCATGACATTTTCTGCGAAAAGGTTCCACAGTGGGTAGAGATTCAGCCACGGACCAACCACCCTCTGGACACCAAATGTCAGGGCGAACGTTTCCAAAACGCATATGCTCATTTGCACCTATAAATCTCTAGCCTCGAATCGCGGCTCACTTTCGACCAGATGATGAGCGAGATGACAAGCTATGAACCAATCACGACGCACTCCCCCGGCCCGCTCGCCGCGGCTTTTTTCGTAATGACTTTCCAAGTAAATTATAGAAGATGCGGCGTCCAGAGGGTGGTCCGTGGATTCAGTTGATTCGATAGAAAAGTCAACAGCAGAAGTTGCTGAGCAACCGACGCGTTCACAATGATCTAAGCACGACTCTATTGTTAAAGACCTAAGATCTTGTGCAGATCATTGTGACCGCTTCGGTGCTTAACTACTTCTGCTGCTGACTGTACGTTATTCCTAAATGGTTATTTTAATGGTAGATAGTTGACGATAACGCCTTGTATTAAAGTAAATGCATATAATAATGGATTTCTACTTGATAATTATTTAAAATATTGTACAGTCAGCGTCATATATATGGTGACATTTTTTTATTTATTTATTATCAAAACAATTTTACAGCATTACAGCAAAGCCAATGCGCTATAAAATTTAAAAATAAACTACTCACAATGCAAAAAAAGTACATATAAAAATTAAAACAAAACATTACAACTATTTAGGGAGTTTTAAATGTCAGTTTCGCTTCCCTAAAGCGTCGGAACACCACACCCTCCGGCCAAAAGTCGGAGCGCAGGAACATCTGCTGGTGCTTGGCAGGCACTTGGAGTCTAAAGGAGCTAAAATTGTCAACCAAAGTACGATTTGTATGGTGTACCAAAGTATTTGAGCACTTTGGATGTCACCATATATATACCTATGACACTCATTTCTAACCACCTCAAAAAATTTAGGTGGTTCCAAAGTGTATAATTTTTTTTTATGTACATTTTAAAAGTACGCCTCAAACTTAAATGCGTCTCTGAAGTCGTTCATTCCCGGTCTCGCGCTCGCATGCCGTTAGTCTCGCTCACTCAGGCGCATTTAACTTTGAGACGGACTGCATCTACTACAATTTGACTGTACAGATACTGTACTTGGATACTGCGTATGTGAATATAATTAAATATCATTGTTTTGGCATTTTGATCATTCCATTACTTATATAAAAACAGTTAAGTTAGAATCGAAAAGTAAGCACGTAAGCAAACCTTGTTAACTCTTAGGGCAGATTGGAACTATCGACGGGAATTAAAGATTTAAAAACTATTCAGGTAATAAACCGTCGATCAGCCAAAGCTACCACAGTAATCGATCGCAATCGATTGGTGGGAACACCCTTAAGCAGACTTCAATTTTGCCGTCTCAATAAACTTACTGTGTCGGTAGGCAATCCAATCTCAGTAGGCCGAGCACGAAGTTTACGAATCCTGCGTAACGTTACGTTATCGTATCGAAATCGAGAAACCTCATACTGAATTTTATTTCCAAATAAGCTCATGGGCGGGCGCACCAAACGTCATACAAACTCGATAACGTTAACTACCCGACTAGCTTGTGCCCCGCGGCTTTGCCCCCGTGAAATATTTCAAAATGGGCTAGTTCCCTATCCCGTGGGAATTTCGAAAAATCCCTTCTTAGTGCACCTCTAGGATACTCAAGGTATATGTTTCCCAAATTTCAGGTCTCTAGGTCCAGTGGTTTAGGCTGTGCGTTGTCTGTCAGTCAGTTAGTCAGTCACTGTCTTCTTTTATAGGTATAGATTACGTTACACAGATTTCGAATGTTCATATCTACTTGGGTCTCTGCCCCCCCGATTACGAAGTGCAAAATTCGAACTTCGTATCGTGCCGTCCCTCTCAAGCCAATATTATTTAACACGAGTGTGAGCGAGACGATACGATAGGAAGTTCGTAGTATGGGGGCTGCTTGCTGTCTGTCGATGGAAGGATATTCGGCAAACTGAAATTCGGTCGAATACGAATAACGAAGCGTATTAAAATAATAAAATTAATTTATTTTCCTTAAGTAAGTACATCATAACAATTTTAGTGGCTATTACAGTCAGCGTCATATATATGGTGACTGTACCATAAGAATAAATAGTAACATAGTAGAACGGAATCTCTTTTGACAGAGTCCAAAACGCCGCCATTTAGATACCTACTTCCCCCTTCATGTCGTTACACCCCTCTGTCATCCAGGCGTGTTGTTAGGGTTGGTTGCTGTTAAATATTAGGTACTTACGTCTAAAGATAATATCACTAAGATATAAGTTTTTCTTTACTTTGAGATGATTATTTTATTCCAATTTTACAAAATATGAGATTTATAAATCATAACATAATTAGAGACACTTCTAAATAAGAAGTTATTATAAGTGCCATACCAAATGAAGCCATTTAAGGTGATTTAAGTAAGTATTACTTACCTACAAATATATAAAACAAAATACATACAGGCTCACGTAAAACTATAAACAACCAAACGCGCGTGCGGCGACGACGGCCGTGACAGCCTGACTGAGTAGTCTGTTTAACGAATACTCTAATATCGTGACTTTGAGCCCGTCCGGAGCGGGAGTTTCCATTCTACTATGTTATTATTTATTCTTATGCTGGTACCTCCTTTTAAGCTTGAAAAGCCTGTGTCAGGAGGCACCGCTCCTCCATTATGAATACATTTGTTTGTACCTACATTATCATTCGTAAAACACAAGGGTTTTTATTGTGAAAATATAAATAAAATAAAAAAACATTCAATTGTTACAATTCATGCATCACTGCAGTGAGTGCAATTTTTAGCAAGCCAAACATTCCAAAATTTGTTTATTCAAAGAAAATAGAAGTATCAATGCTCAGCGACAAAGCGAGTCGCGGCTATTTTTCTAGTCGTGTCGTATTTTTGTAACTTCTCTAGTGACATTGTCAAATGAAACTCAGTGAACTGTTTAGTTTTAGCAAGGACGGTAAAACCAAGGGGACTGCCAATGTGTATGTAATGTGGCGCTCCATTAAAATACGCCTGCTTTAGTGGATTAAAACGGATCACTCACGTATATAAGTCGAGTTTAGCCCGACTTCTTTCGAACTAATTCGTTGTCCTTCATCTGGGAGCTCACGACCCAGTTGCAGCGAGACGCTTACTACGCCCCGCTCGCTACGTAAGGACTACGAATTGGTCCGAAACATGTTTGATTGATTGATTGATTGATTTCAACTTTATTATCTCCATAACACACAAGTTAATACAAATAATACAAACAAGAAAACCTTAAAGTAAACTAATATTAAAGAAAAAAAAATATATATAAAGCAACTTAACCTAACAGTGGATACCATGTGCTATGGAAGAAAAAAGGCGCTGACTCAGCATAAAGCTGCGAAGACCGCAGCGCTGGTATTCTGCCAGAACCATGGATTAATCTGTGGAAATGGTATAGGCATGCAAAACTATATGCGCTACTCTGCTCGCTAGCATGTAGGGGTAATCTCTGGAACCACCGAATCGATCCAAAAACTCATACACCAATAAAAAAAAAAACTAACACTGTCCCTGACCATCATAGGCTAACCTCTATGTAACCTCATGTTTCAATCTGTTTAATTTCACTATGATTGAGTCTCACGGTAGTTTCATGTTAAAAACCTGCTATAACTAGTTTCATTATAGAGAGGTCTCTGTACAGTCAGCAGCAGAAGTAGCTAAGCAACCGAACCGGTCACATGATCTGCGCAAGCTCTTATGTCTATAACAATAGAGTCGTGCTTAGATCATTGTGGACGCGTCGGTTGCTTAGCTAGTTTTGCTGCGGACTACCATTCATCATAAATAATTCGACGAGAAAAATAATAAGATGGCAGTCCGCTTGGTGTTGTCATCCTTAGTTTTAGGCAATTATTAAGTACGTGGGATATTCTTTTGGTATTTATTTTGTTATTAATAAAACTTTACGTTCAAATCTGAATGTCTTTTTTTTTCACCCAAGTCCTGTTACTAGCTGTGTTATGAGTTCACTATACTCTGTTTCTTTACTGGCATATGTTTGATGGAAATTGACAGATAGACGACACTGGCGATCCTGGCGGAATTTTGACTCGCAATATCTCTCATTAGAAGACAAATGAGAAAACAAAAATGTAACAATAACATTTTTGAGTCAATCAACTTTCCTTTGCCACTCGTTGCCATATGTCCCCTGGGTAACTCGTCTAAAATAAGAATTTCTAAGGCACCACTCCATCAATTCTTATTTTCCATTTCTATTTCTTATCTCCTAAGCATGCAAATCCTGACTTTCGGGGGAGTGGCTAAGACCCCACTTATTTTAGACGAGTTGCCCAGGGGACATCCCTTTGTCACTCGTTGCCTTATAAATGTCCCCTGGGTCGAGTGGCAAAGAACAGTTGATTGACCCTTTTGGCGATAAGTCTATGTTCTCCTCATAGAATTTAACACAGCTTTAAACAGTATCTTCGTTATAATTAAAGAGCATTTTCATTTGACTATGCTGTCAAGCATTAAGATCACGTCTTAATGGGCAGTTTTGTGACGAAATGTATGTCTGACATAGTTAACTCTGAATCATAATTCACTGAAAACGTCCAGATTTGACTGTTGAATTTCAAATGTTAAAATAAACTGATATCTTTATGCTCATAAGGGGGGGGTGTTCGGAAGCGGAAAGTTTCACTTCGGGACTTTGTTTTAACTAGTTAGAAGACAAACATACTAAAAGTCCCCACCCCCGGAGGTGAGCCCTAGGTTGGGGGGCCCAGAGAAGGTCCCGTTTATTCACCATAGGAGGAATTAATAAAACAGCATAAATAATATAAATCACTTTTATGTACTTAAAAGTTTCTTACACATAATACTATTTTTAGCGTTGACTATCATTCATTTCCATCCAAAAGTAGACGACGGATGCCAGCGATAAAAATAAAATCTATACACGTCTTCGATTAAGTATCCATAAAATTACGTGAAAGGTAGGACATGTAACTAGCGGCTCTGTGAGCTGTAGACCTCACGATCAAATTTTTCAAAATTTTTAGTTTTTTAGGGTTCCGCACCTTAAAAGGAAAAACGGAACCCTTATAGGATCCACTTTGCTGTCCGTCTTGTCTGTTTGTCTGTCAAGACTCTTTTCTCTGGAACGCGTGGAGGTAGCAAGCTGAAATTAATATCAAATACTCAAGCCTGCAGTCCCTTAAAGCTGTGAAAAAATCAAACTTCTAAGTCAACGCAATCAAAAGATACAGTCATTAAAAAGGCTGTGTCCATACAAATTGCCGTACTTTAAAAACCTAAAGGGTACTTCCAGTTGTCCTAGAAACTAGAAATTTGGTATGAAGGTAGTTCTTATAGAACAACCACTCAGAAAAATCTCAAAATCTTAAATTTTTGTATGTCTGTATATATCAGAGACCAATACTGCGTACATTTTGCTTAGGAGCAGGGCTCTGCTAACACTATACAACTTAAAACGCTAGAGAAAAGCGGAACAATCTCTGTACGGAACCCTCGTGCGCGAGCCCGACTAGCACTTGTCCGGTTTTTTTTAATCCACCGATCTGAGAACCTTAGCAGCGACCTGAGTTACACACTAACCTTGGGCTAACTCGACGTATTTGTATAGGTAGTGCCACCAGAGTTGAGGTCACACACACACACACACAACAACATGTCACGTAATGACAGCGGGATTTTGAAATTACCGTTCTTCTTTCGCACTGATAGCAAGTTCAACAGTGAATTGCAAGGTTTCCTTAAACTATTTTGTTACGTATTATTTTCAAAAATACATCGAATTCAAACAAAACAGAAAATAAAATATTTGAATCTATTTTATTTAAATATTTATAGATACCAATTCAAATAGTTTTATTAGAATAATTGGGTAACTTCTAAATAAAGGCCAGATATGCGCAGATATATGAATATAATATCAATCATAAAAACAAAACAATGATAAATTGCCTTTTTTTTTTATTTACATTGACATTCACTCATTCATTTCATTCATAATTTTTTTTTGCAATCAGTACTTCATATAGTTGTATGTGAAATCATCCACCCCAACTCTCGTGGCACCACCTATATCGTCTGTCGTTACGTTAACCCCGGGTTAGTGCCTAACCAAGATCGGTGCCAGTCAGTTTCGTCCAATCCGTTCGTGCCAGCCAGTGACGTCTATATTATCAAACCAAGATTAAAATACACTTCGAAAGTACCGTTAGCACAAAAGTGCATATGGGTCAAACAAATTTTCATTGCCACTCGTTGCCATGGAGATGTCCCCTGGGTAACTCGTCTCAAAAAAATGGGTTTTCTATGGCACCACTCCCCCGAAAGTCAGGATTTAACATATAACTTAAAAATTCTGACGTTCGACGGAGTGGCGCCTTAGAAAATCTTATTTGAGACGAGTTACCCAGGAGACATATCCATGGCAACGAGTGGCAATAAAAAGTTGATTGACCCATAAAATAAATAAATATTGTATAGATTCAGGCGCAGCTATGCGGAGGTCCATGTTACAACTAATGGATTATATGCATACAATTAATTATAAGTCAATCTATGATATCTTCATAGTTTAACTACAGACACTTATAGATAAAAGATTTACAAAGAATGCTTCATTATAATCATACAGTACGTATTACAACTCTACCTATTCTTGGTAAATGCTGTCATTAAAAACCTTAATTCATTTATCAGCACACTCCACCATTGACAATGTAAATTCATGTATTAATTCAGAAACGACATAGTTACGTGCTTTATTGTATTCTAATCGCGGCTTAATCAATTTCACCAACTTTACAATTGTCAGTTTTATATGACAATTCGAACTACATTTCTTTGACAATATGAAGCGCGCTAAAACAAAAGCTCTTCAAGTCAGCAGTTGACACCGAATTGTCATTGAAAACTGACAATTGTAAAGTTGGTGAAATAGTGGCCAGTCAGTTTCGTCTAAGGACCATAAAACCAAGAGGACTGCCAGTGTCTATACGGTGCCGCGTTCCTTTGGAATAATAAGCCTGCTGTAGCTAGTTTTACTACGGAGGGGTCTCTGTACCATTCATTTGGTATGACATTTAGATTTAGACCTCTGGCTAACACAATAGCGCCATCTAAATTTGTTTTTTCTTTCAGTTCATAGATGGCGCTATTGTGTTAGCCAGAGGTTTAAGTGTTATACAAAATTAATGGTACAGAGACCTCTCTATAGTGAAACTAGCTACAGCAGGCTCATTATTTTACAGGAACGCGACATTGTATCGCCATTGGCAATCCTCTTGGTTTTATCGTCCTTGACAATAAGAAGCGCGCTAAAACAAAGTTGACACCGAGCGAGTTGATTGAAAACTGTCAATTGTAAAGTTCAACATACAATGACAATGCAAAGAAAAATTCGTTAAGCAGCTGGACTTGAACCAGCAACCTCGGTAATCCGTACCACGCTCCACCAATTAAGCTATACTTAACGATGGTGTACCTAACGAATTTTTCAATGCCTTGTGTCATATTTTTATTTGGAAGATCTCTCCTCAAAAGTTGGACCTCAATTGTAAAGTTGGTGAAATAGTGGCCAGTCAGTTTCGTCCAATCCGTCCGCGCCAGACAGGGACGTCTATACTCTGCATCTACTTGACCCGCTTCTGTTGCCTCTGCCTGTAAATGTCGTTGACAGGCGGCGCCATGCTCAGATCATCATCATCAGAATCATCTCCGGCCTTTCTTCGGCGAGACTGCAAAAAAAAACATGTTAACCCTATTATACATGGGCTATGGTTCCCGCCGCGTAGGCCGCTGGCTCGTGCGCTCCCAAAGGAAGAACTACGAATTAGTCCGAGACATGTCGTGCTAAACTCGAGTTATATACGTGAGTGATCCGTTTTATTTCACTATGATCGAGTCTCACGGTAGTTTCATGTTAAAAATACATTACTTTCTTATATTCTGACATAGTTCTGATATGCATACAAACAAATCCTCACAGTAATGATGTGCAAGTCGCGGAAAATTTCTTGACAATTTCATGGAAATATAAAAAAAACTAGCTTATGCCCTGCGGCTTTGCCCCCGTGAAATATTTTTAAATGGGCTAGAGTTCCCTACCCGTGGGAATTTCGAAAAATCCCTTCTTAGTGCACCTCTAGGTACAAGCTAGCCAAATTTCAAGTCTGTAGGTCCAGTGGTTTAGGCTGTGCGTTGTCTGTCAGTCAGTCAGTGAGTCAGTCATGGTGCTCTTTTATAGGTATAGAAGATTTCCATTTTCGATTTCGGAAACTTTAAAACCGCATACAAAAATGTGAGAAATTTATGAAACTGTGTGGAAAATTTCGCAATTTCGGAAACGTCTCCAACGGCAGATCAGTACTGTAGGATTGTTATACAGCCTCAATGCAGCAAGTGCAGTGCGAGCCTGGCAAGCTGGACTGATCTGTTCATTTTAAACTTAGAATTTTATCAAAACAAAGGAACACTCGGTTCCCGGGAAGCAGATCAGTCGGGCTGGAACCTTCGTCTAAGATAGTTGACCAACAAGCCCCTGCTATTTGAATATAAATCCAGCCCTGACTAAAATTACCATCTTTTATTCAACCACTCAATTGCTTTTGGCAACTAGAGCTACCTGTCAACGCTCATATTTTGTTATAAATAGAGTTCAACTCAAAATTCAAAGCAAGTGAGTGGTTAGATTCATCAGTATTTGCAGGGCTCCGTTAGTTTTTCTGTTAGAGCAGGACTCCGTACCTTCTCCAGTGCTCACTTCCTGGGCTACGTCCCACAGTACACTCTCAGTGGATCGAGCACGACTTTACGAATGCTGCGTCACGTAAAATCGAATAGTAAACGTTGTCGAGTTTGTATGACGTTTGGAACAGCGCCCGCCCGTGAGCGTATTTGGAACTAAAATTTAGTATGAGGTTTCTCGATCTTGATACGATAACCGTAACGTTACGCAGCATTCGTAAAGTCGTGCTCGACCCTCAGTACCTTATTAGAGACAGTGGTTATTCCGTCGTCATCTACAATCCAATGCACGGACCGCGCCAGATCGAACAGCTTCGTGTCGCAGCCGTTCTCCTGCGTGGGCGCCGGCGCTGTGACAACCAAATGGGTCAATCAACTTTTTTTTTGCCACTCGTTGCCATGGAGATGTCCCCTGGGTAACTCGTCTACAATAAATCTAAGGCACCTCCATCAAACGTTAGGAGTTTCGACAGTTGTATGCCAATTCCTTCATGCTTCATCTCCTAAGCATGCAAGCCTGACTTTCGGGAGAGTGTGGTTTTAGAAAATCATGTTTTTGCTGTGTTACCCGGGGGACATCTCCATTGCAACGAGTGGCAATGAAAAGTTGATTGACCCAAATATATCCTCCAGGCGAATAGGTCAATGAAAAAAATCGTTTCACAAATTTCGAACTGAAAAATATACAGAAAGAGTAGAAAAATAAATTCTTGAACAGGGATTGGAACCCAGGACCGAGCCATGAGCCATCCGAGCAAGGAAAAAAAAAAAAATGAAATTAAACTTTCGATTTAAAAAATCCGCATCGAAATTGGTCCATCCGTGTTGGGAGCTATGATGCCACAGACAGATACACAGGTCAAACTTATAACACCCCTCTTTTTCGTCGGTGGTTAAAAATCGCGAGGTCTACAGCTCACAGAGCCACTAGTTATAAAGGACTGCGACATTGTACAGACATTAGCGGTCCTTGGCGAAGATACCCATAAAGAAGGACTTCATTTTGTTATCTGTATTCTGGTTGTCTGTAAGAGATCGCTTTTAAGCGATAAGACCGCCTATTGTCTACCATACCTACCAGCCCCCCCGACTACGTGCAAAATTCGAACTTCGTATCGTGCCGCCCTCTCAAGCTAATATTATTTAACACGAGAGTAAGCGGGACGATACGATACGAACTTCGATTTTCGAATTTCGTAGTTTGGGGGCTGTTTTTCTGTAAATCTCCTTGTACTGTTTTGTCGTTTTCAATAAAGAATATTTGTATTGTATTGTACTCACGCTTGTCGGGCAGCGATATCCGGTTGAATAGCGCCATAAGGCGGTCCACCGCGACGAAGGGCCCCCGGAAGGAGGCCGGCGGCGGCATCAGCGTGCACAGGTGCGCCGCCGCCGCCGGCAGCGGGAACGTGCCGCCTGCACACACACACACACATCATCATCATCATCATCAGCCTATTCTAGTCCACTGCTGGCCATAGGCCTCCCCTAATGAGCGCCACAGCGCCCTGCCTCCAGCTTGCCTGCAGTCTTTCGCAGATCGCCTTCCCACCTGGCCGGAGGGCGCCGAGCCGCGGTCTCCACTCAAGTACACGTTTACCCCAACGCACACACGCACACACATTATTGAACTACGCCGTTCATCATCATCACCACCAGCTTTTGTTACGTCCCACTGCTGGGCACATGCCTCTCTAGATGAGAGGGCTTGGGCTATGGCTATAACTTCGCACACCATTAAAAAACAAAAATTATAAATAAATAAATATCATGGGACAATTGACATAGTCCCAAACCAGGCAAAGCCTGTACTATGGGTACTCCAGACAATGGATAAACATATTTATATACACATTAAACATCCAAGACCCGAGAACAAACATTCGTATTCATCATACAAGCGTCTGCCCCGACCGGGGATCGAACCCGGGACCTCAAGCTTCATAGTCAGGATCTCTAACCACTGGGCTATCCAGTCGTGGCAGCTAAGACAAACGAGACGTATGGCAACCCTAATCTATGCCTTAAAGTATTCTCTTGTAAACCTTCTGTGTTTATTTCTTCTTTTGCGGGTGGTAGGACCTTGTGCAAGGTCCGTCCGGATCGCTACCACCATCTTACTCGCTAATCCTGCTGCCAAGCAGCAGTGCTTGCACTGTTGTGTTCCGGTGTGAAGAGTAAGACAGCCGGTGTAATTACGGGCACAAGAGGCATTTCATCTTAGCTCTCTAGGTTGGCAACGCATCTGCGAACCCTGCGGGGTTGTGGGTGTCTATGGGCAGTAGTGGTCACTTACCATCAGGTGACCCACTGGCTCGATTGCCTTCCTCGTGGTATAAAAAAAAAAAGTTTTTCGTATACTTACCAGGAATAGGGTGCTCGCCGGGCAGAGGGTTGGCTTTGGGTTTGTACGGAATCATTTGAGACGTGTCTGGTCGTGCGATGTCCTTGTTAGGGTCGTTATCTCTGGAAGAATAAAAGTTAAAAAATTAATAAAAAGAATACCGCCTACAAAGAAACATAATACAATCCTCTAAAACCATCAGTTTTATGGCCTACCATAAACATGAAGTCAGTACGGTGCGAGCGGAATAGTCTTACCGAATACTGTAGTCACAACTCAAGCTATAGAAAACATTCTAGGAATCGTATACTTTATAGTCTTTTTAACTCCCGACGAAAAAGAGGGGTGTTATAAGGTTTACCTGTGTATCTGTCTGTGGCATCATAGCTCCCAAACGGATGGACCGATTTCGATGCGGTTTTGTTTTTAATCGAAAGCTAGTTTAATCGAGATGGTTCTTAGCTAAGTTTCATTAAAATTCGTTCACACGTTTTTGAAATGACAATGTCGGGGGGTTTTCAACTTTTCTAAGTTACAATAACAGTTTTAAATGATTCGCTGTTAATTGCATTAGACATAATGAAAACGGGACGGGACGGGGGTTCGTCAATTTGCCCGTGATCATGACGCATGCAACTGCATCGAAATATCGGGAGCTCATCAAACTTATAAGGTAATCGCGGTCAATATCCCGTTTTCATTATGTTTTCTAAGGTTATAATTTATAATGCCGACCGGATAGCCTAGTGGTTAGAGACCCTGACTATGAAGCTTGAGGTCCCGGGTTCAAATCCCGGTCGGGGCAGACATTTGTATGATGAATACGAATGTTTGTTCTCGGGTCTTGGATGTTTAATATGTATGTAAGTATGTATTTATCCATCTAAGTATGTTTATCCGTTGTCTAGTACCCATAGTACAGGCTTTGCCTAGTTTGGGACTAGGTCAATTGGTGTCAATTTGTCCCATAAAAATAATAATAATAATAATACGCACTTCTGTCCAAGAATTACGGCCGCTAGTTCTGGAGATATACCGGCCAGCGGACCGCCCAAAGCCCACGACTTGTTCGACATAGACGCCACCTGAAAAGTTAACACAGGGTTAATCTTTCATCGAATTTCGCCTCACAGAATTTTAAACTATAATCAATTTTAATGAATTAGCGGCAACTTGAAAAAAAGAAACTATTTATTTAGTCTGTCATTTGCGTAACCAACGTAACCACGCAAAAATAAGTTGCGTAACCAAATCCGGCGTGGGGAGCAAGTGGAGAGCAAGACAGCCGGTGTAATTACGGGCACAAGAGGCATTTCATCTTAGCTCTCTAGGTTGGCAACGCATCTGCAGGTTGCGAGTGCGGCGGTGGTGATCACTTGCCATCAGGTGACCCACTTGCTCGTTTGCCTTCCTTGCTGTATTAAAAAAAAACTATTCTATACTTTTCTAACAAGATGGAGCGACGACCTGGCTCCTATTTCACCAACTTTACATTTGTCAGTTTTCAATGACAGTTCGGTGTCAACTGCTGACTTGAAGAGCTTTTGTTTTAGCGCGCTTCTTATTGTCAAAGAAATGTAGTTCGAATTGTCATATAAAACTAACATTTGTAAAGATGGTGAAATTGGGGCCAGGGCCGTGTTTTATAAAGCTAAAAGTTACAATTTACAAGCGGAAGTCTCTTTCTAACAAAAAGGTGATAGAATGAGACTTCCGCTTATAAATCGTAACTTGGCCCATTTGGCAGATTCCTTTTCCTATTTAACCCCCGACGCAAAAAGAAGGGTGTTACAAGTTGACCGCTATGTGTGTCTGTATGTCTGTGTCGCTCTGTTTGTCTGTGGCACCGTAGCTCTCAAACGGTTGAACCGATTTGAATGCGATTTTTTTTTTACTAGAAAGCAGGTTTTCTAGCGATAGTTCTTAGACATGTTTTATTGAAAACGGTTCAGTCGTTATTGAGATACCCAATTTTGAAATGAAAATGTCCTTCGGAGGTTGTCAAGTGCAATAAAACACGTGACAGCCCGTCGATTTCTTCAGTACGGCTGAGTTCGGTCAAAAACGGTGCAATATAAATATTAAGTAAATTTATGCATAATATTGTTAATGTTTGAGTTTTGTTGATACTGGCTACTGTTTGTAAGTAAGTAAGTAAGTAAGTAAGTAAACGCTTTATTGTACAGAAAATACAGAAATAAATACAGGTTACCAACAGTGAGATACAGTACAAAGGCGGACGTATCCCTTCATTGTCATTTATTCTTTATATTTATTGTTTCATTTTCTCAAATTTAGTGTGCTAGACTATGGTGCTAGAATTAAGCGTTCACTAATATCCGACACAATGTAAAATTGTTATGGAACTGAAACCTATGAAAAGTAAAAAATAAAAAACCTGGCCCAGGCCCTTTAATCAGGAACTATGTTAACTTTTTCGCAGTCGGGTGCCGTATTTCGTTTTTTACAAGGACCATAAAACCAAGAGGACTGCCAGTGTCTATACGGTGCCGCGTTCCTTTGAAATAATAAGCCTGCTGTAGCTAGTTTTACTACGGAGGGGTCTCTGTACCATTCATTTGGTATGACATTTAAACATCTGGCTAACACAATAGCGCCATCTAAATTCGTTTTTTCTTTCAGTTCATAGATGGCGCTATTGTGTTAGCGAGAGGTCCAAGCGTCATACAAAATTAATGGTACAGACCTCTCTATAGTGCAACTAGCTACAGCAGGCTAATTATATTTACAGGAACGTGACATTGTATAGCCATTGGCAGTCCTCTAAGTTTTATGGTCCTTGGCTTTTTTATAAAAAAAAATCTCCAACGAATTGAGAACCTCCTTTTTTGAAGTCGGTTCAAAATAGAAACGGCTTCCTCACCTCTGTGTATCCGATAGACTTCAACTCCGCGATGCTGCAAGGGTAAAGATCCAGGAACTTGTAGCGATCGACCAGCTGCGCCGTCTCTTTGCCTTCGAACTCCTTGATCTGTTATTTAAAAAAAAAATGCAGTCAGTGTCGAACTTAAATGCGCCTGTAATGCCATTTTTTATATACGACGAGGAAGGCTAACGAGCAAGTAGGTCACCTGATGGTAAGTGAATCACCACTGCCCATAGACACCCGCAGTTCCGGAGGGTTTGCAGATGCGTTGCCAACCTAGAGGGCTAAGATGAAATGCCTCTTGTGCCCGTAATTACACCGGCTGTCTTACTCTCCACACCGGAACACAACAGTGCAAGCTGCTTGCACTGGTGCTTAGCGGCAGGATTAGCGAGTTGATTCAACATTTTTAACATTTTCAGAATTATCGTCCAACTCCTAACCGTTAAGGAGTTGTACCTTCCATCATCAGCTCATCAATATGAGATGATGACTACCAGACGCAAATACTTGATTAATCTTAGAAAATATATAAAACACATAACACGTGCCTATAAAATTTGAGGGTTGCCCTCGATTTCCCTGGCATCCCATCATCAGATCATGACTTGATGACAATGGGACCACCTCAGGAGTATATCTTTCGAATAAAAAAAAATATGTAAATCGGTCTACAATTGACGGAGTAATCGATGTACATACATACAGAGTGGAACGTAGAACCTCCTCGTTTTTTGAAGTGTCGAACTTAAATGCGCCTGTAATACCATCTAAACGCCAACTGCCTCCGAAAATAGTCATCATCAGCCTATTTACGTCCCACTGATGGGCACAGGCCTCCTCTCGCTATGAGAGGGCTTGGGCTACAGTTTCCACGCAGGCCCAGTGTGGATTAAGAACTTCACAAACATTGTTCGAATCCCGGTCGGGGCAGATGTTTGTATGATGAATACGAATGTTTGTTCTCGGGTCTTGGATGTTTAATATGTATATAAGTATGTTTATCCATTGTCTAGTACCCATAGTAGAGGCTTTGCCTAGTTTGGGACTAGGTCAATTGGTGTCAAATTGTCCCATGATATTTATTTATTTATCTATTGCTTCCCAGGAGAGTGCAGGTTTCCTCACGATGTTTTCCTTCACCGAAAAGCGCATGATAAATTACAAACGTAATTCCGCAAACAAATTTCGAAAAACTCAGAGGTGCGAGCCGGGGTTTGAACCTACGACCCCCTGCTTGAGACCATAGGTCAAACCACTAGGCTATCACGGCTTTTAAAAAATCTTTTACGAAAATAGTATGCGGGAATTAATTCTGGCCGTGGCTGCATGTAAATGGGTCAATCAACTTTTCTTTGCCACTCGTTGCCATGGAAATGTCCCCTGGGTCACTCTTCTATAATAAGATTTTCTAAGGCACCACTCCATCAAACGTCAGGCGTTTCAACAGTTACACGCCAATTCCTTCATGCTTCATCACATAAGCATGCAAATCTGCAAATCCTAACTTTCGGGGAAGTGGGGTCTTACAATATCATATTTTTATGAGTTACCCAGGGGACGTCTCCATGGCAACGAGTGGCAATAAAAAGTCGATTGACCCAAATTAGGTATAAGGTGAGGTTTATAGACTGTAGTACAATCGCGGGTGGTAGGACCTTGCGCGAGGTCCGTCCGGATCGCTACTCGCTAATCCTGCTGCTAAGCAGCCGTCCCCGCACTGTTGTGTTCCAGTGTGGAGAGTAAGACAGCCGGTGTAATTACGGGCACAAGAGGCATTTCATCTTAGCTCTCTAGGTTGGCAACGCATCTGCAAACCCTCCGGGGTTATGGGTGTCCATGGGCAGTGGTGATTACTTACCATCAGGTGACCCACTTGCTCGTTTGTCTTTCCTAGTTGTGATCTCAGTAGGAGTATCTTTTTGTATTTTTTCTCCCAATTTTTTTTTATTTTTTTATTTTTTTTTTAAAAATTCGGCCTTTCCTCTATGTCCAATCGTGGTGTAGGGGAAAAGCACACGACCCGGAGTGTCGAGGATCCGGGTTCGATTCCCGGGGTTGGCATTTTTCTGGTTTTTTTCTGTGTATTCATGTTTCAGTGAGTTTATAAAAAATATAATTTTCCTAGTTGTATTTAAAAAAAAAACTGCACGCCTTGGTTGAGTTACCTTCTCCAGCACGGCCTGCCGCCGCTTCTCAACCTTGACGATGCTGACCAGGTCCCCGATGTTGGACTCGAACTCCAGGAACCGGTTCCAGATGTCCACGGAACTCTCGGGCTTTAGGCTGCCGGAAGACAGCACGCGCTCGAACAGCACACGAGTGTTGTTGTCCTCTGAAACACACGAGACATTGTTGAAAATAAGAATCATTAAAATCGGCCCACGCGTTCGGTCTCTAGAGTGCCACAAAAGAACAAAGATACATACATAGGCTGGTAAACACATTACCCTCATTCGTTTCTGTATTTTGGTTGTCTGTAAGAGATCGCTTTTAAGCGATAAGACCGCCTATTGTCTACCATACCTGTTTTTCTGTAATATCCCTGTACTGTTTTGTAGTCTTCAATAAAGAATATTTGTATTGTATTGTATTGTACCCTCCTTTGCGTTTCGCAGTTGGGTAAAAAGCCGTGGTGGCATAGCGGTTTGGCCTATGGCCCTCAAGCAGAGGGTCGTGGGTTCGAGCCCCGGCTGGCTAGCACCTTAGAAAACTACGTCTTTCAGATAAAAAAAAAAGTAGAAAAAGTGCAACAGCTATAGAAATTTTATCTGGCACCGACCTAAAAAAAAATTCAGGCCCCTAATTGTTTTCTACCAATATAATTTGATTTATCTCATTTCTAACCTATTTACGTCCCGCTGCTGGGCACAGGCCTCCTCTCAGAGTGAGAGGGCTTGAGCAATAAATAGTTCTCACGCGGGCCCAGTAGTGTACACATAAACACATTATTTCGAAATTTTTAGTTTATTTAATTTTTTGAAGTCGATTTCTTTCTTTTTTTTATTACCTTTTTTCGATACAGGGGACTATCAATAATTACACACAGACAGACAGACAGACACGCGAGGCAGAAGAAAGTGAATAAAATCTACAAACAAAGACTAAAAACTCACCATTAAGATGCGACAAATAGTCGATATAGCAGAGCACGTACTCAGGTATATGGGAGAATTTCTTGAGTCCCAGCTCAAAGATTCTAAAGGCGATGTTCTTGTCTTTGGAGCAGTAGTACTCCATGAGGGCCGCAGCCACGAACACGTGGTAGTGAGACCTAGAAGAAAAAAAACGTAGTATAAGTCGGCCTGTTGGATTTTACCAGCGTGACAGCCAGACATCAGGCTCCTATTTAAACAACGATGTAATGGTTACAGTTTTAATAAATATTATGGGACAATTGACACGGTCCCAAACTAGGCAAAGCCTGTACTATGGGTACTAGACAACGGATAAACATACTTATATAGATAAATACATACTTATATATATATTAAACATCCAAGACCCGAGAACAAACATTCGTATTCATCATACAAATGTCTGCCCCGACCGGGGATCGAACCCGGGACCTCAAGCTCATAGTCAGGGTCTATAACCACTAGGCTATCCGGTCGTCAAATTTGCCCGTGATCATGATGCATGTACTGCATCGAAATATCGGGAGCTCATCAAACCTTTAAGGTGATCGCGGTCAATATCCCGTTTTCATTGTCTAGTGTGCGGGACAGCGCAGTCCACAATTTAGTTCATAGTTATAGGTTAAGATCATATTATAATAGACAGATAAATGTTATATAGTAAAATAGGCTTTAGTACAATTATAGGTAAATATTGTTGATTAATAGATCTAAGCATAACAATGTAAATAGATAGTAATAGATAGAGAAAACAATAAAATGGTATCGGATCCGGCCCCGGCCCCCGCGCTCGCCCGAGTGTGAGAGATACAGACGAACCCGGCGCCTGGGCCCCCGCGCTCGCCCGAGCAGTATAAATAGAGCCCGCGCGGCGCCGGGTAGTCAGTCGTCTCGGAGTCTTCTCACAGTCGTCAGCCAGCCATCTCTCAGGAAACAACCTCTTCTACGGATCCGATCAGAAGCCAAAAGCATCGCGTTTAATTTGAACCCCAAAAAGTGCGGGTCCCTACAGTCCGGCCCGTACATCTAGTTGTAATGGTTATTATGACGTATTTCAAAATTGAATTTAAAATCTAAACGTACAAAGTTTAATTTAGATTTATCATGTATTTAGAATTGAGTCACTTTAATTCTAAGCGTGCGATTTGTGATACGAGTATGGTAAAGGTTTAGAATTGAGTCACTTTAATTCTAAGCGTGCGATTTGTGATACGAGTATGGTAAAGGTTTAGAATTGAGTCACTTTAATTCTAAGCGTGCGATTTGTGATACGAGTATGGCAAAGGTTTAGAATTGAGTCACTTTAATTCTAAGCGTGCGATTTGTGATACGAGTATGGTAAAGATTTAGAATTGAGTCACTTTAATTCTAAGCGTGCGATTTGTGATACGAGTATGGTAAAGGTTTAGAATTGAGTCACTTTAATTCTAAGCGTGCGATTTGTGATACGAGTATGGTAAAGGTTATACAAATGAGTTATCAAGTGATAAACCCGAGCCGCGACGAGGGTTTACAACCTTGCCAACCGTGTATCATACGAAATTTTGCTGATTCACTGTTTGGTTTTCTATATTTATAAATTGTTCGACGTATAAATCGTCATTTTTATTTTAGGAATTCAAAACTCCTCGCGTATAAACTTTTAAATTGGACTGCCAATAATAATAAAAAAAAAAACTGTAAAAAAATCGCACTAGTGCGGTAAATTTAACTTCCGAGCAAATGTAATGAAATGACAATTTACAATGACAATTCGGTGTAAATTGCTGATTTGAAGGGTTTTAACCCCCGACGCAAAACAAAAAGAGAGGTGTTACGAGGGCTGTTTGATAAGTACCCGTTTATGGAAAAAAAAACTTTTTTTTTTGTATATATGCATTTATTTTTCTACGTAGTCACCTTTTAACTCTATACATTTGTTCCACCTATACTCAAGCTTCAATAAACTATCCAAAAAGTATGATTTTGGAAAGTCATTAAAATAGGCCTCTGTGGCGGCAATGACTTCGTCATTTGATCCAAATCGCTTGCCACCGAGCCATTTTTTTAGGTTGGGAAACAAAAAGAAATCGCATGGGGCCAAATCTGGAGAATACGGGGGGTGAGACAATAGTTCGTAGCGTAACTGTGCTAATTTAGCCGTCACAACTCTGGACGAATGAGCCGGGGCGTTGTCGTGATGAAACAGTACTTTTTTCTTTTTTAAATGGGGTCGTTTGTCCTTCAACACGGCGTCAAATTCATCAAATAAATTGGCATAGTACTGCCCTGTTATTGTTTTTCCCTTTTCTAAATAGTAAATATGTATAATACCCTGCGAATCCCAAAAAACGGTCGCCTTGACCTTTCCAGCCGATGGGACGGTTTTTGCTTTCTTTGGAGCAGGTTCACCCGGTAAAATCCACTGCTTCGACTGCTCTTTCATTTCCGGGGTGTAGTGGTGGACCCACGTTTCGTCCACGGTCACGAAACGACGCAGAAACTCCTTCGGGTTACGGTTGAACACGGCCAAACACTGCTCCGAGGTAGTCAGTCGGTTCCGTTTTTGCTCCTCCGTGAGTAAACGCGGCACCCACCTCGCCGATACTTTCTTCATACCCAATTTTTCTTCTAATATGTGTTGTACCCTCTCGATTCAAACGTTTACAGCATCAACGATTTCTCGAAGTTTAATTCGGCGGTCGGCTAAAACGATATTTTCAATTTTCTTAACCATATCGTCTGTAGTCACCTCAACTGGCCGGCCTGGGCGATCCTCATCAAAGACGGTTGTTCTCCCCCGCTTAAACTCGTTATACCAATATCTGACGGTTGTCATAGAAGGAGCACATTCATGGTAAACCACTTGCATTCTTACTTTTATTTCATCACATGTTTTTCCTTCCAAAAATAAGAATCTAATTACAGACCGATACTGTTCTTTCTCCATTTTAACAATTTTAAGTTCACGCCTTCACTGAATCGTTGTCAAATGAGAAAAAAAACAAAATGCCATTTTTTTTTTAATTTTCCCGCCTCTGAAAAATGGCTTAAAAAGGCGGTTTACTTATTTGCGGCCAGTGATATTAATATATTTAGAAAACGGGTACTTATCAAACAGCCCTCGTATAAGTTTGACCTGTGTATCTGTGTACCTGTGACATCATAGCTCCCAAACGGATGGACCGATTTTAATGCGTTTTTTTTTTCATTGAAAGCTAGTTTAATAGAGATGGTTGGTGACGGTGATGGTGGATGGTTGGATGGCATATGGTGAGATGGTGACTTAGTGCCATGAAAATCGGTTCAGCCATTTTTGATATATTGAACTTTAAAATGACAATGTCGGGGGTTTTCTAAGTTGGTAAGGTTATCAATACAGTTGCTCAAAATGTTTTACTTTTTTTGTTGGCTACGTATCGTGCGGAAAGTTGGATTTTTCGCACTAGGGCTTTTCAAGAGTTAAGTTTGACCCACCTAGCGTCTTCTCTGGCCCGTTTGAAGACAGTCCTGGCTGACTTGATGCCCTCGGCGCGGCGAGCGAACTTCATGTATTGTACATACGCCAGGGTGGGGTCAATGTCCTCCATGTCCAGATATCTGGTGTACACTTGGTGGACCTGTTGAGAAATAGCACAAAATTGCCACAGTTGGGATTATGATCATTTTCCAACACTTGCTGTACGGCATTAAAGTTTATAACACATTTATTATTAAACTTGTGCACTTTACATTATAAAGATTTTGTGGACATATAAATTATTTCAGGTTAAAGATTGATATATAAACAATTGATTGGAATCACGCGTTATTTTGTTTTTTTAGTTCATGATACATCAACATTTCATTTCATCAAATTCATTTACGTATTAACACATAATTTTCTAGTTTATTATGCATTTCTTTAATATAAGATTGTAAGTAAGTAAACACTTTATTGTACTAAAAAAACAGGATACAAACACAATGATTGATGATTGTATGGCGGTTTGACCTGTAATTGGAAACAATTTTGCCCGCAATTGTGTTGAAAAACGTGACGTGAAATGCCTGATACATTTGGTGCAATATATTAACCAGCCTCGAATGTAATGACCATAAGTTGTATCATAATGTACTATTACCCTATTGTAATGCAGCCGGCTCTCCTCGTAGTCGGCGTGAGCGAAGTGCAGCAGCGTGGAGCGCTTCAGGGGGCCGCTAGTTGCGCGCTCGTACACCGCTGCCGCTTCGTCGGAGAACAGACGCGCCGCGTTCGAGTCCTGCCGGGGGCACAAAATTTTCATTGTGTTTCGTGACATTATTTATTATAGACGAAAGTTCGAGCGCAAAATTATAACATTCGTCAGTTGAACGAGTGTTCTATATTTTGGTGGATTAATTGTGTTTAAATCTGTCACTTGCAATTTGCTGTTTCCATAAAATTTGTAGGTTAGTCTGTCTCGCGTATAACACATGTCCGTCTCGCGTATAACGTATATCCACAGTGTAAAGAGCTTATACCTACCAGTGGTCCGACGCCTTTGATGTTTGCGTAAATGCCGACACCGCAACCGCATGGCCAAAGCACCAAGGAGGGCGCAAGTTCCAAACTAATCGGGCAGCGGCGGCGTATGCAAGGGGGCTCGCCCTGCCCGCCCCGCACCCCGCACCCCCCGCACGATTGACCTGTCTAGAGGCCTTCGTCGGACGACTGTATAGACTGTGGTATATCTGTCCCGCGTATAACACATGTCCGTCTCGCGTATAACGTATATCTGTCCCACGTATAACACACATGTCCGTCTCGCGTGTAACGCAATGTCTGTCTCGCGTGTAGCGCAATGTCTGTCCCGCGTATAACGCACGTCTATCCCGCGTATAACGCAATGTCTGTCTCGCGTGTAACGCACGTCTATCCCGCGTATAACGCAATGTCTGTCTCGCGTGTAACGCACGTCTGTCCCGCGTGTAACGC
The DNA here is from genome assembly GCA_963691665.1 of Clepsis dumicolana. Taxonomy (NCBI): domain Eukaryota; kingdom Metazoa; phylum Arthropoda; class Insecta; order Lepidoptera; family Tortricidae; genus Clepsis; species Clepsis dumicolana. Next base: position 4,364,448 of record OY829533.1, on the reverse strand, counting down.
ACGTCTGTCCCGCGTGTAACGCACGTCTGTCCCGCGTGTAACGCACGTCTGTCCCGCGTGTAACGCACGTCTGTCCCCGTGTAACGCACGTCTGTCCCGCGTGTAACGCACGTCTGTCCCGCGTGTAACGCACGTCTGTCCCCGTGTAACGCACGTCTGTCCCCGTGTAACGCACGTCTGTCCCGCGTGTAACGCACGTCTGTCCCGCGTGTAACGCACGTCTGTCCCCGTGTAACGCACGTCTGTCCCGCGTGTAACGCACGTCTGTCCCGCGTGTAACGCACGTCTGTCCCCGTGTAACGCACGTCTGTCCCCGTGTAACGCACGTCTGTCCCCGTGTAACGCACGTCCGTCCCTCCCGTAGCGCGCGCTCACCCCCTTCTCGGTGAGCAGCTTGGCGGAGTGGTCCAGGAACTGCGCGGCCTGGTGCCACACGTCGGGGTGGTGCGCCAGGCACAGCAGGCACTGCTCGATCGCGAACATGACGCGGCGCGCCACCAGCGCCGTGTCCTCGGAGCGGAGCGGGTTGGAGCGCTCCCAGGATATGTACTTCTTCCAGAGGTCCACCTGGGAGAGTCAGCAAGTAAACGCTTTGTTCTAAAAAAAACAGCAGCACTTTGGGAAAGTAAAAAGCATTAGTGCGAAAAATGCAACTTTACGCATGGTACGTGGCCACAAAAAGCACCACTTTTTGAGCAACTGCAGTAAGTCGTTCTTTTTGATGCGAGCGCGGAAAGGTGGCTCGAGGTAACACACCTCGGGATCGTGCAAAAAAACCACATTTTTTAATCCATTTCGCGACAAAATTTGAATGCAACCAAAGGCGGTAAGCCAGGCGCGCGCGCACTCGCCGCTGCCTTGCAAAAGTAAAAATCCCTAGTGCGAAAAACGCAACTTTCCGCACGGTGCACAGGCACGAGAAGTGCCACTTTTTCAACCATGGACAAAAAACCACGCCCATGCCTGTTTCATCTCCTCGCGGTCGACAGTGGGCGGCGTGGCCGGCATGTTTCGATTCAGCCCTCGGGTCACCGTCTCCAGCTCCTTGGCTACCCGCCGAGCGTTCATGTACTCCCGCGAGCGCTCCATCGCCATGCGCTCAGCTGTAAATTCGTATGTATGTAAAATGTCATTCTATGGAACTTGCTATAGGTGCAGTCAAGGAATTAAATATCCAACCCACCTAAGGTTTAATATCGTATAGCAATCTGTCACCATAAGAGCTAGATAGAACACGACGTAGCTGTGACATGTCGCGTTTGCGTTGACATTTTCGACCTTAATGCATAGCGAATGTCTAACATTTCAACGAAATGGGTAGGGAATTAAATTCCTTGATTGTACTTACTTAGTAGAAATTTTATAAGTTGGCCGTTTACCACTTAAGAGCTTATCTTCTTAGGGCTACCGCTAATAACAATCAAGCAACAAACAGAAAATGCATACAAATAGCTACCATCTCCTCTAAGTGACAAGGTTGAAATTGCAATTAGCATAGCATATTCTATAATTACTCTGGGGCATTGAAAGCCGTACTCAGGCAAGTCGCCGGCATGGTGTCGGTATGATTCCTAGCTAAGTTTCATTAAAATCGGTTCAGCCGTTTTTGAAATAATGCACTTTGAAATGACAATGTCGGGGGTTTTTCAACTTTTCTAAGTTGGTTAGGTAATATTATCTACAACGAACAGTATGCCATTTCATACAAACTTACCTATAATAGTATTGATGCTCTGCTCAAACGCAATGTAGTCCTTCCACAAGGTTTCTATGCCAATGATCGGTGTTATCACAGCCCTTTGGTAAACCTGTGACAAAAAACATTATCATCATCATCAGCCTGTTTCATGTTATGGAAATTCTGCTTGTTAATTGTTAGGTAACGTATTTTAATTTAGTACATAATTAGCCATGCTAACTTTTTATATACGTATGGAAATCTCAAAACCATTTCGAGAAACAAGCTTTCGGTACAGTTTCTGTATATCAGATAAAAAAAAAAGTCTTACATTATTAAGATATTCGTTGAAACAGTTTGACCTTCAAATGACCTTTCTGTAAGTCATCAAACGCTTAATGGATAATGATTCCTTTGGCTTATTAAATAAACGACTGACGTCTGTCTAGTCTATATCAAACACAAACTCAAACTTGACATTGACGTAGTCGTTTCGTTTTGTAGTTTGTTTGTTTATTTGTTATTTAAGCACAAAGAGTAAAGCCAGCCGCACTGTATCCTCTAACGGCACTGAAAATGGCAAAAAGGACGGCTAATTTCGAAAAAGCCGATTCTCGCAATTTGCCACAAGTGGACAATGTCATGATACTTACTGGAGTTCATGGCGAATTCTAGCAACCGCAACATCGCTGAAATAAGAGGAGCTAAAGCAAAATAAAACAACATTATAATAATTAATACAATCTAATTTATTAATTTATTCGAGTACTCAACGGTCAAGACTTTATTGTTAAACGTTTAAATGATCTTCACAACAAAACTGCAAATAGTTCTTGAAGTATTTTTGCTTCACTTCACGACACCATTCCTCTCGCCGTCGTTCTGGGATTGGTACGAATAACAAACCCGGGTTATCCCTGTTGTTATTCGGACATAAAGGGACGAAACACTCGTAGCCTTCCATTTCAAACAAGTTCAGTTAGTGTTAGTGATTTTAATATTTTTTGAGGTTAGCCGTCCGCGGTCGCGGTGGCGTTAACACCTTGACGTTTACTTTACTATAGACTTTACTGTGATTTTTTTTGTGCAGGCGAAGACTACACTATCCATTATGCGTTTGATGACGTCACGTCAGCAATAAATTAATATTTATTTTTAATGTAGATAGGATTGATTAAATACAAAAATACCGAAATTGGTTTCTTAAAATAGTATATTTGTCAAATAAATTATAAAAACCATACAACAAAAATATGAAGCATGACCAATTAAGTTAGTACACTATCGCATTGGATTTTCTGTAATGGTAGTGTAATGTCTCATAAATAAAAAAGCCTACGTTACGTCCCACTGCGGGGCACAGGCATTCTTTAAGAATGAGAAGGCTTGGGCCATAGTTCCATAGTAGCATGCTACCTCCACGCGTTCCAGAGAAAAATTGTCTTGACAGACAGAGAGACGGACCACAAAGTGATCCTACAAGGGTTCCGTTTTCTCCTTTTGAGGTATGGAATCCTAAAAACTATATGTACGAGCGTACATTTGTGGAGAATCAGCGATCTACACGTTGACCTCATTTCCATTTCTAATAATTAATGTATTTGCCAATCAGTTCGCAATGTGCTGTCAAGAACGCCGCACGTAACTAATTTTTCACCATTCATTAGAATTACCTTACTTTTGTGTTAAAAGGGTAGTTTGGAATTTATAAAATATTAGTGGGTACGTTGGTTTTGTCATTAACTAAGTTGAGTACATGGTTTACATATGTCAGTAGTGGAAGTGGTGGCATGTTGAGCGGTTGTTGTTGTGCTTCGTAAATGGCCTCGTGGAGAGTGCCGAAACGCGTCAGCGTTTAGTATAGTGGTGGTGGTGATAGTTGGGTCTGTGTGGCATGTGTTGATTCGTGTAGCAGTGGAGGCGGGGGTGTTGCATGGAAACATACATTTGCCGCACAGATATAACTATTTGTCATTAGTGGTCGCGGGTGAGCAAAGTAATTGTTTTTTAGTTCATAAATATGGACCTCCGCAAAGTAAGGCCTGATTCAATAAATTATTTAAGTCAAGTACATATAATAAAGTTAATTTTATCTTATCGGTTTTATTCATTAAAATCGTGTCGTTTCGGTTACCCCGAATACTATTCTTTACCTTTCTGACAGCCGAAATCTTCTGATTCTCCGCATATGAGCCGACCGCGTCCACGCTTTTGAGGAATGTCACATAGTCGTTCCATATGGGGTAGGCATGGATGTCCAGACCTATCTTTTCAAGGGCAAAGTCGTAAGCCTGTGCCATTTTCTCCCTGAAAACATATAAGATTTATAATTTATTGAATCAGGCGTTACTTTGCGGAGGTCCATATTTATGAACTAAAAACAATTACTATTATTATTAGCAAAGAAATTGTTTTTAGTTCATACATATAATATTAGTTTACGCGCATAAAGCAGACAAGACGGGAGGCGCCTTTGGCTTATCTGTGCACTACAATTTTTCTGCCGCTTTTCGAGGATGAGGTACACACACGTACAGAACACGCACACTAAAACAAAACTGTCACACAAATACCAAAAACACGCACACAATCAACAGACAGTGTCATGGGCGTAGCCCGGTTCAAGAAAATAATTAATAATGTAAGTAATACTTAGTAATCAATGAGATGGCATGCCTGTTAATATCTGACCTTTTCGGGGGGGGGGGGGGGGGCTGAACCCCCCAAAACCCCCCCCTGGCTAAGCCCGTGGACCCTGACTGAGCATTTTGGTCAGACTTAATGTTTGTGTTTCACAACTATTACATTTCATTGAACGCTATTTTCTGCTACAATCAGGATAAATTCAGGATAATTTTAGTGTTTGTTGTATAGGTTAGTTTTTAATTCCCGACCGAAAGAGGGGTGTTATAAGTTTGAGATGTGTATCTGTCTGTGGCATCATAGCTCCCAAACGGATCTACCGATTTTTGCGGTTTTTTTTTAATCAAAAGCTAGTTTAATCGAGATGGTTCTTAGCTAAGTTTCATTATAATCGGTTGACCCGTCATTGAAATATTGCGCTTTGAGTTGACAATGTCGGGCGTTGTTCAACTTTTCTAATTTTAATAATTATGTCTAACTATAATGGTTTATCATCAAATTACTAACACACGTTTCATCGCATTTTCATTTCATCTTAGCTCTCTAGGTTGGTAACGCATCCGCAAACCCCCCGGGATTGAGGGTGTCTATGGGCAGTGGTGAGCACTTACCATCAGGTAACCCACTTGCTCGTTTGCTCTCCTCGTCATATAAAAAAAAAAGTAACCCAGAGGACATCTCCATGGCAACGAGCGGCAATTATAAGGTGATTAACCCACTTTATACTTACTTGTAAGTAGGTAACATGCATTTTGTTTCCTTAACGTAGTTGAGGTACAGACGCCATAGCTCGATGTTGAGGATCTTCATGAGGCACCGCTGGAACAGCTATGGACACACCAGAGTAGGGTCAATGACACTCCATATAATGTACTAGCTTCAGACACCATTCAAGTATTCCATATACAACAAGGGAGGTAAGGGGGGCCCTGTCAGCACAAACCGACCACCCTCTGGACACCGCATCTTTTATAATTTACTTGGAAAGTCATTACGAAAAAAGCCGCGGTGAGCGGGCCGGGGGAATGCGTCGTGATTGGTTCATAGCTTATCATCTCGCTTGTCATCCGGTCGAAAGTGAGCCGCGATTGGAGGCTAGAGAGAATTATTGGTGCAAATGAGCATATGCGTTTCAGAAATGTTCGCCCTGACATTTGGTGTCCAGAGGGTGGGGTCCGTGCCTGTCAGTCACCATTCAAGTATTCCATACACAACAAAGGGGGTAAGGGGGGCCCTGTCAGTCACCGTTCAAGTATTCTATACACAACAAAGGGGTAAGGGGGCCCCTGTCAGTCACCATACACAACAAAGGGGGTAAAGGGGGGGTCCTGTCAGTTACCATTCAAGTATTCCATACACAACAAAGGGGGTAAGGGGGGCCCTGTCAGTCACCATTCAAGTATTCCATAAACAACAAGGGGGTAAGGGGGGGCCTGTCAGTCACCGTTCAAGTATTCTATACACAACAAAGGGGTAAGGGGGCCCCTGTCAGTCACCATACACAACAAAGGGGGTAAGGGGGGGTCCTGTCAGTTACCATTCAAGTATTCCATACACAACAAAGGGGTAAGGGGGGCCCTGTCAGTCACCATTCAAGTATTCCATAAACAACAAGGGGGTAAGGGGGGTCCTGTCAGTTACCATTCAAGTATTCCATACACAACAAAGGGGGTAAGGGGGGCCCTGTCAGTCACCATTCAAGTATTCCATAAACAACAAGGGGGTAAGGGGGGGCCTGTCAGTCACCGTTCAAGTATTCTATACACAACAAAGGGGTAAGGGGGCCCCTGTCAGTCACCATACACAACAAAGGGGGTAAGGGGGGGTCCTGTCAGTTACCATTCAAATATTCCATACACAACAAAGGGGTAAGGGGGGCCCCGTCAGTCACCATTCAAGTATTCCATACACAACAAAGGTTCCTCAATTATGTGATCTACGGGCGTGCTTCACCGCGGTCTTTTGGATGGGTGACCAGGCTCGTGGTAATCTTTTCCACGTTATAGCTAGCCTGTCGATCACAGTCACACCTTTTGCGATTGTTTTTAACCCCCGACGAAAAACGAGGTGTTATTAGTATGACCTGTGTATCTGTTTGTAGCATCATACCTTCCAAACGGATGGACCGATCTCGATGCGGTTTTTTTTTATCGAAAGCTAATTTAATCGAGATGGTTCTTAGCTAAGTTTCATTAAAACAGGTTGACGCGTTTTTGAAATACTGAACTTTGAAAATGACAATGTCGGGGGTTTTTCAACTTTCCTAAGTTGGTTAGGTTTTTGATGGCATGGTGGACAAAGGGGGTTCTGGATGGTCACTAAGTCAGCATTACTTATTTATTATTTGATAACCGCTGACTGTACTCTTGAAGTTGTAGTCTCAAAGGACGGATTAAAGACTCCATTTATATTAGAGACTGGCATAATATTGTGGTGTTTTAAGCCAATAATGCAATGCAAAGAACTACTTTTGTGTTTAATTCATGTTAATAATTATTTAAGATAACTTAAAAAGATACTAACAACACACTCCCGGACACGATAATCGAGCCACCTTGAATTTTTTTTAGATGCAGTTTTTTTTATCAAAAGCTGATAGTTAAAACTTTTTTATACTGCACCAATATATGCGGCTTGTCAAAAAACTAAATGTACCTATATTCACAACTAGCTTATGCCCCGCGGCTTTGCCCCCGTTCAAGGACCATAAAACCAACTGGCAGTCCCAGTGTCTATACGATGTCGCGTTCCTTTGAAATAATAAGCCTGCTGTAGCTAGTTTTACTACGGAGGGGTCTCTGTAATGGTACAGAGACCCCTCCTGAGAGGTCTAAATGTCATACCAAATGAATGGTCATTTGGTATGACATTTAGACCTCTGGCTAACACAATAGCGCCATCTAAATTAGTTTTTTCTTTCAGTTCATAGATGGCGCTATTGTGTTAGCCAGAGGTCTAGGTGTCTTTCAAAATTAATGGTACAGATACCTCTCTATAGTGAAACTAGCTACAGCAGGCTCATTATTTTACAGGAACGCGACATTGCATATGCATTGGGAGTCCTCTTGGTTTTATCGTCCTTGCCCCCGTGAAATATTTCAAAACAGGCTAGTTCCCTATCCCGTGGGAATTTCGAAAAATCCCTTCTTAGTGCACCTTTAGGAGACTCAAGGTATATGTTTGCCAAAGTTCAAGTCTCCAGGTCCAGTGGTAAGGCTGTGCGTTCTGTCAGTCAGTCACGGTACTGTTTTATAGGTATAATAGATAGAAGATAGTATGTAATATATTTGGCAATAATTTTAGGAAATTAACTATTCATATAAATTTAATTCTATTTGAATCTTAAATCTTGGTATTAGGGTTGAAATTGTAACTTTGGGTCAATCAACTTTTCTTTGCCACTCGTTGCCATTGAGATGTCCCCCGGGTCACTCGTCTAAAATAAGATTTTCTAAGGCACCACTCCATCAAACGTTAGGAGTTTCGACAGTTATATACCTACCAATTCCTTCATACTTAATCTCCTAAGCATGCAAATCCTGACTTTCGGGAAGTGGGGTCTTAGAAAATCATATTTATGTTGTGTTACCCAGGGGACATCTTCATGGCAACGAAAAGTTGATTGACCTGACTACATGTATGTGGTTAATAAATCGTACCATGCCTGGTAAAGGGTAATCAAGATGGTTCTTAGCTAATTTCCATTAAATTCAGTTGAGAAATTTTGGAGATACTGAACTGTGAAACATTAATGTTGGGGGTTTTCAAAAGTTGGTTAGGTTAATCCAGAAGAATCACGGCAGTTTTTCTTCTTTTTTTCCATTTTGGAAATGGGTCAATCAACTATTCTTTGCCACTCGTTGCCATGGAGATGTCCGCTGGGTCACACGCCTAAAATAATATTTTCTAAGGCACCACTCCATCAAACGTTAGGAGTTTCGACAGTTATATGCCAATTCCTTCATGCTTCATCTCATAAGCATGCAAATCTTGAGTTTCGGGGGTATGGGGTCTTAGAAATACTTTAATACTTCAGACACGTTTTTATACATTATCTAGATAACCATGAATTATTGTTTCCCTTAATCATTTTAGTAATGTTATTTACAGTTAAATAATTTCCCAAATAGGATTAAGTTATTATTACCTACATACTAAGCGTTTCAAAAATTTTGATACTTAGCTTCTTTTTCGAGTTACTATGTTATAAATAAGGGATAAGTTCGCCTTTGTACATTTGCTTTTGTTCTGTTATCTGTATTTTTTTGTTTTATGTGCAATAAAGAGATATAAATACATACATACATACATAAATATTTGAAGGACAACTTCATGCCAAAAATCCTTTTGCTTTATTTTTTCTTACATGTCATCTCACAAAGCAACTCTTTAGCAATTCAGAAAAACAAAAATTGTTATACTATTGGACATTATATAGAATACAAATGCAAAAATGTCATGACGCAAATATGTGTCATGCGCAGGAGAGGTTCGCACCACACGGCGCATACCCGGCGTCATGCGCAGTGCAGGTCACGCTTGCTTTTTGTACCGCGCCGTAGCGGGATGCAAGGCGCTGAGGCGTCCGCGCGGATAGGGTTAACCTTTTCAACGCCAACGACGCATACAAAAGTTGTCATCCACACACCAAGTTGGCAAAACGTCAACGCGGACTTAAACCTTAAGCATAATATTCGTAGGTCGCATTTGCACTGTGCAGCCGGACGCCTATAAGCGTTGGTGGCATCGTAGGCTTGTCGGGTCATGACACTTTTAAGCGTCCTTGGCGTTGAAAAGGTTAAACAAGTCTTTTCTGAGCAACCATAATATGTTTACTAGTGGAAACTGTTTTGGCTTTAGTATTATCTAAATTTTAATATTGTTGTGTTATTTTTCGCCGTTTGTTTCCCATTACCAATAAAATAAAAATCATGTTTTTGTTGTGTTACCCAATGGACATCTCCATGGCAACGAGTGGCAAAGTAAAGTTGATTGACCCAAATACAAATTATTAGTATTAGGTATATTATCTATGTATAATATATCCCTTTAAAAACATTCAAGGTGGTTCACTATACGTGTCAGAGAGCGTATATAATATGTATGTTGAATAGGGATTATACATATCGAAAGTGATATTCTTTGGCAAACATTACAGCAAAAAACTGTCAAAAACCGACTTCAAAAGGTTAGTTGATTATGTAAAAGTTTCACACATGAGTCCAGTTTTTTTTTATGTTTGCGTCAGAATATTACCTCCAACATGTCTGAACACACAGACACCCTAACAGAAAGAAAAGATACCAATAATATTCCGTTTTCTTTATTCAACCTTACAACTAGATACTTAAAAACATCAGGTACTATGGACGAACAGTCTTTGACTAGGAATCACAGTTTTTTTTTAAACTTACGCTTGGATACTAACCTTTTCCCATTACCTTTTCCAATTACATTTGTAATTTATCATGAGCTTTTCGGTGAAGGAAAACAGCGTGAGGAAACCTGCACACACCAGCGAAGCAATTCAATGATGCGTGTTAAGTTCCCAATCCGCACTGGGCCCGCGTGGGAACTATAGCCCAAGCCCTCTCATTCTGAGAGGAGGCCTGTGCCCAGCAGTGGGACGTAAAAAAAAAAGGCTGGTGATGATGACTAACCTTTTCCACCTTTTCAAACATTCGCGCCTTCATCTGAAATGACAAAAATATATATTTTTAAGCACTTCTAAAAAAATATATATATATAATATAATATAATATAACCTAACCTAACCTAACCTAACCATAAACATTTGATTATTAAAACAAGCTTTTTTTGTAAACTGTACTTTTTGTTGTCTGTACTTGTATTGTGATCAAACTTACACATCCATACCAAACTTCAAGTTTATGCCATTAACAAGAATTCCCTCCCGTGGAGACGATCCTGGCCGCACCACCAGAATTTCACTACCACATTATTGTATTGTCACCAGATTTACATCATCATCACCAGCCTATTTTACGTCCCACTGCTGTGCACAGGCCTACTCTCAGAGTGAGAGGGCTTGGGCTATAGTTCCCACGCGGGCCCAGTGCGGATTGGGAACTTGTACATAAGTATACCCAATATCATCTGAATTGGTTGATGATAACTGCTTTACAATCTGTCGCAAGATTTAACAGACAACTTACTTACATACCTACTTACTACCATGATAATGTGTGAAAATCGCGAAAGTTTAAATCAATACATACCTACTTACTTACTACAAACAGTGAATATTATATAAAAGCATGTAATAACAACCAATCTGAACAAGAGAATTGGACAGCCATTCCGGACGGATGAAAATTGGAGAGGCATGTACCCAACAGTGGTAGATTACACTCTGATGATGACAAAGAGTATCAAATTGTAACATAACTTATAACCTAGTTTCACTTCAAATTAATTAATTAACAGATCAATACAGCAGGATATAAAATAATTAAATGACTAACATCTCAGGAATTAGTCAAAATCAAAAACCTTTGAGCAGGAAAGGAATGGAGATGTTAACGCGCGATTTCCCCTCCGCCAAAACTCTGTGCAAAATGTACAGATTCTGTAGATTGTGTGTGTTTTTGGCATTTGTGTGACAGTTTTGTTTTAGTGTGAGTTTGTAGGAACATAAGAAATTTTGACATGAGTGTAGATGTGTGCTTTGTGTTGTCTGGTTGTTGTTTGCCCTTAGTTATATATAAAAAAAAAGAAAATCATATAGGTACAAACCTCCTGCTCTATGTAGATCTTCCAATAACGTCCAGTAGTCGGGAATGCTGTTATCAGCTTCTCATAGACAGACCGAACTTCATTTATTGGCCGTGTCTGTGCTTCTCTGATGAGCAGGGACCAAGAGTCTACATCGTAAGTGTTCGCTTCAACTGCTCGTTGGGCCCTTGTTAAGCGCTCATTACCCCAATCCTGGAACAGATTCAAAATTCAAAAGAATTACTAAATGGAATAACAGGTAATAGGTACATTCCCATGCGAATTCCAGGATATTATACCCTATTGCCATGATTCATAAATGTTACAAGCCTCCATTAGTTAAAATAGGTTTTGTCTTCTTCTTACAACTGAAATTTCAATGTGACAAAAAAGGACAAACAAACTTTAGCGGCATTTTAGTTAAAATAGGTTTATGAATAACTAGCTTATGCCCCGTGGCTTTGCCCAAGTGAAAGATTTAAAAATAGGCTAGTTCCCCATTCCGTGGGAATTTCGAAAAATCCCTTCTTAGTGCACCTCTAAGATACTCAAGGTATATGTTTGCCAAATTTCAAGTCTCTAGGTCCAGTGGTTTAGACTGTGCGTTGTCTGTCAGTCAGTCACGGTTTGGTCACAGTACTGTTAAAAGGTATAGATAGGGTATGTTACTCCCAGACCACAACTGATACGAATGTAATGACACCTCAACCTCATACAATGAAATCGGTCAAACGGTTTAGGCCGTAGATTAGAGCGTGGACCTACATCATACATACGCTCAAAAAACATAACCCTTCTTTGGCAATCAGGTAAATGTTATGAAAACAGGCCACGGTGGATTATTTCACAAGTTTCTTTATTATACAAAAGTAGCTTTTTTCAGCGTAAATACTCACAATTTCGGGAGTTTCTTCGACAGCGGGTGTTGGATTCGCCATTTTTGTTGTTTTTAAGAACGAAGAGTAAACCTATCCGATATAGGGAAATAATAGGCTGAAGACTCGATTAATGCATTTAAAATGCCTCGCCTCGTATGAAAATCAAACAATAGCAATTAAAATAATGGACACGCGTTACCCCGACCAAACGTCCATTTTTTTTGACTAAACGTAGGACGTAGGCAGTGTTACCAGTTCCTGCGTCGAGTTTCGGACGATTCGCTATCTGAAATGGGACGATTTTTGGACAAAAAGGACGGCTGGGGAAATATGTTTTTTTTAGGGTTGATTGAAAAAAAAAGAACCTTTATATTTTTAGGGCACTTGAATTTTGGTAATTTTTCGTTAACCTTATCGAAACATATCTTTCTCACGTTACGTCACTTTCTCCCTCTCAAGTTAATATTATTTAACACGAGAGTGAGCGGGACGATACGGTACGAACCTGGATTTTCAATTTTCGTAGTATGGGGGCTGAAAGAGCGACCAGATTGCTGGTTGACCAGAGACGAGTCTTCAGTTGATGATGATGATGATGACTTCCTATATCTCCCAAGTGGAGCTAAGGGCCGCTGATGTCCGTTGAAATTATATTAAAAACAGCTAAACAAGAAGTCTATACAAACCTTTTCTTTGTTTTTCGAAGATGAAGAAGTTGAAGCTAGAGCAGATTTGTACTGATTGAAACATTCGCGATTTTCACACATTATCATGATACTCGGGACTTAATCGCGTAATAAATGTACCTATTTATATTTAAATACTTCGACGTTTCGAACGCGACGTTGCGTCCGAAACGTCGAGGTATTTAAATTAAATATTTTTTTACGTGATTAGGTCCCGAGTATCATGATATTGCAGAACAGATTTATCTACTATCCCGGAAGATATATTATTTTTTTCTTTGAAGCTTCGTCGTCTTCTTTTTCAATAACAATTCTGCGTTTTTAAAGATGAATGAAATTTGTTCATTTCCTCTACAAAAGCAAACATGCAATGCAACAATAACCTTCCCGGTTAATAAACACGACACCATAAATAAAAGACTGAACCAAACTAAATCACATACTGAAATTTCGAAATTTGGCCGTTTTTCTTCAACCTGGCAACTGAATTATTCGTCGCGATGACACAGAGACCATTTTTTTGGTATGACAGGTAAAGGTAATAATTACCATGCAGCCAGTCAGACAGAAGAGACAAATCGAAAAATATCAAAATCTCTATTTCTCACATGACATGACGTTGGATGTACCTACTGAAAGACTGAACACGATAGTTTTCATAGTTTTAAATGCTGATTGGTGGTTGGTCATAACGTCTTTCATTCAACACACACAACCAAAGAAAACTATACAGGGCCGTGTTTTATAAAGTTACAATTTGGCAAACATAATTATACCTTGAGTATCCTAGATGTGCACTAAGAAAGGATTTTTCGGAATTCCCACGGGATAAGGAACTAGCCCATTTTGATATATTTCACAGGGGCAAAGCCGCGGGGCATAAGCTAGTTAAATATAATTTTATTATCAATTGTGTGATGTGATATATATAGTGTGATCTAGTCCACGAATTTCACAATGACGAGTGGCGGCGCCAAACATTAGGTTTATTTAGGTATCAAATTATGTATTTGACTAGGTACCTAGTTGTTATGAATGCAGGTCAATTTAGCACAAAGCACACGTACTTCAGTTTTAAACGTAAATAGAAATAATCAAACATCAAAACAAGAAGTCCAAACAAACTTTTGATCAAGAAAGAAAACCTGATACCTAGGTAGATGCAGCTCGAACAGCAGCAAGTTACTGCAAGTTATTAGTCGCTATCCCGCTATCTATCACTCACTGTCAATTCATTAAAATCCAAAGAGATTCAACTTAATTTCAAATTTCAAAATGCAATTCAGCAATCAAAACTCAAGCACTTGCAATGAAGTATGAAGTGAAGAAGTGAAGTGATGTGGTGGTGCGGTGCGCGGCCGGCATAGGGCATAGGTAGGTAGTACACAAAATTGTGTTTGTATGCGTGGAACGACATCCAAGCGATACGGGATCACTGCGCGTGGAAAAAGGATGGTACAATATTGCCAGCAGAAGTGAAGTGAAATTGTCGCATTCACACGTTGCACCTTTCTTCCGCTTCGTTTCACTCATCTACTTATATGAATGAAACGAAACGCATTATTTTTTGGATTGAAGTATGAAAAAAAGTAAATTATTCTGGATGGCTATTTAAAAAGGGACGTAAAACGGACGGAATATATGAACGGACATCGAAGGGACGTTGCGATGCCAAAACGGACAAAAATCGTCCCTTTTGGGACGTTCTGGCACCGCTGGACGTAGGATAGGCTTGCGTAAAAGAAATCGATGTATCAACATATTATCGATATTACAATCTCCATAAATGGATAATCGATAGTTATTTTCGAGTACCGAATTCGATATTTGAAAATGTCGAATTCAATATTTAAAAATATACAAAACTGGATACTTAAAAATAAATATTGATAATCGATTCAGTTTCAGTTCAGTATAATTGGTGTCAGTCCGTACTATTCTATTATTCCTATTCTTGGGATCCTCGGAATAGTTAGAATCTTGAGTAACAGTATCCATACACCCTCGGTCTTGTCGTTTTTGTCACGTGATGTCATTATTTTCTACATTCGTATTATATTTGCATTCATTATTTATGTATCGAGTCGTTATATACATTGAACCGAAAATTATGATATATCGGTATATTGATATTTTGTATTCAATAATAATCGTTACAGCTTCAAAACATCGATTCGATATTTTTATCAACATATTATTTTTTCACTTGCCCATCCCTAAAGCAGGAGCATAAAGACCATAGAGTAGACAGAAGTGGAATTAAGAAATAAAAGATATTTACACTGTCTTTTATTTTGTCAAAATTAGAGCAACATATTTATGCAAATCATAGACCTATTTTTCGTAAATTCGTAGTTATATACGTTACGTTCTAATGGCAGCCAGGCGGCCATTTACATGTGCACATAATGCCAACCCATATGTGTAACCTATAAATGTTTATAGGAGCGTGTGCATTCCATTCACTAAAACATCCGCCGCAAGACTGATAATTAATTATGAGCGATATGAGAGCCCTTCGCGGCGCGGCCGACACATACATACGTATACATATACGCAGTTTTGGCTGCGTTTGCGCTTTTCCAAGCTGTGTCGGTTCTTTCACGCTTATCTGATTACCTATTCTTTGACGCAAACCTCAAACATTCAAATATGACGTTTGACGTTAAGTAATAAACCATTTATTGATTTCGTTGCGTCTGCTTGTTCTGGCCCTAAACTATGAAGTGCAAAATTCGAACTTCGTGTCGTGCCGTCCCGCTCACGCTAATATGATTTAATACGAGAGCGAGCGGGACGATACGATACGAACTTCGATTTTCGAATTTCGTAGTCGTCCCCCTGGTCTACTTCTTTTGGGGGAGGACTCCAGAAGAGAGATCTCTCTCCAGGCACATGTTATGGCTGTGGACCGAAGTCCGAAGGAAGAGAGCTGGAAATTGTATTTACGCAACCAAATGCAACCGTTCCGACTTTAGAACCTTCTCTGCGTGATTGGGAACTAGATGGCGCTGAGAGTCGTTACAAATACAAAGTTCTCCCCCTGGATGACAGATGGCGCCAAGGTTGCTGCAACTGTGTAAATTGGTAAAATATTGAAATTAATAATCATTGAAGAGTATTAGCATTATTTTATTACTATTATCCTCACTGTCCATGTTTGACCAAATAACACTTAGCAAGACTTTCGTCACGTCACTTAATCGAAAAAGTATAAGAGGAAAGCGCAAATAGGTTTTTATTTGGTTTGGAAATGAATTTTTGACCACCATTCGCATTTTTTTTATATATATAAGAGGGGCAAACGAACAGGCGGGTCACCTGATGTAAAGCAATCATCGCCGCCCATGGATACCTACAACAAGTGGAGAATCACATATGCGTTGTCAGCCCTTTTAGGAATGTAGGCTCGTTTGTGTACGAATCATAACGAAATAAACGGATCACTCAAGTAGGTATTACATAAGTCGAATTTAGCCCGACATGTTTCGGACTAATTCCCTGTCATTATCCTCTGGGAGCGTACAACTCAGCGGCAGCGAGACGCTCACTACGTGCCAATTAAGGCCCTACTGCTTTTCATGTTAAAACCTCCCGATACTGTCATTTCAAAGTTCAACATTTCGAAAACGGGTGAACAAATTTTAATGAAACTTACCTCTGTCTCGACGAAACTAGCTTTCATAGTGAAATAAACGGATCACTCAAGTATGTCAGTCGAGTATAGCCAGACATGTTTCGGACTAATCTATCCAAAGTTATTCATAAGACCGTTTACAGAGTTACTCGCTAGATGTCGCTGTACTGGCCGAACAACTAGGTAACGTTTGTTCGCTAGAATTGTATAGGCTTAAGTTCTGTTCTTTGTTAATTTGAGAATTTGTGTAGAGGAAATAAACATTCGTCAGATTATTATTAATCTCGGTGTATTATTCCTGCTCCCTCGAAAACCTGACCCGGTACTGTACATGGTCCTTCGAACGGATGCCATTTGGAATTGGCGTTTTTGATAGTTCGGTGTGAGCTAAACTTCACTCCTGCGCAAAGTAGCAGTGGATTGCTGCTGAATAGAAGCCGGAAGATTTTTGCAGCTAACTGCGGTTGCCAGCGCCATCTAGTGACGAGCGGCGGCAACTTGAATACAGCGCCATCTATTAACGAGTGGTAGCAAACAAGGAGAGCAAGCAGTTGGCAAACGACGCAAGCGACGGCCGCTGGGAAATTGGGAAACGTGACGTCACACGTCAAGATCGAGAAGTGGTATACTACGTCATAAGTGAGTCAAGACCGAACTGTGAGTACTTTTACATTTTTGTGACAAGCAATTTTCAACTCTGTGAACAGTTAATAACTTTGTGATTTTGATACGGGATTGTGAACCTTGTGTGCAATAGACAATTTACTTAGAAGAATCGGCAGTTCTAAACTAAGGGATAACAATTTTCAAAAACGGTTAAACACGTGCTCATTGATTTATAATTATCTCTTGAAAAACAATACATACATTCGCTATAAGTTTCATGAAAAGCATTTTTCCAGACAAACTTTAAAATTTTAACCCTAATGGGGTGAAATGGGGGTCTGTAGTGTTAGAGCCATACTGTAGCTATTTGCTGCCGTACGAATGGGCCGGCTCGTCCGGGGAAGTACCACCCTCCCGCAGAAAATCGGCGTGAAGCAACAGCACCCCTGTTGCGTCTCGTTCGGTCAGTGAGAGTGCCGGAGACCCGAGCCCCCCCCCCCTTCCTCTATCCCTTTTCCTCCTTAAAGGCCGACAACGGACTAGTGACCTACTCGCTAATCCTGCTGCTAAGCAGCTGTCCCTGCACTGTTGTGTTCCGGTGTGGAGAGTAAGACAGCCGGTGTAATTACGGGCACAAGACGCATTTCATCTCAGCTCTCTAGGTTGGCAACGCATCTGCAAACCCTCCGGGGTTGCTGGTTCTCATGGGTGGCGGTGATCGCTTACCGTCAGGTGACCCGCTTGCTCGTTTCCTCCCTCTTTCAATCCTTCCTACTAATTTTATAAATGCGAAAATTTGTAAGTGAGTGAGTGAGTATGTTTGTTACTTCTTCACGCTAAAACGGCTAGACGAATTTGGATGAAATTTGGAATGGGGATAGCTTATACCCTAGATTAAAACATAGGCTATCTTTCATCCCGGAAAATTGTTTAGTTCCCGCGGGATAGCGATAACCGAATTCTACGCAGACGAAGTCGCGGGCAACAGCTATTATAATAAATAAATGACACTTCAAATTCGTCCTCTATATACAACAAAGCATAAAGCAGACAGACGGGAGGCGCCTACGCACTACAATTTTTCTGCCACTTTTCGAGGGGGACGAGGAACACACGTACAGCACACGACTACGCTCCTGTCAAAATTTGTTACGTTCCTACAAACGTACACTAAAACAAAACTGTCACAACAAATGCCAAAAACACGCACACAATCAACAGACCCTGATCATTTTGATCAGACTTAATGTTAGAGATTTGGCAGAGGGGAAATCGCGCGTTAACATCTCCATTCCTTTCCTGCTCTAAGCAACAAAGTGGCATTCGACGACCGAATAGCCTAGTGGTTAGAGACCCTGACTATGAAGCTTGAGGTCCCGGGTTCGAATCCCGGGCAGATGTTTGTATGATGAATACGAATGTTTGTTCTCGGGTCTTGGATGTTTAATAATGTATATAAGTATGTATTTATCTATATAAGTATGTTTATCCGTTGTCTAGTACCCATAGTACAGGCTTTGCCTAGTTTGGGACTAGGTCAATTGGTATCATTGTCTCATGATATTTATTTATTCAACAGATGACTTGTATTATCTCACAGGCAACATTGTGGTGGCTGATGTGATCGACTCCTACTCCTGGAGGCTGTGGCCTTCTGGCGAGAAGAGGCTGATGGTGTCCAAACAGGTAAATACACAATGTTTATCCTCAAGTGACAGCAATAAACGAAATTACAGATAAATATCACTTCATCATCATCATGTCAGCCGAAAGACGTCCACTGCTGGCCTTCGGCCTCCCCCAAGGCTCTCCACTCAGACCGGTCTTGTGCTGTCCGCATCCACCGCGGTCCCACGATCTTCAACAGGTCGTCGCTCCATCTTGTTTGAGGCCTACTGACAGCTCGTCTCCCGTAAATTTCACTTAGGGTCTCTTAAATATTAGAGAAGTTGAAAACTCCCCGACATTTTCACACGACGCAAAAAGAGGGTTGTTATAAGTTTGACTTGTGTATGTGTGTATCTGTATATCTGTCTGTGGTATCGTTGCTGCCAAACGGCTGAACGGATTTAGATATGGATTTTGCATTTTCTTTGTACCTTTTTCTGTTTTGTTTATTATGTGGTGTTCAATAAAGAGTTCTTGTATTGCATTGTATTGTATTGTATGATAGCCATGGTAGGCGAAGCACGCTTGTCTAGCATAGCTCATTCACCCTAGACTAGAAAACGGCCAGGGCCGTGTTTTATAAAGCTACAAGTAACCATTTACTACCGGAAGTCTCTTTCTAATAGAATGAGATAAGCTTCCACTTGTAAATTGTAACTTGTAGCTTTATAAAACACGGCCCAGATTATAGTGTTCAGGGAACACAGACGCAGGCAGGGAATTTCACTCCTTAGCCGTACGGATGATGAAGGACGAGCGAAAACGCTTTGTGCGGATTTCGGGAATGCTGACTACATAAGGGTGGAGACCCCGCTTACTGTTAATAACATTTCCACATTCAGGTTTACAAGGACATGACTATTGTAGCTGATGCTGACCTAGAGAACGTCTAGAATAACTTCGGATGGGTCAATCACCAGGTGTACCATTTCGAGCCAATCCGTCATCACAAAGTCGTCGTATTAATGGAATCCACGGCTTATGACGAGCACAGCCAGAAAATTGCTAAAGGTATATGATATTAGCTGATGCATTCTAGTTTCAACCATACCTAATTGCTTTAAATAACGAGAGTTAATAATCAAAAAGTACTACCACATGTTCATCCTCATCTACATGTTTCTCCTTGTACTGTTTTGTGGTTTTCAATAAAGAATATTTGTATTGTGTTGTATTGTTCATATACATATAGGTACCACGTTACAGTTCCCTGACTAGTGATAAGATCACGGACCAACCACCCTCTGGACACCAAATGTCAGGGCGAACGTTTCCGAAACGCATATGCTCATTTGCACTTGCGGCTCACTTTCGACCAGATGACAAGCGACATAACAAGCTATGAACCAATCAGGACCCATTTCCCCGGCCCGCTCACCGCGGCTTTTTTCGTAATGACTTTTCAAGTAAATTATAGAAGATGCGGTGTCCAGAGGGTGGTTGGTCCGTGAATAATATATACATATATCACGCCTCTTTCCCACGGGGGTAGGCAGAAACTATGGCTTGCCACTTGCTACGATCCTTACACACCTCTTTAGCCTCCTCCACATTCATACATCTCTTCATACACGCTCGCCGGTTCCGAGTACGCGCACCTGACCTTTACGGAGAATATCACCGATATTGTCGGCGTAAGTTCTCCTAGGGCGTCCTCTACCGGCGCCACCACTCACATTCGCTCCATACCTTTAGTCAGTTTTCTTTCATTCATCCTCTCCACATGACCAAACCACATTAACATGCCTTTTTCATAATAATATCATCATCATCAAACTTAAGAGTTACACTCTTGTCGGTGGAGTTTCTTCCAATCATCTCTCCTATGAGCCAGTTCCTTGACCTCCTGATACGACACGACGCCGGCCTTCTCCTTTATCTGGTCCATGTTGCTTCGCCTAGGCCGACCTCTTCCTCTCTGTCCTTCAATTTTTCCTTCTAAAATGGTCTTAAAAAAATTGTCGTGTCGTATCAAATGTCCGATCATTTTCCCGCGCCTATTCTCTATGATATTCAGGATCGTTCTCCTCTCATTAACCATTGATAGTACTTCCTCATTGGTCTTAGGTTTCATCCAACTTATGCCTTTCATTCTCGTCCAGCACCACATCTCAAAAGCTACCAATCTTTCCCTATCTCTCTGTGTCTGTGTCCACGTTTCACATCCATAAAGTGCAGTACTCCAAATGTACACCTTAACTAGTTGTTTCCTACTCTTGCATGACAATCTGCGTGATTTTAGTAGCTGTTTTTATTTATTAAAAGCTGTTTTTGCCATAGCAATTCGTGCGACAATATCAGGCGTACACCTGGATAACAATATATATTGCATTATATCTAATTAGCCCCACAGCCGCTGGCGATTTAGGCCTGGACGTAGACCTCCGAGTCGCTTCAGCTCACAAGGCCACAGAGGGAACCTTACGTATGTTGCATGAGGGCGCCCACCGCTGCCTGGTGTTCATCGCCGTGGCAGGCCCCTCCAACGCCCTGGGGCCTCTGCTCTCAGGGAATACGTCCTACCCTGTCATCGACTGCCAGCCACCTTCAGATACACTTATCCAGGTATACAAAGAGGGTTATCGCGTGTCAAGTGTCCGCTAGGATCAATAGGTCGAATGAGGTGTATCTATCATTCTCCACCAATAAGAGTCTTGACTTGACCTTGACAGATAGACTTCACTCGAAACTGGCGATTCTAGCGCATTTTTGACTTGCGATATCTCAGTGTGACTGAATAGAATTGAAGCTTTGTGGTCACCTGTAATTTTGATTAATTAGGGTTCCGTACCTCAGAAGGAAAAAACGGAACCCTTATAGGATCACTTTGTTGTCCGTCTTTTTCTCTGTCTGTCTGTCTGTCAAGACCCTTTTTCTCTGGAACGCGTGGAGGTAGCATGCTGAAATTAATATCAAATACTCAAGCCTGCGGTCCCTTGAAGCTGTGTAAAAATCAACCTTCCAACTGAATGCAATCAAAAGATACAGTCATTAAAAAGGTGGTTTCCATACAATCGCCGTACTGAGAAAACCTAAAGCGTACTTCCAGTTGTCCTAGAAACTTGAAATTTGGTATGAAGGTAGCTCTTATAGCACAACCACTCCAAAAAGTCTCAAAATCTTAAAACTTTATGTCTGTCTGTAGATTTCGCAGACCAATATAAGTTGACCCCACACTGCGTACATTTTGCGTAGGAGCAGGGCTCTGCTAACACTGGACTTCTTGAAACACTGGGGGAAAGCGTTAAAATCTTTCTACGGAACCCTCGTGCGCGATTCCGACTCGCAATTGGCCGGTTTTTTCTTAATATATTAAAAAAATTCAGTGCGTCGGGTCTCCACGGGCCAAGCGTTTCCACACCGAACGCCGCAAAGCTAAAACTGTTACCTAAGTCCACAGTATTTGCGGCGTTTGAACCTCCGCAGAAGCAGCCGCTGCGCCCGCCTTTGATGTCGTAGCCTTTAGCATATTTTTATTTTTTAACTAAAAATGTTCAAAAACAAGGTCGCGAGGCCACAGCTCACACAGCCACTCGTACCAGTTGTTGTAAATGTTCCCAGGATATCTGGTCCTCCTTGTCCGTGCCGTCAGGGCTCGGCTGCACCACGGTGTTGTACCCGAAGAGCGCAGCAGTCATGGCCGCCCAGATCATAGGCTTGGAGGATTACCTCGTGTGGGGCCGCCTTCGTGCCAAGCAGCTGGATGCGGCCACTGCCCTGCGACAGGCTGACAAGATACTGGAGAACGTTCAGTTTTAAACATGTTTGGTCTACTCCACAAAATCAAAATCAAAATCAAAATTTTATTCAGCAAATAGGCAGTTGAATGCTCTTTTACACGTCATTTTTTTGAGTCAACCAGCGCTTTCGGAAAGACCATGATTGCCAAGAAGATTGCGCCGCAAGAAACTTGGCACAAAGTCATTTTTTCTAAAAACAAGTTACATTAGCTCTTACAATACGTAACCACAGACAAATTACACAAAGAAACCTCACTCTGTCATTAAAAGATTAAGAGAGAAAAAAAAACCGCATTTTAGAAACAAGTGTAAAAAGTAATTATTAGAACAGCAAAACCAGAACACTACTTTACTGGCACGTTTTAATTGAGCAGGAGATGTATAGGGTCTCCAGGTCAAATATCTGTGAAAATTTAAATTACCAAGGGATGTATAGGGTCCCAGAATTAATACTATAATATAATACTTAATCTAAATGGCTTGGTGACAATGGGACCAACTAGAAAGTATACCCTTTCAAACAAAAAAGGATTTTTTGAAATCGGTCCAGCCGTCTTCGAATAATCGGGGAACATACATAAATAAAAAAAAACATTCCGACGAATTGAGAACCTCCTCCTTTTTTTGAAGTCGGTTAAGAAGCAGATATTGAATTGGGTATACATACGTATGTAAGTACAACGTTTCATAATTTTTTTTTAAACAGAAAAAAAACCTACAAAAAGTAAAAAAATATATATTTCTAGGCCTTTTCGAATTTGAAGGCCTTCCATACGGCACCCGGTTGCCAAAAGGCCCAGAGTGTTTTTTTAACTTTTTATGGGTTCTTTTGAGACGGTGGTTTTTACATTATTATTATTTTTTTTGTCACTACATTACTAACATAGTTATATAAGGTAAAATTACTAACCATCTATGGACATGTGTTCGCAATAAATGATTTATTATTATTATTATTATTATTATTATTTTAACGTCTTAGGGTAGGTTTTTACAATATTCATATAAAAAGTAATAAAACAATATTAATACAAAATATAAAAACATTATAAAAACCTAACCTAGGGTGCCACCGGCAGCGAGGCGGGGCCTAAGCTACCGGTGGTCAGGGCGACAGAGAGAGGAACCTCCTGACTATCCGAGCCGTGTCCAGGAGTACCGCCTTCTGTATCTGACCCTTGACCCAACCATCTAGCGAGAGCCTTTTAAGGTGATGGTCAAGGCTCTTCGCTATTAGACCGTTCGCCGAAATGACTATTATTATTATTACCTTACCAAGATACGAGTATCAGCGGGCTCCCGGATTTAGGTTCTCAGAACTTAGCCATACTGAAGACATCAATGGGTTCACATTTGAGATCGGAACTTGACAAAAACCTACCGATATTTTCATTTCAAAATTTAATAGCTCAAAAACGGCTGAATAGATTTTTATGAAACTTAGCTAAGAACCACCTCGATTAAAACAAGCCGCGTCCAAATCTACGGGAGCTACGATGCCACGGACAGATAGGTACACAGAAACAAAGGTTAAACTTATAACACCCCTTTTTTTGAGTGGGGGGTTAAAAATAGAAAAATACTTGGATGGTAGGACTTTGGGCGAGGTCCGTCCGGATCGCCACCATCATCTTACTCGCTAATCCTGCCGCTAAGCAGCAGTGCTTGCACTGTTGTGTTTCGGTGTAGAGAGTAAGACAGCCGGTGTAATTACGAGCACAAAAGGCATTTCATCTTAGCTCTGTAGGTTGGCAACGCATCTGCAAACCCTCCTGGGGTTGCGGGTGTCTATGGGTAGTGGTGATCACTTACTGGTGACCCACTTGCTCGTTTGCCTTCCTTTTCATTTAAAAAAAAAGTGAATTATTGTTGAGATTCGATGCTATGTGGCAATAGAGAATTAAAGTTTCTGCCAAATTTTAACTCTAGCAGTGAAAGTGTTTCTTTGTTAGAGCGAGAACTAAGTATTTTTAGCCCTCTCGTACAGAGTAATTTTAATGTTTGAAAACAATGACACAAGCACAAGCAGACGAGGCATTTCATCTTAGCTCTCTAGGTTGGCAACGCATCTGCAAACCCCCGGGGTTGCGGGTGTCTATGGGTAGTGGTGATCACTTACTGGTGACCCACTTGCTCATTTGCCTTCTTTGCTGTATAAAAAAAATTAAAAATAATGTAGCAGACGCTTTAAAAAAATGTATACTAGCGACATCTCGTATCGAGTAGACAGCAACCATCATTCAACTACTTAGCGCTCCTAGTGCTGAGTAGTTGAACTATTAAGTAATGAACATTTTAATTGACCAGGAGATGCAAAGGGTAACATTTGAGGTCGGTTAATTTTCCTGCTTTAGGCAATTAGGGAAAATACATATTGTTATGCTATAGATCTGATTACCTGCATACTACTTCCGGTGTGCCCCAGGGCAGCGTCCTTGGACCATTGCTTTTTCTCATTTACATTAACGACTTGCCATCACTCACCAAACACAAGGTTACCCTATTTGCAGACGACTGCTCTATAGTGATACAGGGGAAGGATACACAGAACTATGAAAGTACCATTAACCAGGTCTTTGCAGACGTAACTTTGTGGCTGGTAGATAATAACTTGAAGGTGAACATCCTCAAGACTAAGTTCATGGAGTTCTATGCACCGCAGGGAAAGCCAAAAGATATAAAACTAAATTATGATGGCTACACAATCGAACGCGTATCATCTATTCGCTTTTTGGGTGTTGTTCTTGATTGCCATACGAACTGGAGCGAACACACGGAAATGTTAGTTGGAAAGTTGAACAGGTTTGTGTTTGCTCTTCGACGGATCTCTCAACTTTCATCCGAAAAAACTGCACTTCTGGCATTTAATGGGCATATAATGTCTAATCTACGTTACGGAGTAATACTGTGGGGTAACTGTTGCACTGTTCGGAGAGTTTTTCAATTGCAAAAGAAATGTGTTAGGGCTATATGTGGTGCACGTCAAACAGATTCCTGTCGACCTCTCTTTCGTAGACTTAAAATCATGACATTGCCCTCATTATACATCTACGAAATGGGTTTGTTTGTAAAGACCAATATGAGCCTCTTCAGAAGTAAGGCATCCGCGACGGGGTATCAATCTCGCCACGGCACCCATTTATGTTATCCTTCGCAATCAAAAACGGCTTGTTTTAGGAAAAGTGTTTTGTGTATGTTGATAAGAGTGTTTAATAATCTACCCATAGAAATAAGGAATTCTGACATGCCTGAGTATAAATGTAGATTGCGTAATTTCTGTTTGGATAAGCGTCATTATAGCATTAATGATTATTTGGATCCAATGAATAAATAACTAAAGCAATAATGAAATAATGCACTTCTGAGCTTGACATAATGTAATACTTTTTATGTTATTTGATATGGTATATTTACAAAACGTAGTTTATAAGTAATATTTGCATGCTTATTTAAGTAAAATGTACGTACTTAAAAACGCTTCTCCAACTGCATTCACCACTACATTTTCGCAAATAAATATTCTTATTCTTATTCTTATTCTTACTAATTGTAGTGTTGTATAATTTTATGACTCGTACTGCACACATACACGTCACATATAAACCATAACTCCATGTAATAGTTTGAAGTCATCCATCGAATTTTATCATTACATGCTTGATGCTACATGGCGTAGTGACGGGATAATATATTGGTTTCGTCACATCGATATCGACAAAATTAACATCATTACTATAAGTTCCCAAAACCCATGTTCTAAAGGTCGAAAAAGTACAAAAAACATTTGTTCGTTAGTTGTTCAAAAAGCTACATGGATACTATCCATACATGCATCCCACGCTCTACATACCTACTCGGAATGGTTAACTACGATTCCTTAGAGACCAGGCGAAATCTGTATCTAATTAAGTACTTTTTCCAAGTAATACGTGGCTACATTAGAAATCCATTCCTTCTAGCATCAATGTCGCTGCGGGTCCCCCCCGTGTCCCACCGGCTGCTCCGCGCGCGCCCCCGCCCCCTGTTCGCTGTCCCCGCCGCGCGCACCAGGGCGCTGTCCCACGCCCCGCTGCACCGAGCGCTCACTCTCCCAAACGATATCCTGGACAGTGACACCAGTCTGGATTTATTTTGTACCTCTGAGTCGAGATTTCTTGCATCGGCCAGCCGGCATTTGGAGTCAATAGTGACACCAACTTCAATAAATGCTTAGCATAAATAATAATAATAATAATAATAATAATAATAAATCTTTATTTCGCAATAACAAAACAGTATACAGTTAACTTAAAATTAAATTAAATATAAGTACTTAGTTGCGAAAAAGGAATCCACTCAGCATTCGTCGGGTCACCAAAGGTGGCTCGACGCTGATATTATGTGGATCCTGGTTGGCATGCGATACAGAGCCGCACGACACACAGCGTTGCAAGCCCACGCTAACACACTACGTACTCCAAATATACAGCTCACTCAAACAGTACCCACCCAAACATAAGCATTGCCAACAACATCCGTCACCCGTAACCCCAACCAGTAACTAGGGCCCACCGTCCCTCCACACATACAACTTTCCACGACATCCCACACAGAGCGCTAAACTGGGTTGATTTGCAAATCTAATAAATGATTACGAAGGTCTTTCTTGAATTTACATAACGATCCCACGTTCCTGATTGGTGGCGGGATGTTGTTCCAGCATTTCGTGGCGGCATATTTAAAGCTACCACGAAATGAAGCGCCCCTATGTCGCGGAAAGAGAAGGCAATATTTAGTCTATAAGCTTCATTCAATGTATTCATTCACCTCTCCTACTATGTAATTAGCATGTGTGGCTTCTCTGTAAGTGTTAATTATGAGAATAAATAATAATAAATAAAATAATAAATAAAAATAAGTATGGCTATACCCGGATAGCCTTGTGGTTCGACCTATGGCCTCCTAAGCAGAGGGTCGTGGATTCGAGCCCCGTGGCTTGCATCTCTGTGTTTTTCAGAACTGCGTGCGAAATTACATTTGTAATTTATCACGAGCTTTTCGGCGAAGGGAAACTCCGTGAGTAAACCTGCACGGAAGCGAAGCAATTCAACGGTGTGTGTGAAGTTCCCAATCCACACGTGGGAATTATAGCCAAAGCCCTCTCATTCTGAGAGGAGGACTGCGCCCAGCAGTGGGACGTAAAAAAGGCTGATGATGATTAGAAGTATGTTTATCCTTTGCCTATTAAGTACTCATAGTACAGGCTTTGCCTAGTTTGCATAATAATATTAACGGTCAGTCAAATCTGATAAATATGTACCTACCTAACGTGGTATTAGAAAAAATATTCGTGAGAGCGAAATAATCATCTTTCTTCCATGAAAGGAAAATGAAAAACCTATCGACACTTTTCGTTTTCAGGATTTTCCCACCACTAGCGCATTACCTTTTCATTGAGTCAGCCATCTTGGATAGTGTATTTGAAAAACGAACGCCTGCGGAAGCGCGCGCTTGTGACGCGCGGGAAAAAAAACATTGTGGTCAGTGGTTTAGACAATTAGACAAACAGCCAAAGTGTACAAAGTGAACATGGAGATCGTAACCTGTTAAAAATCTATAGTTCTAGTGCAGTGATCGTAATGATTTAAATATATTTAGGTAAGTTGATAAATAATTGCATCTAAGTTAATTTGTTACGCATTGTACAGTACAATTATGTGTGGTTGTTTGATTTTTAACAGCTGCTTACATAAACTTGGTTAAATCGAGTGCGTAGGTACGTTTTAAATTAAAGTAAAGAAATAGTTTCAAGACTGTAGAGCATTTTTAGTTGTTATTTAATTGTTTATAATAAATGCGTAACCCGTGATTTCCTGTGTATGGTTTGTTAATGTGCTCGAATTACCTAATGAACTCTACATTTTTCCGGGAGGAGAAGCAGCCTATGACCATCCTCAACATGTGAACTAGACACACCGGCATGAAACGAGTCAAGTGCTGATCAGAATAAAACTAATTACCTAATGAAGTATAGATTAAAACTAGAATAATTTAATTATTATATTTATGCAACTATTTATGAACTAGTATGCAATTTTTCGAGGTAAAAAAAAGAGCCTAAGAAATTACTATACTCGATAGATATAAAAACTCTTTCCTTGCAAAATTCTATCAAAATCGGTGCAGCGGTTTTCCATGAAAAGATAATTAAGGCAGATGGAGACACAGAGGAACTTTCACGGCAATAACAATTAATATCAGGTGAGTATTAAATACAAGTATGCTTCGCTATTATTATGCCGGTGGAAAAGTATTACTGCCGATGAAATTTCATCAGAATCGGTTCAACTTGGTCAACGTTTTTGTTATAAAAAGAAACAAACAACTACTTACACACTTGCACATTTTTTTTTATATCAAGACTGACGCAAAAGTTGGTAAAGTCGATTATTATTCAATGACGCATAAACGGCTACTTTTTTAGGAATCTGTATGTACCTATTTGAATAAAAAAGCGGAATCCTAATATAGGATCACTTTGTTCTCCGTCCGTCCGTCTGTCAATTCTAAGTAAATCAAAACTTATTGAGTAAGTATACTTCCTATTGACCTAAAATCATGAAATTTAGCGCGAGACAAACCATCAAAATAAATCTTAAAACGTGAGATGTGGAACTCTCGGTGCCGCGACGACGGTGCGTGAGACCATCTGGCCGGTCTTTAGAGGAAATGTGACTGTCAATAACCGCCTCCTTCGGCAGTAGGGTAAAAAAAGTAAGACTTAGATTATACGCTTCAGGCTCCTAAACCGATGAACGAATTTGGACGCAGTTTTTAGGGTTCCGTACCTCAAAAGGAAAAAACGGAACCCTTATAGGATCACTCTGTTGTCCGTCTGTCTGTCTGTCTGTCTGTCAAGACCCTTTTTCTCTGGAACGCGTGAAGGTAGCATGCAGAAACTAATATCAAATACTCAGGCCTGCGGTCCCTTGAAGCTGTGAAAAAATCAACCTTCCCACTGAACGCAATCAAAAGATACAGTCATTAAAAAGGCTATTTCCATACAAATTGAGGAAATCCAAAACCTAAAGGGTACTTCCAGTTGTCCTAGAAACTTGAAATTTGGTATAAAGGTAGCCTTTATAGCACAAGTCACAACCACTCAGAAAAGTCTCAAAACCATAAATGTTTGTCTATCTGTAGATTTCGCAGACCAATATAAGTTGACCCCACACTGCGTACATTTTGCTTAGGAGCAGGGCTCTGCTAACACTGGACTTCTTAAAACACTGGTTTAAAGCGTTAAAATCTTTCAACGGAACGGAACCCTCGGGCGCGAGTCCGACTCGCACTTGGCTGGTTTTTTTAATCGAAAGCTATGTAGTTTAATCGAGATGGTTCTTAGCTAAGTTTCATAAACATCGGTTCTTTCGTTTTTGACGTATTGAAATTTGAAATGAAACTTTTGGAGGTTTTTCAACTTTTCTAAGTTGGTTAGGTTATTTTCAAAGTAAAAACCTACTTTAAAATAAAGGGTGTTTACTTTAAAGTCAATTAAATTAAAGTAAAGTATATGATTTATTACCAAAAAAGGAGACACAATTTTGACAACAATTCGGCGACACCCACACTCCACCCCTACTCCTGCCCCCTGTTAGTCAACCCCTGCTGAGTCTTGACGATCCATTAAAAAACCCCTATAAGTATATAATTATATACGAGACAAAAAACCTCCAAAGTGTAGGTAGCTAGTACATCAAGTAAAGTAGGATTCACTGGCCTTACAACATACGTACGTAGTCACGCGATGCAGAGCCAACTCATCAATCCTATGAGTAGGTCAATCATTAGAGCATTAACAGCACGTTTCAAACTTTAATGCGCCTTTTAAATTGTCCCGGTCCCGAGAAGTTTTTCAATTTTTCTTTTTAAAAAATTGAATTGAATTGAATTGGGTCCTGAGAAGGGGTATCGCTGTCCCGCTCCTACATACACGTTAGTAAGTAACTAACTAGCTAAGTATTTATTTACTTTATTGAACAGAAAATTAAAAAAAAATCGCACACCGATTGATCCGTACAAAGATTTTTCCCGCTTTTTCCCAGTGTTAGCAGAGCCCTGCTCCTAAGTAAAATGTACGCAGTGTGGGGTCAACTTATATTAGTTTGTGAAATCTACAGAGAGACATCAAAATTTAATATTTTGAGACTTTTCTGAGTTGTTGTGCTATGAGAGCTACCTTCATACCAAATTTCAAGTTTCTAGGACAACTGGAAGTACCCTTTAGGTTTTCATAGTACGGCAATTTGTACGGAAATAGCCTTTTTAATGACTGTATCTTTTGATTGCGTTGATTTAGAAGGTTGATTTTTACACAGCTTCAAGTGACCGCATTCTTGAGTATTTAATATTAATTTCAGCATGCTACCTCCACGCGTTCCAGAGAAAAAGGGTCTTGACAGACAGACAGACAGACGGACAACAAAGTGATCCTATAAGGGTTCCGTTTTTTCCTTTTGAGGTACGGAACCCTAAAAATTGGACCCCTAAACTTTGTTGTCCGTCTGTCTGTCTGTCTGTCTGTCTGTCAAGACCCTTTTTCTCTGGAACGCGTGGAGGTAGCATGCTGAAATTAATATCAAATATTCAAGAATGCGGTCACTTGAAGCTGTGAAAAAATCAACCTTCTAAATCAACGCAATCAAAAGATACAGTCATTAAAAAGGCTATTTCCGTACAAATTGCCGTACTATGAAAACCTAAAGGGTACTTCCAGTTGTCCTAGAAACTTGAAATTTGGTATGAAGGTAGCTCTTATAGCACAACCACTCAGAAAAGTCTCAAAATATTAAATTTTGATGTCTCTCTGTAGATTTCACAAACTAATATAAGTTGACCCCACACTGCGTACATTTTACTTAGGAGCAGGGCTCTGCTAACACTGGACTTCTTAAAACACTGGGACCTATTGGGACCTTCACCTTTAGAATGGTTGCTTGGACAAAACGAGTCACGGCCATTCCCGAAGTTTATAAACAGCATTATTACCGATTTGCGATTCAACAACGCCGTTTTATTGTTCCGCCAGAGCTGTGAATGTAAACAGACAGACAGACATCTACTGTAAAGGAAAACAGAACTGAAGACTATGCTTTTTATCTTACTTCAAACAATTGGATTTTTTGCATTGATATCTACTTATAAGCTAAGAATACAGAACACACCAGAAGCCACGTTTAATCTTAACCGCTGAACAATGTACTAAGTATATTATGCAATAAATCTCTATGTGCTGAGGGCGGTGATATGGGATAAATTAAAAACTTTCTTGGGGACAAATTGCAGCCGTGTATTCCACCATGACAGTTAAATAATAAGAGGAAATGTTATGTACCACATGTAATATAAAATGTAACAATTTTGGTGTTGCTATTGCATTGAATAATTTAAGTTTTTTAAGTTTTGTTTTTATACGACGAGGAAGGCAAACGAGCAAGTGGTGATCACCACTGCTCATAGACACCCGCAACCCCGGAGGGTTTGCAGATGCGTTGTCAACCTAGAGAGCTAAGATGAAATGCCTCTTGTGACCGTATTACACCGGCTGTCTTATTCTCCACACCAGAACACAACAGTGCAAGCACTGCTGCTTAGCGGCAGGATTAGCGAGTAAGATGGTGGTAGCGATCCGGACGGACCTCGCACAAGGTTCTACCACCCGCAAACAATAACACAAAGTACACGTATTAGTAGTTTATTAAGCTGTTACATAATGAGGGTCCTTTAAACTCGAGTGTAGTTTATAAAACGAGGCGAAGACGAGTGTTTTAATTTAAGGCCTAATTATATAGCGTTGCATAAATTACTTTAACTACACACGTATAATATTGGTCAGTGACATATAGATATACAGACAGACATAAAAAATATGATTTTGAGATTTTTCTGAGTGGTTGTGCTCTTCGTACACAATTTCAAGTTTCTAGGACAACTGGAAGTACCCTTTAGGTTTTTTCACAGTACGGCAATTTTTATGGAAACAACCTTTTCAATGACTGTATCTTTTGATTGCGTTGTTTAGGAAGTTTGATTTCTCACAGCTTCAATGGACTGCAGGCTTGAATATTTGATATTAAGTAATTTCAGTTTGCTACCTCCACGCGTTCCAGAGAAAAAGGGTCTTGACAGACAGACGGTCAACAAAGTGATCCTGTAAGGGTTCCGTCTTTCCTTTTGAGCTGCGGAACCCTAAAAATAAATAAAATGAATTGCGGAGTGTCCAACTGTAACGTAGGTGGGCGCTTAAGCCCACGCAGTTCTGCCCTTAACGAAAAAGAGCGTATCTCCATAAGAAACTCAAGGTGGTTTAGTCTTTTGGTGTTTTCAGGGCAGTGGCCCGTAGCTGCCCTGTTGGATCAATTAAACCTGTTTTAAACACAATAAGGTTGGTTCTATGTTGACGCACGTAAAGTTCGTCACTAAACCTACCTATTTTTAAACCCCAACGCAACCCCGGACATTTTTATTTCAAAGTCCGGTTCGAAGGACCAAATTTAATGTAGCATCAGCCGCTGATACTGACGCTCGACTAAATAATGGTTATTAGGACTTTGTGCGAGGTCCGTCCGGATCGCTACCATATTACTCGCTAATCCTGCCGCTAAGCAGCACTGCTTGCACTGTTGTGTTCCGGTGTGGAGAGTAAGACAGCCGGTTTATTTACGAGCATAAGAGGCATTTCATCTTAGCTCTCTAGGTTGGCAACGCATCTGCAAGCTCTCCGGGGTTGTGGGTGTCTATGGGCAGCGGTGATCATTTATCATCGGGTGACCCACTTGCTCGTTTGCCTTCCTCGTCGTATAAAAAAATACTATAGGGACTATTAATTGATCACTACATTAATGAAAATCATTAGTTTCAAATGTAAGCCGTTTATTACACGAACTTTGATAGAAAACATAGAATTAAGAAAGTGACATTATCTAGATAATTATCCTAATCAACTTAGAAAAGTAAAAAAAAAAATGTTGAAAAGTTTCAAAGTTCAATATTTCAAAAACGGGTGAACCGATTTTAATGAAACTTATCTAAAAACCATCTAGATTAAACTAGCTTTCTATTGAAAAAAGCCGCGTCCAAATCGGTTCACCCGTTAGGAGCTACGACGCCACAGACAGATACACAGACACACCCATACACAGGTCAACCTATAACACCCCTCTTTTTGCGTCGGGGGGGAGGGGGGTTAAAACGCTGCGCTATTTATTATTATTATTATTTATGCATGTCACCCGTATAAACATAAAAAGCAGATATAAACATATTGCCCGCGCGGCGTAGCGGCCACCTGAATTATTAAACTGATATCGATTTTGCTTATAGGTAAGTCGGTCTTTATAGTGTCACTATAACGGTACTCAGTTTTATGGGGCGTCTGTTATGATTGCACTTTACTTCGATCTCATTAATGGCTAGCTAACTGTTGCCCGCAACTTTCTATGCGTCTCGAGGGAAAATTGTTGCCCGAGTATAACCTAGAACCAACTTGGAAAATAAATAAATATCATGGGACAAATTGACACCAATTGACCTAGTCCCAAACTAGGCAAAGCCTGTACTATGGGGTACTAGACAACGGACAAACATACTTATATACATATTAAACATCCAAGACCTGAACTACACTAAATAAAAAAACTAGCTTTTAACATGAAACTACCGTGAGACTCAATCATAGTGAAATAAAAACAGATCACTCACGTATATAAGTCGAGTTTAGCCCGACATATTTCGGACTAATTCGTAGTCCTTCCTCTGGGAGCGCACGACCCAGGGGCGGCGAGACGCACACTGCGCGCCGCGGCTCTGCTCGCGCGACTACTAGACGCAGCTGACAGCGGCACACACCTACCCTCGTTTTCATCATCATTTTCGCCTCCCTTTTTTTGTCTCGCCGCCGTTGGGTCGTGCGCTCCCAGAGGAAGGACTACGAATTAGTCCGAAACATGTCTGGCTAAACTCGACTTATGTACGTGAGTGATCCATTTTTATTTCACTAAAAAAACTAGCTCATTATAAGTAAGTACTATATACGTACATAGGTAGCTTGAATATTATTTGGAGTGCAGGCGGGGGCAAACAAAAATGACGAAACAGCTGTAACATGCCCCCGCCTGCACTCATTATAATAACGAAACAGGTGTAACATGCCCCCGCCTGCACTCATTATAATAACGAAACAGCTGTAACATGCCCCCGCCAGCACTCATTATAATAACGAAACAGCTGTAACATGCCCCCGCCTGCACTCATTATAATAACGAAACAGCTGTAACATGCCCCCGCCTGCACTCATTATAATAACGAAACAGCTGTAACATGCCCCCGCCAGCACTCATTATAATAACGAAACAGCTGTAACATGCCCCCGCCTGCACTCATTATAATAACGAAACAGCTGTAACATGCCCCCGCCTGCACTCATTATAATAACGAAACAGCTGTAACATGCCCCCGCCTGCACTCATTATAATAACGAAACAGCTGTAACATGCCCCCGCCAGCACTCATTATAATAACGAAACAGCTGTAACATGCCCCCGCCTGCACTCATTATAATAACGAAACAGCTGTAACATGCCCCCGCCAGGACTCATTATAATAACGAAACAGCTGTAACATGCCCCCGCCAGGACTCATTATAATAACGAAACAGCTGTAACATGCCCCCGCCTGCACTCATTATAATAACGAAACAGCTGTAACATGCCCCCGCCTGCACTCATTATAATAACGAAACAGCTGTAACATGCCCCCGCCTGCACTCATTATAATAACAAAACAGCTGTAACATGCCCTCGCCTGCACTCATTATAATAACGAAACAGCTGTAACATGCCCCCGCCTGCACTCATTATAATATTCAAGCTACCTATGTATAAACACTCGTGCGATCTTATTATAAAACTCGGCTTCGCCCCGTTTTATAAAACCACACTCGTGTTTAAGGTCCGTCATTATGCAATATGTGCATAAACTACTACTTTGCGTTGGGGGTACCACCGGTACCCTTTGTGTGCGGAACCCTTAAAAATCCATCATAGCCATTACATGTATTAAAGTAGATACACGATAGTAAATAATAAAGGCCTAATTAATAAATAAAGCGAGCGTGACGGCTCACTGCGACCGATTTAGATTCTCTGATAGTTAATTTCTAACATTATTGTATTATTATGATACGTATACGAATACGTAGGGCACCTGTGAACTCACAGGGTCACACAGGGTCGGTGGCGCAAACCACATCTGTGAAATAGTACATTGCGTATTAAGGGTTGTAAGCAAGGCATTACGAACGAGGCTCTAGTAGAAGCCCAAAGTCGAATGCTACGTAACAAAATCAAGTAGAACGTTATCAAGAAAACTTTGGAACAGCACCGCCCGTGAACGTCATCATCATCATCAGCCTATTCTAGTCCACTGCTGGACATAGGCCTCCCCTAATGAGCGCCACAGCGCCAGCATCTGCCTGGGCCGTGTTTTATAAAGTTACAAGTTACAGGTTACAGGTTACAAGTCTACAGGAAACAGTCACCTGTAACGCACTATGTACTACTGCAGGTGTTTTATAAAGACACACGGAAAGCTACACTTGTAATACGATATTGTAAATCTCGACTACAAGTAAATTCTACAAGTGTAATGGACATCACTAATTTAAAAAAAGTGGCTGCCAAAAATTACAAATACGTAGAGGTTTTTTATCTGTTAAATATTAAAAATACCCACATAAAGTTGATAAAAGAAAATTTATTTAAGTACATAAAACAAAATCGTGTTAAATGCACTAAGTATTTGTAAGTCAAGAACGACTGGACCGATTTTTATGATCTTACATTTGTTGAATTTATATATTTGCTTCGAATAGCAGTATAGGTATTAATAGAGGGGAAAATTTCACGAGAAAAAAATAAGAAGTTCATTTTCCCATAGGTACATTTTCTATGGAATGACCTAGGCGGTACGAAGTTCGCGGGTCGGCTAGTAAAATATATCTATTCTAAACAGTGGCAAAAAACGGCCAAAAAATGCATGTCAACGATTGCATGATACTCCAGTGCATACAGACAGACACGGACAGAGAATTGAAGCTTCGTGCTCAATAAATCATTTTGATTACTCGGCGATTCTAATGAGCTCCCAATTTCTTGCAGAATCTAGTCTAGTCTATTTGCGTACAGGTCATTCTGGACCTTTCATTATAATATTGAAAAGGTGTGTCAAAATCTGCATTTATTCGTGGCCAAAACTCCCTAGTTCTTTGCTGTCGTGGACTCTCTTCTTCCGAGTCCGACAGACGAGTTCCTCAATAAACGAATAATTCCTTGATGACCTTGATAACTTGAAGCAGAGATAAATAGATAGAACGATTGATTTGGTACTGATCAAGACACCTAATTCAAAAATTTGTGCACCTGTAGCCTTTGTTACAGGTCTCAAGACGTACGTAAGTTTTCGTTACAATTTTACAAATCTACAGTTGTAATTTACAATTTTTTTTAAAAACGCTTGTTCGATTATGAATGTAAAACTATAAAATGTCCACTTTTTGTCTTTGATACCCCTGAGGCGCCTGTACTTGTAGCTTGTAAAATTGTAGCACAGTACTTTTATAAAACGCAAATTGTAAAAAACAGGACAAGTGTTGCCAATAAACTTCTGTAAAATTGTAACCTGTAGGTTTATAAAACACGGCCCAGGAGTCTTTCGCAGATCGTCATCCCTCCTGGCCGGAGGGCGTCCTAATTTCTTTTGTTTTTTTTTTATACGACGAGGAAGGCGAACGAGTAAGTGGGTCACCTGATGGTAAGTGATCACCACTGCCCATAGACACCCACAACCCCGGAGGGTTCGCAAATGCGTTGCTAAGATGGAATGCCTCTTGTGCCCGTAACTACACCGGCTGTCTTACTCTCCACGCCGAAACACAACAGTGCAAGTACTGCTGCTTAGAAGCAGGATTAGCGAGTAAGATGGTGGTAGCAATCCGGACGGACCTCGCACAAGGTCCTACCACCCGCAAGACACTACGCTACGTTTGCCGAGTCGTGGTCTCCACTCAAGCACACGTTTACCCCAGTGGTTGTCGGTTCTTCGTGAGATATGGCCTTCCCACTGCCACTTCAGTGCCCTTAGTGTAATTAAAAAGCACAAAATACGTCTGGATGGCGTTTGCGTTAAAGTGTCAAATAGTATGAGAATTGTTTACTTAACGCGAACGCGATCGAGACATATTTCTTGGCCTGGTCGGCGATTACACTAGGCGCTCAGCTTGCTAATTCTTTGAGCCATATCGATAACTTTGGTTCTCTGCCGGATGTCTGTGGTACTAAAATTTAATGTGAAGCTTCTCGATGGCAATACGATAACGATTATGTTACGTAGGATTCGAAAATTCGTGCTCGGGGCTCTGAGCCGAGGCACAGAATAACTAATAGTACTATGCTGAGGTTAGTAAGTAATTCCCGTACCGCCCGTGAAGCATTACATGTTTTTCAACACTTGCGAGGAAACGTAGTGAGCAGTGTTGATGCCAATACAGTTCTTGGGCATTTTGAATATAGAAAAGGTCCGAAGGTTTTATTTGGGGCATAACAGCCATGTCAGCTTGCATGTGACCCTTGTTATGTGAAGTGTGATGATGACGAAATAGTACATTTTGATACTAGTGCGGAAAGTATGTTATTTCGCACATGACGCGAACTGTATCGAATCCCAATAAAGCAAACAATGGCGTTCTAAGTGGTTCACACGACATTTAGTCAAATCACTTTCAATCAACGTAATGACAAAAAATGTTGCCAGCAATTATCCATTGTCACATTACACTGGTTATTTTTGAGATACATTACTTTGCAATGAGGAGCTGAGCAAACGCTTGAAAGAGGCAACACTTGACTCTAACAAAAATAAGCACTTCAAAGCTAAATAATGAATCCTTTAATTGAAAAATTGTCTTCAAACACCCCCGATACTTTTCAAAGATCTATCTAACGATACCCCACACTATGGAGTGGACGAGAAAAAAAAAAGTATCTTCCCCACTTTACGTGTAGGGGAGGCACCCCAAAAACCATTTTTTTCAACATTAAATCGTCTACCACTTTGTCGGTTTAATTAATATGTAAGTATATCTACATATACTTTTGTAATTTTTTACAGCTTTCTGGTACCAATAGCATAGTCTTTCTGAGCTAAGCCGCGGATAGACAAACAGACGGGCATGACGAAACTGTAAGGAACCCGAAAATGTCGTATTCCAAATCGCACATAGTAGGTTTTTCATCATCATAATCATCAGCCTATTTACGTCCTAGTGCTGGGCACAGGCCTCCATACACAATGAGAGGGTTGGGCTATAGCTCCCACGCAGGCCCAGTACGGATTGGGAACGTTGGAACACACCATTGAATTGCATCGCAGGATTAGGTTTTTAACCACCGACGAAAAAGAGGGGTGTTATAAGTTTGACCTGTGTATCTGTGTATCTGTCTGTGGCATCGTAGCTCGCAAGCGGATTTAGCGGGTTTTTCAACTTTTCTAAGTTGGTTAGGTTATTACGGTAAAATATTGCTTATAAACAGTCCATCGTCATAATGAATCGCCGATTACTTAGTTGCCAACGGATCACTAATTGTCTGATAATCGCAGGAAGCGGCGGTCAGTCCACGGCCCCATTACCGTCGTGGCTGGACAGTGACAATATTGATCTACGAAGTCATGTGGTGTCACAGAATGACTTAGATAGTAGTTCGTGTGACCCACCGGCTTAGAGTAGTGCCCTTAGTGTAATCAAAAAACACATAAAAATACGTCTCGATCGCGTTTGCGTTAAAGTGTTAAACAGAGCGCCTAGTGTAACCGCCGACCAGGCCAAGAATTACGCCTCGATCGCGTTCGCGTTTAACAATTCTCATACTATTTGACACTTTAACGCAAACGCGTTTTGCATATTTTGTGCTTTTTGATTACACTAATGGCACAATGCCCTTAGTGTAATCAAAAAACACATAAAAATACGTCTCGATCGCGTTTGCGTTAAAGTGTCAAATGGGTCAATCAACTTTTCTTTTCCACTCGTTACCATGGACATGTCTCCTGGATCACCCGTCTATAATAAGATTATCTAAGGCACCACTCCATCAAACGTTAGGAGTTTCGACAGTTACATGCCAATTCCTTCATGCTTCATCTCCTAATCACGCAAATCCTAACTTTCGGGGGAGTGGGGTCTTAGAAAATCATATTTTTGTTGTGTTACCCAGGGGACATCTCCATGACAACGAGTGGCAAAGAAAAGTTGATTGACCCATTTGACACTTTAACACAAACGCGATCGAGACGAATTTTGTGCTTTGTTGATTACACTAAGGGCACAGGAAATTAATGGAGATGTAAACGCGCGATTTCCCCTCTGCCAAATCTCTAACATTATGTCTGACCAAAATGATCAGGGTCTGTTGATTGTGTGAGTGTTTTTGGCATTTGTGTGACAGTTTTGATTTAGTGTGCGTCTGTAGGAACGTAAAAGATTTTGACATGAGCGCTGACTTGTGCTGTACGTGTTCGTCCCCCTCAAAAAGTGGCAGAAAAATTGTAGTGCATAGATAAGCCAAAAGAGCTTCCCGTCTGTATGCGTTATGGGTGTCACGAAATAACTAAAGTAGTTTGTGTGACCCTCCTGGGCATAACGAGGGCGCTGTCATCGCACCATTATTATTATCGTGTGGGACAAGGCTGTCGGTTGGCACAACACTGCCATAAGTACATATTTATAGCCTAAACCCAATAGCAGTTTTAAATGATTCGCGGTTAATAGCATTAGGCATAATGAAAACGGGATACCTTATAGGTTTGATGAGCTCCCTATATTTCGATGCAGTTGCATGCATCATGATCATGTGCAAACCAACTCATCACCTATAAGTTAATCGCGGTCAATATCCCGTTTTAATTATGTCTCACCTAAACCAACTTCAGAAAAGCTGACAAACCTCCGAAATTTTCATTTCAAAGTTCAATAACGGCTGAACCGATTTTTATGAAATTTGAAGAATCGTCTCGATTAAACTAGCTTTCTATTTTAAAATGCCCATCTTAGATTAAAATTAAAATAAAACTAATTTACGAATACTAAAACAAGTCTAAAAAAGAAGTCCCCTTGGGCAAGGTACCAAAGATGCTGGCAGCGTTCCCTCTTTGGATGGCCAGGCTTAGCCTTAGTACCTAGGTATATTTTATCTGTGAAAATTGTATAGGTACTTATTTTTTATGTACTTAGACTTAATTTACATAATAAAAGCAATTTACAATGACATTAAATCTAAGCTTAAACTAAATAAACTACAACTTAAAACTAAATTAAATCTAAATAAGGCCCCCGTGGCATAGTGCCCAAAAGGCTGGCAGCGTTGCCTCACTGAATAGCGATCCTGATTCTTTGAGAGAGAAAACTGCCAGCCCTTTGGTCACAAGTTGCATCAACTAAGCGCTTTTGTAACTCAGAAATAAGCTTGTAAGCGCTGGGACCCCATGGACTCAAAGTTTCAAACCCGAC
Source organism: Clepsis dumicolana (assembly GCA_963691665.1). Classification (NCBI taxonomy): domain Eukaryota; kingdom Metazoa; phylum Arthropoda; class Insecta; order Lepidoptera; family Tortricidae; genus Clepsis; species Clepsis dumicolana. The sequence goes on along the minus strand of OY829533.1, from coordinate 4,323,579 downwards.
AGCAACAAAATTATAATTCGGACCGAGAGATTGATACTTAAGATTTTTTTCTAATTTCGGCCGTTTCTGCCGCTGCACCAGCTTTTTGTGTGGTTCCCTGGAGATGTGAGGGTGCTACTGTGTCGACACAGGTCGCATCTCAAACCAGAACCCTACCCATTCTCCAGGGAATCCGAGACATACCGTCCGGCCTTTTGCCATCGTCGCGGGCAATGCCGCTTGGCTCCAAAATGGCCGGCACGTTTGCAGAGGCAAGAGCCCGGCGGATTATGTCATTGAGCGCGGCATGACGGGAGAAACGGCCGAAGACCTGTGTACTTATTAGTTCCCGAAACCCACCGAAAATAACCCAATTCTAAGCCAAACGAAGTCTCACATCACATTATCAGCCTATTTTTACATCCCACTGTCAGCAGAATAATACTGGTCTGACCTATGGCCTCTCAAGCAGAAGGTCGTGGGTTCAAAGCCCTGGCGCGCACCTTTTATTATAGGTTTTCGTTTTTAGGATTCCGTACCTCAAAAGGAAAAAACGGAACCCTTATGGAATCACTTTGTTGTCTGTCTGTCTGTCTGTCTGTCAAGACCCTTTTTCTCTGAAACGCGTGGAGGTAGAATGCTGGAATTAATATCAAATACTCAAGCCTGCGGTCCCTTAAAGCCGTGAAAAAATCAACCTTCTAAGTCAACGCAATCAAAAGATACAGTCATTCTCTATTCAAAATCTATTTCCATACAAATTTCCGAAATCGGAAAACCTACAGGGTACTTCCAGTTGTCCTAGAAACTTGAAATTATACCAAATTTAGCTCTTATAGCACAACCACTCCAAAAAGTCTCAAAATCTTAAAATTTTATGTCTGTCTGTAGATTTACAAGACCAATATAAGTTGACCCCACACTGCGTACATTTTGCTTAGAAGCAGGGCTCTGCTAACACTGGACTTCTTAAAACACTGGGGAAAAGCGTTAGAATCTTTCTACGAAACCCTCGTGCGCGAGTCCGACTCGCACTTGGCCGGTTTTTTTTTTCAAATTCGGTGTCAGAATGAGAGGGCTTGGACTATATATAGTTCCCATGCAGGCCCTGTCCGGATTCGGAACTTCCTTCACCGAAAACCTCTTGACAAATTATGAATGTAATTGAAAAGCCACTAGGCTACACGGGACAGCTAGTGGTTTATGAAAATAATGATTAGCCTATACTGATTAGTTTGTCTTTGTACATTTGCTTTTGTTCTGTTATTTGTTATTTATTGTTTTATGTGCTATAAAGAGATATGCATACATACATGCATACATTAGCTACAAACAAATTCCTTTGATTGTCCTCAGAAAACCATGGAAAATGGACACGACATCGAGCAAGAGTTTACAGCCAAGAAAGTCGCGAGTCGGCTCGAGCGCGTGCCTCGGCGGCCATCGGGCAGGTTCGGGGTCGGAGACAACGACAGGATAATATTCGAGAGCGAGAAGCTGATGAGCCAGAGCGAAGCGTCTTCTAGAAGGAACAGTGATGATGGGGGGCGGGCGAGACGGGAGGGGTTCAGAGGAGGTAACTGTGATGTAACTAGTAACCGGAGGGTCGAGCACGAGTTTTCGAATCCTGCGTAACGTTACGGTTAACGTATCGAGATCGAGAAACCCACAGACCAACCACCCTCTGGACACCAAATCTCAGGGCGAACGTTTCCGAAACGCATATGCTCATTTGCACCTATAAACCTCTAGCCTCCAATCGCGGCTCACTTTCGACCAGATGACAAGAGAGATGACAAGCTATGAACCAATCACGACGTATTCCCCCGGCCCGCTCACCGCGGCTTTTTCCGTAATAACTTTCCAAGTAAATTATAGAAGATGCGGTGTCCAGAGGGTGGTTGGTCCGTGGAGAAACCTCATACTAAATTTTAGTTAAAATACGCTCACGGGCGGGCGCTGTTGCAAACGTCATACAAATTCGATAACGTTTACTATTAGATTTTACGTGACGCAGGTTTCGAATATTCGTACTGGGGCCTCTGGTAGGACTTAGAGCGAAATCACAAATTATGTGAAACGTGGGGAATTTTACCTTACTATATCTACGGGTGATAGAACCCTGTGTGGAGTCCGTCCGGATCGCTACCACTATCCGTCTCGCTAATCCTGCCACTAAGCAGTGCTTTCTTGTGTTCCGGTGTGGAGAGTAAGACAGCCGGGGAAGTCACGAGCACAAGAGGCATTTTTGTCTTAGCCCTCTGGGTTGGCAATGCATCTGCAATCCCTCCGGTTTGCGGGTGTCTATGATTGATGGTGATCACCAGACTGCGCAAAAGTTAACATGCCTAATTAAAGGACCAGGCCCAGACTTTATTTACTTTTTATAGGTTTTTTCTGTGGTACCCATATCGATGTTTCCACCAGATGGCACGAGCTCGGAGCCGCCGACAGCCAACATCACGGGCCACAACGCGTGGAACGACCTGGCCAGTTCCACGTCGACAACCAGGACGGAACTGAGCGCCGACAGCGCAGTCGAAGACCAGGTTTTTGGACGAGTTCGTTTATGCGAGGATGTTTTGTACGGAAAACGCAGCGTCTAGCACACGATCAACTTTTGCCTTGTTGCTCAATGCGGTCACCGCGTAAAACAGTTTTTGGTACTTAATTAGATCATCATATAAGCCGAAAGACGTCCACTGCTGGACATAGGCCTCCCCCAAGGCTCGACACTCAGACCGGTCTTGTGCTTTCCGCATCCACCGCGGTCCCGCGATCTTTACCAGGTTACCTTGTTGGAGGCCTACCGACAGCTCGTCTCCCGGTCCGCGGACGCCATTCGAGAACCTTCTGACCCCATCGGCCATCAGTACTGCGAGCAATGTGCCCCGCCCAGTCACTTAGTTGGTAATTAGATAGGTATCTGACGTAAAACAAAAACATGAAATATTCCTCTAAAGCCATAAGTTTGAAGGCCTGGCACAAATATTAAAACACAAATACACACACACTCAGATACACAGATCTGATACACAGGTCAAACTTATACCACCAGTTAAACTCCCATTCTCCCACAGAGCACGGCCCGTCGCAGCAGCCAGGAGTCGGCCCTCCCCGGGACCCCGCTCCACGCGAGGGTGCCCTGGAAGTCAGCTGACAGCCTGGCCGTGGACTCCGCCTTCGGGACCTCACTGGCCGACATTATGGAGAGCCCTGCCAACAAGGTAGCGTGACGTGGCCCTACACCCTGGGAAATGAATGCTCACAAGTGGTGTGTGGAGGGAATGATCGAAAGCAGAAAGTTTGACTTCGGGACTTTGTTTAGACTAGTTTGAGGGTTAACATACTAAAAGTCCCCACTCCTCGGAGGTGAGCCCTAGGGTGGGGGGCCCAAAGAAGGTCCCATTTTTTGGTTTTTTGTTCATTTCTCGAAAACGATGTGTCATACCAAATTTCGATAAACTACACAATGAAAGCTAATAATATTTTCTACAACTTGGTTATATATACCTTTTACCTATTCTCAATCGTTGTCTTAGATATGAGCTCCGAAAAACAGTTGTTTTTCAAAAATGCGTTTTTTACCATTTTTTTAAGTATACTAATATTATCAACTACCGTTGAAAATTTATACAAATTTCAGTTAATTAGTGCATAACCCATTATTTTAAGTATTCTCAGCTGCAAATATATCAGACATTATATCCGTAGACTGCTTTTAGTCGATACCTATGCTCTTATTCATCAGACTTGGAACTCTTGGCAGAGTTGGTGTATCCATCAACTATAACATTACACGTTTTCCCTAGGTAGTTACGCTTTATGAATTTTAGATAGTGTTACATACAGTGGCCACTATGCCACCTCTTGGCCAAATCACATTATGAATGAGGAATCCTCCACCAAGTAAAATGACAAGGTTCTGTAGGTGACTTGGCTTGCAAAAGGCTGGCTTGAAAAAGGACTGTTTTGCAAAGCTATCAAGTTGTAGAAAATTTTATTAGCTTTCTTTATGCAGTACGAAAAAAATTACTATGAGTCATCGTTTCCGAGATGTAAGCAAAAAACCAAAAAACGGGTCCTTCTTTCCCCCCCCCCCCACCCCTCCTAGGGCTCACCTCGGAGGGGTGGGGACTTTTAGTATGTTTGTCTCTTAACTAGTCCGAACAAAGTCCCAAAGTCAAACTTTCTGCTTTCGACCATTCCATCCACAATCACTCATTGACCACACTTTATACATATTATAAAACAGTAGACTGACTGACTGGCAGGCAACGCACAGTCAGATCGCGTTTTCATTAACGTCTGAGCGTCCAGTGTAATCAACGGCCAAAAAAAACGTCTTGATCGCGTTCGCGTTTACGTCTGAATTACTATGGGCAAATTGGAAGCGCCACTAGTGGCACGTATCCACAACAAACAATTCTCATAATATTTGACACTTAAACGATGTTTTAAAGCAAACGCGTTCAAGACGTTATTTTTGGTCGTTGATTATATTATACAATTAGAAGCTCCAGTGACATTTTTGACACAAAAAAACGTCTCGATCACGTTCGCGTTTACGTCTGAATTACTATGGGCAAATTGTCAGCGCTACTTGTGGCACGTATGGGCAAGAAACAATTCTCATACTATTTGACACCCGTAACGCGAACGCGATCGAGATTTCCCCATAGCTATTGAGAGTTTAAAGCGAACGCGATCCAAACATTTTCTTGTGTCAAAAATTGTACTTAATATAGGCTTTCATGGACTATTCTGAACTATTATTTTGAACCTAGCTTCTCGCCTTGTTGAATAAGCTATTGAAGTTCCATAATCTGGTTTCCAGAGTGCACCTTCACTAGAATTTGGAGAGAAAAAGGTACGCATTTCTTCTATCGGGTGTGTTAAACACGCAAATACGCCACGCTAGGCCTCTATTTAACCAACTTTACAACTGTCGGTTTGTCATGACAATTCGAACTACATTTCTTGGCCAGTACGAAGCGCGCTAAAACAAAAGCTCTTCGAGTCAGTAGTTGACACCGAATTGTCATTGAAAACTGACAATTGTATGGTTGGTGAAATAGGAGGCAGGTATTTATTTATTTATTTAAGGAGAACCAACAGCTTATAACACAATATAAGTAGTGAAAATAGCAACACAGAGCCAATTACAGGATCTCACAAATAGTAATGAAGTACAAATAGTTTTGCACAAAAGTCCATTCCCTCTACTGGTAGGTACGAGCCAAATTGAGATTTGATATGCAACACATCCAAGGATTGTATTTATGTTTTCCTTGTATGTTTGTTATGTCAGTCGATCGCTTATTAACCCCCGACGAAAAAGAGGGGTGTGTGTGCCTACGTATCTGTGTGTATCTGTCTGTGGCATTATAGCTCCCAAACGGATGGACCGAATTCGATGCCGTTTATTTTTAATAGAAAGCTAGTTTAATCGAGTTGGTTCTCAGTTTCATTCAAATCTGTTGACCCGTTTGGGAAATATTGAACTTTGAAATGACAGTGTTGGAAGTTTTTCAATATTTCTAATATTATGCAGAAAATGTAGACTAGTATATGCACGGTTTTTATGTAAGTGTGTCAATGTTCTAGAAATACGTATCTTTTTCTTGTCGAGCTATAATTACATTCTTTGAACAGAAAAAAATTCGCACCGCACTTGTGAAACTAAATGTTATTTAAGTATTATTCAATTTGCAGTGCCAAATTTGCAGCGAAACCATAATGTTGTTGACGACCTAATAGCATAGTAGTCAACCTGACTAGGAAGCTTGAGGTCCCGGGTTCGAACCCCGGTCGATATACATATGTACGAGTATGATGAATACGAGTGTTTGTCATCGGGTCTTGTACGTTTAATATTATTATGTATATACGGATGTATTTACTTATCTACGTATAAGTACTAAATAGTGGCGCTGTGAGCTGTAGACCTCGCGACCAAATTTTTGAACATTTTCAGTTTTTTTTAAGCAAAAAAAACTATATAATTACCACACCAAATCATAAAATTTTACGAAGATCGGATCATTTTTGAATACTTTCAGTTTTTTTTAATCCAAAAAAACTAATTCACAAAAAAAAATTCAATATTAATTAGCGAACCTGCTCACAAAAGTAGAGGAACACAGCCGGACAGACATACGACAGAATATTTTGTCCATAAGCATGTTTACCCGCTGGCCGCAAGACGAGCTGTCGGTAAAACTCCAACAAAATGGAGCGACGAGTACCAGGTGGTAAAGACCGCGGGACCGCGGTGAATGCGGAAAGCACGAGACCGGTCTGAGGGGAGAGCCGCGGGGGAGGCTGCCGGCCAGCAGTGGACGTCTTTCGGCTGACATGATGATGATGTTTATCCGTTGTCAAATTCCCATAGGTGTTCAAATGTAGTAGCTGAACTTGCCATCCACAAGTACGAATAGTAGAAATTGATTTCGTAGCCAGTCGATACCGCATTCGCGGAGACATCTGTTAAGACGTCGTGGGAATCCGCACACTGATAATTGGTCTTGCTCAAGGCCTCGTTAGAAATAATAGCACTACAAAAGGAAAGTCAACAGCACGTGAAGGTTACGGAGTATTTTTATCCCCGAAGCAAAAAAGGGGTGTTATAAGTTTGACCGCCATGTGTGTCTGCGTGTCTGTCTGTGGCACCGTAGCTCTTGAACGGTTGAACTGATTTGAATGCGGTTTTTGTAGAGTTCCGTCCGAAGGTAGCCAAAATGGCAAAAACGGAAACGTTATAGTTTCGTCACGTCCGTCCGTCCATCCGTCCGTTCATCCGTCCGTCCGTATGTCACAGGCATTTTACTCGAAAACTTTGAGACATATTGATGAAATTTGGAGTATACCTAGGTGTCTTGTATAAGCCGCTATTTACTTAGTTTGATAGTTAAATAACAAAAATAAGAACGTTGAACGTTGACAAACTAGAAAACTTTCAAAACCATGCAACAATTGACTGAGCGAACGAAATGAGCAAAGCGTCTCAGTTTCCGTTCGGACGAAATTTATTTCGTATACAATGTCCAGCTGTCCCGCTGTCCGACTGTTCTCCTCTACAGAGCGCCTAGTGTAATCGCCGACCAGGGAATCGAAAGTTCATATCTTTGAACCTCACCGGTGACTAAAATTCTCATGCCTATATGATTTCAAAAATGAATAATGCCCCCTCCCACTCTTAAACGAAATCACTCAGTGCCTTCTTGACCACTGGCAGTGACAAAACTAACCTCAATCCACTATTTTGACTCGCTTCGTCTCTGACAGAAACGCCAATTAGCTGCATAGACAGGCATGACTTTCAAAAATAAGGCTTTTGGCAAATAGTGACATCAATGTCATGGGTGAGAATTTAGCCACCAAGTGAGATTCTAAATCGATCCCCTGGCCAAGAAATAGGTCTCGATCGCGTTCGCGTTTAACAATTCTCATAAGTACTATTTGACACTTTAACGCAAACGCGATCGAGACGTATTTTGTGCTTTTTGATTACACTAAGGGCACACTGGTCGCATTTTTCAACTGATTCTAGTAAAATTTTGTGAGCAGGTTCACTAAAAATAATTAAGTAAACTTACTTATAGATTTTTTTTATATTAGATTTATTGGAAAAATTACCCAATCTTCGTGAAATTTTGTGATCAGGTTCGATGATTATACTTATAGGATATTTTTTGGATATTTTAAAACTAAAATGTTCAAAAATGAGGTACAGCTCTCCTTAAATAACTTTACCACTGAAATAGTAGAATCAGTTATTAGATTAGATACCGATTTACCGATAAGTTGCTTGGCATCTTCGAGTTTTAACTGTCATCACCACTATCTTAGATGTCAGAGTCGTGTGATGCAACTTGTGACCAAAGGGCTGGCAGTTTTCTCTCTCAAGGAATCAGCATTGCTATTCAGCGAGGCAATCAATGCTGCCAGCCTTTTGGGCACCATGCCACGGGGGCCTTATTTAGATTTATTTAGTTTTAAGTTTTAGTTTAATTACATCAGACATAATGAAAACGGGATATTGATCGCGATTACCTTATAGGTTTGATGAGCTCCCGATATTTCGATGCAGTTGCATGCATCACGATCACGGCCAAAACGGACGGGACGGGATGGACTGGGGTCCATATCCCGTTTTCATTATGTCTAATGCAATTAACCGCGAATCATTTAAAACTGTTAGTTTAATTAGTGATTTGATTTAATGTCATTGTAAATTACTTTTGTTATGTTAAAAATGCAAGTTGTGAGATCTTATATATTATAACCAAGTCAGTTATTTTAGGTAGAGTCTATGGAAGCACCTGTACACCTTTATCATTATTTGTTTAAAAATTGTAAAAAAAAACGAAATTCCATTTACGAGGTCTTCCTTTGTTTTTTTTTAACGAATTTGATGGAACTGTGTAGGGAGGACTCACAAAAGAGATATGTCTCTCCAGCCAGTTGTTACGCCCGAAGTCCGAAGGAAGAGAGTTTTTTTATATACGACAAGGAAGGCAAACAAGCAAGTGGGTCACCTGATGGTAAGTGATCACCACTGCCCATAGAGACCCGCCACTCCGGAGGGTTTGCAGATGCGTTGCCAACCTAACCTAACCTAGACAGCTAAGATAAAATGCCTCTTGTGCCCGTAATTACACCGGCTGTCTTACTCTCCACACCGGAACACAGTGGCAGTTGTATTTATGCAACCGACTTTAGAAACTTTATTAGCGCGATTTGGAACAGCACTTAGAGTGTTCGATGGCTAAATGGCGCTAGGAGTCGCTACAAAGTTCTCCTTCTTAATGACAGATGGCGCCAAGATTGCTAAAGAAACGTGGTTTTACAGATCCCCCTCCGCGAAGACCTGAAGTCTGTCGACTCTTCCAGTTCAGAGGAACGACACCCGCGTATGGGCTGGCGCTTCGTGAAAAACGTGGCCACTGCTGCTGGGGCGTTCTCACCCAAGAGTAAAGGAACGCCGACTGCTTTGCCCGGGACACCACTACCCGTACAGGTAGAGCTTGCCTTTCCCCTATTTCACCAGCGTTACAAATAACGGTTTTTGGCCCCCGACGCAAAAAGAGGAGTGCTATAAGTCTGACCCCAATGTGTTTCTGTCTGTGGCACCGTAGCTCTTAGAGAGATTTTGAGATTTTACGTTTTGAAATGAAAATTTCGCGGGGGTTTCGTCAAGTTCAAATCAAAAACGTGAGAGCCAAAATAACATTGTTAATTTTATTCTTTGTCCACAGTCAAAACCGGACAGCAAAAATGCGGACTACACCAAGGATCATAGGAAGTCGTCGCTGCCTTTCTATCCGAACGAGAAGGATGAAAACGTTGGGGAAACCAGTCCTGAGGTTATTGAGGATCTTAGCAATATAGACAGGTGTACTCACTAACTAAACAGCGCGCAGGAACAGAGTAGAGGTCACAAGTATATTGATCGTCTGCAACCTTTGATCTTTCCTCGCACCTGATGGGTACTTACCGGGACTCCCAGTTAAATTGTATGTCTATTTACTTAGGTACATTAGATCGTGCCTTACGATAGGAAAAACCGTTTTACAAATTATTGACCGAGCGACGAGTGCTGACCGTTTCAGCTTGGACAAAATTGCTTTCGTATGTCTGTCCGACTGTCTACAGGTCTATCTACAGGTCGCATTTATCAACCGATTCTCGTGGAATTTTGTGAACAGGTTCGATAAGTAAGAATTCTTTATCGTTTTAGTTTTTGGAATTAAAAAAAATCGAAAGACGTTCAAAAATTAGTTTGCGAGGTCGACAGCTCACAGAGCCATCAGTTTGGGTTTTATTTATTTTTCAATAATAAAGAAGGCAATGCAGGAAAGGTTTTGTAAAACTGCAGTCGTCCTGCCTATTAGTTGCTTATTAACTTGGTCTGCCAGTGCACTGCACTAGGCTGATGACGTACATAACTAATGGCTCTGTGAGCTGAAGACCTCGCGAGCTCATATAAGAACAATTTTCGTATTTAACTTTGTTAAGTATTTTTCGACAAGGAAAAAAAAACTATATACCTACCAGCGAACCTGCTCACAAAATTTCACGAGAGTCGGTTGAGAAATGCGACCTCACTCAACGAGGAATAAGGTTGAAATTTCAATATACAAGCAAAGTAGTTCTAACCTTTTTGTAAGTAACTGGTTTGCGGTTACGAGAACAAAAGCAGATGACTTTTATACTGACTGTTTCTTCTTCAGGGTCTGGATCCGGAGTCGCTGATGTTTCGCGACGGGCGGCGACGGGTCGACATGGTGCTGGCCTTCGAGGAGGAGGACTATGGCGTCATGACGGAGGCCGAGGCCAGGAAGAGGGACAACAGAAGGACTTTTCAGGTAGATTTACACACATTGCAACGTTGACTGTATGACGCTTTATCGCCCAAAAGTAGCCCAACGAGCAATGGAACGCTCAAAGCTCGGAATATCTCTGCTCGACAAGATTAGAGGTGTAGACATGAGAAGGGTTTGTGTGTCGCAGAGAATATGATAGGTGTTCTTTGACTGATCTGACTGTTCTCTGATAAAATGGGACGACGTAATGACCGATGAGGAATCTGTGCCTCCTTTTAGGGACGTGGAATAGGTTTATTTTGAAAATAGCACTATTTATGGACGGAAAAGGCCGACTACAGGATCTTGGCTGACTACTGGTACGGTAGTGCCTTTAACCAATATACACATAGACTCATAAATCAGACATACGAGAGGCGCCTTTGGCTTATCTATGCCGTACATTTTTTCTGCCTCTTTTTGAGGAGGACGAGGAACACACACGCACAGCACACGTCTACGCTGCTGTCTAAATTTGTTACGTTCCTACAAACGCACACTAAAACAAAACTGTCACACAGATGCCAAAAACACGCACACAATCAACAGACCTTCATCATTTTTATCTGACTTAATGTTAGGGATTTGGCAGAGGGGAAATCGCGCGTTAACATCTCCATTCCTTTCCTGCTCTCCATAGACTGGTGACCCATAAATACATTATATGGTTTGGTGACATTATATGGATCTATGGTCTGAAATAAATGATTTTATTTTATTTTGTTTTTTTTTATTTTATGAATACAATCACTCGTATGTGGGGCTGCAGAAGCTGATTCCGGTGGATACTGACCATCCTAACCAGCCCCTATACTACGAAATTCGAAAATTGAAGTTCGTATCTTCTCGTTCCGCTCGCTCTCGTGTTAAATAATATTAAACATACAATGACAATGCAAAGAAAAATCTGTTAAGCAGATGGACTTGAACCAGCAAATTCGGTAATACACAAAAAAAAATAAAAATATGAAACAATGCATTGAAAAATTCGTTAGGTGCACCAATGTTAAAGTATGGCTTAATTGGTGGAGCGTGGTACGGATTACCGAGGTTGCTGGTTCAAGTCCAGCTGCTTAACAGATTTTTCTTTGCATTGTCATTGTATGTTGAATTTCATAGTATGAATGTTTCAAAAAAATAAAAACAAAAATAATCAATAAATCGATTATTTTCGTTAAATAATATTAGCCTGAGAGGGACGGCACGATACGAAGTTCGAATTCTGCACTTCGTAGTCGGGGGGCAGTCTGACTCTCTAGCAGCCGTTCCCAATATTCCATATACCTGTCTCTTGGGTTGATCAACATCTACGAGTATCTATCTTCAAATTTGCAGTCTCAATACACCAATTTGTAGGCAATCCAATCTCTGCTTGTTATCAGTCGATGAGAGGACAGCGGCCATTTACAGATAACAAATTAGCGATGTTACGAGTCGACCCTTTTCCAACTTGGATAACTCGAGTTGATTCGGAACGTTGATTCGAATCAGAATACGAGTTGACTCGACTCGGATCAACCGGATCGCGTTCGCCCAGTCCGCGAGTCGGCGAGTCGAGTCGAGGAGTCGAGTCGAGTTCGGCGTATTCGAGTTGGCATGGCTCGGCCCATATCCGTATACGAGTCACCGAGTTGGCGACTCGCATAGCTCGCATAACTCGCATTCGCATTCGTATCAAGCCTAGTCGATCGATTTGGGTGCGCGTTGCGGTTGCGCGATTCGAACCGCCGAGTGGAGCCGGCAAGTCGAGTTGATTCGAGTTGCGAAGGAACTTGATTCGAATCAACTCGCTTAGCGTCTGATTCGAATCAGACAACTCGACTCGCCCATCCGCTATATATTCATTCAAAACATTCGTCAGTCGATCAACAAGAGATAAGATTGAATATTGGGAACGACTACAGATAAAGTTGTGTTATGGATCCATTACCATTGATTTTTGTAATTCCTTCACAGGAGAACTTAATAAAAGAGGGCCTGGAGTTGGAAATGGAGAACAAGTGCCTCTCATTCGACGGAAAAACCTGGTTCATCAAGATCCACATACCTTGGAAGACGGAGATGAGGCTGGCGGAGGTGATAGGAATGAAGCTACCGACCAAGCGGTTCATAACCATCTCTGTGAGAGCGTGGGTATGCGAGTTTCATCAACTTTTTTTTCAGATTTTAGGAACAAGAAGATCCCCTATATTCTTATACCTATAAAACAGTACCGTGATTGACTAATTGACAGACTACGCACAGCTTAAACCACTGGACCTAGGGACTTGCATTGTCTGTATTTCCGGACAGATATAATTACCTATGTCTATTCTGTTCTCTTCAAAGCTAGAGTGTATAGGCTTTTACTGAACCAGAGATGTATCTTTGACCTCATCTCATTTAAATAAAAATAATAAATAAATATCATGGGACACCAACTGACCTAGTCCCAAACTAGGCAAAACCTGTACTATGGGTACTAGACAACGGATAAACATACCTAAAAACATATTAGACATCCAAGACCCGAGAACAAACATTCGTATTCATCATACAATGCCCCGAATGGCCGAAAGGCCCCGAATCCGGGACCTCAAGCTTCATAGTCAGGGTATTTAACCACTAGGCTATCCGGCCGTCAAACTCATCATTCATCATCACCACTCATCAACACCATCATCATCACTCATTTTACTAACTAGCTCTACTACTTCTTCGTTAGAGCGACGAGAAGCAAGCGGAGCGCGACAAGAAATGGCATTCAAAATGGCGGCGGCGCTGGAAACAGCTGTACGAGTACGAGCACAGCCGGATAGAGTCGGAGCCGTCCTTCTACGCTGCCACCGAGCAGCGCGGCGTTAAGCGAGAGGAGCAGTGAGTTTATTTCTCAAACTGAAACGTAAATATACAGCGGGGTCTAGCACGCGCGCCATTTTGTCGCTTGTCGCTCAGTGCGTCCTTCACTGATTCCATCACTATGAAAGGGACGCGCTGCGCGACAAGCTACAAAATGGCTCGCGTGCTAGACGTGCAGAAAGACCAGAAATTTAAATTCCCGAACTGAGATTCGAGCCCAGAATCTCCACCATACCGTGGCGTCTGGCTACCAACTGCGCCATCCAAGCAATCAGTAGTAGCAGCGAAAAACTCCTATATATTCACGTATCTTTAATTCTAATTTTCCCGTTGCGTTCTGTATTCTGTAGGCCTAGCACAACTCACAGTGCGACTTCTATCTCGCGCGAGAACAACTGCCCGTCCTTTTCTGTCACTCAGAATGCAACGGGACGAGTGATACAATCTCGCGCGACAAACACAGTCGCGGACAGTCGTGCTAGCCCTACTGAGCGACAGAAAAGGTCGGGCAGTTCTCGCGTGAGATAGAAGTCGCACTGTGAGTTGCGCTAGACCCACAGAATGCAACGGGACGGGTGATACAATCTCGCGCGACAAACGAAGTCGCGGCCAGTCGTGCTAGCCAGACTGTCGGTGAACAATTGCTTCAATTTCAGGTTCCTGGTGAAGGACCGCCACACGCAGTTCTCCCCGGCGCAGCGGAGTCTACTAGTCATGCAAATACTACTGAGAGCCAAATATGAGGACACGGAAACCAAGGTACCTACTTATATAACTTTTTTTTTATTTTCTTTAACTTTAGTTCGGTCTTCGGCCAACCGTTTGACTTCGATACGACACCGATGTACCAACATACAACCTGTTACATGCATCATAATCACGGTCAAACTGACGAAACGCGGGTAGATACTAATGTTGCGCAGACCGGGCTCTGTCTACCCGCATTTTACCGCACCCGACTGCGCGCACTGCCACTACTATCGGTCGCGTTCTCACTTATTACTCGGACAAGTCTTGCATAACTTAATGTGTTTGTCAGTTCTTAGTTCGGTGCTAACCACTAGTTATTGACTGTCGGAATGTTACAGATGGGCATCCGTCGTCTGCTGAATGATGGCACGTTTCTCGCGTGCTTTCCCCTTCACGAGGGAAGACACGACGTGGATATGTCGGACGGAAGCTGCACGGATCGCAGGGTAACTCTTTTATTTCTAGCTTTCGCCTGCGGCTTGGCTCCCGTGATAGAGCACCCAATCCTGTGGGTAAGTATTTCTAAAAATCCATCCAAATTCAACGTCTAGCTTTAGCCTAGCCAACTTAGAAAATTTGAAAAGCCCCGACATTTTAAATTAAAAGTTCAGTATCACAAAAACGACAGAACCGATTTTTATAAAACTTAGCTGAGAATAAGAACCATTTCGATCAAAAACAGAAGGAGACCGAAAGCGGGTCTCCACTTAGCGTGTACCAAATGTCAAGGTAAAACCGGAAACAGGTGACAATAACTACACATTAAAAACTAAGCAAATTTTCCCAAGGAACGTATGTCGAAATGCAAAAAAAAAAACCGTGCAAAATGTCCGATCAGCTGACACAGTTGTTATGAAGAGTCCATTTTTCTTTTCATATTTCGACCCATCTCCTTTAGAAAAAATTGTTCAGTTTTAAGTAAGCACTGTCACCTATTTCCGGCAGGACCTTGGGACTGCCTGTAGAAATGCAGCAACGCTGATTTTCAGTGAAGCACTTTTTCCTATAAGAGTCAAAGAATACCTATATCTGCTATCGTAACAAGAAACGACACACATGTGTGCAGTAAACGACCTCGTGGCTGTGTGCGTGTTAGGACGCGAGCGGGGGCGAGCGCGGGGCGCGCGGGGTGAGGAAAGGCGATCCGCGGTCGCCACGGCACGGCAGTGACGCGTCTGTTTATTGATTTTTTGAAAGAGGGAGGAAAACGAGCAAGCGGGTCACCTGACGGTAAGCGATCACCGCCACCCATGAGAACCAGCAACCCCAAGAGAGTCACTAGTCCGTTGCCGGCCTTTAATGAGGAAAAGGGATAGAGGAAAGGGGGGAGGGGGATCGGGCCTCCGGCGCTCTCACTGGCCTAACAAAACGCAACAGGGGTGTTGTTGCTTCACGCCGATTTTTGGCGAGAGGGTGGTAGTTCCCCGGACGAGCCGGTCGGGGAGCAAATAGTTACAGTATGGCTCTCCCACTACAAAATGCCACTGAGCTCCGTGTCAATGAACCCTGTTCCAAAGGTAGTTTCCCAATTCCAGCTCCTCTACCTCGAATGGGCGCGGCCCTCCAAGTGGTACAAGAAGCAGCCCCTGTGGCTGGTGCGCCGCTACTTCGGGGACAAGATTGGGCTCTACTTCTGCTGGCTCGGGTTTTACACCAAGATGCTGTACGCGCCGGCGGTCGTGGGGACACTATGCTTCCTCTACGGGCTGGCTAGCATGGGCTCCATTGACAACATTCCCAGGTTAGCCACCTTCAGAAGCGCTGTTCACTTCACTGCTAGAGAAAAACCTCGAGGCTTTTTCTTCTACACTTTCGCACCTCGAAATTTATGTGCGTCACGACCTTTTCGGTCGAAGAAAACATCGTGAGGAAACCTATTCCTGCGAAAGAATTGGATGGGGGAAGTTCCCAATCAGCACAGGGCCCGTATGGGAACTATAGCCAAAGCCCTCTCATTACAAAAGGAGGCCTGCGCCCAGCACAGCTGTCTGGTAAGCACTTAATTTTTTGCGTCAAAACACCTTAGAGCTCTATAGCTCTAAATAAATTTCACACTGCTCATATTATTTTTAATCAGGATCGTATTTGTCAAATCTTTAACATGAACATTCTCATTAGTTAACGGTGAAAGTACCTGTCACGTGCGTCGCACACGCCGCCACTAAGCCGTTCCTGTTAGGACTTGCTCAACATCCACATACGCATAAGCTCCGCATTGTTTTGTTGAGGATACGGATGCGGATACGGATGCGGATACGAATGCGGATACGGATGTTGATTTTAATGCGAAAGTTCCGTGGCTGTGGATGCGACGCCAATATCCGCAATACCCCTACTACACACTACCTACTTCGTCTTTAGAACTTCGCGAAGAGCATCTTATAGAACTAGGACAATGTAATCCTCTTTATACTGAACAGCTTCAATCCATGAAAACCTTTCTCCCCCTTCCAGCAAGGAAATCTGCGACGCATCAGGTCCTGGCAACACGACGCTCTGTCCGCTCTGCGACAAGGCGTGCCAGTACCAGCGACTGTCAGACTCTTGCCTGTTCGCCAAGCTGTCTTACCTCTTTGACAACCCTGCTACCGTATTCTTCGCTATTTTCATGTCGTTTTGGGGTGAGTGCTACAGACGACCAAAGGGCTGGCAGCTATTTCTCCAGCGATCAGTGCCCTAAGCACGACTTGTCGAATCCTGCGTCACGTAAAATCGAATAGTAAACTATAACGAGTTTGTATGACGTTTGGAACAGCGCCCGCCCGTGAGCGTATTTGGAACTAAAATTTTGTATGAGATTTCTCGATCTCGATACGATAACCGTAACGTAACGCAGGATTCGATAAGTCATGCTTAGGGCACTGTATCGCTGTTCAACGGGGGAACGCTGCCAGCCTTTTGGGCAACATGCCACGGGGCATATTAGGATTTAGGTTAGTTTTAAGTAAGTATAGTTATTTTTAGGAATCCGTACCTCAAAAGGAAAAAACGAAACCCCTAAAGGATCACTTTGCTGTCCATCTGTCCGTCTGTCTGTCTGTTTGTCAAGACCCTTTTTCTCTGGAACGCGTGGAGGTCGCAGGCTGAAATTAATATCAATTATTCAAGTCTACAGTCCCCTGAAGCTGTGGAAAAATCAAACTTCTAAGTCAACGCAATCAAAAGATTACAGTCATTAAAAAGGTTGTTTCCGTACAAATTTCCGTACTGTGAAAACCTAAAGGGTACTTCCAGTTGTCTTGAAATTTGGTATGAAGGTAGCTCTTATAGCACAACCACTCAGAAAAATCTCAAAATCTTAAGTTTTTATGTCTGTCTGTATATGTCACAGACCAATATAAAATGACCCCACACTGGGTACATACTCCTTAGGCTAACCTAACCATAAAAATGTAATTTTTAAAACAAGCTTTTTTGGCCACTGCATTTTCTGTACGTGTATTGTCATGCAACTTACATATCCATACCAAATTTCAAGTTGATGCCATTAACCATTGAAGAGTTCCCTCATGTGGAGACGATCCTGGTCGCACCACCAGGATTTCACTACCAGATTATTGCACTGTAACTAAATGACACATGCGGGAAGTGGGTTCAAATTTAACTTGCAAGATTTGACCCGAACATATATACATACATACAAACATACAAACATTGCAAGTTAAAAAAAAAACCTTGTAAAATACTTGCCTTCTGTTGCAGCCACTACATTCCTAGAGCTTTGGAAGCGGAAGCAATCAGTGCTGAGATGGGAATGGGACCTGGGCGGGGTTGACCAGGTGAGCCAACAATGTTATGAGGGAGGGGAGTCCACAGAACAGCTTTCGAGGGACGACCAAAGAAGCAGAGGCAGATCCGAAAGGAGATGGTCTGATCACAATTCAAGTTTGATTGGCAGTTGGTTGTATGCCCAAGACGCCAATGGGAGGCCTTTGCCCAGCATCGGGACACTGTAATAAGTATACCTATTGTATTAATAAACTTGGGACGCTTACTTCTTGACTCCAGCAAAAATGAGCACTTTAAAGTTAAATATTTCGCAAATGGATCCTTAAATCGTAAAATTGTCTTCCCACACCCTCAATATTTTCGAAAGACCTTATCCAACAACGTCTACCATGGGATAAGTAAGAACCCCCCTTAAAGTGTAGGAGATGTATGGGATTGGATTTGGATGGGCTGTGCCCTTAATTTTATTTTAAAGATTTCATTCTACTATTTTTTTAACCAAATTACAATTTTCTGGTACCGATAGTCTCTGAACTGTACTACTACTAACTGTACTAACAGTAAAAGACGGGCAAACTAGAATTCTCTATTGCATATTAAATGTTGTGTAAAAGATCAACAATATTACCCAGTAAGTGCACAGCAACATAATCCTGAAAGACGTTGACTACGGCGCCATAAATAAAAAACTGAACATCTTAATTTCAGGATGAAGACCCACGTCCAGAGTTCGAGGCGTCAGTTAAGACGTTCAGGACCAACCCGGTGACGCGGGAGAAGGAGCCATATCTACCAGGGTGGCAGAAGACCATGCGATACGTGGCCACCAGCTCAGCAGTTCTGTTCATGGTAACATTACCTAACCAACTCGGAAAAGTTGAAAACCCCTCGAAAGCTATTTTAATCGAGCTAAGTTCCACAAAAATTTATCAAGCCGTTTTTGAGACATTGAACTGTGAAATTTCGGGGGTTTTTCAACTTCTCTAAGTTTATATCGTTGTAACTTATATTTATGGTACAAACTGAAAACGCAAATGAGGTTAATGGCACGTCGTACTTCTGAAACACTTGTGTCAACATTTGACTATTTTTACGCCGCTATCTCCATCATCATCTGTCAGTGGATGATGTATTACTGTAAACCAAGCACTGGCAAAAGGCCAACAAAATTACGTAGAGTACCTTAGTGCTGAAAGAAATATGAAAACAATACCACTTAAATATAAATATGAAGCGTAGAATACATAAAGCAGACAGACGGGAGGCGCCTTTGGCTTCGCACTACAATTTTTCTGCCACATTTTGAGGGGGACGAGAAACACATACGTACAGCACACGCTGCTGTCAAAATTTGTTACGTTCCTACAAACGCACACTAAAATAAAACTGTCACACAAATGCCAAAAACATGCACACAATCAACAGACCCTGATCATTTTGATCAAATTTAATGTTAGAGATTTGGCAGAGGGGAAATCGCGCGTCAAACATCTCCATTCCTTTCCTCCTCTAAGGTAGAACGCGATGCAGCGAAATACATTGCGTCAGATATATTATTGCTTAGAATAGCGAAGAAAGCGAGAGATTATTGTTTAAACATGATATTTTCATCATAACATAAACTGGACTACACATATCGACGGACAGATAGTGACATTATTATTAACAAAAATAGAAACCGCCTTCAAAAACACATAAAATGATCCTCTGTCCATCAGTTTTATGGTCTACCTCAAATGAAGTCGGTGCGGTGACAGCGGAATACCTATTCTTTGAATGAAGCATTTTGTGTGGATGTGTATGTTGGATGACAATACAAGTACAAACAACAGAAAGTACAGTCGGCAAATTTGAACCAGGGGATCGAAGTTTCTATCTCACTTGGTGACTAAATTCTCACCCATGACATTGATATGATTATTTGACAAAAGCCTTATTTTTTTAAAGTCATATCTGTCTACTAACATGCAGCTAAATTAATGCGTTTATATCATAGACAAGCGAGTCAATATAGTGGATTGAGGTTAGTTGTCACTGCCAGTGGTCAAGAAGTCACTCAGTGATCTCGTTTACGAGTGGGTGGGGGCATTCGTATTTGATATCATATTCATGAGAATTTTAGTCACCGGTGAGATTCAAAAATACGAACTTATTTGAAATCACTGAATTTAGTCATCGGGTGAGATTCAAAAATCGACCCCCAGAAACTTATTAAAACCTGACGTCGCACGAAGAAAGCAGTCGCGAGCCACTCTTTCCTTCTATCCTGGTAAAGTTCTGTATGCCCCATCAAATTACAACAATCTCTTCCAGATAACTATAGTAATGGGAGCCGTCCTCGGGACCATCATCTACCGGATATCCATGGTCTCTGTCATCTACGGAGGCAGTGGATTCTTCCTCAAGAAACACGCCAAGATCTTCACCTCTATGACAGCTGCCATGATCAATTTGATCATCATCATGATACTCACTAAGGTAAGTTCAATTTTCAAGAGTGTAGCAGAGATAAACCACAATAACATGGCCCCACGGACCAACCACCCTCTGGACACCAAAAGTCAGGGCGAACGTTTCCGAAACGCATATGCTCATTTGCACCTATAAAATCACTCTAGCCACCAATCGCGGCTCACTTTCGAACAGACGACAAGCGAGATGACAAGCTATGAACCAATCATGATGCATTCCCCGGCTGACTTTCCTAGTAAATTATAGAAGATGCGGTGTCCAGAGGGTAGTGCATGGCCCGCATCCCATGATACTATAAGTAAAGATACGTCATATGCTCACAAGACAATCGAAAAACATGTTGCGAACTTTTTGACATTTGCGCGCAAGTTTGAACCTTATTTGAGAGAGATTGTGGCTGAAGAGGCTACAATTTGTAGCCTTTTTCGTGCTTAATTTTCGGCGTGCTAATAACACATCTACCTCTTTTTATAATATCATTGCCCGCATCTCCAAACTTCAAAACGCTCCAATGCATTTGTGAAAGTGTTCATGAAGCACCATCAAGACTCCCAACGCATGTTGGGTGCTGAGACAGCCGTTAAACAAAAACAAATATTCGGATTAGTTGCTCGACTAGTCGTCTCACTAAACACATTGAAATAGTCATTTGGAGGGGCGGGCCATGTTATCGTAGTTTTATCTCTGTTGCGGGAGATATGTAGAAACGAACTAAAGTCCCCGATATAGATCAGCAAATTGCACACCTTGAGTGACAGTGGGCAGGGCACAGCTCGCAGAACTGATGGCCGTTGGGACCGTAAGGTTCTAGATTGGCGACCGCGTACCGGGAGGCGAAGTGTCTGTGCCTCCCACAAGGTGGAGGGGCGATCTGGTAAAGATTGCGGGAAGTTAGTGGCTGCGGGTAGCACAAGACCGGGCGTCGTGGAGATCCACGAGGAATGTCACCGTAAAGCAGTGGACTTCTTCGGCTGATATTATGATGATGATGATGAGTAGGTACAGTCAAGGAATTTAATTTCCAACCCACCTAAGGTTTAATATCGTATAGCAAACTATCACCATAAGAGCTAGATAGAACACCACGTTGCTTTGACATGTAGCGTTTGCGTTGACATTTCCTATTCCTCTCCACCACACAAAGGTAGACTGGCAGAGATCCCTTAAAGGGATAAGTCCGCCTTTGTACTCAAATGTTATTGTTGTAACTTGTGTTTCATCCTGTTTTTTGTACAATAAAGTGTTTACTTACTTACTTACATTTTCGACCTTAATGCACAGCGAATGTCTAACAACATTTCAACGAAATGGGTAGGGAATTAAATTCCTTGATTGTACCTGTTAGGTAGAGTTGTAAAAAACCGATCACGAATGAAATTCGTCGTAGGTACTTACTTTGAATAATAAAATAGGTACCTATTTGGGGCGGGCTCCAATAGAGAGATCTCTCTCCAGGCAGATGCTATGCCTGGGGACCGAAGTCCGAAGGAAGAGATTTGGAAGTTGTATTTATGCAACCGACTTGAGAAACTTCGTTAGCGCGATGTAGAACAGTGACGTAGAACAGTGACGTCACTCGCGTGTGGCGCTAGGGTCGCTACACCTGCCCCCCTTTTTAGACCGGAGGTCGGTGTGGGAGCGCAGTCTGTGCGTCGTGAGGGCGCTTGCAAGGGCCAATTGCAAGGTTTGCTCAGCCTCGTTGGCGAGCGATGAGTTGCTCCGCTGTGCTGGCGGAAGCGATGAGTTGTTCCGCTGTGCTGGCGGGAGCGATGAGTTGCTCCGCTGTGCTGGCGAAAGCGATGAGTTGTTCCGCTGTGCTGGCGGGAGCGATGAGTTGCTCCGCTGTGCTGGCGGAAACGAAGAGTTGTTCCGCTGTGCTGGCGGGAGCGATGAGTTGCTGCTAGTCTGGATCCTCGTCGGAGTGCGTAGCAGTGTAGGAGAGGGTTGCACACTGTAGACACCAGGCATGGAGATATAGCAACATGCTAGTGGTGCACAGTGTATTAGTCTGGCGTTGCTGTGAGACTGCGTCATTGTCGTAGGTCTTGGAAGGTTGCGTTTTTTGTCCAATGTCGAGGGTCACCAGTTTGGGGATGACTCCAATAGAGAGATCTCTCTCCAGGCAGATGTTATGCCTGGGGACCGAAGTCCGAAGGAAGAGATTTGGAAGTTGTATTTATGCAACCGACTTGAGAAACTTCGTTAGCGCGATGTAGAACAGTGACGTAGAACAGTGACGTCACTCGCGTGTGGCGCTAGGGTCGCTACACCTACTAATAAATATCATGGGACAATTGACACCCATTGGCCTAGTCAAAAAGTAGGCAAAGCCTGTACTAAGGCTACTAGATATAAACAGAGAATAAAATACCTAGATAAATACATACTTATGCATATGTATACGAGTACATATTTAATATCCAAGACCCTAACATACATTCGTATTCATCATACAAACATCTGCCCCGACCGGGGATCGAACCCGGGACCTCAAGCTTCATAGTCAGGGTCTCTAACCACTAGGCTATCAGGTCGTCTTTGGTGGTGACTTCAGGCCCATTTCAGTTAGAGGCGAACTGTAACTTAATTTTTTTTACAGATATACGCGAAAGTGGCGGTGACCCTGACCAACATGGAGAACCCTCGGACTCAGACGGAATACGAAGACTCCTACACGTTCAAGATCTTCTTCTTTGAGTTCATGAACTTCTACTCTTCATTAATCTACATCGCTTTCTTCAAGGTAGGTTTTTATGGTTCCGCACCTCAAAAGGAAAAACGGAACCCTTATAGGATCACTTTGTTTTGTGTTTCCATATAAATTGCAGAAGAAAAAAAAGAAGGATTTTGCAGGAAAGAGAACAAGTACGCATTGCTGCACATTTTTTTTCAGTATTTTCTTACACAATATCACGTTGAAAGGTCACTTGGCCCAAACTAACAGTGAGCTGCGCGGGTTGACATTGCATCAACTCATTTGCACCTTTGTTTATCGATAAAGTTCGCCCTAACATTTGGTATCCAGGCTGCTATTTCACCAACTTTACAATTGTCAGTTTTCAATGACAATTCGGTATCAACTGCTGACTTGAAGAGCTTTTGTTGTGGCGCGCTTCGTCATATCGTCAAAGAAATGTAGTTCGATTGATCATATAAAACTGACATTTGTAAGCATGGTGAAATAGGGGCCAGACCAGAGGTTGGTTGATCCCTGGTGATACTAAGTGGGTCAATAAACTTTTAATCGTTACTCGTTGCCATGGAGATGTCCCCTGAGTAGCTCGTCTAAATTAAGATTTTCTAAGGCACCACTCCATCAAACGTTAAGAGTTTCGACAGTTATATGCCAATTCCTTCATGCTTCATCTCCGAAGCATGCAAATCCTGCCTTTCGGGGGAATGGGGTGTTAGAAAATCAAATTTTTGACGAGTTGTCCAGGGGACATCTCCATGGCTCCGAGTGGCAATGAAAAGTTGATTGACCCAAGTATACAACTTACTGTATAGAGCAACTTTTCTCTGCAGCTTAATCACCATGCTTGTATTCCCCAGGGTCGCTTCTACGACTATCCAGGGGACGACCAGGCGCGCAAATCCGAGTTCTTCAAGCTGAAGGGTGACATCTGTGACCCGGCCGGCTGCCTGTCGGAGCTGTGCATCCAGCTGGCCATCATCATGATAGGGAAGCAGTGTGTCAACAACTTCCTGGAGCTGGGATACCCGTAAGTAAGGGGTTTTACTGAAGGACTTATTTATCAACTTAACCTAAAGCTAGTCCTTGCGACCGAGCCAGTGGGATCTGTTGTGCATTTACCCTTCCTTGAATATAATTTATTTACACAATAAAAGCAATTTACAATGACGTTAAATGTAAACTAAAACTTAAAACTAAATTATATCTAAATAAAGCCCCCGTGACATGGTACCCAAAAGGCTGGCAGCGTTGCCTCGCGGAATAGCGATGCTGATTCCTTGAGAGAGAAAACTGCCAGCCCGTTGGTCACAAGTTGCATCGAGTAAGCGCTCTTGCAACTCTGAAATAAGCTTGTAAGCGCCGGGACCCCATGAACCCAAGGTTTCAAACCCGACGGCAACAAATTAATCTTATCCTTTAATCTATCGCTTTAACCACTTCTTCCATGTAGTGGATTATTTGGCGCAGCGGTAGTGCCTTAGAATCTCCTGGTTCGGGGTAGCCGTAGCAGAAGAGATTTATTCTTAATCTGGGGCTCACATTCACACATAACGTGTTCCATTGTTTCGACATCTTCGCAGCACATTCTACGTTCTTCATTGTCTTATAGTCCTATCTTCGCCAGTTGAAAGACTACCTACTCAAAAGTCTGAAATTCCAAGTTCAGCTAGCATTACGACTATGGAACCTTGAAAATGTCTAAGTGACATTGGTTTCGTTCAACTCATTCATGCCGGCTCTTAAGAATTCATCCATAACTCCGCCCTCAGGGGACCTCATCATGTCAGCCGAAAGACGTCCACTGCTGGACATAAGCCTCCCCGCGGCTCTCCACTCAGATCTGTCTTGTGCTTTCCGCATCCACCGTGATCCTGCGATCTTTACCAGGTCGTCGCTCCATCTTGTTGGAGGCCTACCGACAGCTCGTACGACCTAATAGGATTACAATCACTGTAGAAATAAATGTATTATTATGGAAGAAGAAAATGCCTACTCTCCTTCGTCGTGCAATATTTGAAACAGGGGACCAAGGCAAAATGCTTGTCATCACTCCGAAAATTAGGTAGGGTCACTCGCTACGGCCTTATCTCCCATTACGTATAGTCCCTGGATGAAGCCAAACAGATACCTGTCTCAGCAGAATAAGCAGGCAGAAGTGGCAGACGCTTTCCCAGAAACCCCATTATAAGTGTATTGTAGGACACGGCAAGTCGATTTCTACAAGAGTTGATGAAGCGAAAGAGAGAGTTTTCTCAGCAGGTTAGGCAGGCAGAAGTGGCAGACGCTTCCCCAGAAACGTCAACCTACCGGATTGCTTGTCATTTGGTTCCAGAAAGTTCCACAACTGGTGGCGTCAGCGCTCGCACCGCGCCGTGACGCGCGACCACAGCAAGCCGCACATGGCGTGGGAGCAGGACTACCACCTGCAGGACCCCGGCCGCCTCGCGCTCTTCGACGAGTACCTCGAGATGAGTAAGTGCCCTGGAGCCTTCTAGAAAGTTCTTGTAGCTTCCAGAAGCTTTCGCAGCGGAGAAATGGTAGCGACCGGGCTTCTACTTATAACTAAAAGATGAGTAAGTGTTCCCAAATGTTCTAGAAGGAGTACCTTGAGATGAGTGAGTGCTTTGGGACAATTTAGAAAGTTCTAGCAGCTTCCAGAAGCTTCCACAGCGGATAAATAGCGACTGCACTGGGCTATCGCGACTCAAAAATCCGCTAGGAACGCTAGTGTCGAGTGAGGTCTATCTATCAATCTCCACTAATCATAGGTCAGTGGCTTATCTCTCATTGGTTGAAAATGACAGCAGGTAGACCTCGCTCCTTGGAGCTCGATTTTTGAATCTCGTTTGGTGACAAAATTCTCACCCGTGACTTTGATATCACTATTTGCCAAAAGCCGTATTTTTGAATGTCATACGTCATACCAGTCTACTAACATGCAGCTAATTTGCGTTTCTGTCATAGACAAGCATGTCAACATAGTAGATTGGTGTTAGATGTCACTGCCAGCGGTCAAGAAGTCATTCAGTGATCTCATTTGCAAGTGGGGTAGGGGATCCGTATTTGATATCATAGGCATGAGAATTTTAGTCGCCGGTGAGATACAAAAAGTACGAACTTTTCAGAAATCAATGACTTTAGTCACCAAGTGAGATTCAAAAATCGATCCCCTGGACTCACTAGGACGACCTGGTAAAGATCGCAGAACCGCGGTCGATGTGGTAAGCACAAGACCGGTCTGAGTGAAGAGCCGCGGGAAAGGCCTATGTCCAGCAGTGGACGTCTTTGGGCTGACATGATGATGATGATGATGAGAGTGAAGACTCGTTTAATTTTGTCACCAGTTCTCCAATACGGCTTCGTGACCCTGTTCGTGGCAGCCTTCCCGCTGGCTCCACTCTTCGCGCTGCTCAACAACATTGCTGAAATACGCCTGGACGCGTACAAGATGGTGACGCAAGCCAGAAGACCGTTGGCGGAGCGCGTTGAAGACATTGGAGCTTGGTAAGTCTTATTTTTTAACCCTCGACGAAAAAGAGGGGTGTCATAAGTTTCACCTGTGTATGGGTGTGTCTGTGTATCTGTCTGTGGCATCGTAGCTCTTAAACGGATGATTGGATTTGGACGCAGTTTTTTTCAATATAAAGCTAATTTGATCGATTTTAATTTGATTTTTATATAGTGTATTTCGGATGATTATCAATAAAACTCCAAGCTAATCGTACAAGTTTATTCCATTCAGGTCAATCTACCACTACCATCCACTTGCTACCCTTCTAACTACCCTACATAAGCACATACACCATAGATCGGGAGGGTTCTAAGCTAAGTTTCATTAAAATTGATTTAGCTCATTTTGAAATATTGAGCTTTGAAATCGCCGGGTTGGGGATTTTTCACCTTTTCTAAGTTGATTTTTCCAACAAGATGGAGCGACGACCTGGTGACGATATGATCGCGGTGGATGCAGAAAGCACAAGACCGGTCTGAGTGGAGAGCTTTGGGGGAGGCCAATGTCCAGCAGTGGACGTCTTTCGGCTGACGTGATGATGATGATGAAGTTGATTAAATTGTGTTGACTGCACTTAGTAAATTGCGGAATCTTATTTTAACTCTAATTATGTTACAGGTATGGTATCCTTAGAGGGATAACGTATGCTGCCGTAGTTTCAAATGTAAGTACCAGCACCGGTTTCTAACCTCCGACCCAAAAAGAGGCGTCTATAACTTTGACGTGTGTATTTGTGTATCTGTGTGTTTGTGCTATCGTAGCTCCTAAGCAGATGGAGCGATTTGGACGTGGCCAAACTGATTGGTAGCACGATGAACAGTGGTTTTGGTGCTTTGAGAATGGGCTTGTGGTGTTCGGTGTTGAGGGAAACGTCAGGCTCGGTTAATGAGTAGTTTATTAATGCTCC
The DNA here is from genome assembly GCA_963691665.1 of Clepsis dumicolana. Lineage (NCBI taxonomy): Eukaryota > Metazoa > Arthropoda > Insecta > Lepidoptera > Tortricidae > Clepsis > Clepsis dumicolana. The sequence goes on along the minus strand of OY829533.1, from coordinate 4,296,331 downwards.
ATGCTCTATTAACGCTAAGGATACATTCTAAATATAGAAATGGAGTGAAGGTGTGTCCGTGCACACTAAATACGGACTCTTAAAGAGTTCCGCACCGCACCATCGCATATGATAAAGTGTGGTTTGACGTAAAAATTAGTTCGCGAGTTCCTAGTTTGAGCGAACTACTTGGTATTAATACCTAGTTACCGAAAATTGATCTTAAACTTGCTTTGAATTTTGAGTTGAACTCTATTTATAACAAAATATGAGCGTTGACAGGTAGCTCTAGTTGCCAAAAGCAATTGAGTGGCTAACAAAGAACAAAAAGTCTGCTCCCCGACTACGAAGTGCAAAATTCGAACTTCGTATCGTGCCGTCCCTCTCAAGCTAATTATTATTATTATTATTTAACACGAGAGTGAGCGGGACGATACGATACGAACCTCGATTTTCGAATTTCGTAGTATGGGGGCTGTTCGCAGTGTCAAGTGCTATAGTCGTCCCACGATAACTCTGCAACGAAGTGACAACAGTAGAAATCTAAAGTTTGTTTATGGCAACATTGATTTATAGTCAAACAACACGTTTTGAACTTTTGATTAGATCAAACATTAGACAGGTCATCGTTCATTCACCATCCAGCATTAAAATAGCTCTCATATTTCGTTTACCAGATTTTTTTTTACCGTACAACGGCTAACCTATTAAACAGTGGCAAAATTGTCCTCCAATGGACAGGGCCATATTAATAAAAAAACAGCAACTTTCGATTGCACCATCATTATTATTTTTAATTAAAAAAATGTCCGAGTGACATGAAAAAAGTATTACCACAGCGTGATTTTTCTGGGTTGCCAAATAATATCTTATGCAGAGTTATCGTGGGACGATTATACCTAAATGTTAATAGATTATAGTTGTAAGTATATCAATAACTTAATCACGTTTACTTCCAGGCGTTCGTGATAGCGTACACTAGTGATTTCATACCCCGTATGGTGTACAAGTACGTGTATTCACCGGACAATACTCTGGCTGGGTACATCGACCATTCGCTGTCCTGTAAGTACAAGTCAAGCCCAGTTGATACTTCCAAGTAAATAATTTATTGAATCAGGCGTTACTTTGCTGATGTCCATTTATACTGAAAACAATTAGCTACTTTGCTCACCCGCGACCACAGGTGATAAAGTAGGTATAAACTGGGCGTCGATTTTTGAATCTCACTTGGTGACTAAATTCTCACCCATGACATCGATATCACTACTTGCCAAAAGCCTTATTTTTGAATGTCTTACCCGTCTACTAACATGCAGCTAATTTGCGTTTCTGTCGTAGACAAGCGAGTCAACATAGTGGATTCACTATGTTGACAAGAAGTCACTCAGTGATCTCGTTTACGAGTGGGTGGGGGCATTCGTATTTGATATCACGGGCATGAGAATTTTAGTAACCGGTGACATTAAAAATACGAACTTTTCTAGAAATCAATGAATGATTCAGAGACTGAGAGAATGAGATTCAAAAATCTATCCCCAGATATACTAAAGTATTATTAACGCCCGACGCAAAAAGAGAGGTGTTATAAGTTTCACCGCTATGTGTGTCCGTGTGTCTGTCTGTGGCGCCGTAGCTCTTAAACGGTTGAACCTATTTGAACGCGTTTTTTTGTCCAAGCTGAATAGAAGAGCTTGTAAACAGAGTGCTTTTGCTACTTTCAGTGTTCAACACGTCGGACTACCGCGAAGAGTGGGGGGCGGACGAGAACGAGGTGGACCCCCCCACGTGCGCGTACCGGGGGTACCGGAACCCGCCGGACCACTACGACCCCTACGGGCTCTCGCCGCACTACTGGCACGTGTTCGCCGCGAGGCTCGCCTTCGTCGTGGTGTTCGAGGTGAGCGAGGGGTAGAGGGATACTACGGGGAGCGAAGCTTTGGTGCCCGTGACGTCGTTGACGTAAATTCACATACAAGAAGATGATAAATAAGTAATAAATAAATAAATATCATGGGACAAATTGACACCAACTGACCTGGTCCCAAACTAGGCAAAGCCTGTACTGTGGGTACTAGACAACGGATGATGATGAGATGGTGATGAGATGTTTGTATGATGAATACGAATGTTTGTTCTCGGGTCTTGGGTGTTTAATATGTATATAAGTAGATATGTATTTATCTATATAAGTATGTTTATCCGTTGTCTAGTACCCATAGTACAGGCTTTGCCTAGTTTGGGACTAGGTCAATTGGTGTCAATTTGTCCCATGATATTTATTTATTTATTATTATTATTTATTTACTTAATTAAGATCCTTTTTAACCCCCGACGCAAAAAGAGGGGTGTTATTATAATTAGAAGTTTGACTTGTGTCTCTGTGAATATATCTGTGGCATCATAGCTCCCAAGCGGATAGACCGATTTCAATGCGGTTTTTTTAATCGAAAGCTAGTTTAATCGAGATGGTTCTTAGCTAAGTTTCATTAGAATCGGTTCACCCGTTTTTGAAATATTGAACTGAAATGGCAATGTCGTTGGTTTTTCAACTTTTCTAAATTGGTTAGGTGGGTTATTATATTAACAAAGTAATTAGGAAAAGTTGAAAACCCCCACATTTTGATTTCAAAGTTCAATATCTCAAGACGGCTGAACGGATTTTAATAAAACCTGCTTTCAAATTAAAAAACCGCATTCGAATCGGTTCAACCGTTTCAGAGGTACGGTGCCATAACAGACAGACACAAAGACACAGCGACACACATAGCGGTCAAACTTATAACACCCCTCTCTTTCTCTTAAAAATTATGACGTCATGTTTGAGTAAGTAATGATTTTATTTTCACACCAGTCATCAACGCAGTTGTCACTTTCGCAGCACGTCGTCTTTGGCCTGACGGGTCTCATGCAGCTCTTCATACCTGACGTCCCGACGGAGCTGAGGACTCAGATGCAGCGGGAGGCGCTTCTGGCCAAGGAGGCCAAGTACGAGCACGGGCGCCGCCGCCTGTCCACGGAGTACCGGCAGCTGATCACGCAGAAGAGCGACTGCGGCCCTGGTGAGGCACATCATCAACAAAAACATCCAGTGGCGAAGGGGAAGGGGGAAGTCAGGAGGAATTTGGGGGAACTTAGGGGGAAATTAGGGGGGATTCAGGGGGATCCAACACCCAGGGAGCGGGGGTCACGGGGGATACAATGGCTCTTAAATCGTACTCGCTCTTATACATTGCAAGTCAATATAAAGCTTGTAATAAGTTTTCTGTTTAACACAAGCTTTCTTGTCAACTGTACTTGTTTTGTCATCCAACCACAGAATACATAATGATCCAACTTACATATCCATAGCTAATTTCAAGTCCATGCCACTAACCGTTGAAGAGTTCCCTCCTGCGGAGACGATCCTGGTCGCACCACCAGAGCTTCACTACCAGACTAGGTTATAGTCACCGGATTTGCTACATGATAATGTCAAATTTCATCTCAATCGGTTGACAACTGCTTTTAAGTTCAGTTGCAAGATTTGCCGGATCATAACATACCTACATACAGTCAGCAGCAATATTTGCTAAGAAACCGAAGCGCTCACAATGATCTGCACAAGCTCTTATGTCTATAACAATAGAGCCGTGCTTAGATCATTGTAACCGCCTCGGTTGCTTGGCAACTCTTGCTGCTGACGTACATTAAAAAATAACACCATCAATATATAATCATCACCACGATCATCCCTGTATAATAATTTCTCTGTTTTGTCCACAGAACGACCGGCCCCATGGCTGCGTCGCCACTCCCGCGCATCTGACAGCCTAGACGCGCACGTCGCAGTCGCGCAGCGGCCGGCGACTCCTCCTGTACAGTGACGCATGCGCGGAGCATAAGGATAACAAACATTCTAACAATCAACCTGGGGATTTTCAATCTCACTTGGTTACTAAATCCTCACCCAAGACATTGATATCACTATTTGCCAAAAGCCTTATTTCAAGTTTTTAAAATATTTATTTACATAATAAAAGCAATTTACATTGACATTAAATCTAAACTAAATAAACTAAAACTTAAAACTAAATGAAATCTAAATAAGGCCCCCGTGGCATGGTGCCCAAAATGCTGGCAGCGTTGCCTCGCTGAATAGCAATGCTGATTCTTTGAGAGAGATAACTGCCAGCCCTTTGGTCACAAGTTGCATCGACTAAGCGCTTTTTCAACTCTGAAATAAGCTTGTAAGCCTTATTTTTGAATGCCGATACCCGTCTACTAACATGCAGTTCATTTGCATTTCTGTCACAGACAAGCATGTCAACATAGTAGATCGAGGTTAGCTGTCACTGCCAGTGGTCAAGAAGTCACTCAGTGATCTCGTTTACGAGTGGGTGGGGGCATTCGTATTTGATTCCATAGGCATGTAAATTTTAGTCACCGGTGAAATTAAAAAATAGGAACTTTTTAGAAATCAGTGAATTTAGTCACCGGGTGAGATTAAAAAATCGACACCCTGGCCCCAAGCTCTAGGTCCGATTTTTAACAAACAAACCTATCTGTTTCATAATCGTCATATCAACCGGAAGACGTCTACTGCTGGACATAAGCCTTCCCCAAGGATTTCCACTTCGATCAGTCTTGTGCTACCAGCAGGCAATGGCTTCCCGCGATCTTCGCCAGTTCGTCCGTCCACCTTGCGGGAGGCACCCCCCCCCCCCCCCCCCCCCTAGCTACGCCACACTGACTGGATTCGTGGTCAGTGTTTCTCTTTTTCCGCATTTCGTCCCGTGACTATGTTTTTAACCCCCGACGAAATAGAGGGGTGTTATAAGTTTGACCTGTGTATCTGTCTGTGGCATCGTAGCTCGCAAGCGGATGGACCGATTTCGATGCGGGTTTTTTTATTCGAAAGCTAGTTTATCGAGATGGTTCTTAGCTAAGTTTCATTAAAATCGGTTCACCCGTTTTTGATATATTGAACTATTATTTTCATCTCTCGCGCACTGGTCAAATATGAGCAAGAGGTGAATCTTGCGGAAATTAAAACAAATTTTAATACAAAATTGTGATTGACGTTTTATGTGTATACGAAGCACTTTGTGAATGTTATTTATTTAGGGTAAGTAGGTAAATTGGGGTCCAAAAAATAGTCAAACGTGAGATAAGTTCCGTAGTTGTATTTAATTTTTAGAATATAAGTGGAAGACACGCCTGATTTACTTCTTACTTGCGGCTATAATTTAAAAATCTTAAAAAAAAAAAATTCACGGACGTACGGGAAACGTTTCCCTTGTCTTACTGCTCTTTTGGCTCTTATATGTTTATTTAGTTTTAGAAAACCAGCATCTATTATTTACAGTAAGTTGTTTCCATAACAACATTAAAGACAAAATATGTAAGATTTGATTTTACAGTTAGAAGCATATTTTATAGTAATTATAATAATTATTATGTATATATTTGGGAAGGTTGTGGGACCCTTTGGCCTTTCCCATGAGATAGGTCGCCCATGACATAATGCTACGCTGTTATCATTGACGTACTAACACCATGGACTTTGGGTCTAGTACAAAATTCACGAAAAATGTGTCTCAGTACAACGCGGTATTTTTGGATGACAGCCATACGTCATAGCGCTGTCGTTCGACCATGAACTAAGACTGACTGACGCTCAATTTAGTAGTCGTTTTTAACCTCCGACAAAAAAGGGGTGTTATAAGTTTGACCTGTGTATGTCTGTCTGTGTATCTTTGTATCTGTCTGTGGCATCATAGCTCCCTAAAGGATTTACCGATTTTGAGTTTTTTAATCGAAAGCTAGTTTAATCAAGATGGTAATTAGCTTTAGTTTCATTGAAATCGGTTGACCCGTTTTTGAAATATTGAACTTTGAAATTACTATGTCGTGGGGTCTTCAAATTACCTAGTTTTCTTTTGGTTCGGACGTTTTCAAGCGCTAACTCGAACTCCATGGTGTTGGTAAGTCAATGGCTAACTATTATGATATGTTTATAATATGGTCTGCAGTAAGTATACAATAATTTCTCAACTGTTCAATGACAGGTTTATAGTTGCAAGTACGTATGTATCTAATCTAGGTATAGCAGTATCTCGAATCTCTCTGTGTATAATTATAGTAAATTGTGAGAAATTGTATTTTACTGTCGTAATACTCATTGTTCTGTATTATAATTAATAAATATGATTGTTATTTCATTTGTTTACGTTTCGTTACACCCTGAAGCCTTACCGTGTTATATGCATAAACCCAAGTACATACATACAGTCACGCCTGCTTCCCAGAGAGGTGGGCGGAGACCATAGTATGACCATAGACCATATCCACATCTCCAGCCATTTTTACGTCCCACTGCTGGGCACAGGCCTCCTCTCAGAATGAGAGGGCTTGGGCTATAGCTCCCACGCGGGCCCAGTGCGGATTGGGAACTTCACACACATCATTGAATTGCTCCGCAGGTATGTGTAGGTTTCCTCAAGATGTTTTCCTTCACCGAAAAGCTAATGATAAATTACAAATGTAATTCCGCACGTATTTAAATTCCGAAAAACTCAAGGTGCGAGCCTGGGTTTGAACCCACGACACTGCTTGAGAGGCCATAGGTCAAACCACTAGACTGTCACGGCTTAGATCATATACATAAACCTAAATATTTTATCTAAAATGCCGTTAAAATTTGTTTGTCCTTTTTTGTCACATTAACATTTCCGTTAGTAAGAAGAAGACAAAACCTATTTTAACTAATGGAGGTTTATAGTGAGGAGATACTGACGTTTATGAATAATGGACTGTATATCTGTGTATATATGTGTATATATGTGTGGCATCATAGCTCCCAAACGGATGGACCGATAATCGAAAGCTAGTTTAATCGAGATGATTCTTAGCTAAATTTACTTTAAGTTCCAAAAGATCACGGAACCCTAAAAATCACAGTTTTAAATTCTTAAAATTAGGTAATTAATAAATTAAAACCTAATGCTTGTAATTCTTAATTACAAATTAATTTAAAGACAAGTAACTTCGTGCTAATAAACCGACTTTGCATAAGAGTCATTGTTCCACTTATTCATATACGCGTTTTAATAAAATCGTAGAATCAATTGTGTCTGTACATTGCAGGCTCAATTGCAGGTTAAAATAAATAAATAGAAGCAAAAATCCTCTTTTTTTTTCGCTCCGGTTTGTCTACTTGCTTGTATTATCATCACACAAAAAAACTACTGGACAGAATTTGATGAAATTTGGTAAGTAATGACAATAGTTTTATTTTAACCCCAGAATAATAATCATATAGGGTGTAGCGCGGCAACCACCAATTTCTAATTTTCGCGCCTCCGGATTGGACGAATCCTCCGCCGCGCCTCAGCAGCCAATAGCGGCCACGCGTGACGGCCCGCGCGTAGACGCACCTATCACGATACGTTCCCGCCGCCCCCGCGCAGTCCGACCAACGCCGCGTTACGAGCAGTGCTAACTCGCTGCACTTGTTCCTTTTATAACTTGTAAACGCGCATAAACTCTCAATTGTTATTGTTTTGTGTCATATTTATGATTAATAAACTATTATTTGTGTGCGTGGCGAGTTTTACTACAAAGGACCTAATCACATGCCTCTGCGCACGAACCACCATAAATAGCAAGCTAGCCGGTGCTACAAGGGTAGTTTTTATACCGGAAAAGTACAAATAATGATAACCGGATTGCCCAAGGGGCCACTTCCCCAAAGGGTCACTGTCCAGATTCCTAATTCGTACTTGTTTGTCCACTTCTTAGTTCGCATGTTTCCTAATACGTCTTGGAGAAGACTTAGCCTCGCGGAGCTCCTATTTCGCATTGTTGAGGCGCTTAGCTCCTTGAATTGACGAAATACTAACCCAACCTAGGAATTCACACAGGAACGTGGCCCTTCATGGAAAGCTGCTCTTCAAGGGAAATGACCCTTCAAGGAAAGTTGCCCTTCAAGGGAAGTGGCATTTTAAAGTGGAAGGTGGCCTTTCAAGGGACGTTGGCCATGTGAGGTAATGTGGCCGTAGCTGACCGATACTCTAAATTTTACGCAGACGAAGTCGCGGGCAACAGCTAGTTCCTAACTGTCGCAATTGACGCATGCGATTGGTGCGTCCGGTCTGAATGCATAAAATATTGGATCGGGTTAGAATCGGTTTTTTTTTTCTGGTACACTTTGAGTTGATGTCAAGGACGATAAATCCAATAGGACTGCCAATGTCTATAAAATGGTGCGGTCCATTAAAATAATAAGCTCTCTGTAGCTATAGTTTTACTATAGTGGGTCCTGTTTTTCCATTTCGTGTAAGTACTGAAAAAATCATTCAAATTTATCTGCCTACCAGTGGGACGTAAATAGACTCATGATGATGATAGTGATAGTATACATTTGATAAATTTAGATAATGATCTCAGTAGGAGTATCTTTTTTGTATTTTTTCTCCCAATTTTTTATTTTTACTGAGATCATGAATTGATTGCTTTAGTGCGCCATCTCGTTGAGCCTGGGTAAACTGATAAGTTTCGAAAGGGTGCGTTGTTTTCGGTTTACGAAGTAATCGCATAGATGGCGCTAGTCACTGCAAAAAGTACAACAACAACCAAAGTACAACAAGCTAAGATTTGAATACATGGAAAAAATTCGGCCTTTCCTCTATGTCCAATCGTGTTGTAGGGGAAAAGCACACGACCCGGAGTGTCGAGGATCCGGGTTCGATTCCCGGGGTTGGCATTTTTCTGGTTTTTTTCTGTGTATTCATGTTTCAGTGAGTTTATAAAAAATATAATTTAAATTTAGATAATATCTGTATTTTAATTAATCTGTCTAGACCGCCATCGTCACACTAGATGGCGTTACATTCATAGCTAGCTTGGTATTCGATGTCGTTGTTTTTTATGAACTTCGATAGATGGCGCTGAAATTGGGCGAACTGCTCGTTAACGCTCAAGGTCAAACCGCGTTTGTTTTCATTTAACACAATAGCGACATCTGTGAACTCAAAGAAAACACTAATGTAGTAACGGATTGGAAGGTCCAGATGGTTCTTAGCTAAGTTTCATCAAAATCGGTTAAGCCGTTTCGGAGATATTGGACCTTGAAATGGAAAAGTCGCGGTTTGTCAAGTTTTCCACAGTACCTACGCTTCAAACTTAAATGCACCTCCGATATTGTTCTGGGGATCGATTTTTGAATCTCACCCGGTGACAAAATTCAGTGATTCTAAAAAGTTCGTATTTTTTAATCTCACCGGTGACTAAAATTCTCATGCCCATGATATCAATTAGGTACGAATGCTCTCACCCACTCGTAAACGAGATCACTAAGTGACTTCTTCACCACTGGCAGTGACAGCTAACCTCAATCCACTATGTTGACTCGCTTGTCTACTGCAGAAACGCTAATTACTGCATGTTAGTAAACGGGTATGACATTCAAAAATACGACTTTAGGCAAATGGTGATATTCAATGTCATTTGTGAGAATTTAGTCACCAAGTGACATTCAAAAATCAATCCCCACGCCGTAGGAAGGTGTATCGCGGTCCCTCTCCCTCTCTTCCTCTCTCCACCCCTCTCCCACATTCCCGTTAGTCTCTGTGCGTCTCGTTTACTCTAATAATAATAATAATAATATTTATTTGCTTAAAAACACAAGTACTTATAAATTAAAATGAGATGTCTGGCGGACCCCAAACTAGGCTGAGCCTGTATCTTGAGGTCCTGGACTCTATTTATATAAGTGACAGACTTCCCTCCAGGGCCGCGTTTTATAAAGCTACAAGCTACAATTTACAAGCGGAAGTCTCATTCTATCACCTTGTATTAGAAAGAGAGTTCCGCTTGTAAATTATAACTTGTAGCTGATATAAAACACGTCCCTGGCTTTAATGTACTTACCTAAAATTTTCCCAACTGCTTATAAATTTAATTAGCATGTATTACTTAGAGGTATGTGCATATAAAAATATTCCGGAAAAGATGACAAATGGTCTCGAAAGGACTGAAGAGGCGGGTATCAACATCTCCTAGCTGCACGGGTTCCTCGAACTACCCGCACTTGGTCTTTTTTATTAGTTTTTTCACCAGGGTTGCCAGGTTAAGGAGTTGAACCTTCCATCATCAACTCGTATCACCATGAGATGATGACTACCAGACGGAAATACTTGAATAGCCTTAGAAAATACATGAAACACATAATAGGCATGTGCCTATAAAATTTGAAGGTTGCCCTCGATTTCCCTGGGATCCCATCATCAGATCCTGCCTTGGTGACAATGAGACCACTTCGGGAGTATACTCTTTCGAATAAAAAAAGAATTTTGAAAATCTGTAAACAATTGACGGAGTAATCGGTGTACTTACATATGTACATAAAAATATATTCAGTCGAACATAGACCCCGACCTCCTTTTCTAAGCCGGTTAAAAATGATAACATTTCAAAAATAAATATGACAGGAAAACTTTAACCTGTCGGTGTCACTTTTTTTGAGATCAACCGGTCCAATATTATTGCAAGTCATTTTCATGAGTAGTTATGACGCTGAAAATCTGGGGATCGATTTCTGAATCTCACTTGGTGACTAAATTCTCACCTATTACATTGATATCACCATTTGCCAAAACCCGTATTTTTGAATGTCATACCCGTCTACTAACATGCAGCTAATTTGCGTTTCTGTCGTAGACAAGCGAGTCAACATAGTGGATTGAGGTTAGCTGTCACTGCCAGTGGTCAAGCAGTCACTCAGTGATCTTGTTTACGAGTGGGTGAGGGCATTCGTATTTGATATCATGGGCATGAGAATTTTAGTCACCGGTGAGATTCAAAAGTACGAACTTATTAGAAATCACTGAATTTAGTCACCGGGTGAGATTCAATAATCGAACCCCCTTGTAGGTCCTAAGCAGACAGGATTTTCGGCGTCATGACTCATGACACGACCATGACTTGCAATAACACTGGTTTGTAGGTATGAGCACTACTATTACGTACGTAGTGCGTACGTAGTTACGAGTGCAATTTTAGAGTCGTTACCACGAACGTGACGCGACTCCGAAAGCACCCTGTATTCCGAGCTGAAACGCGGCAATTTTCCGAGCAAGATTCAAAACTTATTGCCTATTTACTCCATCTCGCGACACAAAAAAGCCAAGACATCTCAACCGCGATAACACGCGAACGAGATAACCCACGTACAACATACGATGAACTGACCCCAGCTCAGTAGCATCAGAACAGCGCGACCGGCCGCCCGCGCTCGTGTCCGAAAAGCGTGCAAAAAAAGACAATCACGTCAGTTTAATTCAAAACAGAAGACGATCACGCGCCAGTTTTTAACCGAATCTGTGCACGGGAAACAACTGGCAACCGCGCGCGTGAAACTCGGGCAAGGGACCGAAATTCGCGCGGCTGGTTCTCAACAAACGTAATTATTATTCATAGTACAAAGTAAAAGTGTTTCTTGGGAATGGATCATCAGAGTTTGGAGAAGATGTCGTCAACAGCGCCGATGTTGCCTAAGGAAGAAGAAAAGGTGGTTTTAAACGGAGCCAAGATACTGATAAGGGAGGATACTATACTGGCTGGCTTGCAGGGGTGCGCGGGGTGCGGCCGGCCCCAGTTCACTTGTGCAGGGGTGACCAAGCAATGGTCCTCTTTGTGCTGGGGGAAGCAGAGCGAGAAGAAATATTACTGCTGTAAGTTTACTTCAATATCTAGACACGCGGCGTGTCAAGCCAAGTTCAAGATTAATGAAACTTGGCTAAAAACCATTATGATTAAACTAGCTTTCGATTAGCTTTAGAAAAAACGGCATCCAAATCGCCTTTAGGCGGGTCAGGTTAGATTCTAATTGAGCCAGTAGAGCTTTAGGTCTAAACCTGGGTAAGTACGATTCTGGTTAGGTCAGATTTGCCATAAGTCTGCTTCTGAATTAGACAGTTTCGGATAACAACTTATGATATGGAAGTCATTTCCTTTTAAAGTCAATTTCTGAGTAGGTCAGATTCTTAGTAGGTCACGGTCATAACAGTATTAAGCCAAGTTAGTATTAAGTTAGATTCGAAAAATTGCATTTTCTTGTTATGTTAGATTCGTATTGAGTAGTTTTCTAAGTCTGAATGTTATATCAACTAATTCTGTAAAGTTTATTTTCTTAGTAGGTCAGTTTTTATACAAGTTTAATTCTGAAAAGGACAGGGTATAATTCGCAAGAATATTAATTTTCTTGATGAAGTACTTGCTATGACTCAATAGGTATTAAAGATATTGGCTACTTAAACAAAAAACCGGCCAAGTGCGAGTCGGACTCGCGCACGAGGTTTCCGTAGAAAGATTTTAACGCTTTTCTCCAGTGTTTTAAGAAGTCCAGTGTTAGCAAAACCCTGCCTCTAAGCAAAATGTACGCAGTGTGAGGTCAACTTATATTGGTCTGCGAACACTACAGACAGACATAAAAATTTAAGATTTTGAGAATTTTCTGAGTGGTTGTGCTATAAGAGCTACCTTCATACCAAATTTCAAGTTTCTAGAACAATTGGAAGTACCCTTTGGGTTTTCAAGAAACAGCAATTTGTATGGAAACAACCTTTTTATTAACTGTATCTTTTGATCGCGTTGCCTTAGAAGTTTGATTTTTTCACAGCTTCAAGGGCTTGAATATTTGATCCTAATTTCAGCCTGCTACCTCCATGCGTTCCACAAAAAAAGGGTCTTGACAGACAGACAGGCGGAGAACAAAGTGATCCTATAAGGTTTCCGTTTTTTCCTTTTGAGGTACGGAACCCTAAAAATAGGATAGAATTGAGATGAAATATTAAGTTGTATTTTATTTCCAAAATAAGTGAATTTTATGTTAAGTTTTATTTATTTCAAAAACAGGTGTACATTTGTTGTTTTATTTATTTTTATTATAAGCACTTAAATGACAAACGCATTTCATTTAACAACACAAACTGTACATTCGTTTGATCTATTAAGATATTGACATAAAAATAATCTGGCCTACTCAGAATATAGCCTAATAAGATACTAATCAACCAATAATCTGTCCTACTCAGAAAAAGGCGTACTGGGAATATGGAAATATATGTAAAAGACCTTCTCATAATCCGACATTATAAGAATCTGACGTGTTTATAAAATGACCTAAAAATAATCGAACTTCTTTGGAATCTGACTATCTAAAAAAGAAACCAACATAGAATCATTCCTACTTAGAACACGACTGGAAAAGGAACTGGCGATGATAGAATCAAACTTACTCAGCTTTTGACCTAAACCTGAAATGACTTAAACCGAACCTGTTTCGCTCCGCCTAAAGGTTTAACATAAACACATGAAATTTGGTTAATTTATGATGACTCCTAAGATTAACTAGAACCCCAAATTTCATAAATAAAGCTTAATCGGTTATTGAGATACTAACGTCTAAAAATCGTAATTTTGATCACTGACTTACTTCATTAACCCCCGACGATAACCTAACCTAACCAACTTACAAAAGTTGAAAAACCCCCGACATTGTCATTTCAAAGTTCAATATTTCAAAAACGGGTTAACCGATTTTAATGAACCTTAGCTAAGAACCATCTATATTAAACTAGCTTTCGATTGAAAAAACCGCATCAAAATTGGTAAATCCGCTTGGAAGCTATGATGCCACAGACAGATACACAGGTCAAACCGAACGACGACGACCGAATAGCCCAGTGGTTGTCTAGTACCCATAGTACAGGCTTTGCCCAGTTTGGGACTAGGTCAATTGGTGTCGATTTGTCCCATTTTGTATTTTTTTTTTTTAACTTAATAACACCCCTCTTTTTCATCGGGGGTTAAATATGTGTCTCAGTACAACACGGCATTTTCCGATGACAGCCATACGTCATAGCGCTGTCGTTCGACCATGAATAAGACTGACTGACGCTCAATTTAGTAGTCGTTTTAACCCCCGATAAAAAAAGGGGTGTTATAAGTTTGACCTGTGTAATGTCTGTGGCATCATAGCTTCCAAACGGATGGACCCATTTCAATGCGGTTTTTGTAATCGCAAGCTAGTTTAATCGAGATGGTTCTTAGCTTGGATTCAATAAAATCGGTTCACCTGTTTTTGAAATATTGAACTTTGAAGTGAAAATGTCGGGGTTTTTCAACTTTTTTAATTTAGAGAATCTGACTTATGCCTCACTGGGTATGCCACTAACTTGAGGTTAACTTGATATGATTGTTTTGTCTGACGTTACTTTATCTCTGGGTTACTGTAGGTATAACTTAGGCTGGTGGTAGTCGACATTGGTCACTTAAGTAAGTATTTGAGTTGGCTAAGTAGGTACCTACTAAATTATCGCACAAAAAAAATTAACTAAACACTTTATTGTACAGACAAAGACAAGTTACAAACAACTAGATAAAGTGGGTCGAGCACGACTTTACGAATGCTGCGTCACGTAAAATCGAATAGTAAACATTGTCGAGTTTGTATGACGTTTGATGACGCCCGTGAGCGTATTTGGAACTAAAATTTAATATGAGGTTTCTCGATCTCGATACGATAACCGTAACGTTACGCAGCATTCGTAAAGTCGTGCTCGACCCTCAGATGCGTGAATATATTGAAGTTTTTCGTGCTATCTACCAATTGCTCGAATAGCGCAGTTGGATTAGCGCATTACCACGGTTTGGTAAAGGTTTAGGTTCGAACCCCAATTCGAGAATAAATTTTTCTGGTTTTTCTGTACTTACGCAACAGTTTGAAATTTGTGAAAAATGCACCTAGATATCCTAGAAAATTACAGGTTACAGGCACATTACAGGTATGATCTCAATTGGAAAATCTTTTTGTATTTTTTTATTTATTTTTCCAATTTTTATTTTTTATTTTTACGGTCTTCCCGTGAGTATCAATTATATATTTTTTTAAATAAACTCACCGAAACATGAATACCCCTTACACCAGAATTGGTATTGAAATACCAATTCTGGTGTAAGGGTGGGCACGCGACCCGGAGTGTCGAGGTTCCGGGTTCGATTCCCGGGGTTGGTATGTTTTCTGGTTTTTCTGTGTATTCATGTTTCGGTGAGTTTATTAAAAAATATATAATACATTACAGGTCAAATGTACCTGGGTATCCTAAAATAGTTAGATCGGGGATCGATTTTTGAATCTCACTTAGTGACTAAATCTTCATCCGTGACATTGATATCACTATTTGGCAAAAGCCTTATTTTTGAATGACACGCTAGTCCACTAAATGCAGCTAATTCGCGTTTCTGTCGCAGACAAGCGAGTCAACATAGTGGATTGAGGTTAGCTGTCACTGCCAGTGGTCAAGAAGTCACTCAGTGATCACGTTTACGAGTGGGCGAGGGCATTCGAATTTGATATCATGGCATGAGAATTTTAGTCACCGGTGAGATTAAAAATTTTATTGAGAATGACCGATAAGAACTTTTTTAGAAATCACTAAATTTATGATCTCAGTAGGAGTATCTTTTTGTATTTTTTCTCCCAATTTTTTATTTACTGAGATCATGAATTGATTGCTTTAGTGCGCCATCTCGTTGAGCCTGGGTAAACTGATAAGTTTCGAAAGGGTGCGTTGTTTTCGGTTTACGAAGTAAACGCATAGATGGCGCTAGTCACTGCAAAAAGTGATAAAAAACAAGCTAAGATTTGAATACATGGAAAAAATTCAGCCTTTCTAGTCTACAATTTCATGATCGCATTTGTTTGGTCGTTTACGCGTGGTTGGGTAACAAACAAAACTATTAGGTACCTTGAAATTACCGCGAGATCCAATCATACTGAAATAAATGCAAGTCACGTATGTCAGTCGAGTTAGATGGGAAGCCGGTTACTAACATTTGTAGCCCAGCGGCTAGAAATGGCTTTTTGGCATATTACATTTCATTGATATATTCACATGATTTCGTTTTTAGGGTTCCGTACCTCAAAAGGAAAAAACGGAACCCTTACAGGATCACTTTGATATCCGTCTGTCTGTCTGTCTGTCTGTCAAGACCCTTTTTCTCTGGAAAGCGTGGAGGTAGCATGCTGAAATTAATATCAAATACTCAAGCCTGCGGTCCCTTGAAGCCGTGAAAAAATCAACCTTCTAAGTCAACGCAATCAAAAGATACAGTCATTAAAAAATCTATTTCCATACAAATGCCGATTTCCAAAAATCTAAAGGGTATTTTCAGATGTCCTAGAAACTTGAAATTAGGTATGTAGGTAGCTCTTATAGCACAACCACTCCGAAAAGTCTCAAAATCTTAAATTTTTATGTCTGTCTGTAGATTTTGCAGACCAATATAAGTTGAAATCACACTGCGTACATTTTGCTTAAGAGCAGGGCTTTGCTAACACTGGACTTCTTAAAACACTGGGGAAAAGCGTTAAAATCTTTCTACGGAACCCTCGTGCGCGAGTCCGACTCGCACTTGGCCGGTTTTTTTTGTTGTTGTCTACTAGTTGTTTACTACTAGCTGTTGCCCGCGACTTCGTCCGCGTAGTGTGGGAACTACATGATTTTCCCGAATTAAAAGTAGCCTATGTTATTATTCCTGAATATTCAAACTATCTTCTTACCAAATTTCATCTAAATTCAAATTTTCAAATTCAAACACTATTGCCTCTAAATTGGTGCTGCGGTTTTCCCGTGAAGAGGTAACAAACAGACAAACAGAGAGACAGAGTTATTTTCGCATTTATAATATTAGTTAGGATAGGATATATTTAACTTAAATAGAGAAAAAAATGGCGGCGATCTAAGAGAATTTTTTTACCTTTAGTTTACTTTTATTCAGTATTTTAAATTTCAGTTTTAAATTTTACAATGTAACTAATTACTTTAACTTGTTTTTAAATATTTGAAATAAATCCAAACTAAGCCAGAAAAAAAGAATCATAAAAAAATTCTGGCATTTTCGTATTTATCCGCATTCCTGACAATTAGCCAAATTTGCTGACATGCCAGGAAAATTCCTGACATCTAGTAACTGGTAACCCTACGCGCGGAACTGAGCGTGGGACATGT
This sequence comes from Clepsis dumicolana, assembly GCA_963691665.1. Classification (NCBI taxonomy): domain Eukaryota; kingdom Metazoa; phylum Arthropoda; class Insecta; order Lepidoptera; family Tortricidae; genus Clepsis; species Clepsis dumicolana. Next base: position 4,279,298 of record OY829533.1, on the reverse strand, counting down.
TTGTCCCCTAACGAATCCCTGACTTCAAGCAATCAAAGATGGTTCATTACGACACTTAATTGGTGTTATACTTGTTTACAATGTAACAATGTAAATACAATGTAAGGTAAGGACATTTTTTCCCAGATAATTTCGCATCTGAAGCAATTTACATTATTTCACGGAAAGTTACGGAGTTCTACAAAAGTTCTAGAATCGAACGAGCGTAAGTGAAATCTCATTGTCAATAAGGGGCGAATTGGCGTTCGTACCAATATTATTATTGTGCCGCAAAGATTCAAAAGTACTTTTAGCATAGCAGTGCTCAAAATTGTCCGTGACGTTTTCATTAGTGTCATTTATATTCATTCCAAGAGGAGGCCTGTGCCCAACAGTGGGACATAAACAACTTAAAAAAGTTGAAAAACCCCCGACATTATCATTTCAAAGTTCAGTATTTCAAAAACTGGTGAACCGATTTTAATGAAACTTGACTAAGAACCGTCTCGAGTACACTAGCTTTCGATTAAAAAAACCGTATCCAAATCGGTCAATCCGCTTGGGGGCTATGATGCCACAGACAGATACACAGATACACAGATACACAGACACACAGATACACAGATACACAGGTCAAACTTATAACACCCCTCTTTTTCGTCGGGGGTCAAAAAGTAGGCTAGTGATGAAGAATTATTAATTAATCAATCAATGACATTGCCAAATTTTAGTTCAGATACTTACAGAGGTAATCTAATCAATTTACAAAATATGATTCACCTTAAAAACAGTCACTACATATATTTCAACTCTGTTCTTGGTAAATAATAAGTCATTGATTAATAAAAAAAAATACAAACGTGTCATACAGTATTATTGATTTGCAATGGTGTTCCTAAAAATAATTATAGCATTTAAAGTATTAGATATTCATTTACCTTCACACTGCAGGGAAAATGACAATGTCATTTTATGTATTTATTCAAAAACTACACGTGTACAATATCCCATTCTAATCGCGGTTTGATAATACATAAATGTGGCTGTCAAAATGTTTGCTCGACGATAATTTGAGTACCTATATTTTGTCAGGAATGCGGCAGAAATACTAAAATGTCAGGAATTTTTAATACTTTTTTTTGTAATATACTTACAGGTAGCTTTATTGGCTAAGTACATTAATACAAAACATAAAAAACTATGTTATGTACTTCTTTTTAATGCAAGGCGAATAGTTGACATAGACAGATTTTTTAAGTTCGAATGGGTATGAGAAGAATCTTATAGAAATGTCTACACAAATTGTAAAAGCTAGTGGCCGTAGACCACGCGCTCATTGTCCAAAAAAAAAATTTTTCAAAAAAAGAATCTCCAAAAGAAATCTATGTGATTATCGAACCTGCTCACAAAATTTCAACAAAATCGGTTGAGAAATGCGACAAGAGTAGAACAGGGACAGACGGCGGATACGAAACATTTTGTGTCGAAGCTGAAAGTGAGTTTTTTTCACTTGAGACGCTTCGCTAGCTAGATCTATGGTATGTCCTTGATTTTGTACAAAAACGCTTATTTTGAGATATAGATTTTCAATAACGTCATTCGCGGGTCATAGTTAGCATAAAAAAACTATTGTAGTTTTTTTTTTTTAATAATTGTATGCTAAGTAAGACCTGAGAAAACCTCTCAAGCAGAGTATCATGAGTTCGAGCCCCATCTCTGTGTATTTAGGAATTTATGTGCGAAATTACATCTGTAATTTATCGAGCTTTTCGGTGAAGGAAAACGTCGCGAGGAAAACTGCACGCTCCTGCAAAGCAATTCAATGGTTCAACATAAAAATATACAATACAATAAACATTAAACATTTTCACAAAAGCCGATACGTCCGGTGTTGACACAGAACTTGCTCACTTCGCTCGCTCATTCAAAAATTGTTTGCGAGCTCTTAGTACGGGGAGTTCCGCTAGTTACTAGTCGACTACTGATACTCAAGTCAAAAATATACATACAGTCAGTGAACGCATGAACGCACATACAGTTAAAAGACAAAGGTTTGACAGCCACATACATCATTTATTTAATCAGGCGTGACTTTGCGGAGGACCATAATATTTATGAACTAAAAACAATTACTTTGCTCAACATACAATGACAATGCAAAGAAAAATCCGTTAAGCAGCTGGACTTGAACCAGCAACCTCGGTCCACCAATTAAGCTATACTTAACGTTGGTGTACCTAACGAATTTTTCAATGCCTTGTGTCATATTTTTTATTTGGAAGATCCAAATAAAAAATATGACACAAGCAAGATTTGGAAGATCCAAATAAAAAATATGACACAAGGCATTGAAAAATTCGTTAGGTACACCAACGTTAAGTATAGTTTAATTGGTGGAGCGTGGTACGGATTACCGAGGTTGCTGGTTCAAGTCCAGCTGCTTAACGGATTTTTCTTTGCATTGTCATTGTATGTTGAATTTCATACTATGAATGTTTCATAAAAATAAAAACAAAAATAATCAATAAATCGATTATTTTCATTAATTACTTTGCTCAACCACCACAAGTGACATCTTGTAGTTGAAATGGTGGCATGTTGAACGGCTATTGTAGTTTTCCACAAATTTCAAACTGTTGTTGTAGTGCTTCGATATTGGCGTCGTGGAGAGTGCCGAAACGTGTCAGCGCTTAGTTTAGTGGTGGTGGTGATAGTTGGGTCTGTGTGGCACGTATTGATTCGTGTAGCAGCGAAGGCGGAGGTGTTGCATGGAAACATACATTTGCCGCACAGGGAGTCGATTTTTTAATCTCACCCGGAGACTACATTCAGTGATTTCTTAAAAGTTCGTATTTTTGAATCTCACCGGTGACTAAAATTGTCATGCCCATGATATCAAATACGAATGCCCCCACCCACTCGTAAACGAGATCACTGAGTGACTTCTTGACCACTGGCAGTGACAGCTAACCTCAATCCACTATGTTGACTCGCTTGTCTACGACAGAAACGCAAATTAGCTGCATGCTAGTAGACGGGTATGACATTCAAAAACAAGGCTTTTGGCAAATAGTGATATCAATGTCATGGATGAGAATTTAGTCACCAAGTGAGATTCAAACATCGATCCCCAGATACAATTTTCACTTGTGGTCGCGGGTGAGCAAAGTAATTGTTTTCAGTTCATAGCCACACAACAAACTCCCGTTCTCGGCGCTGAGAACTCGCTACGATCGCTTTTATTATTCCACAATAGTTATCTCTGCAACGCCCCCAGAACTTTTAAGTTACTATCAGCTAAAACATCCCATCGTCCGACCTCTTATCAATGCCCGAAAATAATAAATGATAAAACTTCATAGCTAATTTAAGTTAGTTTTAAGACTAGTGCTGCCTCCCGAACTACGAGCTCGCTTCGCTCACAGATTTTTTAACACTTAAAAAAAACTGATACTTACTACTTACCCCTTTTTACGGTTCCGTACCTCAAAAGGAAAAAACGGAACCCTTATAGGATCACTTTGTTGTCCGTCTGTCTGTCTGTCCGTCAAGACCCTTTTTCTCTGGAACGCGCGGAGGTAGGATGCTGAAATTAATATCAAATACTCAAACCTGCGGTCCCTTGAAGCTGTGAAAAATCAAGCATCTAAGTCAACGCAACCAAAAGATACAGTCATTAAAAAAGTCGTTTCCGTACAAATTGCCGTTTTTAGAAAACCTAAAGGGTACTTCCAGTTGTCCTAGAAACTTGAAATTTGGTATGAAGGTAGCTCTTATAGTACAACCACTCAGAAAAGTCTCAAAATCTTGATTTTTTATGTCTGTCTCTAGATTTCGAGGACCAATATAAGTCGACCCCAAACTGCGTACATTTTGCTTAGGAGCAGGGCTCTGCTTACACTGGACTTCTTAAAACACTGGGAAAAGCGTTAAAATCTTTCTACGGAATCCTCGTGCGCGAGTCCGACTCGCACTTGGCCGGTTTTTTTTTTTAATAACCTAACAAATTTTGGATTATTTCTGCTGAGAATCACGAGGACTAAGTATCTATTTAAATAATAAAAAACCGGCCAAGTGCGAGTGACCTATAAGGTGATCCATAAGGATTCCGTTTTTTCCTTTTGAGGTACGGAGCCCTAAAAAAAGTGTCCCGCATTTTTTTGTCAGTTTTGGGACGCGTTTTTATACATTCTACTTGGAGCGTCACAAAACTGACAAATTTTTTATGAAAAAATTTAGGACTTTTTTGGCAAAAAGGGTAGGTACGCAGTTTTCTAAAAATGCCCTTTTACGTCAAACATGACTCTTCTGCATAGACAGTGCGCCCCTACAGTTTTTAACCCTCAACGAAAAAGGGGACTTGTATTCCGGTGCGGAGAGCAAGACAGCCGGTGTAATTACGGGCACAAGAGGCATTTCATCTTAGCTCTCTGGGTTGGCAACTGCAAGCACTGCTGCTCAGCGGCAGGATTAGCGAGTAAGATGGTGGTAGCGATCCGGACGGACCTCGCACGTATAGTGAATCCTCAGTAAATCGTGCGTTTTCCCCGTCCGTGTCCAAAACCGGTCTCTACCGTTACACCAAACACATGATTAAGGTAACGAGATGATGGCGAAGTTGCATAATAATTGTAGGGGGGGGGGGGGGTTCAATGAAAATCGCCAAGTTCGGTAAATTGGACTGATAACTGATGCAAATTAATATCACTTTTAACCGACTTCAAAAAAAGGAGGAGGCTCTATGTTCCATGTAGGTATATGTACCATTTTTAATCCCCCGACGAAAAAGAGGGGGGTTTTAAGTTTAACCTGTGCATCTGTGTCAGTGTTGTGTGTCTGTGTAACTGTGTATCTGTCTGTGGCATCATAGCTCCCAAACAGATTGACCGAATCCGATGCGTCTTTTTAATCTATGGTTCTTAGCTAAGTTTCATTATAATCGGTTCATCCGTTTTTGAGATATTGAACTTTGAAATGACAATGTCAAGGATTTTTCAACTTTTCTAAGTTGTTTTATAACCAATTGAGAAAAGTTGAAAAACCCTCGATCATAATGGAACTTCGCTAAGAACCATTGCGATTAAACTAGCTTTCGATTAAAAAAACCGCACCGAAATCGGTTTGGGGGCAATGATGCCACAGACAGATACACAGATACACGGCTCAAACTTATAACACCTGTCTTTTTCGTTGGGGCTTAAAAACACAATTGGCGATCCCAACCGTTTTACACCACAAACTCATAATAACCCTAACGAACTTCAGAACTTGGCCCGTCATCTATCTTGCAATGGTTTTAAAATTATGACTTACAATAATTATAGATGCGCTTACGTTCAACGTGAAGGAAAACGCTAATTAGAAGTACTTAAGTAGAGACATATCGTGGTTTTTTTTTATACGACAGGGAAAGCAAACGAGCAAGTGGGTCACCCCATGGCAAGCGATCACCACTGCCCATAGAAACCCGCAACCACAGTACAGGGGTTTGCAGATGCGTTGCCAACCTAGAGAGCTAAGATGAAATGCCTCTTGTGCCCGTAATTACACCGGCTGTCTTACTCTCCACACCGGAACATAACAGTGCAAGCAGGCTTAGCGGTAGGATTAGCGAGTAAGATGGTGGTAGCGATTCGGACGGACCTCGCACAAGGTCCTACCACCCGCAACGTGGTAAATAAGGTGTAACTTTAGCGACTACGAATCCTAGATCAAGAAGAGTCCTTACTATTATTGAAACGGAACTAACCTAACCAACTTAAAAAAATTCTTGGGTGTAAAATAATCACATTTATTTACTAAACCTTAAAAAAATTAAATTTAAAATACTAACTAAAACTAAGCTGAAGGTTAAAAATCTCTCCCAGATCGCCGATAATGGGAAGGGTTGCCCAGAAGGCTGGCAGCATTGCCACGTTGCATGGCAATGCTGATTCGCTGAGCGAAGTATTGGCCAGCCCTCTGGTCACGGGAGGCCTCTATAAGGCGCGCGGATATTTATATAAATTACTTAAAAAGTTGGGAAACCCAAGACATTGTCATTTCAAAGCTCAATATTTCAAAAACGGGTAAGCCTATTTACCCAGGGGATCGATTTTTGAATATCACTTGGTGACTAAATTCTTACCCATGACATTGATATCACTATTTGCCAAAAGCCTTATTTTTGAATGTCATACCCGTCTACTAACATGCAGCGTTTGCGTTTCTGTCGCAGACAAGCGAGTCAGCATAGTGGATTGAGGTTAGCTGTCACTGCCAGTGGTCTAGAAGTCACTCAGTGATCTCGTTTACGAGTGGGTGGGGGCATTCGTATTTGATATCACGGGCATGAGAATTTTAGTCACCGGGTGAGATTCAAAATTCGATCCCCTGGCCTGTTTATTAACGTAATCTGTACTTTCTTTTTCGCAGTGTTGGTGTCCCTGTCGGCGACATTCGTCCTCAGCCTCATCGGAACAATATTCTTCTGCTTCACGAATACTGTCAACAATGCAATACTGTCGGTAAGTACTCGGTATTACGGTACGCTTAAGCGTAAGGCAGACAGGCGGGAGGCGCCTTTGGCTTATCTATACACATGATCTCAATTGGTACATCTTTTTGTATTTTTTCCATATTATTTCTATTTTTTCGGTATTCCCGTGAATATCAATTAAATTTTTTAATAAACTCACTGAATGAATACACAGAAAAAACCAGAAAAATAAAAACAGAAAAGGCGTTTTTCTGGTTTTTTCTGTGTATTCATGTTTCAGTGAGTTTATTAAGAAAACTTAATTTATCTATGCACTACAATTTTTCTGCCACTTTTCTAGGGGGACGAGGAACACACACGTACAGCAAACATCTGCGCTTATGTCACAATTTGTTGCGTTTCCACAAACTCACACTAAAACAAAACACACTCACAATCAACAGACCCTGTGCATTTTTATCCCTCGACCCATAGGGGTGTTGTAAATTTGACATGTGTGTATCTGTCCGTAGCTCGGAAACGGATGAACGGATTTGGACACAGCTTTTTTTAAAGGAAAGCTAGTTTAATTAAGATTATTATTAGCTAAGTATCATAAAAATCGGTTTAGCCGTTTTTGAAATATTATATTTTGAAATTAAAATATCGGTGGATTATTTTCAAGTTCAGATCCCAAATATTGAAGCCCGTTGATCGTCATAATGGATTATTTATTCTTGTGATAATGGCTTTAAGTTACCATTACTTGGTGTTAACTTTTACCTTTTACGCAGTCGGGTGCCGTACCTACCTACGGAGGGCCTACAAATGCAATAATACGGAACCCGACTGCAAAAACGGACCAGGTCCAGTTTTTTTTTTTACTTTTTTTAAGTTTTTTCTATTTGAAAAATACTTGGGCAAGCATAATCTAAAACTGTTCCAAATTTCAAATCGATAGCATTAGTAGTAGTAGTTGATGATATAACCAGCTGTAACAGAAAGGCAGACAGACGGAAGCGAATTCTCAGTTGTGTAAAATCTGGCAAATGGTTATTAACTATGCACAGAGTTATTTATTTAACAAGTCGACCACGTGCGCTATTGTCTTAGAATGTTTTTACTCGCGAAGGAGAACCACCGCATAACTGCGCTTAGGCTGTGGCCAAGACGCCAGCGCCCGGCGGAGCGACGAGCGATTTCATTCATTGCACTGTCGCTACGCTCAAGGCACAGCTGTTACCAGTCGAAAATAGCTTGCCACCCCGCCGACAGATAATAGGCTACCAACATAGACATCTTAAGTCGGCCTAACATGACAGCAAAAGAACTTCAATGAAAGTACCAGGGGATCGATTTTTGAATCTCACCCGGTGACAAAATTCACTGATTTCTAATAATTTAGTATTTTTGGATCTCACCGCGGTGACTAAAATTCTCATACCTAAGATATCAAATACGAATACCCCCTCCCACTCGTAAACGAGACCACTGAGTGACTTCTTTATCACTGGCAGTGACAGCTAACCTCAATCCACAATTTTGACTCGCTTGTCTATGCCAGAAACGCAAATTACCTGCATGTTAGTAGACGGGTATGACATACAAAAATAAGGCCTTTGGCAAATAGTGAATTCAATGTCATGAACGAGAATTTAGTCACCAAGTGAGATTCAAAAATCGATCCCCTAACATATGTTTTGAAACACTCACGTCCACGTCCCAATAAATGGCAGTGATAAGCTACCAACATCGACTTATTGACAGAGCGAATGCGAAGCGTCTCCGTTTCAGCTTGGGCAAAAAAACTGTCCGTCTGCGCGTCTGTCCATCTGGCTGCTCTCCTCTACAGGGGATCGATTTTTGAATCTCACTTGGTGACTAAATTCTCACAAATGACATTGAATTCACTATTTGCCAAAAGCCTTAGTTTTGAATGTCATACCCATCTACTAACATTTAGCTAATTCACGTTTCTGTCGTGGACAAGCATGTCAACATAGTAGATTGAGGTTAGCTGTCACTGCCAGTGGTCAAGAAGTCACTCAGCGATCTCGTTTACGAGTGAGTGGGGGCATTCGTATTTGATATCATAGGCATGAGAATTTTAGTCACCGCGGTGAGACCCAAAAATACGAAATTTGTAGAAATCAGAGAATTTAGTCACCGGGTGAGATTAAAAATCTATCCCCAGTTCACAAAATTGCGCGAGAATCGATTTAAAATATGCTACCTGTAGACAACAGCCGGACATACTTCCGGACAGACAACCGGACAGACATGCGGACATACGAAAGCATGTTTGTCCAAACTGGCCCCTATTTCACCAACTTTACAATTGTCAGATGGCAATGACAATTCGATCTACATTTCTCTGCCGATACGAAGCGCGCTAAAACAAAAGCTTTTCGAATCAGCAATTGACACCGAATTGTAGAAAAAGAATTGAAAAACTTACATTTGTAGAGTCGGTAAAATAGTAGAGGCCTGAAACCCGACTTGCTTCGCGCTCGCTCGGTCAATTAATAATAGTTCTGTGGTGTAACTAATATCTTGAATTCCTTCTTTCCTAGAACATGGTGATTCGCAACAACTCCATGGCGTACGCGCTGTGGCGCAAACCAACAGTGGAGCCTCTGATGAAAGTCCACCTGTTCAACTACACTAACTGGCAGCGTGTCCGAGACGGCCTCGACGAGAAATTCCACGTTGAAGACGTCGGCCCGTTCGTTTATTCGTGAGTACATGTAACTGTCCAGCTTAGAAAACTTGCAACTTAGAAAAGTCGAAAAACTACCGACATTGTAATTTCAACGTTCAATATCATCTAAACTGCGAAACCGATTTGCCAGTTGTTCGCCCATGCCCTTATATCCCGTTTTCATTATGTATAATATCTACATGTAACTGTCCAACATAGAGAACTTGCAACTTAGAATTGTCGAAACACTACCGACATTTTCATTTCAAAGTTCAATATCTTCTAAACTACGAAACCGATTTTAATAAAAGCTATACCCATAAAACAGTACCGTGACTGACTGACAGACAACGCACAGTCTAAACCACTGGACCTAGAGACTTGAAATTTGGCAAACATATACGTTATGAGTATCCTAGAGGTGCACTAAGAAGGGATTTTTTGAAATTTCGACGGGATAGGGAACTAGCCCATTTTGAAATATTTCACGGAGGCAAAGCCGCGGGGCATAAGCTAGTTTACTTATAAACCACCTTAGAAAACGTAACTACATATTGTAACTGTCCAACTTAGAAAAGTCGAAAAACTATCGACATTTTCATTTCAACGTTAAATATGTTCTAAACTACGAAACCGATTTTAACAAAATTTACTTAGGGTAAAGGCACCAGTGGCCAGCCGGGATCCTGTAGTCAGCCTTTACCATTTGGTGTTTGGCACCCGGGGCGAACCGTCAACCCTTCCCCCTTACCAACCCCCTCCCCCCCCCCACCCCCCGCCCTTTCTAGCCCCCCCCCCCCTTACGCCACCACTGCTCGTGATAATGATAACTAAATTGTTTTATGTTATTTAATTGTTATCACTGCTTAACAATTATAATTTTCAGAAGTCCGTCCGAGGAGAAGGAGACGATAATTAAATTTATTTATTACTTTAATTAATAACACCGGGTTGTTATTGAACATTTTTTCGATAAAGCATCATGTTACTAGATACAGTCAAGGAATTTAATTTCCAACCCACCTAAGGTTTATAATCGTATAGCAAACTGTCACCATAAGAGCTAGATAGAAAACGACGTTGCTTTGACATGTCGCTTAATGTATTGCGAATGTCTAACGACATTTCAACGAAATGGGTAGGGAATTAAATTCCTTGACTGTATCTAGTAACATGATGCTTTATCGAAAAAATGAAAAAAATACCTGTGAAAGTACTGAAAAAACAGTAAAACAGTTTCTGTAAAGTGGTTTTTAACAGACTTCAAAGAAGGGAGGAGGTTCTCAATTCGTTGGAACATATATTTTTTAGAGGACTATTATTTGTTTTTAGGGTTCCGCACCTCAAAAGGAAAAATGGAACCCTTATAGGATCACTTTGTTGTCCGTCTGTCTGTCTGTCTCTCAAGACCCTTTTTCTCTGGAACGCGTGGAGGTAGCACACTGAAATTAATACCGAATACTTTAAAATGCAGTCCCTTGAAGCTGTGAAAAAATCAACCTTCTAAGTCAACGCAATCTAAAGATACAGTCATTAAAAAGGTTGTTTCCATACAAATAAAAATAAGCCGTGATAGCCTAGTGGTTTGACCTGTCTTCTCAAGTAGAGTGTCGTGTGTTCAAACCCCGGCTTGCACCTCTGAGTTTTTCGGAATTTATGTGCGGAATTACATTTGTAATTTATCATGAGCTTTTCGGTAAAGGAAAACATCGTGAGGAAACCTGCACACACCTGCGAAGCAATTCAATTATGTGTGTGAAGTTCCCAATCCGCACTGGGCCCGCGTGGGAACTATAGTCCAAGCCCTCTCATTCTGAGAGGAGGCCTATGTCCAGCAGTGGGACGTAAAATAGGCTGGTGATGATGATGATGATACAAATTGCCCTATTGCGAAAACCTAAAGGGTACTTTCAGTTTCCTAGAAAATAAAAATTTAGTCATGAAGCTCTTATAGCACAACCACTCTTGAATGACTCCGACTCGCACTTGTCCGGTTTTTTTTTAATAAGGAAGTTTATTATGCAAAAGGCAAACTCTAGACTTTGACTCTACCTAGCGGTAGTTTCAACTTATTTTAAATTCAGATATTTTCAAACTAGTCACCCATCGAAACATACAAATTATCCCATTTTTAGGGTTCCGTACCTCAAAAGAAAAAAACGGAACCCTTATAGGATCACTTTGTTGTCCGTCTGTCTGTCTGTCTGTCTGTCTGTCTGTCTGTCAAGACCCTTTTTCTCTGGAACGCGTAGAGGTAGCATGCTGAAATTAATATCGAATACTCAAGCCTGCGGTCCCTTGAAGCTGTGAAAAAATCAACCTTCCAAGTGAACGCAATCAAAAGATACAGTCATTAAAAAGGTGGTCTCCATACAAATCGCCGTACTGAGAAAACCTAAAGGGTACTTCCAGTTGTCCTAGAAACTTGAAATTTGGTATGAAGGTAGCTCTTATAGCATAACCACTCCAAAAAGTCTCAAAATCTAAATTTTTTATGTCTGCCTGTAGATTTCAAGACCAATATAAGTTGACCCCACACTGCGTACATTTTGCTTAAGAGCAGGGCTCCGCTAACACTGGACTTCTTAAAACACTGGGGAAAAGCATTAAAATCTTTCTACGGAACCCTCGTGCGCGAGTCCGACTCGCACTTGGCCGGTTTTTTTATAGTATAAAGTAGGGTCTACATAACTCTATCTCAGCGTGATACTTAATATGCGGCTAAACTGACAGCTGATGTGTTTTGAATGGCATATAGGTAATGTTTTTCCCGCACTTCAATACCCTTTATCAGAGGAGATAACAGCTGATTACACCTAGTGTTAACAGAATAATCCTTGTGACTATATTTAAGGAACTAATGCTTCCAATTTTTTTTTAATGACCAGCCTAAACAGCAGACCTTAATAAATTACTAATTATAATATAACAAATAATGGGACATCTCTTTCTCTCTCTCTCTTCTTTTTAACACCCGATACAAAAGAGGTCTGTGTTATAAGTTTGACCTGTATAGAGTCAACCCACAATAACTCTGCAACGAACTGACAACAGTAGAAATCTGAAGTTTGTTTATGGCAACACTGATTTATAGTCAAACGACACGTTTTGAACTTTTGATTAGGTTAAACAGGTCATCGTTCCATCCACCGTCCACCATTAAAATACCTCTCATATTTCGTTTCCTAGATTTTTTTTACTCACTCAGACATTTCTTTATAAATAATAATGATAGTAGTGATCAAAAGCTGCTGTTTTTTTTAAATATGGCTCTGTCCATTGGAGGACAATTTTGCCAGTGTTTAGTAGGTTTTGCCGTTATACGGTAAAAAAATCTAGGAAACGAATTATGACCTGTTTATGTTTAATTAATCTAATCAAAAGTTCAAAACATGTTGTCTATAAATCAGTGTTGCCATATATAAACTTTAGATTTCTACTGTTGTCAGTTCGTTGGAGAGTTATTGTGAGTTGACTCTATCTGTCGTGGATATGATATATCATATAGAGTCATCAGATAGAGTTAACCACATATACCGATAGCGCTACGTTTTGAGGTTTCAAAAATATTAAAGTTGTCTGTATTTTTCATATTTGGGCAAATGGTCCGGAAACTAGATCATACTTTAGTTACCGGACCATTTGCTTAAACGAATACATTAGTGTGTGTCATCCTAGGTACTCGCATAATTAGAAATTTAGGTATTTGTCTTTTTTAACCCCCGACGCAAAACGAGGGGTGTTATAATTCTGACCTATCTGTGTATCTGTTCGTGGCATCGTAGCTCCTAAACGGATGAACGGACTTGGACGCGGCTTTTCAAGTTTTTTAAGTTGATTAGTTTAGAAAAGTCAAAAACCCCCGACATTGTAATTTCAAAGTTCAATATCTCAAAAACGGCTGAACCGATTTTAATGAAATTTAGCTGAAAACCATGTCAATTAAACTAGCTTTCGATTAAAAAAAGCCGCGTCCAAATCGGTACATCCGTTTAGGAGCTACGATGCCGCAAACAGATACACCCATACACAGGACAAACTTACAATAACACTCCTCTTTTTGGGAAATACGACAAGTAGATAATGTAAGTTTCACTACAACTGTAACCAGACGGAGTCGTAAAAGTAGATCGATAATGAATAGTGTACAGATAATACTAGCCAAAATTGGATGCTATCTCATAGTACTTAATATAAATAATATTATGGCAATAAGAGCCCCGTAGGTGGCCTAATAAATGTATATTGATCGCAGCCATGACCTTACGAATATAGGTAGACTAGATGAGTTCTTAACCCTTTAATTGGCAAAACTAATTATAAAAGTACCAGCCAAGTTCGAGTCAGACTCGCACACTGAGGGTTGCGTATAAATTTGTTGGGATGTAAATAGTTCGTCTATCATGGGAATCTATAGCCTCGAAGATTTTTCCCACTTTTTCCGAGTATTTTAAAATGTCCAGTGTTAGCAGAGCCCTGCTTCTAAGCAAAATGTACGCAGTGTGGGGTCATTATTAGACAGAGATAAGTTTTTTAATTAGTGTTATTTTTCCTCTTATCTTTACGCAAATCGTTACTAATTATTGATTAATTAATTAATTACTTTTCATTGCTGCAATTGTATTTTTCAATTATGACGCAATTAGCGTTATAATTTTCTTGTCGGATATTTCTATTGTCCCTATTTCTATTTTAATACAAATTCCAATACCTAATCATCAGACAGAAGCAAAAACCTGACAGCAAAAGTACCCTTGTGTAATACAATACACGCTGTATATAACCTCCCTCCTGGACACGTTTGACACGTGTTATAGAAAAATTGAGAAATGTTTTTTAACTGACTTCAAAAAAGGAGGAGGCATTTACAACCAAACGCGCGTGCGGCGACGCCGGCCGTGACTGAGTAGTTTGTTTAACGAGTACTCTAATATCGTGACCTTGAGCCCGTCCGGAGCGGGAGTTTCCGTTCTATTATGCTATTATTTATTCTTATGGAGGAGGTTCTATGTTCCACTGTACCTATAGATGTATTTTTATGTATCCGTACACAGATTACTCTCTGTCAATATCAGTTAGTAGACCGATTTTCAAAATTCTTTTTTATTCTAAAGAGTATAGTCCCATTTTAACAAAGTCAGGATCTGATGGTGGGATTCCGGGGTAATCGAGGGCAACCCTCAAATTTTATAGGCACGTAGGTATTTCCGTGTTTCATTATAAACATAAAAAAATAAAAAACTTTTAACATAAAACTAACTGCCACACGAATCAACACATGCCACACAGACCCAACTATTACCACCACCTCTAAACTAAACGCTGACGCGTTTCGGCACTCTCCACGAGCCCATTAACGAAACACTACAACCGTTCAACATGCCACCATTTCCACTAATAGTAATTGTTTTGAACCCCCGGCGAAAAAGAGGTATATGTGTATCTGTGTATCTGTCTGTGGCATCATAGCTCCCAAACGGATTTACCGATTTCCATGCGGTTTAATTTAATCAGAAGCTAGTTTAATCGGGATGGTTTAGCTAAGTTTCAATAAAATGTTCACACGTTTTTGAAATATTGAACTTAGAAATGGCAATGTCGGGGGTTTTTCAACTTTTTTAAGTTGGTTATGTCTCGTGATATTTATTTAGGTAAGTATATACTTAACTAACTTATTAGCAAGTTAGATCAGCTGTTTTGTTTACACAACAATAGTCGAACAGTTCAAGGGAACATTGTACATCCAAGTCCAATTTGACTTAATTATAATTAAGTACTTTTATTTACAGTTCTAATTAATTGAGTCACCGAATTTAATATTTACCCGATTAACGGCAAAGCGAAGATGAATGGGTCTGATTTTAGAACTCCATGTATACTAGGGCTTGGGATGATCGATATTCATCAATGTTAGATAAACGTCGATGTTTAGAGGGAAATAAACGGATCACTCACGTATGTCAGTCGAGTATAGCTCGACATGTTTCGGACTAATCCGTAGTCCTTCCTCCTCCTTCCTCTTCCTGTTACATCGACACATCGATGTTAAGAGGAATATCGGAACATCGATATTACTCTAGGCCACCGATCGTGAATTAGGTGAACTACTTACGTTTCGCTGACTTGTTTGCATTAGTTCACTTAGTAAATTAATGGCGGCTATCGCGAGTCAAAAATCCGCGAAGATTGCTCTAGTGTCGCGTGAGAGGTCTATCTGTCATTCTCTACCAATGAGAGACAATGACTTTTTCTAGTCTGTGTAATAAATAGATTTAAATAAATGAAATAATAGATTATAACACCTTTTTTATTTTGTTAGTAAAAAACATCGATGTTTTCCGACATCGATGTTTTTCTTTCGATATATATCGTATATCGATACTCTTGAATCGATGTTAACATCGATGTTTTTATAATATCGATCATCCCTATCCCTAATGCATACAGGGTTCGTTTTAATGAATAGTCAATTCAGCCAGGGGTTGAGTAAGTCTAGAGGCTTTATTCATAAACGTCACTCAAGCCTTCATTAGCTAAAATAGGTTTTGCCTTTTTTTTACTAACGAAAATGTCAATATACATTATATAATAGGTTTGTTAACCCCCGACGAAAAAGAGGGGTGTTATAAGTTTGACCTGTGTATCTGTGTGTGGCATCATAGCTCTCGAACGGATGGACTGATTTCGATGCGGTTTTTAGGGTTACGTACTTCAAAGGGAAAAAACTGAACCCTTGTCTATCATTTTGTTGTCTGTCATCAAGACCCTTTTTCTCTGGAACGCGTGGAGGTAGCAGGCTGAAATTAGTATCAAATATTCAGGCCTGCAGTCCCTTGAAGTTGTGATAAAATCAGATTTTTTTTTAATCGAAAACTAGCTTAATCGAGATGGTTCTTGGCTAAGTTGCATTAAAATCCGTCACCCGTTTTTGAAATATTGAGCTTTGAAATGAAAATGTAGGGGGTTTTTCTACTTTTCTAATGAATAAGAGGGTTAGTGAAGAAACAAACTCTGTAAAGTTTTTATATAAATAACCTAGATAAATAGGAAAAAACCGGCCATGTGCAAGGCGGACTAGCGCACGATTTTAACACTTTTCCCCAGTGTTTTAAGAAGTCCGGTGTTAGCAGAGCCCTGCTCCTAAGCAAAATGAACGCAGTGTGGGGTCAACTTATATTGGTCTGCGAAATCTACAGATAGACATAAAGAATTAAGATTTTGATAATTTTCTGAGTGGTTGTGGTTATAAGAGCTACCTCCATACCAAATTTCAAGTTTCTAGGACAACTGGAAGTACCCTTTAGGTTTTCAGGGTACGGCAATCTGTATGGAAACAACCGTTTTTAATGACTGTATCTGTTGATTGCGTTGACTTCGAAGTTTGATTTTTTCACAGCTTCAAGGGACTGCAGGCTTTAGTATTTGGTATTAATTACAGCATGATACCTATACGCGTTCCAGAGAAAAAGGGTCTTGACAGACAGACAGATGAACAACAGAGTGGGCCTACAAGGGTTCCGTTTTTCTTTTTGAGGTGCGGAATGCTAAAAAGGACCATTTTTTTTTTAGATCTAATTGTGTCGCTTAAGTATTAAATATTAAGTCGACAGAATCATATCAAGAAGTATTTCGTTCGACGTTCTAATTATTTTGACCTCACTTATCTCGGACGTTGTACTGTATTTATACATAAGTATGTATGTTGTGCGATTTCATATGTATTATGCTACCTATTCTGACCGCACCCCTCAAACAGAGGCGCCTTGGCTAGGGCATGTGCACAGAATGGTGCCCTCCCGATTGCCACGACGTGTCCTGTTAGGTGCAGTAGCGAATGCAAAAAGAGATGTTGGGAGGCCATTGCTTCGCTTTAAGGACTGCGCCAAACGAGACATGGCCAGTTTTAAAATTGACCATTGTCTGGGAAAGGCTCGCGGAAGATCAGCCAGATTGGCGCAGATGTGTAGTGGAGGGTCGCAAGTTTTGCGATGAAGCCTGGTTCGAGACACTTGCTGACAAGAGACGGAAACGACATCAAGGCGGCTCAGCAACAACCACCGCAAACTTCTCTTGTCAAGCCTGCGGTAGTGTGTCGCTCTCGCATCGGCTTATATAGCTACAGAAGGCGTTGTCTCCCAAACGGTACGCCATAAATCGTCTGTAATAGACGCAAAGGCTTATATATATGTATGTTGTATAAGTATACAAATACACTTAATAGAGAAATAAGTCACAAGAAGCCGACTTGCGAGCTGATTCCTATGATGACGATGATGTATTCCTGTAATCCCTCAGCAGGGACATAGGGCTGGCAGTAGGATCTACCAGCTGATTCCTATACATACATAATATAACCTCACCAACCTAGAAAAGTTGAAAACCACCGACATTTTCATTTTAAAGTTCAATATCTCCAAAATGGTTGAATAGATTTTTATTAAACTTAGCTAAAAACCATCTCGATTAAACTAGCTTTCGATTAAAAAAAGCCGCGTCCGAATCGGTCCATTCGCTTAGCAGCTACGATGACTTTGACAGATACACGCACAAATACACAAGTCAAACTTATACGAGGGCTGTTTGATAAGTACCCGTTTTCTAAATATATTCATATCACTGGCCGCAAATAAGTACACCACCCTTTTAAGCCATTTTTCAGAGGCGGGAAAATTAAAAAAAAATTGCATTCTTTTGTTTTTTTTTCTCATTTGACAACGATTCAGTGAAGGCGTGAACTTAAAATTGTTAAAATGGAGAAAGAACAGTATCGGTCTGTAATTAGATACTTATTTTTGGAAGGAAAAACATGTGATGCAATAAAAGTAAGAATGCAAGCGGTTTACCATGAATGTGCTCCTTCTATGACAACCGTCAGATATTGGTATAACGAGTTTAAGCGGGGGAGAACAACCGTCTTTGATGAGGATCGCCCAGGTCGGCAAGTTGAGGTGACTACAGACGATATGGTTAAGAAAATTGAAAATATCGTTTTAGCCGACCGCCGAATTAAACTTCGAGAAATCGTTGATGCTGTAAACGTTTCAATCGAGAGGGTACAACACATATTAGAAGAAAAATTGGGTATGAAGAAAGTATCGGCGAGGTGGATGCCGCGTTTACTCACGGAGGAGCAAAAACGGAACCGACTGACTACTTCGGAGCAGTGTTTGGCCGTGTTCAAACGTAACCCGAAGGAGTTTCTGCGTCGTTTCGTGACCGTGGACGAAACGTGGGTCCACCACTACATCCCGGAAATGAAAGAGCAGTCGAAGCAGTGGATTTTACCGGGTGAACCTGCTCCAAAGAAAGCAAAAACCGTCCCATCGGCTGGAAAGGTCATGGCGACCGTTTTTTGGGATTCGCAGGGTATTATACATATTGACTATTTAGAAAAGGGAAAAACAATAACAGGGCAGTACTATGCCAAATTATTTGATGAATTTGACGCCGTGTTGAAGGACAAACGAACCCATTTAAAAAAGAAAAAAGTACTGTTTCATCACGACAACGCCCCGGCTCATTCGTCCAGAGTTGTGACGGCTAAATTAGCACAGTTACGCTACGAACTATTGTCTCACCCCCCGTATTCTCCAGATTTGGCCCCATGCGATTTCTTTTGTTTCCCAACCTAAAAAAATGGCTCGGTGGCAAGCGATTTGGATCAAATGACGAAGTCATTGCCGCCACAGAGGCCTATTTTAATGACTTTCCAAAATCATACTTTTTGGATGGTTTATTGAAGCTGAGTATAGGTGGAACAAATGTATAGAGTTAAAAGGTGACTACGTAGAAAAATAAATGCATATATACAAAAAAAAATGTTTTTTTTTCCATAAACGGGTACTTATCAAACAGCCCTCGTACACCCCTCTTTGGGTCGGGAGTTGACAAAAGCGTACATTAGAAAAAAAAAACATTAAGAATTTCTGACATTTTACAATGACAGATGGCCAAAATTCCTGACATGTCAGGAAAATTCCTGACGTCTGGTAATCCTACCCGCAAACAGACAGTTCTGATGGGAATAAGAGATTTGTGATTTAAATTGTTCGCAGGCAGCAAGTCGAACGTGTCAACATCAAATTCGATGGCGACCAACTGTCCTATCAAGAACGGAATGTATTCCGGTACCGGCCGGACAAGACTGAGGCCGTGCAGTTCGAGAAAATATTTGTACCGAATCTACCGCTTATGGTAAGTTATCATCAGCCTTGTTTTACTTCCCCACTGCTCGGCACAAGCCTCCTCTCAGAATGAGGCTTGGGTTTTAGTTCCCACTCTGGATCAATGCGGATTAGAAACTTCACACACGCCCCTTGAATTGCTTCGTAGGAGTTTGTAGTAGACATGTGCGCCGATGGCAAAATTGTCGGCGGCGGCGTCCGATGGTTTTTTGATCGGCGTAAAATCGGCGTGGCATAGATTTTTTTTAGGTGTACAGTTAATCATAAAGCTTTTTCCAATAGAAGTTCATAATTACAGTCACACAAAATTTCAAATACGATATTAACACTAAAATAAAAATTCAGTTATAAATTACACCAATAAAATCATAAAATAAAATACAAAAAAAAAGTCTAACAACAAACGCTGTATGGCTAGAGCGATCTGCTGAACGAGCGGGGGTTGCAGCCAACAGCTCAACTTGTGTGGACAAAAAGGATTTGGCATCCACCTCCCAGGGGGTTGCCGTCGACCGCAAACACAGACACAGGGGCCCTGCCAAAGAACCGACGTCAGCCTATCAGGCCTCTTACCGTCACTACGGCTTAACCCCGGAGGCTTTCAAATGCACGGCACACTAACAGCCACCATTATTCTGTGGATAAAGCCATTGAACAAGTGGTGCCTCGAGAACCACCCAGATCACCTTTGACGACTGAGGCCTTGGTAGCGATCCTCTTCCACGATTATCCCACATAGGCAACTGTGCAGAGATATGCAACACTTACCACCCAAACATCCAATCTTAGCGCAACGGCTACGTGATGATGAAGAGGCTAGAGAGAGTCGAGCATTGTCAAGCATTGTGCCAAGCTGGTGGGATCGTAGAGCCTCGCACCTGGCACAACCCACTGATCAGTCGCATCGCAAACACGTTTCCCAAATCTTGAGAATCCCCGATAAAATCGGCAAAGAAACCCCGTGGCTACTAACAGATCCGCCATACCATACGCCACCAACGCCAGCCAAAAACGCAACCAGGCCGACATTGCGAACACGCCGTACGCCTAGACCGCCATACCGAACCGGGAGAAAAAAATGGTGCACCAAGCAAGTTCAATTCGGACTTTTCCAAGCGCTTTAGGTATCCCCGAAACCAAAGACCGAAAGCCCTCCAAAGGTTCCCTGCTCAGTGCCCCCACAAGTTTACATTTCCCCGATTTAATCTCAGGCCGTATCTCTTTTAAAGCAGACACAAACTTTCCCTATTCGACCAAAACAAAGTACCTAATATCCATGATCTCAATAGGAGTATCTTTTTGTATTTTTTCTCCCAATTTTTTATTTTTACGGTTTTCCCGTGAATATCAATTATATTTTTTATAAACTCACTGAAACATGAATACACAGAAAAAAACCAGAAAAATGCCAACCCCGGGAATCGAACCCGGATCCTCGACACTCCGGGTCGTGTGCTTTTCCCCTACACCACGATTGGGCATAGAGGGTTCGATTCCCGGGGTTGGCATTTTTCTGGTTTTTTTTTCTGTGTATTCATGTTTCAGTGAGTTTATAAAAAATATAATTGATATTCACGGGAAAACCGTAAAAATAAAAAATTGGGAGAAAAAATACAAAAAGATACTCCTACTGAGATCATGAATTGATTGCTTTAGTGCGCCATCTCGTTGTTGAGCCTGGGTAAACTGATAAGTTTCGAAAGGGTGCGTTGTTTTCGGTTTACGAAGTAATCGCATAGATGGCGCTAGTCACTGCAAAAAGTGATAAAAACAAGCTAAGATTTGAATACATGGAAAAAAAAAAAAATTCGGCCTTTCCTCTATGTCCAATCGTGGTGTAGGGGAAAAGCACACGACCCGGAGTGTCGAGGATCCGGGTTCGATTCCCGGGGTTGGCATTTTTCTGGTTTTGTTCTGTGTATTCATGTTTCAGTGAGTTTATAAAAAATATAATTTACCTAATATCCGGCCCACCGCCTATTGTGCCATCATCCAGATGCTACATATTCAATGGTGAGTACGAATCTGTGAAGGTTTTGTGCATGGCGACGAGGCAAAACACCATAAGTCCCAATGTTGATCATACACCTGCTAAAATACCCTTTCTAAAGGGATATCGCGAAGGGAGTTTATCTAATTGGTACCTCTTTCAAGACTACATCCCTTTCAACACAGTTGAATGCATTTTTGATGTCAACCTTAACAACGGCACCAGTAGCCCCGCCAGCCGGAGCGAAGGACCGCTTGTCATGTATAGCCGCCGCCGCCGCACACGCACTAGTCACGTGATGCCTCGTGCCATACACTGCAAGTATCCCCCCATCGTACCCCGCACTGCTCGACAGAACAATTTTGCGTTTAGAAATAGAAAATACAGAAGGAGGGATAAAATTATAACTGTGGTAATGAAATTTGGCGAATAATTAACAAAGAAGTTGGTAGTACTTTAAAATTAATAAAATATTCGCAACGCCGATTTTACGCCGATCAAGTCCATCGGCGGCGGCGGCGTGGAAAAATCGTCGGCGGCGGCGGCGCGGAGCACATGTCTAGTTTGCAGGTGTGCAAAAAACTGCTTTATATCCTGCCAAATCAAATTCCTACTTGCTGTCAAACGTATTATATTGATACATAGAATACTTATAATATAATATCTTTTTTCGCAGGGGGTAGTTGCGAAAGCGATCGATGTCAACCTGAACAGCTTGGGCCAGTTTTCTCTGAACTCGGCTCTCAACTGGGCCAACCATCCGAACGCATTCCTGGAATTACCCGTTCACAGGTAAACTAATTTTTGCTCCTGCCACTACGTGCGATATGCGTCCAAATCATTCCACCACCTCCTCTTTGGTCTTTACCACCATCATCAGCGACAGTTCACTGCTGGACATAGGCCTCCCCCGCGCCACTCCACCCGGTCTTCGGCTCTTCACATCCACCCGCCTCCAGCTGTACCGGGATAGGCCACTGCTGGACATACGCCTCTTCCACGCCGCGCCACTAAGCTCGATCTTCGGCTCTTTACACCCACCCACATCCAGCTGTCCCGGGACAAGCCACTGCTGGACATAGGCCTCTCCCACGCCGCGCCACTAAGCTCGGTCTTTGGCTCTTTACATCCACCCACCTCCAGCTGTCTCACACTAGCCCAATGCTGGACATAGGCCTCTCCCGCGATGCGCCACTAAGCTCGGTCTTCGGCTCTTTACACCCACCCACATCCAGCTGTCCCGGGACAAGCCACTGCTGGACATAGGCCTCTCCCACGCCGCGCCACTAAGCTCGGTCTTTGGCTCTTTACATCCACCCACCTCCAGCTGTCTCACACTAGCCCAATGCTGGACATAGGCCTCTCCCGCGATGCGCCACTAAGCTCGGTCTTCGGTTCTTCGCATTCACCCGCTTCCAGCTGTCGACGCAAGTCATCATACCATCTATTTGCAGGGTGTCTTACACTTCGTCTGCTCAAGTCAAGACTAGTCGTCTATTTCGGCTCTGATATCGTCGGTTCTGCAATAAACATGGCCTGCCAATTTCCATGCCGACCATTGGCGTATCTATATAGTTATTTTTCATTGCCGGTCTGGCCCCTGAGGTGCCATGGCCTACACGATGAAGCAGAGTCAACACCCAATGTACAGCCAGTGAGTAGGTGTGATTAGTATCATCACCCAATACCCTAGGGTGGGCACTATGACAATACTGCAGTACCGAGCCCTCCCTCTATGCCTATGGTTATCGCCGATTCCAATTGATTTTAAAAATGAAGCTTTCTAACATTGTCTCGTTATGTTTTGCAGGTTCCTGTGGGGCTACGAAGACAGTATCATCAACAGTGCCAAGCCGATCTTGAGCTTGCAGGGGCAGCTGAAGTTTGAAAAGTTTGGTCTGCTGGTGACGGTAAGAAATGATATTTACATATAATTCATTGCATAAAGTGTCACTTTACTGAGTCCCTTATTCATTAACTAAAAACAATTAATTTGCTCACCCGCAAGCACACGTGTAGTCGTGTAAGCTAGTTACGTCATACGACAAATGTAGTTTTTCAATGCGGAGGGTGCCCAGAAGGCTGGCAGCATTTTAACGTTGTATCGCAATAGTAATTCGCTGAATGAAGTACTGGCTAGCCTTCTGGTCACAGTCACAGGAGGTCTCTAAGTATAAGGCGCGCCGAGAGATTTTGAAATAGATCGGTTCAGCCGTTTTTGGGATATTGAAGGTTGAAATGAAAATGTCGGGGGTTTTTAATTTTTCCTAGGTTGGTTAGGTTGGTATTTGAAGATTTGGATAGTTACAACGCATTCTAAATACCTTGTCCAATTGCTTCTGGCACACGGAGCCCAGCCCAGCCCAACAGAGGTTAATAGTTACAATATTGAACTCAGAATTTAACATTATTATCATTTTTTTTTACAGAAAAATGGCACAGTCGACGAGCACTACACGATTAACACGGGAGAGAACGACAAAAGAAAGATGAACATTATCGAGAAACTGGACGGACAGGACCACCTCTCCTTCTGGGGGAACCCTGAGTGCAACAGGTAAGTTTAATTCGCTTTTTTTAGGTTATTTTAATTATGATCGGAAATTCACGAAATATCACAAAGGGATGTAGTGAGATATGTAATAGAAAAGTAGACTCGCTGTAGCCTTAATGTCTGTATAGCGTACGAAAACGTGGACTGTGCAATCAATCAAGTACCTAGGTAATGAAAGCACTGCCAAACACCAAACCAAATTAATCTCACAAGACAGTCACAATGGCAAACTAAACTATATAAAACAAAAGCTCAATTCCTGCTACCTAGCCCAAAAGACATAAAAACAAAAAAAAAACAAATCCGAAGAGTTTTCAACACTCTACCTGGACGTTTTTATCACGTCCCTCTTACTTTGTACCAAAAAATGCAAGTGATTTACTTTTCCCTATTCTAAAATCTCACCACGCATCGTACTAATAACACTTTTGCTTCGCGAAGCTTGGCAGAACACTGCCGTGGTTCTAAATACGAGTGTCGACCCATTGTAGAATCGATCGGGTACACGACCGCTTTGTCTTAAAGTTATTTTGGTTTATTTATCTAGTAGATAAAACAATACGGAATTTAATAGTCTATACCATAACTAGTCCACAAACATAAAACGTTTTACGATAGGCGAACTTGATAAGAGCGAGGAAAGAAAGCTCGGAGGAAAAAGGGTCATTCATCATCTTTTTATCAATGGCCAGTATTTTAGTTGACGTCGAAATACTGTGTTGTATTTGCTGATACGCCCGCCATGAGGCCCATAAGCGCAAAATATAAGGATATCTCCCTTGGAGCTAGTTACATATTCGAGGCGTTTGGGGTCGAAACTCTGGGGCCTTGGAAGCTAGCGCGCGCCATTTATATAAAGATCTCTCGGCGCGCCTTATAGAGGCCTCCCGTGACCAGAGGGCTGGCCAATACTTCGCTCAGCGAATCAGCATTGCCATGCAACGTGGCAATGCTGCCAGCCTTCTGGGCACCCTTCCCATTGGCGGCGATCTGGGAGAGATTTTTTATCTTTAGTTTAGGTTTAGTTAGTATTTTTAACAGACTTCAAAAAAGGAGGTGGTTCTACGTTTCACTGTTTTTTTTATGTATGTACATCGATTACTCCGCCAATTGTAGACCGATTTTCAAAATTATTTTTTGTTCGAAAGGGTATACTCCTGAGGTGGTCCCATTGTCACCAAATCATGATCTGATGATGGGATCCCAGGGAAATCGAGGGCAACCCCCAAATTTTATAGGCACGTATTATGTGTTTCATATATTTTCTAAGGCTAATTAAGTATTTGAGTCTGGTAGTCATCATCTCATGTTGATGAGCTGATGATGGAACGTGCAACTCCTTAACGGTTAGGAGTTGGAGGATAATTCTTAAAATGTTAATTCATTATTCGAAAGGGCATACTTTTGGGGTGGTCCCATTGTCACCAAGTCGTGATCTGATGATGGGATCCCAGGGAAATGAGGGCAACCCTCAAATTTTATAGGCACTTATTATGTGTTTCATATATCTTCTAAGGCTATTGAAGTATTTGAGTCTGGTAGTCATCATCTCATGTTGATGAGCTGATGATGGAACGTGCAACTCCTTAACGGTTAGGAAATGTTAAATCAACGTAAAATTGTGAAATAAAAATCTTTTAACATAAAAGTAAAACCGCCTTCAAAAAAAAACTTTAGAAAAAAAACGTAAAATAAAATGCATTTATTTCGGACAACAGAAACTAAAGCCTAAAGTTTTATGGCCTAGCACTAAAGTAGCAGAAATATGAAGTCGGTGCGAGCGGAATATTCTTTGAATGAATTTTTCTAAGGTTTTTTTTCAAAGGCGGTTTTACTTTTTTGTTATACTTTTTTATAATCTACCAGTTAACTTGGTACTTGTTGATTCTGTACAAAGTTGCAGGTATCTAATATGTAAATAGTTCATCTATCACGGGAATTATAGTCGGCCCGGGGAACCTTGATCACTATGACACTGACAGTTATTCCCACGACACAACCTTGTAGTGGCGTCACCGTTACATTAGAATCGAATTGGAGGCGTCCAAAAATGACATTTATTAATTTTAGGTAGATATATGCCATTACAGTGATATTCCGTTGGAATTATAACAATTCTTAACATTTATAAGAAATTATATCAATCAGACTACGTTTACGTCCTGCAAAACTTACTTCGTTTGGAAGATATCGACTAGTGCGGAAAAGTATCGATGAACAGATGTCCATAATGGAAACGAGTGTACAAAATACATTAACTTTAAATTCCCAAACGAACGCGTGTTTACCGGGTAAAAAAATATGATAAGAAAATGAAATGGGTGCATTTTTATTTTTGGAAAACTTTCATTTTACTTACTCCAAAAAACATAAATCATTACAACAACAAACATTAGAAATGTAGATTATATTTTACAAAACATGTTTACCAACGTGGTTGAATGCAAGTCACGCCTTTGCCTATAAAAAAGTTAAGTTACATCGACACGACCCATCACTAACATGAACTGTTGAATTTGGCGGGAAACCGATGAGAGTGAATCGTGTCGTAAATTGAATCTTAGTTTCTGTGCTTAATGTTGTTTGATGGATAATAAAGATAATGTGTTATGCAACAAATTAACGTGACAGTGCCCAGCAAATGAAGAATTCAAGTGAAAACGCGTATTCCCTCTGTTTGTGACCACCAAATATCCGCCGGCTGCTGCTCGCCGTAAAGTACACTATAGCTTTACGGAAGGCATGAGCAGCTGACAGGACGTGACTAGGACAGACTGACACAACTCTGACGGTGACAGGACTTAAATATACAGAAATTTACAAAACACATCCGACGTGGCTGTATGGACTCAATTCCTTTGCCTATCCCTTATGGGATGAATTAAATAAAAATAAAAAACCATGAACTGTCATAGGGATCAAGGTTCCCCTTGCCGGGCCGACTATAGTAAAACATTTGGTTTGTCTACGCGTAAAAATAATAGGAACGGTCACTTATTTAAACAGAGATTAGATTAAACCGGGAAGTTGTGTGATAACACGCACGGAAGGACATTTGATTTGTTCATTTGTACAAATCGTTAATGAGTGTAAACGATAACCCACGTGTGAGCAAAAAAAATTAAGATTCCGTAGTAAAATGTTTAAAATTGCAAAAATCATTTTTAGGGTTCCATAGCCAAAATGGCATAAACGGTACCTACCCTTATAGTTTCGTCAAGTCCGTCTGTCTTTCTGTCTGTCCGCGGCTTAGCTCAAACACTATTTAGGGATATACGTTTGCGAAATATTTAGCTTGTAAGTCATTAACTTAGTAACACCATGGACTTTGGGTCTAGTAAAAATTCACGAAAAACTTGTCCCAGTACAACACGGCATTTTTCGATGACAGCCATACGTCATAGCGCTGTCGTTCGACCAAACTAAGAGTGACTGACGCTCGATTAGTGATCTTTTTGCAAATTAGTGGTCTTTTGGTTCGGACATTTTCAAGCGCTAACCCGAAGACCATGGTGTTGTCAAGTTTAATATTTTAAAGTGATCATTTTTGTAGGAGACAGGATTCGTGTTAAAAGTCCCAAGCACTGTCATGAACGCTACAAGCTGTCAGTATTCATTAGCAATCATATAAGTGCTATTAATTGTGTTCAACTTTCACAACTGGTTTTAAGTGTTTAATCGTCGACGTGACGATACGGTTTTTGTACTTACTTTACTGATATATCAGATGCGTGGACATAACACGTGGAAACTAGCGGTCACGAAAGATCAAGGTCAAGGGATTTGTATTCGCCAGGGCCCCAATTTATAGATGAAACCTGTGGAAATACTATTCGGAATACCAAAGCTGTTTACGGTTTACAATTACCAGATGTCAGGAGTTTTCCTGACTTGTCAGGAATTTTGGCCAGATGTCAGGAACGCGGCTGGAATACGAAGATGTCAGGAATTTTCTGTGATTTTTGACCCCCGACGAAAAGAGGGGTGTTATAAGTTTGACTCGTGTATCTGTGTATCTCTCTGTGGCATCATGGCTCCCAAACAGATGGACTGGATTTCGATTAGTTTTTTTAAATCGAAAGCTAGTTTAATCGAGTGATTCTCAGCTAAGTTTCATTAAAATCGGTTCACCCGTTTTTGAAATATTGAACTTTGTAATGACAATGTCGAGGTTTTTCAACTTCTGTAATGATGTACCTAAGTAATTTTAAGAGCAAAGAGTTTGCACCTGGTGTATAAGCCCGAGCCGAGAGGCGAGAGTCAAGAAATGGGACGAGTGAAAATGACACTTCCGCACGTGTGCAAAACGACATTTTTCACAAATTTTGCGATGATATAACAATGAAACCAAAGCCGGTGAGCCGGTGCGCTCATCACCCGCCAGGGCCGACTCCGCAGCCTTCCAGCGCCTTGGAAAAGTAAAAAGCGCTAGTGCGCAAAATTCCACTTTTCGCACGATACGTAGCCACTAAAAGTGACACTTTTTTGAGCTACTGTACTAAAAAGTACCTAGTATTAGTGTTGACAATCAAAGTATCTGTCAAATGGACGATTTCTATGCACCATTGAACGCTGTTAATGAATGGGTAAACACCATTTCGCAATTATAACTTCAAATAGTAAACAACTTTTATCGAGGCGAAACCAGAGCACATACTAGTTATATCTTTATCTCTTATCGTGGTTCAGAGTTTATCGGTCCTATGTCGATGGGAGAACGTGTAAAAAATACTAGATATGTATATCTGTGTTGTAGACATAATATGCCTTGTGTAAGCGAGATAACATATGATTCAAGATATGTCTTTAGGTATATACTGCAGTTCTTAACACCCTACGAAAAATATCAGGGTGTTAATAAGTTTGAAGTAGACTTTGTATGTCTGTTTGTGGCGTCGTAGGTCATAAACGGGTGTACCGATTCGAACACGAACCAACTGAAAAAAAAAGTTGAATAACCCCGACATTTTACAAGTTTTTATTTAACTTGCAATGTATGTAGATAAGTAACTAAGTATGTTTGTTCGGGTTTAAATCTTGCAACAAAATTTTGAAGCAGAGAATATCTTCAACCCATCGACTTTAAACATTAAGACGCGCCACGCACCTCTTCAGCGCTGACAAAATGCGGCCTTCACTCATTAGCTGTCATTAGACTGACATGTCAAACTTCAAGGGAATATACCACCTGGATAATGAGTATATTATTTACTTACGTGTGGAATGTGATTCCTTGTGCTTTGTTTTTCTTTTGTGTGTTATTTGTACAGTTCAAAATTGTGCACGACGTCATTTTGAGCGCTTGAAACTGTTGTAATTGGACAAGTCAACGAGATGTAACCCGCGCGGCGGCCGTTGGCGACTAAGTCACCGAGTAACCTAATCACCTATATTGCTTGTCCGCGCGCTGTGAAGGGGTGGCGTATCTGTCACTATTTGGTACATCAATGCTTCAACCGATTGAGCTGAAATTTTGTATACTTATGTAAGTTCAGTCACAATGCAATGGCCTGGTAGTGAAATCCTGGTGGTGCGGCCAGGAACGTCTCCGCAGGAGGGAACTCCTCAACGGTTAATGGCATCGACTTGAAATTAGGTATGGATGTGGAAGTTGGATGACAATACACGTACAGACAACAAAAAGTACAGTTGGCGAAAAAAGCTTGTATTAAAAATGTTTTTAGGGTTCCGTACCTCAAAAGGAAAAACGGAACCCTTATAGGATCATTTTGTTTTCCGTCTGTCTGTCTGTCTGTCTGTCTGTCTGTCAAGACCCATTTTCTCTGAAACGTGTGGAGGTAGCATGCTGAAATTAATATCAAATAGGTACTCAAGCCTGAGGTCCCTTGAAGCCCTGAAAAAATCAAACTTCTAAGTCAACGCAATCAAATGATACAGTCATTAAAAAGGCTATTTCCATACAAATTGCCGAAATCCGAAAACCTAAAGGGTACTTCCAGCTGTCCTAGAAACTTGAAATTTGGTATAAAGGTAGCTCTTATAGCACAACCACTCGGAAAAAGTCTCAAAATCTTAAATTTCATGTCTGTCTGTAGATTTCATAGACCAATATAAGTTGACCCCACACTGCGTACATTTTGCTTAGGAGCAGGGCTCTGCTAACACTGGACTTCTTAAAACACTGGGGAAAAGCGTTAAAATCTTTCTACGGAACCCTCGTGCGCGAGTCCGACTCGCACTTGGCCGGTTTTTTTAACAGGAAACTTGTTCTTCATGAGTTGAAGAGCAACATTTTTTTTCTTTGCAGCATCGAGGCGTCAGACGGTTCAATCTTCCCCCCCTCTCTCCTGGACCGGCAGAGCACCCTGTATGTGTTCTTCCCCAACCTTTGCCGACGACTGCCATTTCACTACGAAAAGGACGTTGAGGTAAATAACAGACGTTTACAGTGTCCCGAGCACGAATATTCGAATCCTACGAATAGTAAAAATCAACGCATTCAAAAGTTACAGTCATTAAAAAGGTTGTTTCCATACAAATTGCCGTACTGAGAAAACCTAAAAGGTACTACCAGTTGTCCTATAAACCCCTCTGAAAAATCTCAAAATCTTAAATTTTTACGTCCGTCTGTATGTCACAAACCAATATAAAATAACCCCACACTGCGTACATTTTGCCTACGAGCAGGGCTGTGCTAACGGGAAAACTTAAAACAATAGGTTTTTCGCAGACCGCAGACGGCATACAACTTCTCCGATACCGAATGCCAATCGACGTGTTTGACGACCCAGCACACAACCCTGCCAACCAATGCTATTGCGAAATAGACTCCGGCACTTGCCCTCCTCGAGGAGTCATCAACGTCACTGCTTGCGCTATGGGTGAGTCATCAGTCGTCAGGCCGGAAGACGACCACTGTTGGATATAAGCATTTTCCAAGAATCTCCACGATCTTCCCGCGATCTTCACCAGACCGTCCGTCCACCTTGCGGGAGGCACCACCACTTCGCCTCCCGGTACGCGGTCGCCACTCTAGAATTCTGTCTAGACCATTAATTAGTTCTGTGAGCAATATGCCCTGCCTACTGTTTGTAGGGATCACGGACCAACCGCCCTCTGGACACCGCATCTTCTATAATTTACTTGAAAAGTCATTACGAAAAAAGCCGCTTTGAGCAGGCCGGGGGAATGCGTCGTGACCGGTTCATAGCTTGTCATGTCGCTTGTCAACTGGTCGAAAGTGAGCCGCGATTGGAGGCTAGAGATTTATAGGTGCAAATGAGCATATGCGTTTCGGAAACGTTCGCCCTGACATTTGGTGTCCAGAGGGTGGTTGGCCCGTGGTAGGGATGCTTTGATGCTGACGTATTTTTTAGTTGGTTGTGTATTGTTTTGTGAATATCTAAACTCCATTTCAGTTCCTCATTTAATTACGGTCTCTTTTTAACCCCCCACGAAAAAGAGGGGTGTTATAAGTTTGACCTGTGTATCTGTCTGTGGCACCACAGCTCCCACACGGATTCACCGATTTCGATGCGGTGTTTTTTAATCGAAAGCTAGTTTAATCGAGATCGAGATGGTGCTTAGCTAAGTTTCCTAAAATCCGGTTCACCCTTTTTTGAAATATTGAACTTTGAAATGACAATGTCGGGGGTTTTTCAACGTTTCTGAGTTGGTTACTGTATTCCTTTTCAGGCGCACCGGCCTTAGCGTCCCATCCCCACTTTTTAAGGGGGGATCCGCGGCTAAGGGGGGACATCACCGGCCTGCACCCCGATCCCATTCTACACGACTCCTACGTCGATATCCACCCAACGCTGGGCATCTCGCTGAGCGGTAAATCCAGGTACCTAAACAAATGTCGGGTACTTTCGTAAGAATTATCTACACACGTATCATAAGTCCTCTATAATGCGTTCAGAAACCGTAGGTAATGACCATCGTTACGACAGTCAATTTTCATCTTCAAAAACCAATACAAATTAAAAATAGGCCTCAATTAAAAAAAAAGATCGTTGTTTGTCTGTGATTTAAAAAAAACAGCTAAGTTCGTGACGGGTTTATTACGCCTTCGGCTTCTGAACCCATCTTAAAGTACTTATAATGTGTGTAGATAAAGTGATATATGCAACTACATAAGTACGCCTTAAAACACTCATTATGTAAACAGTTACATATACTAGTAGGTATGTTTCACTTTCCGGAATTCGGGCTTCTACTAGAGCCTCGCCCGTAATCCCTTACTTACCACCCTTGATACAAAATCTACTATTTAATCATTTTGTTCTCTTTTACTTGCAGTCTTCAGATTAATATCGAAATAAAGAAAACGCCAATGTTCAGTGCACTCAGTTACCTGAAGCAAGGACTCATCCTGCCAGTCGCCTGGATTGACATGGTGAGTTGTACGCTTCAAACTTTAATGCACCTGAAGTTGCAGGCTGTGGGAGGTATCACGGTCACACTCCCACATTCCTGTTAGTATGTATATATGTATGTATATCTCTTTATTGCACATAAAACATAAAATAACAGATAACAGAACAAAAGCTAGTTAGTCTTCGGATCACTCAAGTATAAAAATCCAGTTTAGCTCGACTTGTTTCGGACTCATTCGTAGTCCTTCCACTGGCCACCAAATGACAGGGCGAACGTTTCCGAAACGCATGTGCTCATTTGCACCTATAAATCTCTCTAGCCACCAATCGCTTCTCACTTTCGTCCAGATGACAAGCGAGATGACAGCTATGAACCAATCACGACGCATTCCCCCGGCCCGCTCACCGCGGCTTCTTTCGTAATGACTTTTCAAGTAAATTATAGAAGATGTGTCCAGAGGGTGGTTGGTCTGTGCCATGAGCCGTTGGTTTCAGATACATCCTGTACGTAGGCAATAAGTTAAATAAATCTATTCGCTTACCTACTTTACGTTTTCTTTCTTACAGTGTCTCGACGAGTTACCCGAAAACCTCCGCTCCTTAGTATACCACGGGACATACTCGACGGCAGCGGCTCAGCTAGCATTGATCGTCTGTTGCATAACAGCCCTCGTTATATCGACTGTCTGCCTCTTCATCTTGTTAGTCCAAAGACGGCAGAGGCCGTGCGTGACCATCAAAAAGGTCGTATTGGACACGGAGCTAAAGACTACAGTCTCATGAATGTAATAAGTTAGAGCCCTTACTTCAAAGTCTGAAATTCAAACGTCGACCATCCCTCTCGCTTTCGTGCTCGTATGTTGGCGGGAGCAGGACGGTCGGATGGTATCGGACTGATTCATTTCCCAAATATAGTATTTCCTAAAATGTTTTTTTTTTCAGAAACTGTAACATCAGGATTTATGTCAGGGCAAACTTGAAGAACCCTATACTTTTTTATGGCTTTTTCACCCTTGCTCTTTTGGCAAGGAGTATTTTGCCAATGTCAGCGTTTAGACATTGCACACGTGAGAAGATTGTTCGCTTTAGGGATTCTAAACTTTTTGGGGAAGGAACAGACAAAGTGACCTAAAACAAGTAACATTAAGTTATAACATTAAGACAACAAAAGACGATTGTACAAGTAATTATTTTTCTGGAGGTGGAAGGTTCAAAGAGAGAGAAAAAAAAGGGAAGGGTAGATGATAAGGCTAGAAACATGCTAAGAAGTTAACTCTCTTCTTAGGTTCGGGGCCAACACCTACGACTCTAACGCGTCTCAGGGGAGGGGAGGATCAATGTTGCGATCCTCCCCTCCTAGCGACGGAGTCCTGGCAAGGCCGGGTACCGCTGGTGCATCCCTGGGGATCCTCCGGTACCCGGCAACGCCGGGGTTTTAGTGGGTATGCTTCTCCCCTCTCTGTCCTTTACGGAGAGAGGGAAGCGAAGAAATGCCCACGTAACCACCAGACTTTCCCCAGGTCTGGCGGTACTCGTAACGAGTTTCCACTCCGACAAAAAAAAAAGGTTAGGTTTGTTTAACAAAAATCCTGAAATATTTACAGTTTCGGAAAAAAGCATTTTGGGAAATGAATCAGTTTGGCAAACATTAGTAAAGCCGGTCGGATACGAACTTCGAATTTCGGACTTCGGAATTGGGGCTTAGGTTATTTTCTATTTCGTACAAGCTCGGGGCAAGTGTGGCAACTTGAAAAGTTGAAAAGCTACATTTTTATTAACCGCCGACGAAAAAGAGGGGTGTAATGAGTTTGACCTGTGTATCTGTGTGTTTGTGGCATCATAGCTCCCAAACGGATGGGCCGATTTCGATGCGGTTTCAATCGAAAGCTAGTTTAATCGAGATAGTTTTAGCTAAGTTTCATTAAAATCGGTTTACCCGTTTTTGAAATATTGAACTTTGTAATGACAATGTCGGGGGTTTTTCAACTTCTGTAATGATGTACCTAAGTAATTTTAAGAGCAAAGAGTTTGCACCTGGTGTATAAGCCCGAGCCGAGAGGCGAGAGTCAAGAAATGGGACGAGTGAAAATGACACTTTCGCACGTGTGCAAAACGACATTTTTCACTACATTTGCGATTTTTAAATATTGAACTTTGAAATGACAATGTCGGGGGTTTTTCCACTTTTCTAAGTTGGTTAGGTTATTGGTAGTGTGTTTGGGTCTGCCATAGCCATACATTACATAAGTGCCCCAGTAACATTCTCGCCCCGTTGCCACATTTACCCCATTAAGTAACATTTTGCCACACTTGCCCTAATGTAAATTTATTTTAAGAGGGTAACAAGCATTTAATGTTCGAATGTTTTCATGAATCTTTGAAATTGTAAATTATGTTTTTTTATGTAGCATGCAGATACGTCAATGTTTAGATATGAAGAGATAAAATGACATACTTGTTAAGAGTTAAAAATGGCGATCGCTGTTGCATAGTCAGCGGCTAAAGTAGGTAAGCATCGTTCACAGTGATCTAAGCACGGCTCTATTGTTATAGACATAAGAGCTTGTTCAGATCATTGTGACCGCTTCGGTTGCTCAGCTAAGCACGGCTCTATTGTTATAGACATAAGAGCTTGTTCAGATCATTTGTGACCGCTTCGGTTGCTCAGCTAAGCACGGCTCTATTGTTATAGACATAAGAGCTTGTTCAGATCATTGTGACCGCTTCCGTTTCTTAGCTACTTCTGCCGCTGACTGTACTTTGTGTGATTAACACTTAAATTTTGTATGACGTTACGTGGCGTGTCAAGCTATGATACAAAAGTGAGCTTGTTTTGTCGTAAGACTCCTGTACGCATATATTAGATCTGTCCTTGTATATATATAATTATGTATTTCGGATATATAAGTTTCGTAGCTATATAACATTCTGAGAGGAAGCCTGCGCCCAGCAGTGGGACGTAAAAAAGTATGGTGATGATGATTTAAATAAGTAAAATTTTAAAATGTATGAAAAAAATTTGAAAATTCATTTAACATCCTTTTGCGACTGCTATGACTGCCATAAGAAAAAAAACCGTTTTTATTTGTTTTAGAAGCCAGCCAGCGTAACAAAAGTTTAAATAGATGGCGTTAGTGATCCATGTTAAAAATTGACATATTTTTCAGTGTATTTTCTGTTTTACGTTTATCGGGACGATACTATGAATTGTTTACGTTAAACCTACTTTTTATATAAAGCTATTTAAATTTATTAAACTAGGAATGTTCATATCATCAGGCATTTCATCTTAGCCCTCTAGGTTGGCAACGCATCTGCAAACCCTCCGGAGTGGCGGGTGTCTATGGGCAGTGGTGATCACTTACCATCAGGTGACCCACTTGCTCGCTTGCCTTCCTCGTTGTAAAAAAAAAAAAGTTAGTACGAAGATTGGCAGTCTTCATATTGTTTGTGTCTGTTTCCGACTGACTTGCAATTTGCTATGTAAAAGAGCAAAGAGCTCCGAAAAAGTACATTAGTTAGGTAGCGTGTAAAAAATACTTCATTTTTTTTTGCAATACGGCTTATCACATTTTTAACATGAAACTACCGTGAGACTCAATCATAGTGAAATAAAAACGGATCACTCACGTATGTAAGTCGAGTTTAGCCCGACGTGTTTCGGACTAATTCGTAGTCCTTCCTCTGGGAGCGCACGACCCAGCGGCGGCGAGACGCACGCCCAGAGGAAGGACTACGAATTGGTCCGAAACACGTCGGGCTAAACTCGACTTATATACGTGAGTGATCCGTTTTTATTTCACTATCACATTTTATAATGTGGGTGAAGGTAAATATGTAAATAAAGAAAATTACTTGTACAAATTAATTATGACCCCATTCATTGTAGTTATAAGAGCCATCTGTTGTGAAAACTTAATTATTAAATGCATGAGAGTCCGACCAACCAGTCGTGTCACAAAATAGCAACTAACAAATTATAAATATCTCTTTCTTATGCTGAAAAACGTTATGCGTAAAAAAGAGATGGGTGTACTTTCCCAGCTACGATTACGAATGCTAGTGACACGACTGGCTGGTCAGCCCCCATACTACGAAATTCGGAAATCGAAGTTCGTATCGTATCGTCCCGCTCACTCTCGTGTTAAATAATATTAGCTTGAGAGGGACGGCACGATACGAAGTTCGAATTTTGCACCTAGTAGTCGGGGAGCAGACTCTAATCTTACTATCTTGTGCTACTTAATGTTAAGTTATTAATTTATCTCTAAGTGCCAGTATACTTTGACAAAAAGGTGTTAGTTTTTTTAGAAATGTAAGGGTATTCTAAAAAAGTAATTAGTTACACTACTCAATAAGAGATGGTGCTAGCGTACTAAAAATTAACAAAAGAAAAAATGGTTAACATTGTTCCTAATGACCTAACTCATGCCTGCACTACACTTCGCTATGATTCATGCCGGCTGCATACACTCGCCGAGACCAGCCGAGGCCCGCATGTCGTCCCTTTCGGGCCTTATAAACAAGAAAAGGACGGCAGGTGTGCCTCGCCCCGTATCGGCGAGTGTGTATAGCCAGCATCAGATTTCGAGCATTGCAAAGTGTGGTGAGAGCATAAGGTCACAATGCCATTGCTAGAATCTTAATTTTTTAATACAACATAGTATGACATGACACAGATTGTATTAGATTTATGCAACGCCTCCAGCGGGGTTCTTTAGAAACGTTATACTGACGATCGGTGGTAGTTACGCTACGCAAGAGATGGCGCCACGTCTGTCAACTTTTTCAAATGTAAGTTTGACCGCTTTGCGTCTATCGGTGGCACCGTAGCTCTTAAGGATTAACATATTTGGATGCGTGTTTTTATTTGAAAACAGGTTTTACAGCGGTGGTTCTTAGCTAAGTTTAATAAAAATCGGTTCAGCCGTTTTTGAGATATTGAACTATGAAATGAAAATCCAGGGGGGTTTTCAACTTTTCCAAGTTGGTACGTATATCTGATAGTCGTTTAAAACCTAAACCCCAAAGATAGACATTTTGACTTGCGCATAGGCAATATGCGAAATTTTATGGTGACAAGTGAAGTGGTGACCAGTAAAATAATATTAAGCTAAAACTGTTTGGTTTAGTTATTTGTACTTAGTACTATTAATGTTTACGAATATTGAAGGATAATTTAAGATCTGAATGAATACGTAGGTAGTATACTTAAGTGTAAATATAATTAATTAAATTTTTAAAACACCTATTCCAGTGAAGTTTTCATAAAAAAAGTTTTATCGTGCTTTCTCCTATGTAGTACTTTTAGTGACTAATTCCCTATCTAGTGTCCAAATTTAGTGAGATTCCTCCACTCATGGCTAATTTTAGTAACAGATTCCTTCAGACAAATTTTAGTGACAGATTCCTTCACTCATGGCTAATTCCTTCAGGCTAATTTTAGCGAGTGATTTTATCGACCTTGCTCTTAGCAATTTTAGTGACCAGTTCTCTAACTCCAGTGTACAAATTTAGTGAGATTCCTCCACTCATGGCTAATTTTAGTAACAGATTCCTTCAGACAAATTTTAGTGACAGATTCCTTCACTCATGGCCAATTCCTTCAGGCTAATTTTAGCGAGTGATTTTATCGACCTTGCTCTTAGCAATTTTAGTGACCAGTTCTCTAACTCCAGTGTACAAATTTAGTGAGATTCCTCCACTCATGGCTAATTTTAGTAACAGATTCCTTCAGACAAATTTTAGTGACAGACTCCTTCACTCATGGCCAATTCCTTCAGGCTAATTTTAGCGAGTGATTTTATCGACCTTGCTCTTAGCAATTTTAGTGACCAGTTCTCTAACTCCAGTGTACAAATTTAGTGAGATTCCTCCACTCCTGGCTAATTTCAGTTGTGTTTTCTTCTTGCTCTTAGTAATTTTAATGAGATTCCTTGACTTCTGGCTAAAATTCTTCACTATTGGCTAATTTTAGTGAGGTTCCGTCACTATTGGCTAATTTGAGCGACAGACTCCTGGCGAATTTTACATACAAAAACAAGGGTACACGGAAAGAACACCTTAAGGTGCGTACGGATCAGAGGCAGCCTCAGGGTGAGCCACGCACGGCGCGACCAATTGCCGAGATCCGTACGTGCTTCGCGCACTGCGCGCGCACATTTTAGGGCGACCCGTCATGTGTCGGTTTTTTGACCGTGCTCAAAGGTGCCTCGGTGTGCGTGTCTCGCTAGTATGGACGCTGACACGCGCAAACTTGTTTGCGCACGGGGCAAGTTTTGGTTTTGAGGTTAAATCACGTAATGGAGCGGGTTATTTGGTCAGAAGGATAATTAAAGTCATAAAATCAATTTGTATAGTGTGCAATGGTGTAGGACAACGATAAATGTATCTTGAACATTCACTCTCTTATGTGTCTATTTTCTAAAGTAATTTGGTGAAGTAAATGTGCACCAAATGAATTGCAATTTTTGTGTAACTGTTTCATCCACCACCAAGGTGGAATTTTCTTGTTAAGAATACGGAATCACGATAAAAGCAGCATCTGTTGCGATCGCGATCGACGCCATTTTTTTCGACGCACAAATAGCGGTTTGCCGCGAGCACGTTGCCCCGCCGCACAAACGAACGCGCTACTAAAATGCTTGCGAGCAGCCCCGCCGTGCTGCTCGACCTGAGCGGCTCTAATCCGTACGAACCTTTAGCAACGTCTCGAGTTATCGCGATTTGTAAGTTTGGAACGATGTTACATAAATATTTGTATCTGTAACTAAGTGGTAACTTATAGTCTATTGAGTGCTCTACGTTACGAGACTAAATTCTCGTTTTAAAAAAGTGACTAGATATGCTCCTTCAGTGTACCCTTCATAAACTAGGGTAGTAAACAAGGATCATGGAAAGTAAACGGATTGACAAAGCCCATACTTTGAATCGTTCTTATTTACATTCAGCGCCATCTACCCTGCTTGAGTGACACATTAGAACCGCTGTTTTGTTATTATTTTGACCCGCTGGCTACGAACTTGGCGCCATCTAGAAATTGCCTGAATTTTAACATGACTGCGGGGAACGATTCGAAGTATGGGCTTTGACACTCCGTATACTATCCTCCTTGGTAGTAAAATAAAACGCTATGGTAGGTTTATCTGGTATATTATTAAACCTGGTCCTGCACAGGCGGCTCGTAGCCCTCCGGCCGCTCAGCCTTGTCTCCGGCTTCAGTCCTATTCCCGCTGCCCCCCTCCCCGTGGAGCTCCATCAGCTTGGAGATCTCGAAGCGCGGACGCTTCAGCACCTTAACCTAGAGGAAAGCCTTGGCTTAGAACATGTTCTAAGAAACACCTTAAGAAGCCGACTGGTGACAGAATCAGTGGTAAATCAAAAGGGAACAAATATTTTCATCAGTTCTGTGTCATTGCGAGCTAGGTGGATCATCATTTTGGTTTATTATTGAGTTATGAGCGCCATTGGAGTACAATGGTTGTCAATGACAAATTGAACTTTAAGCCCTATACGTAGGTTGCTTTTATCTTTGCCGTTAGGTCAGGTTAGGGAGCGAAACCTTGGTGCCGGTGACGTCATTATGACGCAAAAACACTTTTTTTCAAGTTCTTATTTTCCAACTTTTCAAATGTTTATGTTGTGGTTGCTTTTGCTGTTAAACTCTGCTGGCAACATGAGCAATATTTTTTTTATTATTATTAACAACTAGCTGTTGCCCGCGACTACGTCCGCGTAGATTTCGGTTATCGCCACCCCGCGGGAACTATACAATTTTCCCTAATAAAAAGTAGCCTATGCTATTCCTCAATATTCAAACCATCTTTTTACCAAATTTCATCTGGATTGGTGCACCGGTTTTCCCGTGAAGAGGTAACAAACAGACAGACAGAGACAGACTTACTTTCGCATTTATAATATTAGTTAGGATGACAATTTGTTATGTTTTCTAAATGTACTTACTCAAACATTAATCAAATGCAAATACCAGTAAACTAAAGATGCCTAAAGTTGTTAGTGACAATTAATAATCTCAACAATCTCATCATGTTCTCTTTGGCGATACAGCGGAGCAATGCAATGCAGCAAGTGTATTAAAACTTGGCACATTTGGTCCAGAGTTGAATCAGCCTGGAGTGTACTGTTTAGGATATGATGACGAAGCTCCTTGCGGATATCTATAATGATCACCTGACGAAGCCTGCGCTGTTGATCTGGTTACCAATGTAACCCTTATTTTTTCTTAAATCGTTTAATAATTTTATTAATAATCCAGATAAAACCACACTGTATGTAGCTTGACATACACCAAAGTTTCGCTCCCTGGTTATCGCCGTCCCGCTCCAACACTCTCATTAGTCACTCTGCATCTCCCATCCCCTACATGTGACTCACTGCACTCCAGACGCATTTAAGATTGGCACGCAGGGGCAGAGCGTAGCCCCACCCTCCCCCTAGAAGATGCAGCTAATTAACAGGAATGCTCACGAACCGATATCGTGCAGCATGTAGCTCAAGTATATTCTTGGTTATTCGCTATCCTAGCTACGCCCTTGACATACCTTTCTGATGCAGACGTCCCGGAGCGGGTAGATGCCGTGGCAGGCCTTCTCAATGTCCTTGGCAATGGAGTCGGGGAGCAGCTTGTTGACGACCTCGCGGAGCTCCGAGTTGGTCACGTCTCTGGTGATGATCTCACACATCTTCTTG
This sequence comes from Clepsis dumicolana, assembly GCA_963691665.1. Lineage (NCBI taxonomy): Eukaryota > Metazoa > Arthropoda > Insecta > Lepidoptera > Tortricidae > Clepsis > Clepsis dumicolana. The sequence goes on along the minus strand of OY829533.1, from coordinate 4,238,385 downwards.
CGGATAGCGCGGACCTGTGAGGCAAGGTTTTCATAACATTTCACTCTCAATTCATCATTTAGACGACGAGATGGTCTAGTGGCAAGGACCATAAAACCAAGAGGACTGCCAGTGTCTATGCGATGCCATGTTCAATTAAGGGTTAAGTTTGAACGGGACAGCTTGTAGCAACGACACAAAGAGATCTTTTTACAGATGTAAGAAGGCCAATATTGTGTGGCAGCATTTAATGTACGCAGCATAAAACGATACAAAGGCCATGGAGGCACTTCGTATAGCTGGACTGCGATATCAATGTTATGCCGGCTGTACAGTCAAGAAAAAAGCTAAGCAACCGACGCATTCACAATGATCTAAGCACGGCTCTATTGTTATAGACATAAGAGCTTGCAGATCATTGCGACCGTTTCGGCTGCTTAGCTACTTCTGTTGCTGACTATACACAGTCGCCGAGACCGGGCGAGGCACACATGCCGTCCTTTTCTTGCTTATAAGGCCCTAAAGGGACGACATGTGAGCCTCGCCCAGTCTCGGCGAGTGTGCAGGCGGCATTACAATAAAAGACTGGTCATGAGAGCGAGGACTCGCGCACCGCGGGTTCCGTGCCATCTAATAATATTTGTGCTACTTTGCATTCAATTCAAGATAGACAAATTTAATTGTTGTTTTGCACCCATATTAACACGCACACATTATTACGAAAACTTCAAGTTATGCTTCAAAAGGTACAGCCCTCTGACCGGTAGAGTCATTACTTATTTTAAAAAATCCATTCATGCACGCGCGCCATTTTGTCGCTTGTCGCTCAGTGCGTCCTTCACTGATTCCATCACTATGAAAGGCACGCACTGCGCGACAAGCGACAAAATGGCGCGCCATGCTACATGTGCAGTGTCTAGGGAACACAGAACTTATTTTAACTAGAAAACTTCATCATTAAAAAATATATCTACGACAGCAAGAACTGTTCCAGAAATTAAAAAAATTTCAAGAAATTAATCAATTGATTAATTTTGAAGTCATGTCCACATTATTGCGAGCAAAGACGCTACTCTGTCTGATCCCTGATGATAGATGAGCGGACACGCTTTGTGTGAACAAATAGAAAGACATATGTCAATCGTGGTGTAGGGGAATGGCACACAACCCAGAGTGTCGAGGATCCGGGTTTGATTCCTGGGGTTGGCATTATTCTGTGTATTCATGTTTCAGTGAGTTTATTGAAAATAAAAGACATATCTCACCTGAGTGTGCTGGGCATAGCAGGTCTTCCTCTGGCTCAGCGTATCCTTGTTGGTGAAGCCGATGCAGAAAACCCTCAGCAGGTAGCCGTCGGTGGTCTTCACATCGATATTGGCTTCCACCAGGGTCTGCCATTTCTTGACCATCCACCTGGAGAATGATAACGGTTTTAGTAAAGACTATTATATCAAGAGCATCACCAATATCTGCCAGGTCTCGTCCCTTAAAAATTATAAGCCAGCAGGGATTTTTTTTATTTAACCATCTTGACTTGACACTTGAAAAAAAAAACTGTTTAATTATGTATAATACATATGTTAGTTTTATTTATATTTATATTAACACCTATGTATAGGTCGCGCGGCGAATTAAGATCGCTGGCCAAAACTGGAAGGGGCATGCGCAGAAGTCAATTCTTAGGTCTATTTGGTTGCGCAGAGGGAGGGTGCGCGCTAGCGCCGACACGTTATTGGTAGATCAAGTCGTTCTTCCCCTCCCTCGCTTCGTTCACGCGTCACGTGTCTCTTGGGTACTGTTGCGTACAGATTGTTTTACTATTAGTAGTAAGTACGTTATGATGTCGTAGTTGGTGAAAAAAAATCCCAAATTTAAAGTTTGTACACGGCAAGCCAGAAAAACGGTTTACGACGTGAATTGTTATGTTAAAAAGGAAACTAATTACATCATGGGCAATTTAAAGCAGGTAAAAATACTACCAAGACTCTGAATAAACATACTAGCCAAATAAGTCACAAGCAAAAGCGAGTGTTATTATGTTAGGCGACTAAAGGTACAAAAAATGCTAAATAAGAAAAATATGTTTCAAAGAAATACACTCAGAACTTAACAATTTCGTGCGCAATTGTACAGATGCGCCAAATTGCCCCCACCAGTTTCGCCGAGCGATCTTAATTCACCGCGCGGCCTATAACATGGTTAAACAATAAAGTTTCATCTATTATATTCTATTTTATTCTCGTCATCGGATTGAAACGAGAGTTTTTGTATGACTGTGAGACTACTGTGACCGTTTCCGATACCAATTCTCAGCCCATACAAAACTGTCGCAAAACGCATTCAAATCGGTTTAACTGTTTAAGAGCTACGGTGCCACAGACAGACACACATAGCGGTCAAATTTATCACACCCCTCCTCTTGGGTTGGGGGTTAAAAATGAACACGATGGCGATTGCGAGCGACTTAGACAATGATGCCTGCTGCTTAGCTAGTTTCATCATAGAGGTCTCCGCGCCATTCATTTTGTATGGCACTTAGACCTCTGCTTACACAATAGTGCAATATAATCAAACTTTTTCATCCATAGATGCACTAGTGTAATAGCGTAGTGGGGGCGGCAAAATTTCAACACGAATGGGTCAATCAACTTTTTATTGACACTCGTTGCCATGGAGATGTCCCCAGGATAACTCTTTTTATTTTATACGACGAGGAAGGCAAACGAGCAAGTGGGTCACCTGATGGTAAGTGATCACCACTGCCCATTGACACCCGCAACCCCAGAGGGTTTGCAGATGCGTTGCCAACCTAGAGCTAAGATGAAATGTCTCTTGTGCCCGTAATTACACCGGCTGTCTTACTCTCCACACCGTCAAAAATAATATTAAATAATATTTTCCAAGGCACCACTCTCCTGAAAGTCAGGATTTGCATGCTTAGGAGATGAAGCATGAAGGAATTGGCATACAACTGTTGAAAATCCTAACGTTTGATGGAGTGGTGCCTTAGAAAATCTTATTTTAGAAGAGTTACCCAGGGGACATCTCCATGGCAACGAGTGGCAATAAAAAGTTGATTGACCCAAATAAAATAAAAAAAACATCTTGTAAATATTTGAAGCATTTCATATTTTCGTCGCACCAATTATCCAAATAAGGGGGCGGCAGCAGACACCCACGCCATGCCTTAAATGAACATGAAATGCCAGGGAAATGAACAATACAGAGACCTCTCTGCTGAAACAAACTGCAGCAAATTTTAAAAGAAATTACGCGACTCATTATGTGCCACCATGACAACCAAGCAGGACCTTTGGATGAAATGTAGCAACGACACAAAGCGATCCTTTTACTGTAGTAATAAGACTCGATATTGTGTGGCAGCATGTTATTTACGCAGCATAAAACGATACGAAGACCATAAGGTATAACTTCATATAGCTGGACTGCGATAAAAAAAAATAACACATAATCTGAGTTCCTACGATCATGATTATTTGCTGATGAAATGTAAATGGGACAACTAATAAAGCATCTCCTTTAATTAAATGCTAACCATTAAAAAAAAAAAAATTTAAAACAAGCTTTTTTTGGAGACTGTACTTTTTCTTATCTGCACTTATATTGTCATCCAACCAACACATCCATACCAAATTTCAAGTTGATGCCATTAACCGTTGAAGAGAGCTCTCCTGTGGAGCTCGACCAGACCATCAGAATGTTACTACCAGATCATTGTATTGTCACCGGATTTACATACATATGCCAAATTTCATCTTAATCAGTTGAGGATAATTAAAATTCAGTTGCAAGATTTGACAGACAACTTACATAGATACTTAGATACATAACAAACAGTGCAAGTTAAGGAAAAGTTTTATGTTTTTTTATGTAAGTACATAAGATGTTCTTAACAATTCATAGCATAATTAATCTATTTCCTATTACTCCTTTAAACTCACCTGAGCTTGTCAGTGGTCAAATCCATGCCATGGAAGTTGCAGAGCACATTGCGTCCCTGAACGTCCTCAGCGATGAGACGGAACTTGCGGAAAGACCTGCAAGAAACAATTGTGTCAACAAACGGTAGCCCTGGTTTGCCAAAGTCAAGTGTTGAAGATAGAGCATTGTCAGCGAGTAAATCAAAAGGGAACAAACGTTTTCATCAGTTCTGTGTCATTGCGAGCTAGGTGGATCATCATCTAATGCTCATTGAGAATTTAAAATGAATGAAGCCTGTTACATGTTTCAGTAAAACGAAACTAAAAATTGGTATGTTGTATGTATATTGTATTCTGGCTTTACAAAGCAGAGTTTACGTAATCATATTGGTGTAGGAATGTAATAGAATTGCCATTTTATTTTTATTTTATTATTGTGACACAATACAAACACCACAAAACAGTACAAGGATACAAGGGTAAGGGTAGGGTGGTAATGTATTTTAGGGGCCGTCCATAATCACGTGAGGCTTGAAAGGTTGGGGATGGGTTTGACAAAAATCACGAAATGTCACAAGGGGGGAGGGGGGATGTAGTAAGATATCACGTGTACTTATTTTTTCATAATTTTTATGCCAATCAAAAACAACCTAAAACCTTTCTGTCTGTCTAGACATTTTTATCATGGTCCTTAATTTCAGAATAATATAAGATTACACTTTATACCTGCATTTAAGATATTCTAAAATAATCTAAAAAATTCAAGATATATTATAGATACTAAAAATACACGTGATGTTGGGTGGGGGGTGGGGGGGTAGTCTTAAACCTCACCATGTATCACCAAGGGGGAGGGGGGGGTTAAAAATGCTTAAAAAAAAGATCACGTGATTAATGGACGGCCCCTTATTTTTAATGCAATGTAAGTAAGTAAACGCTTTATTGTACAGAAAATAGAGAAATAAATACAAGTTACAAACAGTGAGATACCAGTACAAAGGCGGAATGTAATTTTTAATGTGTGATTTTAATTACTTTTCTTTTTATGTAATTTGTGTAAAATATTTGTAATTATGGATGTACCTATCTGAAATAACAACTTATTATTTTTATTAGGCAAGAAAATTGTGCAAGTTGCATCACATTGCTGCATTCGAACGCCCACTCCAGACTCGTTCACTTTACAGCCTCGCATTGTATTGCAACTTGCTTGATTTTTCTTGCCGGTGTAAACTTGGCTTCAGGTTAAATACTTTCGTATCAAATGAGGGACTGCCAAAGTACCTAAACTAGCCCATAACCACAGGTCTATCTTTTCAAACTACTTGAATTAAATATTAATTCAAAGTCAAATATTTTATTTCAGACTATTAAAGTCCATAAATGGTTAGTAATACATTAAATCTTATAAACTATAGGTTAGGTTGCTATAGGTTATGTCAACAAGTGAAATTTTAGGTACAAATTTTGTTTTCTGTAGTAAAACAATGAGAGTATGGAGGATCGGGTTTGTAAAGTGTTGTGGAACTTTTAAGTTAACACATGCGTAACAGACTTCAATAATACTACAAAGGTTACCTAAACATGTTATAATGTGTCTTACCTCTCAGCATCAGTGTCGGCTTGAAGATCGGCCAGCGATACTTCAAACACGCGCCCTTTCAGACCTTCGGACGCGATTTTCGTACCCTATAACAGTGCAAGGATTTAAGTATGGTTGCAATGCCATTTTGAGGTTATGTTCGAGTAAAATCAGTGTTGTCAGTGGTAAATCAAAAGGGAACAAATGTTTTCATCAGTTCTGTGTCATTGCGAGCTAGGTGTATCATCATTTAGTGCTCTAACCTAACCCTATAAAACTTGGAAAAACCCCCGACATTGTAATTTCAAAATTCAATATTTCTAAAACAGGTGAAACAATTTCAATGAAACTTAGCTAAGAACCATCTTGATTAAACTAGATTTTGATTAAAAAAAACGCATTGAAATCGGTAAATCCGTTTGGGAGCTATGATGCCACAGACAGATCAATACACAGGTCAAACTTACAACACCCCTCTTTTCGTGGTGGTGGTGGGGGTGCTGCTTTTTTTTAACAGGCTAACTAAGTAAGAGCTCTCAGTATCGAGAAAAGGCGAATGTATGTAAAATGTATGTATGTATGTGTGTAAATCCTTTATTGCACATAATAAATTGAGCAGAATCTGTCCAGCAATTACATCCGCACCAGACCCCAGCTATGCACTGAGAATCTATGCTGATCAAAGTATTATAATTTATTATCGAATGGTCCAAGTCTAAACAAACAATACTAGGTTTAGATTGGTATTTTCACATAATATATGTGGTTGTTATAATACCAAACGCCACAGTCTTAACTAAAAGAAATAAAACACCACGGGACTTTTAAAACATGAAAAAGCTAAAAACAAATGGCTCAATTGAACAGCTTTGAATAAACCCACGTGCATCGTCGCCGATTGGAAGGATACGTTAATTTTTTTTAGCCTAAAATGCTATCCATCCTAAGACTGAATTATAGCGTACTGACCTGGGTACGGTTGACAAGGGTGGTCCCCACTTGCCTCTTGGTGAACATGGACGGTGCCTTGACATCGTACCAGTCTTTACGGGTGAAAGGATCAACACTGAAAGTAAAATACGAAGATGTTTAAGATAACCTCAAAATTGTAACTTACCGCATGAATACCCCAAACCAAACCAGACAACTCGCTATTGCATCACTTGATGACACGCTTTTTAAAGGATAATATACGCAACTGTGCAATAAATTGAGGAGTAAAGGAATACGTTAAGTCGAAGACACGGTTGACACGAGCCACCAAGTTATATCCAAGATTATCAGTACAATCACTCGTAACACTAGGAATCCTTGGCTTGAAACATATTCTCCGATATTTAAATAACAATTTAACAGGTTTATTGTAAACTTACATCTTCTTCTTAACACCCTTTTTACCGCCCTTCGAAAGGCCTTTATTTTTACCGACCGCCATGATCACAACCAAACACAAGAAAGAGGTTGAGTTGTTTATGGGTGACAACTAATGTCAAATTCAAGGAACATATAGGTAAAACTGGAAGCCACACCCTGAATTAAAAAGTGAAGATAAAAATTTGTCCTTGAAATTTATCGTTGATGCTCTATCTCTTTCTAAGTAGGGTGGCCACATTATTTCTATATACGAGACTATTCTATACAATGGAATGAAAGCAATAAATGATCTAGCTCGATTATTAAATTTATAACTGAATTCATTATGTCTTTGGAGTTTGGAGGAGATATTCTGTGTTTGGAGCTTCCATATTGTATAATTGGGTACTATGGAAACACGGCACTCGACATAAGAGAATAACAACGCTAGTTAAAACTCTATTATTGATACTGATACAATATATAGTTAATTACAAATACCTAATATCTTCTTATTTATGTATTTACTTAACTAATAAAATATCTTACTCATGAGCACATACTTCACACGAAATAAATTAATAAAAAAAATCTAATTTTCAAGCAGATCCAGTTTCTTTTATAAGCCAATTTGATTGATTACTTGATTGATAGTGGAGCAGTCAGTGTCAATAATCAGTTTTTCGATATCTTGTATAATTCAGAAATAATACAGTGATCACTTATAGTTTCCACCCAGTATTCAGACGGAGCTGATTGTAAAATTATTACCCGGGGTTGCGGGTGTCTATGGGCAGTGGTGATCACTTACCATCAGGTAACCCGCTTGCTCGTTTGCCTTCCTTGTCATAAAATATATATATATTTGGTAGCTAATAATTAATCAGTGAAATATATTCTAATCACATTTATTTACAAAATTTTACATTTCAAACTTATATCTAGAAAGAAAGAAAGAAAGAAACATATATTTATTAGAAACTAATTCGACACATACACATACAGATAAAAACAAATCAATAATCAACAATAACCAGACAAAGACAAAGACAGCTTAGAAACTAACGATTAAAAAATATGTGCCGAATAGCACTAAAAGGGTTTTCAGTGTGACCCTTCCACCTAAAAACTAAGCCTTAAAACTAAGTATGCCGCGACAACACGAACGTCAGAGGCAGACGTGAACTGTGATTATCAAAAATAACAATAATAACAAAAAACGAAAACAGAATATATAAAAAAAACTTTCAGCTTAATAAATACCCATCCACCAAGAATGTATGGCAACACCTGCGTGGTCGAGTCGTTTAAATACAAGCAAACACACCACACACAGCACATAGCACAGCACCATAGCACAGGCTTTGCCTAGTTTGGGACTAGGTCAATTAGTGTCAAATTGACCCGTGGTGGTGGTATTTTTAAACCCCACAAGCTAGCCAACTGTTAATATGGTTGATCTACATGTATTTACATTTCAGACTTATAAATTATGATACCACAGACTACCCATTACACGTGATTAAATATTATTGTTTTGTGGAGTTTTTGATGCCTAGTCCGAATAGCACTTAACCATAGAGTAATATAATATACGGGGACATGACATTTTTTTAAATGACTTCTGAGACGCATGGTCAAAAATGAGTTAGCAATCAATTTAACAATTTTTGTTTCATGCAATTCGGTACAATTTATATTGTCATTTGTGGGGTGGCAAAACATTTTTCTTACCTATATGTTCCTTGGTCAAATTCTTTGGGTTCCGTTTAGGTTGGCTAACCTGTGTAGTTTTTTATAACCTTAGCGCATATTATATAAAAATTCGAATAGGTGACTCTCGTAATTTTTCCATAAGGAGACACTTTTACTATTTATTAGTAACTAAAAAAATACAAAGTTGCAAAATTACCATGCATGGCTGGGCCGCGTTTTATAAAGATACAAGTTACAATTTACAAGCGGAAGTCTCATTCTATCACCTTGTATTAGAAAGAGACTTCCGCTTGTAAATTGTAGCTTTATACAACACAGCGCTGGACAAAATTGACGCATTAGTAGCCCTGGTAGCCAAAGCTCAATAAATTTAAAAAAAATCTAGTAGTATCTAATGTCAATGTCAAAATATCACCTGACTGCTGTCTACCGGTTTGAACAGGTGTTACCACTTTATACATACGATGCCTGAAGTGAGAGGAAGAGGAAGTGAGGGAAAACGGTAGACAGAGTTTTGTTTTCGATGTTTATGCGTAACTTATTATGCCCGCGACTTCGTACGCGCAGAAATAATTAGTGCTGAAGCTCTTTCTTTAGTAAAGGCCCGTCTTGAATACCGTAAGTTTCTTAGTCCCACTTGCATCAACCTTTTGATAGTTTCTTGGGATAAATTAAACCTAGGTTTAATCACATGCTCTCAATAGCATGTTAGGGCCAGCGGTAAAAATATGTCGTCACCAAATATTTTATCCATAGATAATTATTATATATTTGTCTACATTTTAGCGTACTAAGGGGGCTGCCCCTCTAGCACGGTAAGGTTTGAACAGATTTATACCAGTATTGGAAGCAGGAACGCATCTGAATTACACACAATTTTTTTATTGCATCCACTTGTGGGGAGGACCATAATAGTGAGATCTCTCTCCAGGCAGATGTTATGCCTTCCCAGGCATAACATCTGAGGGACTGAAGTCCTAAGGAAGAGAGTTGGAAGTTGTATGTAGATCGCGGGGCCGCGGTGGATGCGGAAAGCACAAGACCGGTTTGAGTGAGGGGAGCCTTGGGGGAGGCCTATATCCAGCAGTGAACTTCTTTCGGCTAACATGATGATGATGAACCGACTTGGATCTGCTGTAATGGTATTCCAGCAGAATAAGAAATCTTCAAATATAAATAGATACTAGACATTATAATTTTGTATTAGAGACAGCACACACCTCTAAAACATATTGCACAACATGCTGCCTTTAAAGGAGCAGTTGAACCACCAGGAGTCTCAAATGTTTATTGCAATATTGAAGAGTTGGTGACAATCTTGGTAAAGTGTAGTTTATTTTTTACCAAGATTGAGTTTTGACGATTTAAACGATTATCCCCTTACTACCTCAAAAACCCATCTTTTATCCTTTAATAGAAGCGGGTAAAATCGCATTTCATCCGCTAGTGGGGAAAGTAATTTGATCTTGGAGTGGAGCGTGTTTAAGTAGCTTTTGACAGATAACAAAACGTAAAACGCTCATAACAATGGTTCGTTCGATATTAATTATCATTAAATAAGTGATAAGTGGTTTAAGAATTTAATAAAAAACACCAAATTTAGCTTTATTTAATGGTCCTTAAAATTCTGTAAAAAAACATTGTTTTTTATATTGATGTTGAATATAATTCTGAACGCACAAGTTGAGTCGATGCAATTTAAAAACGCATCGTCAGAAATGTAAACATTGTCAGCAAAAAAATTCTCACAGACTCCGACTCACGTAAAAATACACAACTTCCAGAGTTAAAAATAGTGATTGCAGTGACGAAGATTTATTTTTATGAGCTGTTTTTTTGCATGTTGCACTTTCCTAGCTATAGTGAGGTGAAAAGTTTTGTGTTACACACGGGTGCAATTGTATTTTACTTCTCGTGTGTTGAAACACTCGCTACGCTCGGGATTCTATTTTAGAAACACTCGCTTCGCTCGTGGTTCAACTATAGAATCCTTTCGCTTGCTTGTGTTTCAATTCCACACTCGCGGGTAAAATACAACTTTGCACACTCGTATAACAAATAACAATTTTTAGCGAACCGCTCACTTCAAAGACTAAGGTCTATTTTGGATAAATAAACACATTTGAAACAAATGGGTTTGAAACAAATGACCAAATTTGAATCTTAAAGTTACGATTTCGTGCCGGGGACAAGCTCAAATTAGGGGTACCATTTTATTCAAAAAACAGTATTAAACAGAATGTTATATTTAACTTTAATCGATTAAATTTTTAATTAAAGATACCATATTAAACTTTATTTCGTCATTTGAATCACTATAAAATACTTTTTCTGTTTTTGTTAAAAAATATATGAACTTGAGGGACAATGCTAAATTCATGTTACGACTACTAGTGCAAAATTCGAAATTCGTATCATGCCGCCCCTCTCAAGCTAATATTGTTCACCACGAGAGTGAGCGGGACGATACGATACGAACTTCGATTTTCGAATTTCGTAGTCGGGGGGCTGATTCTAGTGAAATTTTGAGAAATGTGAACTGTAGAGAAGAACAGCCGGACAGCCGGACAACGGAACAGTGGAAGAGAGAGACAATTTTACATGCGAAGAGCATACGAAATAAATTTTGTCCAAGCTGAAAGTGAGACACTCGCTCACTTCGTTCTCTCGGTCACTTATTGTCTCCACAATCGTCAAATAGGGGTAAAATAACGTGACGTACATAAAAATCGTTTATCGCTTACTGGTAGATAAAATGGGAGGATAAACATTACCATGCTAGAAGAGCTGTTTTCACAGATTCTTGGGGTCAAATTAAATCTAACTATTGTTCATGGTAAAATAGAATTACAATAATAATATCTTCAATTTCATTAAAAATTCGTTTGGCTCTTTGTAAATATTCTTATAAGCTTAATTCTTGTTTTTGTTTTCTGTTTTAAATTGTAATTTTAGCTCTTAGACTAATTGTTTTGTTCGCTTAAATTTAATCTAGTTTGTAAATATTCACTGTTAACTTTTGTTATTTTCGTGCCTCCTTTTTAAGTTTATGGCCCTGGTAGCCAAAGCTCAATAAAAAAAAAAAAAAAAAAAATTACAGTAATGATTGACAGCATTCAAAAAAATTTTTTTAACATGAGCCAAAAAGGGCAGTGGCCGTGGCTTGTGGCCTTTCTGCCCCTATACCTATCTACCTCAATCACGTTTTGCTGTTTCAGTGGCATATTTTATGACGAAAAGCTATTTTTTTTTCCACGCAAAATGTGTTTTTGTTAAAAAACCGGCCAAATGCGAGTTGAACTCGCACACCGAGGTTTACGTACAAAAGATTTTCCCGCTTTTCCTCAGTGTTTTAAGCTATCCAGTGTTAGCAGAGCCCTGCTTCTCAGCAAAATAAAAGTGAAATAAATATTTAAGTGGGGCTCCCGTGCCTATTGTACAAGGGCTGTTTGATAAGTACCCGTTTATGGAAAAAAAAACATTTTTTTTTGTATATATGCATTTATATTTCTACGTAGTCACCTTTTAACTCTATACATTTGTTCCACCTATACTCAAGCTTCTATAAACCATCCAAAAAGTATGATTTTGGAAAGTCATTAAAATAGGCCTCTGTGGCGGCAATGACTTCGTCATTTGATCCAAATCGCTTGCCACCGAGCCATTTTTTTAGGTTGGGAAACAAAAAGAAATAGCATGGGTCCAAAATCTGGAGAATACGGGGGGTGAGACAATAGTTCGTAGCGTAACTGTGCTAATTTAGCCGTCACAACTCTGGACGAATGAGCCGGGGCGTTGTCGTGATGAAACAGTACTTTTTTCTTTTTTAAATGGGGTCGTTTGTCCTTCAACACGGCGTCAAATTCATCCAATAAATTGGCATAGTACTGCCCTGTTATTGTTTTTCCCTTTTCTAAATAGTCAATATGTATAATACCCTACGAATCCCAAAAAACGGTCTCCATGACCTTTCCAGCCGATGGGACGGTTTTTGCTTTCTTTGGAGCAGGTTCACCCGGTAAAATCCACTGCTTCGACTGCTCTTTCATTTCCGGGGTGTAGTGGTGGACCCACGTTTCGTCCACGGTCATGAAACGACGCAGAAACTCCTTCGGGTTACGTTTGAACACGGCCAAACACTGCTCCGAAGTAGTCAGTCGGTTCCGTTTTTGCTCCTCCGTGAGTAAACGCGGCACCCATCTCGCCGATACTTTCTTCATACCCAATTTTTCTTCTAATATGTATTGTAATCTCTCGATTGAAACGTTTATAGCATCAACGATTTCTCGAAGTTGAATTCGGCGGTCGGCTAAAACGATATTTTCAATTTTCTTTCAGGTCCTTCAGCTTAGTCTGGGTTGCCGTAGGCGGTTGCTCATCCCGATTAGATGAGTTTGAAGCCAGGGTGGCCCAGTCGGACGCTAGAATAGATGCGCTGGAGAGTCGGGAATATGAGGTTGCCTTGCTAAGATAGAAAGTTGCTGAGCTTGAGGAACAAATGAACACCCAAGCTCAAATGTTGCTCCGCAACGAGATCGAAATCATGGGCTTGTCTGAATATCAAAATGAAAGTACACAACACTTAGTGCTCACCACTGCGAATAAAATCGGCATAAGGCTGAGAGAAGAAGATATTGACTATGTGACTCGGGTGGGTCCGCGCCGGAAGCATAGTGATTCTACTACCTCAGCAAAAAATAACCCGCGACCGCTTGTCGTCCGGTTCGTCCGACAAACCAAACGTAACGAATTTTTAAAGGCGGCTAAGTCAATGCGCAATTTGTCATCCTCCGACGTTTTACATGCAGGTCCAACTCGCAAGCTTTTCTTTAACGAGCGTCTTACTAAGGCGAACCGGGCGTTGTTTCGTGACGCTAGACAGAAAAAGACCGGCGCAGGCTACAAATATTGCTGGACCAGCAACAGATCCATACTCGTACGTAGGCGGGAGGGCAAGGAGCCAGTCGTCATACGCCGGGCCGATGACCTCAACAGGTGGTTCGGAGATGCGCGTGGCGGCGCCACCAGCGCCAGTGAGGACGACGACGCCAGTGAGGCCGACGGCACCGGTGCGGGTGTCGGCGACGAGGCTGCGGGATCTGCCGGGGCCGCCGTGGGGATCGGTGACGGTGGCGCTGACGCAAACGTTGAAGCATCTCCCGGTGAAGACACCGTTGTTGGCGGCTTCAACACCGACATGCCACGTGGTGACGCAGGCGAGGGTGGTGCTTCACGCTAATCTCCAATTAAACTTAATTGTATTATTTATTTCCACATATTTTTTACCGCCTCGTCCGGCAAGTTTACCGACTAGTTGCCGAAGGAGCAGCCGGAGGTCAACCTCGACGATGGCGGAGCCGAAAGGCTCGTCGTCGGAGAGGATCAGGCGAAGGGAATGACGTCTGGGGCAACCTCGACTGACCCTGAGCCTCGCCCCCAAGCGCAGTCGAGCCCTGTGGCTCCGACCATTGAGGCAGCGGAAGAGGAGGAGCTGCTTCTATGGTCGGACGATGGGGCTTGCACAGCGAGCCTGGGCAACCTGGCCCTAGGAGAGGGGGAAGGGGAGGCGATGGAGGTTCTGTCAGAAGATGGCGAACCATCACCCCCCTCCCTGTAAAATCCTCCAAGCCAACCTCCACCACAGCGTAACCGCAACGGCTCAGACGCGGAAATGGTTGGAGGTCAATCAAACAGCCATAGCCTTGATCCAGGAGCCGTGGGTCAGGAATGGCACTATATGCGGACTCCGGAGCGCTGGAGGTAAGCTAATTACATATACAGGCCCAGATAATCCAAGAGCGTGTATTTATATCACTAAAAACATACAAGCGCATCCTATGACAAACTTCTGTTCTAGAGACCTGTGTGCCATAAAATTGCACAGTGCGCCAGACTCCAACCTGCCGGAGCTAGTGATAGCCTCGGCCTACATGCCAGAGGCTGACACACCACCGCCACACGACATGACACGGCTGGTAACGTACTGCGAAGAGACGGGGCTGCAGCTCATCATCGCCACCGACTCTAACGCACACCACATCCTCTGGGGAATGAAGACAACAAACGAGAGAGGTAAGCTCCTTGTTGAGTATCTGATGACTACAAATCTGCACATCGTGAACGTGGGTTCAGAACCCACTTTCGTGAACAGAAGGAGTAGAACAATCATCGACCTAACACTTGCAACTGAAGAAGCGTCGAGATCCATCTCTAACTGGCATGTTTCCAACGAAGCATCATGCTCGGACCACAGATGGCTCCGCTTCGACATGCAGGTAAACACTGTCCCGACACTCCCTAGGCGCAATCCACGGAAAACAAACCGCGTAACATACAGCAATAGGCTCGATCTACTCCTTGGAGAACAGACGTTCCCAGACAAACTCATAGGGACGGGACGGATAGAAGAACAGGTAGATATGTTGACTAATACAATCACAGACTCCTACCATGCTGCATGCCCCCTAATAACCCCGGCCGCGCACAACAGTAACAAAAAAGCGGAGTGGTGGGGACCTGAACTAGAAAGGCTCAGGAGGAAGGTAAGGCAACTACTCAACAGAGCCATGAACACATGCGCGGATCTGGACTGGGACAAATACAAAGCGGCCAAGTCCAGATACAAAAAACGGCTAAGGTACAGAAATACCAACTCTTGACGCAAATTCTGCAGCAGCATAGAGACCTGCGTACAGGCTAACAGGGTATGAAAAGTCCTATCCAACCAACCCAACCAGGCACTGGGCTCCCTGAAGAAGCCGGACCACACCTTCACCAGTACACCAGACGAGGCAGAGAGTGTCTTAGTCCAGACACATTTTCCAGGCTGCCAAATCATGGAGTCGGTGCACTGGCAAGAAGAAGAGGTCAATCCAACAGAGGAGCAGTGGGAACTAGCACTCAAGGTAGTAAGCCCACAAACAATCAAATGGGCTATCAACAGCTTTCACTCCTTCAAGTCTCCGGGCCTCGACGGTATCTTCACAGCACTTTTGAAGTGGGGAGGAGCACGACTGGTACGATGGCTCACCACCGTGTTAACAGCTTGCCTTGCGCACAGGTACATACCAAGACGGTGGACGGAAGTAAAGGTAATAATCATCCCAAAACCAGGGAAAAGCGATTACTCCGAACCGAAATCACACAGACCTATCAGCCTCACCTCATTTCTGTTAAAGACACTTGAAAGGCTGTGTGATCGGGATCTGAGGGAAAACGTCCTGACTAAAGTGCGCCTGCACCCACATCAGCACGCGTACAGTCAAGGTAAATCAACAGAGTCAGCTCTACATGCAGTGGTCAGTAAATTGGAGGAGGCTATTGGTAACAAATCCATGTGCCTGGGCACCTTCATCGACATCGAGGGCGCCTTCGACAAGACCAACTTCAACAGCATCACGTCGGCACTAGCGAGACACGGAGCAAACCCTGTCATGATCGACTGGATAGGTAACATGCTCAGTAAAAGAGTCATTAAACTCAACTCACTGGGGACGCGGTATGCACTGGTGGCCAGAGGATGTCCACAAGGAGGAGTACTCTCGCCACTACTGTGGAACATGGTGGTAAACGACCTTATAACCAGGCTAAACATGCACTACTATTACACGATCGGGTATGCTGACGACATCGCTATACTGATCAGCGGAAGAGTCAGCAGTACAGTGTGCGATGTCACTCAGCAAGCGTTACAGATCGTGGAACGCTGGTGCACCGAAAACGAACTGACCGTCAATCCCAAGAAAACGGAACAGGTAATGTTCACAAACAAACGAATGCTGGGCAACTTCAATCCCCCCAGATTGTTCAATACGGAGCTACAGTTCGCCTCTGAGGTAAAGTATCTAGGAGTAATACTGGATAGCAAGCTGAACTGGAGCAACCATCTCAACAGCAAGATCGACAAAGCTACGATTGCATTCTGGCAGTGCCGCAGGATGGTTGGTAAGGTATGGGGACTGACTCCAAAAATAACTCTATGGCTATACCAATCAGTCATCAGGCCACTAATCAGCTATGGTGCAGTGGTGTGGTGGCCACGCACCAAATTAGTCACCATCGAAGCAAAACTACAACGACTCCAGAGGCTGGCCTGCATGGCGACCACGGGCTGCATGAGGACTACCCCCACTGCGGCCCTGGAAGCTCTGCTGGACTTGCCGCCGCTGCATCTCTTTATCCAACAGGAGGCAGGGGCAACGGCGGTAAGGCTCAAAAAACTAGGCCTATGGAGAAACGTAAGGGTCCCTCACACTGAAGTACTCAACGAGATACTACAATCTTGAACACAACCGCTCGCGATCGACACTCAACCGGCTCCCCTGCTGATATAAAACACAATATTTGAATGCGAAACGTTTGCCATACAAAGTCTGTTACTTGTCAGTGTCATCAGTGATGTCGCAGATGAAAACTCGCTCAGTGCTCCCCGCCGCGTCCCAGATTTGCTATCGAACCCTGTCTACTTTATACCGGTATTTAAATTCGTTTTAAACAGTGTAGACAACATTTAATTATTGTTTGTATTATAGGTCGATAAGATTTCATAAATAACTTGTGTTGTATGTCGTTAAGTAGTCTTTAAGCTCTTAGAATGTAATTTAGAACATAATTAGAATAGTAATTCAATGAAAAATGTTTCCTATTAGTTGAGTATTCCTAATTGATTTTGTTATTTTCATGTTCCAAGTTTTTAAGTTGTGTTCTTGATGCATTCTTCTCCTTATTATTATCTAATATTCCGACTGAAGGACTTTGTATCCATGGTCATGAAATAAATTAAAAAAAAAAAAAAAAAAAAAACCGGCGGCGAGCCAGTGACGTGCTTTGCCTAATGCTCCACCTACAGGCTACCTAACTAGTCGAGTCGCATCGCGGGGCGAAACTAACGCACCTAGATTAGTTAGATAGTGATTAGATTAAGAAACTGAATTTCATGCCCGATTTTCTCATACCTCCATAGTTCACGGTCAAGTTTCAAAGCCGCGTAACGTACTTTCCGCGAGTACTCGCAGTCGCTCGCTGAATGACTTTCGCGAATTTCGAATGTGTTTATTTAAATATTTAACATTTTAAATATGGGTGCAAAAGTGTCTAGAACGGATTTTGAGTGGGTCTACACGGAGGAGCCACACGCTAGTCGCCGTAAAATAATTTTAGGTGAGTGTTACATTTTAATTTATGTAAGTACAACACAATTGTATATCCGGAATTGACGTCAGTCGCGGTTGAATGCATTATTGCTTAGAATTTAGCGTATAGAATGTTCTATTGTGGAACTACAGTAATTCTTTATGTATTTTATGATAGCTTGCGCAAACTGAGATCGAAACTTTCATGTAAATTTATGAAAACATTTTCTGCGGCATAGGCTGTTTACTCACGTGAATTTCGGGGCGTATTAACATTTAAAAAAATGCGAAGCTAAGGATAGGCCCTTTGAATTCGTAACACTGTATTTTTGGAGTTAGAAATTAATTATTAAGTAATTTTTCTAGCCGTTTATTTAAGAAGTATGACATAATATAGAGGTGCCTAACAACTGAAGTGGAGTATCTTGTCATCAATCTTAATAAATTAGTTGAATTAAGTGCTTGTTGTTCATAATTTTACGTAGGTAGGTAAGCCAACTAAAGCCAGGTTCTGAAGCATTTCATATTGATACATACCTATATGTCTATGTAGGTACATAGCTAGTTCGTTTTCCTTTCCTTACATACATACATACATACCTATTTTCCCTGTAGTTAATTGTAATAAAATTTAAAATTATTCTTTTCCAAACACCTATTTAACCACATGAGTATGTTTGCTTACACATAGGGTTCCCAACCGTCCCGGATTGCCCGGGAGACTCCGGTAATAATGGTTAACTCACTTGCTATGTTTGGCGGTGTCTGTCTAGTCTCTGTCATGCACGCAAAGCAAAGTAAATAGGTATGAATTTTAAAAATTAATAAATGATTGAGACTTTCTTTCAATACCTCTCCCCCCCCTCCAAATTTCCATCAAATGGTCTGTAACTATGTTGGAATCTTGCAAGTAAAATGTGACACACTTCCCGATGTTCGAGTTAGCTGAAATATTGCATACTTATATAAGTTCAGTGACAATGCAATAATCTAGTAGTGAAATTCTCTTAGTGCGGCCAGGATCGTCTCCACAGGAGGGAACTCTTCGATGGTTAATGGCATGTCATATGTCTGTCAAATCGTCAAGACAAACTGAAAATGTTCAAAAATGAAGACACAAAATCTACAGCTCACAGAGCCACTAGTGTAAGTAGGTATGGAACTAATTTTGCAAGTGAATTTTTACCAACTTCCTGTGGTCATATTGACTTAAAACTTGGTACATGTGTAGAGCTTCGATGACAATGCAATGTGCATGTGACTTCAAGCTGGACTGAAGATGGACCAGGGAGCTACTGAGAGGAACATAGTGATAGTAGGTAGTAGCATCTAGTAAATCTGCCGAGTGTAGGCTCATTGGAAGCTTCCTTATGAGCTCTTTGTGTATATCTCATACTGGTCTGACAATGCAAGTACCTGTGCATCGAAAATGTACTCAGCGGCACAACTAATTGCCCTCCCTATTTTTATTTTTATTGTAAAAGTATGGTTAATGAGAGGAGAACGACCCTGACTACTATAGAGAATAGACGCGGGAAAATGATCGGATATTTGATACGACACGGCAATATCTTTAAGACCATTTTAGACAGACAAATTGAAGGACAGAGTAAGAGGATGACCTAGGCTGAAGCTACATGGACCAGATAAAGAAGAAGGCCGGTGTTGTGTCATATCAGGAGGTCAAGGAACTGGCTTATAGGAGGGATGATTGGACGAAACTCCACCAACAAGAGTGTAACTCTTAAGTTTGATGATGATGGTGATTGTGAAAGTATTATTTATTTAAATTTAAATATGTAACAGTTTTTAGGTACATTAATCAAGGTGGGTGATTAATTTTGCCTCTGAGTATATATTGCTATACCTACATAAAACAATTTGTAATATTTTATGGCACATGCTATGTTTTATGGTTTATTGTGAAACAGAACTTGCGATAAACTGGAATCTTTGTGCAAACAACATACCTACCGACTAACAATGTACCTAGTTTTTCATTATAATAAATAAATACCTAGACACATTTTTATTTCCTGTTCCGTTTTGGTGCTTGATGATGATGATGTGTGGGGACGCCTGGCTGGATCAGGCGGGCTGTCGATCGTCTTGTGCGTTCATTCGGCCCAGTTCCCCGTGGTTTGGAGCCGACAGTTACTGCCCCAGCGGCGCTCCCACGCAGCATCTCCTCGAGTCTCCTCGTTCTCCTGCTGAACATAAGGACATCTTTTAGGTTGACATCCTTAAGTTCGTCTTCTCTCAGCTCATCGCTTCCGAATGCCTCGCGTCGCGCAGCCGCATACATGAAGCATTCGGCTAGGACATGCTTGCTCGTCTCCTCCTTCCCACAGTGTGGGCAGGAGGAGTCGCTTTTAATTCCCATGATACTTAGGTGTCTGTTTAATACATTATGTCCAGTGATTATACCTGTCATAAGCCTTAAGCTACTCTTACCTAGGTTTAGTAGATACCTGGTTCTTCTTTGGTTGATACTACCCGTTTTGGTGCTTAGGCCAGGAGTCAAAGGTTGGCTGACAGAGATCTCATTTCATCCTAAGCGCGCAACGTTTACTCTATTAAGGTGCTGAGAGACTTGAGCTTGAACTTTGTTGTCCGACTGTCTGTCAAGACCCTTTTTTCTGGAACGCGTCTAGGTAGCATGCTGAAATTAAAATCAAATACTTAAGCCTGCAGTCCCTTCAAGCTGTGAAAAAATCAAAGTTTTATGTCAATGCAATCAAAAGATAATCATTAAATACGTTGTTTCCATACAAATTGCCGTACTGTGAAAACCTAAAGGGCACTTCCAGTTGTACTAGAAACTGAAATTTGGTAGGAAGGGAGTTCTTATAGCACAAGAGCACAGCCACTCAGAAAAATCTGAAAATCTTAATTTTTTTTTGTCTGTGTACTGTACAGACCAATTTAAAACGACCCCACTCTGTATTATGTATTTTGCTTAAGAACAGGCCTCTGCTAACAATGGGAAACATAAAACAAGGGGGAAAAGCGAGAAAAAGCTTTGTACGGAACCCTCGGTGCGCGAGTCCGACTCGCACTTGACTCGAAATCGGTCCGTGGGAAAGTTATTCTACTATGTCTATAACACGTCTATAACGCGTGCCAGACAGCCGTGGGTAAATAAAGATAGTTTATAATTTACAGAAATTTGTAAGTGCCAAGCAGTGAACGCATATAAGACATGTTTTATATGCGTTCACTGGTGCCAAGGTACCTACAACGTAGGGTAAAGATAGGAAGGTAGGTATTAGAAAAATAAATTAAATTAAAATTCCTGACATTTTCGTATTCCGGCCGCATTCCTGACAAATGTCCAAAATTCCTGACGTCTGGCCCCTAGTTCACCAACTTTACAATTCTCAGTTTTCAATGACAATTCGGTGTCAACTGCTGACTTGAAGAGCTTTTGTTTTAGCGCGCTTCTTATTGTCAAAGAAATGTAGTTCGAATTGTCATATAAAAGTGACAATTGTAAAGATACGAGCGGTAACCCTACACTCAACTCAAGTGTTTACACTACGATTATGACTTATGACACACTCCCACGATTCCATCACTGTGTGACCAGGTGTCTTATCGCGCTGATACCTCAATGTAGTCACCAATGATATTGTTTCCGATTAATTTTGTTTACCCACATGATAATGATAATACAGTTTTTAGCTGAAGGACTTCCTCTGTCCTCGAGTCTCGATGGGAACGTCGAATTTTCATCTTTATCCGACTGCTGCTAGAAAGAATTGTTATGTCTCCTCTAGACAATGGGCCATCACGATGTACCTATGTACTGTAATTTTCAACCCCCGACGAAAAAGAGAGGTGTTATAAGTTTGACCTGTATATTTGTCCGTGGCATCGTAGCTCCTAAACGGATACGGATTTGGACGGGGCTTTTTTTTTATCGAAAGCTAGTTTAATCGAGATGGTTCTTAGCTAAGTTTCATAAAAATCGGTTCAGCCGTTTTTGAGATATTACATTGTGAAATGAAAATGTCAGTGCGTTTTTGTCAAGTTCAGATCCCAAATGTCAGATCCCGTTGATGTTTTCAGTGTGGTTAAGTTCTGGGAACCCGAATTAGGAGCCTGTTGATCTTGGAAATGTGAAAAGAGAAAATAATAATTTAAAAACCCCCAACGTAGACCCATGCCCAGAAATTATTTTTTTTTACTTTTTATAGGTTTTTTTATGTCGCGGGTTTATCATTGATGGCATAATATAATGCAATATACGACGACGACCTAGTAATGATCGCGAGACCGCGGTGGATGCGGAAAGCACAAGACCGGTCTGAGTGGAGAGCCCCGGGGGAGGCCTATGTCCAGCAGTGGACGTCTTTCAGCTGACATGATGATGATGTTGCAATATGGCCTCAGTTTTTGAGTCACACGAAAATGTTAGTCATAGGTTCATGCAAAGATTCTAATTCATGATTCACAAATCATATAAATTCTAGATAACAGTGATTAGGTCTCCGTGAATTTTCACATGTTTTCATCGTTTGTGGTTCATTGATTCGGTTTTTAACCCCCGACGCAAAAAGGGGTGTTATAAGTTTGACCTGTGTATCTGTCTGTGGCATCATAGCTCCCAAACGGATAGACCGATTTCGATGCGATTTTTTAATCGAAAACTAGTTTAATCGAGATGGTTCTTCGCTAAGTTTCATTAAAATCGGTTAACCCGTTTTTGAAATACTGATCTTTGAAATGACAATGTCGGGAGTTTTCCAACTTTTCTATGTTGGTTAGGTTATTGTATTTGTAGGCCCCCCGTAGGTACGGCACCCGACTGCGCAATAGTTAACATAGTTCCTAGTTAAAGGACCAGGTGCAGAATTTTTATTTTTTACTTTTTTTGGTCGTCGGTTACACTAGACGCTATGTTTGCCCGTCCGTCAGTCTGTTGACGTTAGCTAACAAAGCCTAATTGTGCTATAAACAGCTATAATTCGGATATCAGCGTCGTAAAAATCTGAAAATATTTCCTTGCTGTGGAGATAAGCAGTCTCCCGTGCACTGATAACATTGGAGGTGACTTTCCGTAACCTTTCATCATCATCATCATCATCATCATCACCAGCTTTTTTTTTTACGTTCCACTGCTAGCCACAGGCCCATAGTTTCTGGGCTATAGTTCCCACGCGGGCCCAGTGTGGATTGGGAACTTCACGCACTCATTGAAATGCTTCGCAGTAGTGTGCAGGTTGTCTCATGATCCATTATAGGATCACTTTGTTGTCAGTCTGTCTGTCTGTCGGTCTGTCAAGACCCTTTTTCTCTGGAACGCGTGGAGGTAGCATGTTTAATATCAAATACTCAAGCCTGCGGTCCCTTGAAGCTGTGAAAAAATCAACCTTCTAAGTCGACGCAATCAAAAGATACAGTAATTAAAAATGCTGTTTCCATACAAATTGCCGTACCCCGAAAACCTAAAGGATACTTCCAGTTATCCTAGAAACTTGAAATTTGGTATGAAGGTAGCTCTTATAGCACAACCACTCAGAAAATTCTCAAAATCTAATTTTTTTTATGTCTGTCTGTAGATTTCACAGACCAATATAAGATGACCCCACACTACGTACATTTCGCTTAGGAGCAGGGCATTGCTCTGCTAACACTGGACTATTTAAAACACTGGGGAAAAGCGTTAAAATCTTTGTACGGAACCCCCGTGCGCGAGTCCGACTCGCACTTTTTTTTTCTGATTTTTCAACTTTTCTAAGTTGGTTAGGTTATTGTTACTTGGTTTTGACACTTCAACGCATAGTCATGAGTCATGGAACTCATGAATGACAGGTAATGAGTAATGAGGTTCTCAAGAATGATTTTTTTTACACCTGTAAAGATACAGAAGCGTAGGCAATGGACTAATGAAGTCTTACGATGCCATATAAGTGCCATTACACCTTTTTGAGTAATTAGCGTCTTCTCATTCTCGCCTAGTTCAGTGCCAGTAATACGACGAACAGTAAGACAATACAACTTGTTATATTAAACAGATGATGAACGGTACCCAGTTTATCTCCACACGCGACAGCGTGTCCAAGAATTATGTCTTTAGTTTTTAAATTTAGTTTTATTAATTTTTTGTTATTTTTTATAAAAAAAATTTTTGCTTCCCAAGATATCAACGGGCTCCTGGATTCTGATTTTCGAATTTAGTCGTACTGAAGACATCAACGGGCTCTCACGTTTTTTATTTGAACTTGATTCTGATAAAACATATCTAGAAAACCTCTAGGAACCATCGCTAGAAAACCTGCATTTAAATTAAAAAAAACCGCATTCAAATCGGTTCAACGTGGTTCAACCGTTTATGGGGTACGATGCCACAGACAGACACACTGACACAGATAGCGGTGAAACTTATTTATAACACCCCTCTTTTTGTGTCAGGGGATAAAAAGAACCTATATAGGAGTTCCGATCGGAATAATACTAATATTATTTCATTATGATGGGGTCTCACTAGTTTCGTATTAAATGTTGCCGTGCTGTTTTAAATTTGACTGCGGGTCACAACATGCTTGTACTAAGTGTTCAATTTAAAATCATTAGAAGTACGAATGGGCCCGGCGTCGTGTGTGTCGTAATTATTTAACTCAACTGTAATTGATGCGTTGTTGATATTTGCGTTGATGCCTCTCAGGATTGTAAGAAGCTTTTATTTGAATAACTAGAAAAAAAACGTCTAGGAACAAATTCAGTTTTGAGCGAAATTTATCTAGGTCTCATTTCTTAAAAAACGCGTTTTTCCGAGAGTTTACACACATCGCATTTTCCCAGGTGGATGCAATAACAAATTAACAAAATTCTAATTAAGTACAAACGTTTCTTTACAGAAAAATACCCACAAATAAAGAAGCTCTTTGGCTACGACCCGAACTTCAAATGGGTGGTGACGGGTATGGTGGTCACCCAGCTGCTGACCCTGCCGCTCATACCGCACCTCAGCTGGCCGCTGATGATGCTCATGGCGTACTGCTTCGGGGGAGTCATCAACCACTCACTCATGCTTGGTAAGTCTGCTAAGTCCTTATCAACGCCAATGACAGTAGACATCTGTCACCACGTGTTGAACGTCACAGTATGTAACCAAAAGTTGAACGCAAATGTCGTAAATATTGCTTTAGGCTGCACGCCAATGTCTATTAAATCCGCCACCATACATTGAACGCCATCGGCGTAGGAATCGGTTACCGTAAGTAGTATTCATACCGCACCTCAGCTGGCCGCTGGTAATGCTCATGGCGTACTGCTTCGGGGGAGTCATCAACCACTCACTCATGCTTGGTAAGTCTGCTAATTCCTTATCAACGCCAATGACAGTAGACATCTGTCACCACGTGTTGAACGTCACAGTATGTAACCAAAAGTTGAACGCAAATGTCGTAAATATTGCTTTAGGCTGCACGCCAATGTCTATTAAATCCGCCACCATACATTGAACGCCATCGGCGTAGGAATCGGTTACCGTAAGTAGTATTCATACCGCACCTCAGCTGGCCGCTGGTAATGCTCATGGCGTACTGCTTCGGGGGAGTCATCAACCACTCACTCATGCTTGGTAAGTCTGCTAATTCCTTATCAACGCCAATGACAGTAGACATCTGTCACCACGTGTTGAACGTCACAGTATGTAACCAAAAGTTGAACGCAAATGTCGTAAATATTGCTTTAGGCTGCACGCCAATGTCTATTAAATCCGCCACCATACATTGAACGCCATCGGCGTAGGAATCGGTTACCGTAAGTAGTATTCATACCGCACCTCAGCTGGCCGCTGGTAATGCTCATGGCGTACTGCTTCGGGGGAAGCATCAACCACTCACTCATGCTTGGTAAGCCTGCTAATTCCTTATCAACGCCAAAGACAGTCGGCATCTATGTCAACACGTTAAACGCCACAGTATGTCACCAAAAGTTGAACGCCAATGGCGTACAAATTGCTTTCGGCTGCACGCCAATGTCATTGAACGCCAGCGGCGTAGGAGTCTGTTACTGTAAGTAGAATTCATACCGCATCTCAGCTGGCCGCTGGTAATGCTCATGGCGTACTGCTTCGGGGGAGTCATCAACCACTCACTCATGCTTGGTAAGTCTGCTAATTCCTTATCAACGCCAAAGACAGTCGACATCTGTGTCAACACGTTGAACGCCACAGTATGTCACCAAATGTTGAACGCCAATGGCGTAAAAATTGCTTTAGGCTGCACGCCAGTGTCTATTAAATCCGCCACCACGTGTACCAAATTATCGACCCAGTCACGAGTCTATTAGATTTGAAGTAAATTTGCCTTGAATGAATGAATGAATCGTTTATTCACATTTATTCCTTGATTGAAGGACTGGATAGACAGTCAGACACACGAGTGATCGTCATACCCCGTTATCAGTGTTGCGGCACGTTGCGGATCCATTGAAAACGCTAGGGATGGCACTGCACATTTTCTTGACATGTACCTACATAATATGTATAATTCGATGCACCTGGTCTGTTTGATGTGAACTTCACAATTCACTTTGACCTTCACGACTTTTTTATTTATATGTTTCAAGTGTACGGACTTAAAAGAGGTTTTATGCTGTTTTGTAACTCCATAATAGGTGATCGTGTCATTTATTTGTCAATAATGATTAATGTCGTATATCATTATAATTTGTTTACTTTTTATTCAGTTAAAATCATGAATTGTCCCAGTTTAAAACAGAGCTGATGGCGAAATTGGAAAACTCGAAAAACTCTTAATAATTTATTCAGAAAACGAATGAAATTATACAAATCTGTTTTACCTGTAGAAATATTATTGTAACAAAAACGTTTTGTATAGCATTAATGTCACATTGACAACGAAATAAATATCGAGCGACAACCCTATGGCTTAGTTTCAATGGATCTGCAACACTGATGACGGTGTGTGGTGATCGTACATGGTTTCAGTTTTTCCATTCGAGATACGGAAACGGCTTTTCAATTTTGGTGGGTGACGAATAGTTGGCTGCAGGTAGCACAGGACCGATTGTCGTGGGGACCCTAGGGGAAGGCCTGTGCCCAGCAGTGGACGTCTTCCGTCTGAGATGATGATGATGACGGATGGTGGCCATTTTGTATTTCTACGCAGTTTTTGTATTCCTAGAACTGCGACTGCGTGGTGACTCAGGCGTGGTTTTTTTAGCACATTCGATTTAATGCACACCTGCCCTGTTGGGTTATCAAGTTATCATTATCACTTAACTGCGATGGAATCGCCCGATAAGTCCATATATAATTATCACCTTTAAACGCCTGTTTGAGAGGCGTCTGCGCCGATTACAGCGGAGTAGGTGACACGTGAAGGCACGTAGCTATAGCAGAAGATCTGGGCAAGTTATCGATACTTTTCAATCGACATTAAAAATAAAAATATTGGAAAATTTGTACGGATGAAAGAACATTAGCCTAACCAGGTTAAGCTTCATTTCGAAGTTCAATATCTCAAAAACGGTTGTACCGATTTTTATAAAACTTAACTAAGATACATTTCGATTGAATTAGCTTTCGTTCGCTAAATGGGTGTTTTAAGTTTGACCTGGGTATATGTGTATGGGCGTATCTGTGTTTCTATCTGTCTGTGGCATCATAGCTCCTAAATGGATGAACGGATTCGGACGCGGCTTTTTTTTAAATCGAAATATGGTTTAATCGAGATGGTTTTCGCTAAGTTTCATCAAAATAGATTCAGCCGTTTTTGAAATATTGAAATGAAAATGTCTTGAGTTTTCAACTTTTCTAAGTTGGTTGGGATATGAAGTTACCTACTGCCATACATACTTGGGTCAGTTAACTTTTCAGTGTTGCTCGTGCCATGGCGATGTCTCCTCGGTCACTCATTAAAAGTATACTTTTCTATGGTACAAATCCACTAAGAGTTAGGAGCCTATTCCTTCACGCCTTATCTCGTAAGCATGCCAGTAGTTAGTAGTATACATAACAACCATTTTTCTAAGCAACTGTATCACTGTTGTCTCCTGAGTGACCGGACAGAATAACAACACTGAATAGTTGATTGACCCACTTACGAAAGTGCAAGTTAAATAAAATCTTGTATACAGTCACGTGCATATCGACATCTGGGCCGTGTTTTATAAAGCTACAAGATACAATTTACAAGCGGAAGTCTCATTCTATCACCTTTTGTTGGAAAGAGACTTCTGCTAGTAAATTGTAACTTGTAGCCTTATAGAACTTGGCTGTGGAAGTTAACGGCACGTCTCCACGTTCGAGTGGATGACACATATATGTTACTATCAGTTTGGCTGTAATGCGGCAAACTATAGCCCCAATGATATATATTAATATACTGCACTAGAGATAAGACTGCGACGGAAACCCTTCAGTTCTGTTATAATATATTTTTTAAAGGAAATTAGCAGACTTCAAATGTAAATAAAATTGAAATTGCCGATTATGTTTTTAATGAACTCACTGAAACATGAATACACAAAAAAAAACCAGAAAAATGCCTGCCCAGGGAAAAAGAAATTGGGAAAAATACAAAAAGATAATCCGATTGAGATCATAAAATTGCCGAACCGATTTTGATAAATATAAAATTACCTCGGTGCTATACCTACTCAAACGCTAGCTTTCGATCAAAAAAGCCGCGTCCAAATCCGTTCATCCGTTTAGGAGCTACGATGCCACGGACAGATACACAGATACACAGGTCAAGCTTATAACACTCCTCTTTTTGCGTCGGGGGTTAAAAATATAACTCTGCTATCTGGCGGCAGTTGGGTTATTTATGAACAAGCCCATATTTCACAAATTTTACAATAGTCAGTTTACAATGACAATTCGAACTACATTCCCTTGCCAATAGGAAGCACGCAAAAACAAAAGCTCCTTAAGTCAGCAATTGACGCCGAATTGTCAGTGAAGACTGACATTTGTAAACTTGACGACCGAATAGCCTAGTGGTTAGAGACCTTGACTATGAAGCTTGAGGTCCCGGGTTCGAATCCCGGTCGGGGCAGATGTTTGTATGATGAATACGAATATTTGCTCTCGGGTCTTGGAAGTTTAATAATTATCTATAAGTATGTTTATCCGTTGTCTAGTACCCATAGTACAGGCTTTGCCTAGTTTTGACTTGGTCAATTGGTGTCAATTTGTCCCATGATATTTATTTATTTATCTACACACATATCATAAGTCCTCTATACTGGGTTCAGAAACCGTGAAAAATGACCAGCATTGCAGCACGACGACGCCTTCTCGCCGACAGCCACCACCAGGAGGTCCAGCAGTAAAGTAATAGTCATTACGACATCGAATTCGATGTCGTAATGACTTTTCGATATCGAATTCTATTTTTCGAATTTGACAACCAACGTAATTTACAATCATAGTGAAATAAAACGGATCACTCACGTATATAAGCAGAGTTCAGTCCGACATGTATAATGAATAATGTGAAATAAATTTTTTTTCACAAAAAAAAATACAGTTTACGAAACGTCAGGTCGGTATGTTTGTCTATGATTAAAGAAAAACAGTCAAATTCGTGACAGGTATGGGTATGATATATGCCTTCGGCTTTTGAACCCATCTTAGAGTACTTATAATATGTGTGTAGATAAAGTAACGTATGCAACTCCACATAATTAGGCCTTAAAACACTCGTGTGATCCTATCATGAAACTCAGCTTCGCCTCGTTTCATAAAAACACACTCGTGTTTTAAGGACCCTCATTATGTAGCAGTTGCATAAACTACTATTGTAAAATAGGGGCCCGGTATCGTAATAATCCTTACATGTTTTTTGTAGACTTCGCCCCAACACAATCGTAGTGAAATGATTCATACTCATACATCGTATGTTGGCCGCGTCACGTATGTTGGTAATTACGATTAGATAATCTTTCGCTGGTAATCGATATCGGTTTAGTTTTTTTTTTTTTTGAGGAATTAATGTACTTAATTATGTAATCTACTTCATAATGTGCACGTGCGGAAAGTCACGTGAATTGTATATTTACATAAATTATGACTTTTTGTTATTTTTTTTTTAAAACCCCCACGATAAAAGAGGTGTGTTTTAAGTTTGCCATGTGTAAGCATAGCCGTGCAAAAAAGAGCAGAAATCAAATGAGTGCGCCACTTTCGTCGTATCTGTCACATTTTTGACGTAAATTGCTTATATATGGCAACAAATTTGTATGAGAAATTTTTGTTCCCCGTTTTTCCTTTTTTTGTCGGGCTACTGTGTATCTGTCTGTGGCATTGTAGCTCCTCAATGGATGACCGGACCTGGACGAGCGAACTTGGAAAAGTTGACATTTGTTATTTGTAAAAATCAGTATCTCAAAAACGACTAATTCGCTTTTTATGAAAGTTAGCTAAGAAACCATCCCGATTAAACTAGCTTTCAATTTAAAAAAAGCCGCGTGCAAATACGTTTTACCGTTTAAGAGATACGATGCCACAGACGGATACACAGATACACCCATACAGAGGTTAAACTTATAACACCCCTCTTGTGGACATAATATGCTATACTTATCCTTAACTAACCTCTCTATGGATTGTAAAGTCCGAAATAAAGTGCTTATTATTATTCTCTTTATTGTTTTTAAAGTCTTATTTTTTGCATTTTTCTAAATTACATTAAACGCAATATAAAATAAAAAAATATAAAAAATAGTCTTCGCCGGTGGCGGGGCAGGGGCCCAAGCCAGCGGCGGTCAGAGGGTCGAGCACGACTTTACGAATTCTGCGTAACGTTACGGTTATCGTATCGAGATCGAGAAACCTCATACTCAATTTTAGTTCCAAATACGCTTACGGGCGGGCGCTGTTCCAAACGTAATACAAACTCGACAACGTTTACTATTCGATTTTACGTTACGCAGCATTCGTAAAGTCGTGCTCGACCCTCAGGTCGACAAAGTGAAGAATCTCCTCACTATTCGCTCCGCTCACTATTATTATTATTATTATTTATAATAGGGAGTGAGTTAGGGAAATACCCACGGCGTGGGGAGTTATTATTAGTCACTAACAGCCTTATTCATAAAAAGTTAGAGCCTCCTTGGAGGACCGATGCTAAAAATAATGATTCATAAACGTCTGTTAACGCTAATCAGTCCTTCAAGCCTCTGCTAAAGTTAGTTGGCCCTAGACCCTTCTTTATCTCTCTGCTAAGTCACAAGATGGCGGCCACAAATATGAACAGCTGATTTTGACAATAGCAAAACCATACCCAAGAGAAGATTTCTATCGAAAGAATTCTGTCTCATGTGGGTTTTATTTTATAAATTATTTTGATTGGGTGTTTAGAATATACATGTATAATAATAAATCTGTAACAAATAAAACTAGGATGATTATCATATTAGTTACGGCTTTTTGCATTTGCGGCATTTTTTTAATGGATCGGATTTCCGATGCGGGAAAACAAATTATCTCGTTAGACAAAAAGTTGATCTTGTGATTGTATCGATATCTTTACTTTCGTGATAATGCTATATACGGGCTGTGGAAGTTGTGAAAAAGGGTGCTTAAATCCTATAGAGGATCTGCCCAATATAGAATTTCGGCGGCGGAATCGGTTTAACAAAGGGAGGATTCAACTTATTGTGGAATCGGCGAGGGCGGACCTCACCAAGGACCGGAGAGGCGCCAGCCTGACACCAGAGCTGCAGGTTCTTACTATGATAAGATGTTGGCGGCGCAACGAGGTAAGCATATCTATACATTATTTACTACCTGCCATAAAACATTGTCTGCAGAGCTTTATGGGCTCTCGCAGCCGACGGTGAGCAGGGTGTGTGCAGCAGTGTGGCGCGAACACTGGCGAATCACTCCGCTCACTGTATAAACATGCCCTCTATCGCGGCCGAGAAAAGCAAGTGTAGACATCACTTTTACTTTTAATTTCACTAACTAGTTTGCCCCCGTGAAATATTTAAATTGGGCTAGTTCCCTATCCCGTGGGAATTTCGAAGAATCCCTTCTTAGTGCACCTCTAGGATACTCAAGGTATATGTTTGCCAAATTTAAAGTGTCTAGGTCCAGTGGTTTAGGCTGTGCGTTGCCTGTCAACCAGTCAGTCACAGTACTGTGTTATAGGTATAAAGAATATGAAGAAACAAGTGCGAGTCAGACTTGCGCACGAAGAGTTCCGTATCATTATCTATAAAAACGGCAAAAAAAAATCATGTCTACATATTTTTTTTCTGTTTTAGTATTTCTTGTTATAGTGGCAACAGAAATACCTACATCGTCTGTGAAAATGTCAACTGTCTAACCGTTAATGAGATTCAGCCTAGTGACAGACGGACGGACAGTAATAGGGTCCCATTTTACCTTTTGGATGCGGAACCCTACAAAGTCTGTACCTGCCTACATACCCGTAACCATAACTTTTTAGTCATAATCTCTGCAAGCCTAACATGTTTCTTTTATTTATTTTTACCTGCAATTTTGCTTACCTATACCTTGTCAAACTACATTATAATTTGAGATGAATAATGTTCAGTACTGATGAGTGATGACCTGATGACAAACAATTGCTCAAGTTGACAGAGAAAATAACATAAAAAAATATTTTGTAAAATTTACAAAATCCATCAAATCCAAAAAGAAAAAAAGAATTCTGGGGTCAAAACAATTGCTTTTGACAAAATTGAACCAATGATTCATTTTACTTTTAAAATATTCAATTTAGGTAAAAAGTAATTGATCTTTTAACTCCATAATTATTGTTTTCCTCATCCTTTCTTCCTTCTTCGTTTTCTGTTAGATTTTGTGCAGTTCCTTGTGACACTTAATTTCATTAGCCGCAATGTCTGTTAACTGTCCAGAAAGCGGAGAGATCTGAAAAAGAAAAACTCATTAAATATAAATTGCTCATTAAATCTATGTCTATAGGTCTACCATATGATAATTAAAGTTAAAGGGTTTTAATTTTCTTTTCTTTGTTCCTAGGCTTAATTGCACCGTTGATGACCTCGCTGATATGCCGGAACTTTGTGGGTAGGCAGACTGTGTGGGTGGGGCCGGTGAAGCTCCCAGGGCAGGTGGTGTGGCTACTTGCACCAGTGGCAGTGGCAATAGCTGCATATTTACCAACTATCAGTATCTAAAAAAAAAGCAACATGTTTAATTAAAATATTTTTTGAACCGACATACCTACTTTTATTTTCAACCTGGTTTTAACTTGCATCCACATTAGTTATAATATACTTTTTGGGTTGGGGACATTCTAACACATAGGTACTCTGTTCATTATTTTCCATCCAGCTTTATAAATAAAATAGATAGATAGATTTAGATAGATTTCTTTATTCCTCATTGAAAATTACATTACATTTTAAATGTCAAAGCATAATAAATTCACAAAAAGATCGTCAAAGAAAAATAAAATACAATAATAATTAATGCGAAATACAATAGAATAAAATAAAATGTCAAACCATGTACAATGTTTTATAAATCATCAAATGTCAATTTAAAACTATGTAATTTAAAGAAATCTGTAAAAAAAATTATTGAATCAGGCGTTACTTTGCGGAGGTCCATATTTATGAACTAAAAAACAATTACTTTGCTCACCCGCGACCACTAATGACAAATAGTTATATCTGTGCGGCAAATGTATGTTTCCATGCAACACCTCCACCTCCACTGCTACACGAATCAACACATGCCACACAGACCCAACTATCACCACCACCACTATACTAAACGCTGACGCGTTTCGGCACTCTCCACGAGGCCATTTACGAAGCACAACAACAACCGCTCAACATGCCACCACTTCCACTACTGACATATGTAAACCATGTACTCAACTTAGTTAATGACAAAACCAACGTACCCACTAATATTTTATAAATTCCAAACTACCCTTTTATGTAAGTCCTAAACTACCCTTTTTTTAAGAAATGAATTCCAAACTACCCTTTTTATTTTTATTTTTAATCTACGCCAGGTACCCCGTTATTTTTAACCGAGTACGGTAAAAAGAAAAGTCATGTTCTCATTATTACTATGACACATTATTAAAATTAGAACCAAGTCGTAACAAAGGCGAAGAAACCAAATTAACTTGTTCATTAATAATAGACCCCATGTTGTTGTACCTAATTATTTCCAATTGTTCTAAAACCGATAGCCGCAAACCCTTATCACAATAATGTAAAATTTCGTACGTATCTGAGTCTAACAACGAATGATTCGTTTCTAATAAATGCTTGGCAAAGTTTGATTTCTCTGGATGATCATGCCTATATGACGAGACATGCTCTTTAAATCTAGTATCAAAGCTTCGACCGGTTTGTCCAATGTATACTTGACTACAGTCGCCACATGTGAGTTTATATACGCCTGACCTGTTCCCTTTATCCACCTTTTCTTTGTTATTACAAAGTCTAGAACGTAAAGAATTAGTAGTCTTAAAGGCAACATTGATGTTATTTGATTTTAAAATATTATAAATCTTGTCAGACAACCGGCCAACATAAGTAATACTAGATCTAAATTTGTTAGTAGGCTGAGATGGCAACGCAGAGTAAAGCATGCTATTCACTATCCGTCCCTGCTTCTTTTGAACCAGACTATTAACCATTGCTGTACTATAACCATTTGTTGTTGCTATCTGATATATAGTATGTAATTCAGAATCATAATGCTCTTTCGAAAGAGGTACAGTTAGTAGTCTATGTACATAACAATGGAAAGCAGCCAGTTTATGCTGCCATGGGTGAGTAGAATTTGCAGGTATGACAGTATCTGTGTACGTAGGCTTACGGTAAATTTGAAACTGGTGCCTATTATTTACTCTTGTAATAGTTAAATCCAGAAAATTTAATGAACGATTTTCCTCTAATTCTCGTTTGAACTTTATTTTTGGATGTTTGTTATTGAGAGCACTAATAAACAAATCTAGCTGCCTCATACTCCCCTTCCAACATAAAATTAAATCATCAACATACCTATAATAATATACTAAATTGCTGTTCCCCACTATATATTGTTTTTCAAAGTTATCCATAAAAACGTCAGCCATTAAAGGACTAAGAGGTGACCCCATTGCTAAACCATCACTCTGCAAATAATATTGACCATTAAATCTGAAATAATTTTGTTTCATGCATAAAGTTACTAATTCTATTAACTCACAAACCTCCCCCGGATGTAAACGCTTCCTTTCTAAGTGACATCTAAGAATATTTAAGGTTTCACTATATGGTACGTTGGTAAACAAACTATCCACATCTAAAGAAAGTAATGTTGAGTTTGGCGGTATATTAATGTCTTTAATTTTATTTACTAAATCTGAACTATTCTTTAAACTATATATTGGCTTAAAAGAAGATTTTTCCCGAACAATGCTATTTAACTTCCTCGCTACTTTATACGCTGGAGCACTCGCGTATGAAACAACAGGGCCTTTGTTACGACTTGGTTCTAATTTTAATAATGTGTCATAGTAATAATGAGAACATGACTTCTCTTTTTACTGTACTCGGTTAAAAATAACGGGGTACCTGGCGTAGATTAAAAATAAAAATAAAAAGGGTAGTTTGGAATTCATTTCTTAAAAAAAGGGTAGTTTAGGACTTACATGAAAGGGTAGTTTGGAACTTATAAAATATTAGTGGGTACGTTGGTTTTGTCATTAACTAAGTTGAGTACATGGTTTACATATGTCAGTAGTGGAAGTGGTGGCATGTTGAGCGGTTGTTGTTGTGCTTCGTAAATGGCCTCGTGGAGAGTGCCGAAACGCGTCAGCGTTTAGTATAGTGGTGGTGGTGATAGTTGGGTCTGTGTGGCATGTGTTGATTCGTGTAGCAGTGGAGGTGGAGGTGTTGCATGGAAACATACATTTGCCGCACAGATATAACTATTTGTCATTAGTGGTCGCGGGTGAGAAAAGTAATTGTTTTTTAGTTCATAAATCTGTAAAAACTCACAAAAAGTGAAAATATCATAAATATAAAAATTAAAGCAATAACAAATAAAAATAAAACAATATGGTACATAATGGTACAGAAAATAAAATATGATCTTAAGTCAATGCTTAAAATGAATATCATTATACTCTTTTACGGAGTATAATGATTTATGCATAAGAAGTTTCTTAAGGCGGCGTCCAAATGTTTCGTCCGAACATTCACTTTTTAAGTCAGCGGGTAGTCTTTCGTAAAACCTAGATAAAATAAGCTTATCTAATTCTCCTTATAACATCTTATTCCCTAGATGTAAATGTGTAAGAACTAATGGAATTAGCAGGTACCCAATACTCATTGAATACTCAATAGATGATTGAAGCCTTTTATAGTTAAGATGATTTATCCGATTTACTGATTGACATTGACTTTACAGATATCTATGAAATACAAAGTGGGATAGATATTCTTTTGGAGCATAACCTAATCAATGTAACAGAGCAAACTAAAATACATAATATTTTTTTTGTTCAGTGCTTGTATAGTTTTCCCTAAAGGAAATTTTTGGCACATTGAACAAGAAAACGGGTATTAAAATGATGATTAAGTAATATACGTTTTAGACAGGTAATCAACCTTGGACAGGTATGTTTACAATATATGCACTTTATATCTAATTATTATTCACATGATTTTAAATAGTAACCTACCAACACTGTGTTCATGTACAGCCCTTCCTCACTAGAATTTAGGTAGCAGAACGGCTCTTTAAGAGGATTATGACCGTGTTGTATTGACTTAAAGGATAAAACCTGATACTTAACTACAAACCTTTTTAGAAGGCACGTCCACGCAGCAACCTTGCGGCTGCTGTTTGTATTCGTATCGTGTACCTTCGAGTGGCGGAAACCGTCTCATGGTTCCATTTAGTTCGCCATTTTTAGGACCTGCCACTTGAAGGTTTTTATTTTCTATGATTTCCACTCTTTCTTTCACTAGCTCTTGAACCAACATCTGAAAAGGACGTTCAGTGATTAGATTCAAACGGAACACTTTACATTTATGATACCAAACAGAGGTAAATGAATTGTTGTTGTTACTTTACCCTCCGCTGTTCAATTATCACTCCTTTTTTGGGTGGTATTCATTTTTTTTTTAAGATTAGAAACCACCACTAAACTAAACGCTGACGCGTTTTGGCACTCTCCACGAGGCCATTATCAAAGCTAGAGCTAGTTGGGCTCATTCTGAGAGGAGGCCTGTGCCCAGCAGTGGGACGTTAATAGGCTGATGATGATGATGACATTAGGTACACCTGACATTTTAGTATTCTGGCCGCATTACTGACAAATGGCCAAAATTCCTGACATGTCAGGATAATTCTTGACGTCTGGCAACCCTAGCTGTGAGTGTTTTGTTTTTGCCCTGTAACGATTATGGCGTATTCATAGAACGTTCGTGTGTAATAAAGATAAAAAATTACCATTCATTGCTTCTAGACTGTGCTGATAATTTGCAGATTATATATATCTACATTATTGTAAATAATCCGATTATAGTAATGTCAATATTCGCTTAAATTTGAGTTACGAACCGATAAGATGGCTTTCATGAAATGCTAATTTTATATTATCGACTGCTGACTCATCTATTTCAACCCCAAATCCTTGGACCTAGAAAGCTGTGATGTAGACCCAGGCATAAGGAGTGATTTCGCGAAATTATACTCTTAAGGGAGTGAAATACCCAAGATAGGGAGGGAGACGGAGTCGCCACGGAAACGAAGCCGAGGGCGAAAACTAGTTGAGGGTATAATAGCCTTTTCGATGCACTGTCCATGGATCTTACATAATCATCACCAGCCTTTGTTCCGTACCACAGCTGGCCATAGGCCTCAGATTGAGAGGGCTGTAGGCTTGAGTCGGTCAGGAACTAAGAACTGTTAGGAATGAATTCCCGTCGCGGACCGAAAGGAACTAAATCCTTTCGCACGATTTGAATCGTTCTTCGCTCCTTTAGTTCAGTAGGTAGAGGAGTGGAGTGGATGAATCGCTTGAGCGGAACGGAGCGAGTGAGAGTGACCGAAACCGAGGAGCGAGATAAATAGCGCTCGTTCAAAGTGTATCTAGAGCAAGTAGGAGTGAGATGGACAACTATCATTCCGTACCGTGTCCTTCACAGATCAAAACAGTTCCAACTCGTTCACTGAACTACTGAACTAAAGGAACTAAAAGTTCGAACTAGTTCCTTTGACCGATTGAACGAGATCGGAGCGCTCCCTTTAAAGACCGAGCAGGCACAACTCTAGAGTGCTGTGACTATAGTTCCCACGCGGGCCCAGGGCAAATTGGGAACTGCACACACACCATTGAATTCCTTTTCATGGCATTTCATCTTAGCTCTCTAGGTTGGCAACGCATTTGCAACCCCCCCCCGGGTTGTAGGTGTCTGTAGGCAGTGGTGATCACTTACCATCAGGTGACCCAATTGCTCGTTTGTCTTCGTTGTCGCACAAAGTTACGAGCCGAGGCTCGAACCCACGACCCTCTTCTTGAGAGGCCACAGGTCATACCACCAGGCTACCATAGCAATTCTCTGCTCTTACATAAAAAACCCTATAATTTGGTTAATTTATTTGTTTCAGCTATCCATGAGATATCTCACAATCTGGCGTTCGGCCACGCCCGCCCGATGGCCAACCGTTGGTTCGGCTTCTTCGCCAATCTACCCGTAGGGATACCCACATCAATTAGCTTCAAGAAATATCATTTGGAACATCACAGGGTAAGTCCTCTAGGTACATATCAAGGAAAACATTTATGAAACGATCATGAAGCCAAATATTGCTTTGGGAAACGGTATTATTCGAATAGAAGTGGCCCTCACTTAGACACACATATACACATAGTCGTCATAACCATAGACAAGATATACTGCTCATCATTATCATTGTATTGTACCGCTCAACAGGGCTGTGTTAAGGCTGATAAGTGGTAGACATACCACTCTCACCAAATCATTGTATCGCTCAATGGGGTTATGTTAAGGCTGATCAGTAGAGGCTTTAGAAGTTTAACCCCATTATTGTAGGAGAATTATTTGATCTGACTTAAAGAAGCCTGAGGAAAATCATCTAACTTCAAATGCTTGCTGTCTCTTCCAGTACCAAGGCAACGAAGTGATTGACACCGACCTCCCGACCCTCATGGAAGCGAAACTCTTCAACACAACATTCGGGAAACTGGTATGGCTGATGCTGCAGCCCCTGTTCTACACCATCCGACCGCTTATGGTGCGCCCGAAACCGCCAGAACCGCTGGAGGCCGTCAATTTGGTCATCCAGCTATTCTTTGACGCAGTCGTCGTGCAATTGTTCGGTGAGTAGACTTAAAGTTACCTTAGCGCCATGCGAGTGACGTCGTCACTGTTCTACATCACGCTAAAGAAGTCGGCCAGTTTTCTTAACTGTGCTTTTGGATTTTATGTGGCTAAATTGTAAACTTTCTCATAAATCATCGTTTTTTACGTTCGGATTTTTCGTTAATATAATGACTGCAGATTTTACCAACCAGCGCCATCTAGTGTCTTATAGATGAACTAGGATGAATGGGGAGCTGGCGTAAGTTGACAGTTGTGACGCGTTACGACACTCGCGAAAGCGGGCTCTGCGAAGGAAGAGTGAAACGCGCAAAAGTATACTTTGAAGACCTTGCATTGCTTATCTAATTACCCGACTACACCACGCAAGTGGTATGGATATGCGCATGCACGCCTTATGACAATACAAGTATATTCACCAAAAAGTACAGTCATCAAAAAAAGTCTGTTAAAAATGATTTTTGACAGAAAACTTATTCTCTTTGTTTCAGGTTGGAGGACTCTATTTTATCTAATCATTGGATCTCTACTAGCCATGGGAGTTCATCCTGTCGCAGGTAATAGACTGACCAGAAGTCTGTTGTTCTTGGATGTTTCATATCTACTTAACTTTATAAAGTGTGTATTTCCGTCCAGTACCCGTATACAGGCTTTCCCTGGTTTGAGATTAGGTCAATTGGTGTCAATTGTTTCACGTTATTTATTTATTAGAAAAGTATTAATACACGTATATAATATATGTAGTTTAATACAAAATTACTTATTCAACACGGCGTTTGACTTTCGTTAGTGCGAAACTGTGTGTACAGGACAGTTTAAAATTAACCTAATTTTAATCCTTAATTCTAATTCTAATGTTATTAAATTTATATACAAGAAATCAATATTTACAAGAGCTATTTCAAAAATAGTCGTTAAATAATGTCAATTCATAATTAAAAATCATGTACAATCATTCTGCGTTTAACTGCGTTAAACAGAGTTCCATTTTTGTTGTATTTTATTGTATAGCAACATTACCTATCAAAATTATGTTCGTCATTCTCTTGTCTTGTCTTGTCTTATCGATTCACCGAGATTCATGACTGTAACGTCTGTAACGTTCTTACAATTTATTCCTAATTAAACCAGCTAAAATCTACAGTCCACTTTAATATTCAAGACCATTTATCCTGAAGAACTCGATATAATGACAAGAGAATGTCAAAACCATTGAGAAAGCCATTTTATTTCCTCGCATTTTGAGAGAAAACCTCTATACAAGATACGGCCGGTACAGGGATTGCCTGATTACTATAGCCGGCCCGCAGTAATGTACTATTAATTTTCCAGGCCACTTCATATCAGAACACTACATGTTCAAGAAAGGGTTTGAGACGTATTCGTACTATGGAGGGCTGAATTTCATCACCTTCAATGTGGGGTATCATATGGAACACCATGACTTTCCAGCCGTGCCCGGCAGCAGGTTGCCTGAGGTGAGCATACAACACGCATACACACATCAAACGTCAATCAACTTTTCATTGCCACTCGTTGCCATGGAAATGTCCCCTGGGTAACTCGTCTAAATAATGATAATAATAATAGCTTTTATTTCCGACCAACATGGATCATTGAGTTAGTAACAATTGCATTCAAAAAACTTATTTTAGTATTACGTATTAGTAAATCAGTTAGGTACAATTACAATTATTCAATTCAAAAATTAAATACGAAATTCACAATTAAAATTAAATAAAATAATTTATTTCTGCGCACGTGGATCATGCAGCAGTTATACAAATATAGGCCATCTAACCTATCCGCAATCATATTCAGAATGCTAAAATAAGATTTTGTGAGGGTGGTCATCAAACGTTAGGAAAAGTGTGGAAAAGTCTATTTTTAATTTGCTAAATGTCAAAAAGTTGTGTTCTACCTAGTGTTTAGTAGAATGAGACCAAAGAGGTATGACTTTATAATACAGCTTTGCGCCAAAGATAAAACATTTGACGAAACTAAGTGAATAATTAAAATATGAAAAAGAAGTATATGAAACTGTTTTTTTTTTATTATAACTTAAGTCTTACAAAAAATACAATCATGATTAACATAATTAAGCAAGTCTAATTGGGTCACACTTCGCTCATTTTAGAGTTCCCCCAATGGTCCAAACTTTTTAATATTGTTAAACAGTTGGTAATGGTCTATAAAATCAAAATTAGGAGTCAGGATGACTCAGGAACATAATTACTTTTAATTTTGAAGAGTTGAAATGGGAAAATGCAAATATTGTCGAAAGTTTAAAAAATAAATGAACTAAAAAACAATTACTTTGCTCACCCGCGACCACTAATGACAAATAGTTATATCTGTGCGGCAAATGTATGTTTCCATGCAACACCTCCACCTCCACTGCTACACGAATCAACACATGCCACACAGACCCAACTATCACTACCACCACTATACTAAACGCTGACGCGTTTCGGCACTCTCCACGAGGCCATTTACGAAGCACAACAACAACCGCTCAACATGCCACCACTTCCACTACATGTAGTACTACACGTAGTGGAAGTGGTGGCATGTTGAGCGGTTGTTGTTGTGCTTCGTAAATGGCCTCGTGGAGAGTGCCGAAACGCGTCAGCGTTTAGTATAGTGGTGGTAGTGATAGTTGGGTCTGTGTGGCATGTGTTGATTCGTGTAGCAGTGGAGGTGGAGGTGTTGCATGGAAACATACATTTGCCGCACAGATATAACTATTTGTCATTAGTGGTCGCGGGTGAGCAAAGTAATTGTTTTTTAGTTCATAAATATGGACCTCCGCAAAGTAACGCCTGATTCAATAAATTATTTAAAAAATAATTTTAGGCCTACAAAATTTATTTGACATTATTTCGCCATACTGCTAATTTAATTTAAGTGTGTGGTAGGTATTTGTTTTGAGTTTTGTTGGTGGCTTTGTGGAAATATTGTTTGTTTCCTTGTTTAATGCATTGTAACACGTTGTATGACATACGTGCGGAAGGCAATTTCCAACTCGGGCCGTTATAAAACACTCGCGGATTGGGAATTGTCTGCTTTCCGCACTTGTATCATAAATAACTATTATTGAACATCACATAACAAACAAAACAGAAAAGAGGTACAGTCTGCAGCAATAGTTCAAAGCAACCGAAGCGCTCACAATGAACTGCACAAGCTCTTATGTCTAGAGCCGTGCTTAGATCATTGTGAACGCGTCGGTTGCTTAGCAACTATTGCTGCTGACTGTACAAAGAAAACCTACCTTGCCAATTTAAAAACAAAATATCAGTGAACTTACATTTATCCATAAAAGAAACATATTCTCCACTTCTTCAGGTGAAACGCATAGCGCCTGAATTCTACGATGACCTCCCCCAGCACACGAGCTGGACTACGGTGCTGTATGATTTCGTCATGGACCCCGACATAGGACCGTATGCTCGCATAAAGCGCAAGCAACACGGACTCCAGAGCTAGATACCTGGAGACATACATCATCATCATCATACCATCCGGAAGACGTCCACTGCTGTACATAGGCCTTCCCCAAAGATCTCCACGACGATCGGTCTTATGCTGCCTGCAGTCAATAGAGACATTCAGCACGGGATCTACCTTGTTTCATATAAAATCGAAAGTGATAAAATACTGATTCTATAAAATCACTCGCTATAATCATTCATTTTCTATAGCATTTAAACGCTCTAATCGATCGAAAGTTCTAATGTTGATTTGATATAATGCAATTTTCACAGAAATTTGCAACTTTACAGGAATGTTATAAAATAAACCCAACCTAACCTAAACCAATCTGTAGATTCGTATATCGAAAACTGTTTGTCTAGTTTAATAGTTTCACCGAAAATTGCATTATGTCAAATTAACATTAGAGCGTTTAAATGTTATAGAAAAAGAACTTTAGTGCAAATTAATTTATAGCAAGTGAATCGTCATAGTAAATGAACTTAGATGAAGTGATTTTGTGACCATTGATTTTATAAGAAATGAGCGGATACCATACAGCCCGACTAAAAAGTAAAGAAATCAAATGA
Source organism: Clepsis dumicolana (assembly GCA_963691665.1). Lineage (NCBI taxonomy): Eukaryota > Metazoa > Arthropoda > Insecta > Lepidoptera > Tortricidae > Clepsis > Clepsis dumicolana. The sequence goes on along the minus strand of OY829533.1, from coordinate 4,195,283 downwards.
GGGCGCCATTTTCTTCGTAACTGTCACATTTTTGACGTAAATTGCTTAAATGTGGCAACAAATTTTAGTTCCTCTTTCCTCCGTTTTCTTGACTTGTTGGTCAGTATGTAAATAACATACGTTCGCATTTATAATACCAATGAATTTAATGTTATACTCTGCGCCAGCTATCTTAGCACAAAAGTGCTTTGGTAAGCAACACTTAACAGTATAGTGACGTTCAAGTTATTCAGTTATTCATCATCATCATCATCATGTCAGCCGAAAGACGTCCACTGCTGGCTGGCGGCCTCCCTGCGGCTCTCCACTCGGACCGGTCTCGTGCTGTCCGCATCCACCGCGGTCCCGCGTTCTTTACCAGGCCGTCGCTCCATCTTGTTGGAGGCCTACCGACAGCTCGTCTCCCGGTCCGCGGACGCCATTCGAGAACCTTCTGACCCCATCGACCATCAGTTCTGCGAGCAATATGCCCCGCTCACTGCCACTTAAGTTTCGCAATTCTTCGGGCTATGTCAGTAACCTTAGTTCTACTGCGGATATCATCATTAACCCCCGACGAAAAAGAGGGGTGTTATAAGTTTGACCTGTGTATCTGTGTATCTATCTGTGCCATCATAGCTCCTAAACGGATGGACCGTTTTCGATGTGTTTTTTTTTTAATCGAAAGCTAGTTTAATCGAGATGGGTCTTAGCTAAGTTTCATTAAAATCGGTTCACACGATGATTTCGTTTACCGGTAAGCTCATGATAAATTACATTATTGCTTTATTATTATTGGTATTATTCCAATAATTTAAATTTCATATTACTCTTAAGCGTTGCTTACCGAAGTCTTCTCAATTTGGTTTGTACAAGTTGAGGGAATTAACGTTTCTACAGAGATGGATGGCGCCTACCACACTTCTAACATGAAACTACCGTGAGACCCAATCATAGTGAAATAAATGGAGTGCTCACCGCTGCCACCGAGTCGTGCGCTCCCAGACGAAGGACTGCGGATTAGTCCGAAGCATGTCGGGCTATACTCGATAGACTAAAAATATCGGTATTTTCTATCTGTGGTCCGTCTTAATTGGTTGTTTCACTGCGTCACGTGGCTGAGTTTGTTTACATTTAGTTAATTATCCAAGCCTCTTTACTATAGTTAAAGTGAGAAAAACTTTCCCCTGTCAAAATGCTTATGACATTGTCATAAGATTGATTTTTGCCTGGCCCGTGGGAAAGGTTTTTCTACTATACGTGAGTGGTCGGTTTATTTGATCATTGTAGGATTTTAGCCGCCAGTGGCGCGTTTACAATAAAACATTTGGATATTTATAATGTATGGTTTTGCGCTTCAAGTCGCAGTAAGTCTGGCGATTGTGCCTTGCGTTTTGTACGAAAGATTCTACTATTTCCTACTATTATACTTGATAAGCTGGCAACACACTTCGTTATTCGTAAAGTGGCTGCCACACTGCAGTTCCAATGCATCGATAGAGGTAGAGTTCTGTGGTGGAAACTACGGTCTGGTAGATACTTTAGATTTCAGTCATTGTATCTCCGTCGCTCTCGCAGTAAACTGTATAGTGTAGTAGAGAATACGACAAAGTGTAGTGCCAGTATTTATATGAATCGTGCCTAGTGACGAAGTATTATGCGTATGCATTTTGCGTTGTTTATAGAGTATATTTGTGTGTTAATTTTAATTTTAAATTGTTGGTGTTATGTTATAAATATGTCACAATCTCTAATATTGTAAAACTGTAAAATTAGTAGAAATTAAATGAGTCAGTTTTTTGTGGTGAAGAGCTTTGATATGGCAACAAATTTGTATGAAGAAATTATAGTTAATTTTCACTCTTTTAAAGTTGTCAGTTACATTTTATATTTACGCCAGTCGGTAGATCGTCAATCGAAGCTATCAATCGATAGTAGAATGGATTGGCGTTGACTGATGGTATCTGCCACACTAATCGATCTATCATCAAAAATCTAAAAATCAAAAAAATCAAAATTTTATTCAGCAAATAGGGAGTTGAATGCTCTTTTACACGTCATTTTTTTGAGTCTACCAGCGCTTTCGGAAAGACCATGATTGCCAAGAAGAATGCGCCGCAAGAAACTTGGCACAAAGTCATTTTTTCTAAAAACAAGTTACATTAGCTCTTACAATACGTAACCACAGACAAATTACACAAAGAAACCTCACTCTGTCATTAAAAGATTAAGAGAGAAAAAAAAACCGCATTTTAGAAACAAGTGTAAAAAGTAATTATTAGAACAGCAAAACCAGAACTACTACTTTACTGGCACGTTTTAATTGAGCAGGAGATGTATAGGGTCTCCAGGTCAAATATCTGTGAAATTTTAAATTACAAAGGGATGTATAGGGTCCCAGAATCGATTCGAAAATCGATTGATTGTGTCGGCTACCTAATCGATGGTAGAATAAATTGGTCGGCGTCGACCGATAGTTTCTGCTACTGCTAAAGCTACCACACCCATCCATCGACGTCCATTGATGTCGATACATTTTTAAGATGTAATAAAATAAAATTTGTATTAATAATATTTTTACTGTATTTTTTTATTTGTAAGTTTTTGATCTTGTATCGTTTCCAGAGTGAGCTTAGTCAGTGGGTTTTTTTATTTATATTTTCATGTAAATATAAATAAGTATATGTATAGGGATTTCATACACCATACAAATCGTATGGTGTACCGAACTATTTGAGCACTTTGGATGTCACCATATATATGACGCTGACTGTACAGTAGAGTTCTCCAATATCTAAACAGTCAACCGTTCAAAAATATCTATAGGTACACAGACCTTATTGCCAGTTACATAAGGTCTGTGTTTACATATTTATGATCCTTTGGCTGTACAAATATTAGAGAACTCGACTTTATAATACGATGTCGTACTATGATATTATTTTAGGTGTTAGGTGTTTTTAGGTGCTTACATGCAGACGAATTTAATTTTTTTTCTATGTTTTTAAGATATTAAAGCATCTTACCTAATCATTTCTAAATCGAAATAAAATCCATATTGAGTATTACCTAGGTACTTACTTGAAATTAAAACCACTGGTTGGTTATCGAGATTTCAAAAGTAGGTATTAAAATTTTGCTTTTCCTGTCAATATCAAAGAGAGTGTTTCCAAAAGTAGGTTTATTTAATACTCTTGCTAGAAATTACTGTACGTGTTAACTGTTGAATGTCAAGAAATATATATTTCTTTAAATTTTCATGCGTTTTTTTTTTACAATTAGAGGTGCGAGCCGGGGTTTGAACCCACGACTGTCTGCTTGAGAGGCCATCTCCGGACAACTTAAAACACCGGGGAAAAGCGTTAAAATCTTTATACGGAACCCTCGTGCGCGAGTTCGACTCGCACCTGTCCGGTTTTTTTGAGTTTACCAGAGCTTTCAGAAAGACCATGATTGTCAAGAGGAATGCGTCGCAAGAAACTTGGCACAAAATATTTTTTATTTCTAAAAACAAGTTACATTAGCTCTTACCACAGAGGAATTAAGTACACAAAGAAACCTCACTGTATCATTAGAGAATAAAGAAAAAAACGGTATTTTAGAAACAAGTGTATACAATTATTATTAGAACAGCTAAACCAGAACACTCATTGAGATAGGAAAGTAGAGGCGCTATATTCTTCTATATGAAGCGTGACTTATACAAATATCTGCCATATCGACACGTACATGTCAAACGGCATTTTATCTCTTTTTAACTTACTGACAGCTGCATATGAATAGGAGAGACAAATAGTATTTGTTGGTTACTAAATTTGGCAGCACTCTCTAAGTGACGTCACGAGTTTACGACAGCGTGGCGGGTGCCACCATGTTCCGTGCCAAGTTTCGTGGTAGATGTGCTGTCAAACGGTAGCCGGCTCCGAATATATTTGCTGTTTTTGTGAGGATTACTCTAAGAAACGAGTTATCATGGTGTGCAGGGCTTTGTCTTTAATAGGATAATCATGCCCTAGTGCTGCGTCAGACAGTGTAGTGTTAAAAAAACATTAATCAACCTGAATTGACCCTTCAAAGGTTAGTAACCAGTTACCTTGAATAATTCGAATGTTTTATTGTATTTTGGCATGTATCGTAACATAATGATCTTATAAAATGAGTATGAACGTCTGTATTAGTACGATTTGTTTTATTTTCCAATGATTTTATTTATTTCAACAGAAATCATTAGCATGATTTTGGCATATTAGCTTATGCGGTGCTAAGTATCGACATAGGTATCGATGGAATTCTAAACATTGTTTGAATTTTTTTTTTCGTTAGATTTCCTGTGAATGAAACTGCCAAAAAGAAAAGGATTGGAATTGAAAATATAAACCCACGACATAAGACATGGTTTGTCTGCTCGATGCACTTCGACATGTCATAATGCTTCAACAGAACTCTTAATGTGACGAGATTGATGACGTGACGGAGCAATTCAGGTAATTGTTAGATCTAAACATATAAAATAAAACCGTGACTTACTGACTGACACACAACGCACAGCCTGAACCAGATTTGAGATTTGGAAAAAATGTCCCTTGAGTAGGCTAGAGATAAACTTATAGAAACTTAATATTCTTCTTTTTCAGTCTACTCGTGCCTGTCACCTGTGTTACCTTGTACATCAAGTGTGAGGGTAAGGTAATGTCTGTAATCAAAATGATTATAGATTTGAGGTTTCGCTATCACGGAAAAATATGTTGTGAGTGTTGTGACAAAGTATCTTTCAGAAACTATTAGAAATGAATAAAAACTTTGGAGATGCCTAAGACAAATGTTATTTATTTTCACTTTTGTGGGTAGTAGGACCTTGTGCGAAGTAGCAGTGCTTGCACTGTTGTGTCCCGGCGTGGAGAGTAAGATAGCCGGTGTAATTACGGGCACAAGGGGAATTCCATCTTAGCTCTCTAGGTTGGCAACGCATCTGCAAACCCATATACACACATGTCATAACTCCTCTATACTGCGTTCAAAAACCGTAGAAAATATGAAATATCTGCAAAAACCAACAATATTGTAAATTTACAATAAAAAATAGTCGAAACGAAACGTCAGCTCGGTATGTTTACTTATCTATGATAAAAACAACAGTCAAATTCGTGACAGGTATGGATATGATAATGCCTTCTGCTTCTGAACGTGTCTTAGAGTACTTATAATATGTGTGTAGATTAATGTAATGTATGCTACTCTAGATAATTAGGCCTTAAAACACTCGTAACGTGACAGTTGCATAAACTTCTATAGCGTAGATTTTATCGATATCGATATCTGCATACGTTTAACAGTCCCAACCCTAGGAAAAGCAGCCATGTTACGTGCCCAATTTTAGTAGGTATGCACGCTAATTCTGTAGGTATCACCGGTCCACTTGCTATTAGGTCTGTGAGAACACTTTACTTTACTGGCACGTTTTAATTGAGCAGCACATGTAGCACGGCGCGCCATTTTGTCGCTTGTCGCGCAGTGCGTCCCTTTCATAGTGATGGAATCAGTGAAGAACGAACTGAGCGACAAGCGACAAAATGGCGCGCGTGCTAGCCCCCCAGATAAAAATGTTTATCGCCCACTGGTAGATAAAATGGGTGGATAAACCTTACCGTGCTAGAGGAGCTGTTTTTACAGTTTCTTGGGATCAAAATTATTGTTATTATTATTCTGTTTTTTTTTTATATTCAAAAGCCATAAATTGTATGTGTAGGTACATGTTGATATTGTGCAATGCAAAGTGAATCAATACAATTTTACCCAGAAGGTGTAGCTACATAAGTATGTAAATATAAATAAGTATACGTACAGGGATTTCATACACCATACAAATCGTATGGTGTACCGAACTATTTGAGCACTTTGGATGTCACCATATATATGACGCTGACTGTACAGTCGAGTTCTCCAATAGCGCACCGCGTTAACAGGGTCACGGGGGGGGGGGGAGAAAGACAACCGAGTGCATACGATGCGTGTATTCGACTGCCGAACGCGGGTCGCAGCCTCGCATATCTTACTTGCTAACATTCCTCCACCCTTAGTCTAGAAATAATCAACTTTCTTGCGAGCCCTCCTGGTCGGAGGGTCTGGCTCGATATCTTGTGAAGAGGCACTCGAGTTTGTAGGGAAGACATACAAGTCGGGCGACTCGCTAGCAGCGTCGGGTGATTCTTTGCTTTGCTCACTGGTTACCTGGGTACTGGTTACCTGGTTACTGGTTACCTGGATACTGGTTACCTGGGTACCTGGGTACTGGTTACCTGGGTACCGGTTACCTGGGTACCGGTTACCTGGGTACCGGTTACCTGGGTACTGGTTACATGGCTACTGGTTACCTGGGTACTGGTTACCTAAGCTGACTGTTACGAACTCTTTTTAGACAGCTTTACTTTTTATAATATTTTTTCATGTTTGATTGATTTGTATGACACTTGGACTGATGGATTAAAATATGAGACTATCGAAGGCGATTTTTATTGGAAAATAGATTCAGTTCATTACACCGACCATCCGGTTTATTTCCTGCTCCACTGCTGCACGCAAGGCAAAAAGCACAGGTCTTGCTTTAAAATACTTGGGCCTTGAGCCTGGTTTTAAATTTAATTCAACCACTACATTTTTGCAGCAACCTAACCCTCCGGAAAATAACTTTGGATAGTCCCGTTCTGCTTTTGACATATAGTCATTGCGAACTTCTAATTTATTCATGGACGTGACTTCCAAGTGAAACTGAGACATAAAATCTCTACCTATTAATAAGGGTGGTCTGCCATCGTGCACCACGTAAACTTGCAAGTTAATTGTTTTAGAGTTGTAGGTAAAGGGCAGGTTGAGAGTTCCCAAAGTGACAATGTTGCTCCCATTGTAACTTTGTAAGATAATATGACTTGGAGCTAGTGGAACATTACGAAAGCATTGACTGTAAATTTTATCCGGAATAACCGTGACTGATGACCCGGTATCTAATTCAAACATTAGTTTATGCTTTTCTACAAGAACCGATACCTGCATTGGCTCCCCACGGCATGACAAATATTATATGTAACACGCTCACCGTCATCGCCAACATCCACATCATCAGCATCACATTCGATGAAACACTGCCGCTGCACTTTTTTTCCGGGGCATACGCGCCGCAGATGTCCTTTTGCCCGCATTTGCCGCACTTGTAACAGGCAAACTTGCATGTGGCCGCCTGGTGACCATCGCAGCATGCAGCACAAACAACCTGGGGCCGATTCCGATCTGCAGCCAGCTGGCCGCCGCCGCCGCTCGTGCCGCTACGCCGCGCTGCCGGCGGCACAAAGTTACATGCCGCCATTTTGTAAACCGGCAGCTCGCCGCGCGGCACCGAGCCCGCTGCCGCCGTGGCCGCCTGCGCAGCGCCCAGCCGTGCACACCGAATCTTTTCAGCCTGTTCGATGGCTTTGTCAAAGTCAACTCTTCCATATCCATGGTAAACGGCTTCTCACGTTCTAGGCTGGGTAGCATTCCGAGGACAAATCTGTCGCGCAAGGTTTCGTCCATATTCGTTACGGTGAAGCTGCAGTCTACCGCGAGACTTCGGACGCGAGCTGCCCATTCCGCCAGGCTTCCGGTTGTCTTTTGAGTCGAAGAATAAAAGCTGTTACGTTCCGCGAACCCGCACTTCGCTGTTGTCAAACGGTCGTCGAACAGTTTTACTAAAATATCGTAATCTAAGGTTCCAACTTGCTTTGGTAACGCTAAGTCCCTTAGTAATTTATAAGTGTTTTCTGTTAAACTGCTCAATAAAACTGCCCGGCGTTTACACTTTGCTTTGTCGTCCGCGTCATTTATTTCGTTCGCGAGAAACCACTGGTCTGAACGTTCTTTGTACACCGACCAATCTTGCACTTCATGAGTAAATGTAGACACGGAGCCAATCGAAATTTTAGCCATTATGCACGCGTTGTATTAAATACTAGCAGCCCGTCCCGGCTTCGCACGGGGTAGACAATTATAAAATGAAAAAAGTTGTAGTGACATAACTACAATAGTTGGACATATGCTACCGCGAAGTTTTTTGTAGACATTATGATGTTCTTCAATATTGTTGTACATTATTTTGTTCTATCGCTAATAGTTTCGGCAGCGCATTCGACGAAAGACATTTTAAGACTCATTTTTCTACACCTTCGGTTACATTGTTCAAATTTTACCAAGGATCCCTAATTTTTTTCAAAATGAAATGTAGCCTATGTCAAATTGGAAGAATGTAGCATTCTATTGGTGTATAATTTTTTTAAATCGGCCCGTACTGGGCGTATTGAGCCTATTCATTACAAACATACAAACATACCAAAATAGGTACAAATCTTTCCTCTTTATAATATTATATTAGTGTAGAAAAGTTCAGCCACGTCGCCACTGTTAACGCGGTGCGCGGGGTCACGGGGGGGGGAGAAGAAAGACACAACCGAGTGCATACGATGCGTGTATTCGACTGCCGAACGCGGGTCTAATCATAATATTCACTTAAGCTATAGGGACATAACTCAATGACAATTTTTTTTAGTTCTGGCAGGAACTTAGAATGATTAAGCGACTTAATCTCAACAGGCAATGAATTATACACTCTAGCAGCCACATAGGTAGTGTTCCGCTGATAGATTGCTGTCGTGGCAATAGGGGCCTGGACATCATGAGCAAACATTGAATTTATTCTGAGGCTGTTGAAATTTGTTTGGATATTCGTTGAACCAGTTTGCTGAGCTCCATTATATACAGTGCTGAGAGAGTAGGCAATCCCAGTTTTTTAAAGGAGGGTCAACATGACTCACGATTAGACTGGATGCCATTCAGTATTCGTACACATCTCTTTTGTAATTTAAACAGCCGATGGACCTCAGTACAACTACCCCATACTGCCAATCCATAGAGAATGTGTGATTGAAAAAACGCATGATACGCTTGCAAGACCGCTTTTTGCGTAGAAATATTTTTCAACCCTTTCAGAGCAAAAGCAAAGCTACTTAGTTTGTTACAGAGAAAGTCAACATGTTTTTTCCAATTTAAGTTCTTATCCACATAGATACCTAGAAATTTTGTCTCATTTACAGCCAGAACCGACAAGTTATTTTTTGATTTTATATCCTAGCCCTTTCAGTTCCTATGTTTCTAAAATGTATACACTTCGTTTTATTTATATTTGTAGACAGATTGAGCATACTTAACCAATTGACAACAGTGGACAAGTTGTTTGTAATGAGATTGTTAAGGTCTTCAGTTTCATTTCTCTTAAATTTAAATAACATTGAAATATCATCAGCGAACATAATAATTTTTATTTTGCTGGATAATAGCTGTGGCAAATAGTTTATATACAAAAGAAACAAGATGGGTCCCAGTATGCTCCCCTGGGGCACTCCAGAGTCTATATATGAGTTGTCAGATTTAATGTTTAACATTGTACGAGTTTCCTGGTTTAAGGTGGACACTGAGACAAATTGCTCCCTTTGCTTCAGGTAGGATTCAAACCATTTGTTTGAAATACCCTTGACGCCATAGCGATTTAAGATGTCAAGCATTATGCTATGATTGACATGATCAAACGCCTTCGATAAGTCCAACAAAATGGCAACAACATATTCTTGGCGATTCAGTGCATCAAAGACATAGTCGGACATCTCATACAGTGCATCAGAGGTGGAAACTCCTTTTTGAAAACCAAATTGCTCTGGAGCCTGGATTCTGTTGGAGATCAAAAAAGTATAGAGGCGATTCGCCATAATCTTCTCAAAAATCTTAGAGAATATTGTTAACAGAGAAATAGGCCTATAATTATGAACGGATAATTTATCACCCTTTTTAAGTATTGGCTTTATGTTAGCTTTCTTTCTTTGAGTCCCATAATTATCTTCCGAAGCTCACCTCTACTAACTGGCGGAGTAAAAAAGGTGATAGATTCAAAAGGGGGCAATACTGGTTTTGCACCATTTAAGAAATTGAGTGAATTTGGTTTGACGATGGATTCAAAATACCTATTAAATATATCAGCGGCATCGTTCGCAGAGTTTGCTATATCTACACCGACAGACCTATCAGATCAGTTAAATCATACAATCTACATCCCTTAATACTTTCATTTATTACCCTCCAAGTATCATGCACTTTAGTTTTGGACGCAGAAATTTTTCTCTCGTTTTGTTTTTTTTGAGCAAGGGAAATGACTCGTTTTAGCAGGGCACAATACGATTTATAATAGTTTAGCAAAATTTATATCTGGCCTGCTTTTAGTCAGGACTAGCGACCCGCCCCGGCTTCGCACGGGTGCAATGCTGATACTAAATTACACTACAGAAAAACTGTGAACGTTGTATATAAAAACATAGCGGCCCGCTCCGGCTTCGCACGAGTATAAAATATATAGCCTATGTGATTAAAATCGATTCAGTAGTTTTGATTTATTCATTACTGCCCGTGGCCCGCACGCGTTAAATTTGGAGTAATTGGTTAAGGATTAATGCTGTATTGGTTAAAATCGCTTCGAAAATTAGCCATTATTTGTCGTAAAAAGTAAATGATAAAAAAAAGTTATTGTGGGTTATCCATAAGAGATAGACATATACCATCACGGACTTTTCTGTAGACCTTTTTAATGTGTACAATACTTAGTACATTATTTTGATAAAACTCGTAAGGTTCAGCCTGCGTTTGCAATGTAAGCGGAAAAAATGTAATTATTTACGACATCACATTAGAAACCTCAAAAATAACAGTACTTCTCCACTATTTAATGGATGTTATTATACATATAAACCTTCCTCTTGAATCACTCTATCTATTAAAAAAAACCGCATCAAAATCCGTTGCGTAGTTTCAAAAATTTAAGCATACAAAGGGACATAGGGACAGAGAAAGCGACTTTGTTTTATACTATGTAGTCAGGATGAATAATTCTCTTTTCCTTTTGCAAGATGTTCTTATACTTCTTGTCAACCATCCCTTGCCTTTCGTTGAACTAGTTTTCAATTTAATTTTAGTATTAGGTATATATTTATAAAAGTTCAACATTACTATGTCATGAAATATATTAAAACTAGAATCCACATCTTTTTCATTGTACACAGGGAGCCACGAAGTGTTTTATAAACTCGATACAAGTCTGTTTAGATTATAGTCACTTAGATGTCTAGACCATTTATAAAAAGTCTTAGGACATTTTTGTTAAGGCGCTGGAAAAGTGGCAAACTGCAATGTATGATCGGAAACAGCAAGGTCCACCACGGTTACATTTTTGAGCTCCAAATTGCTAGCAATATTGTCTATACAGGTACTGCTATGTTTCGTAACACGAGTAGGTTCACCGTCGAGGCACTTAAGATTATACATATTCAGTAACTGCACAAAATCTCGAGCTTCAGTTTTGTCGCTTAATATATTAGTGTTGAAATCACCACACATCACTATTTAAGAAAGTAAGTAAGTAAACACTTTATTGTACAAAAAACAGGATAAAACACAAGTTACAACAATAACATTTGAGTACAAAGGCGGCCTATTTTATGTGAATCTTTAAATAAATCTAAAAGGTTTTCCAAGTTGTCAAGGAAATTGTCATTTTTAATGTGTTTTTGTTTGTTTAGTTGTAATAAATATAATTCGTTATGTACTTACATAAAAAAACCTGATTTTAGTCAGACTTTATGTTAAAGTTTTGACAGAGGGGAAAACGCGAGTTAACATCTCCATTCCTTTCCTGCTCTAAGGTGTAAGACTTACAACTTATTAGGTACATAAAAGTAAACACAATTCATGGTAAGTAAATAAATTATTAATGAACAAGTTAATTTGGTTTCTTCGCCTTTGTTACGACTTGGTTCTAATTTTAATAATGTGTCATAGTAATAATGAGAACATGACTTTTCTTTTTACCGTACTCGGTTAAAAATAACGGGGTACCTGGCGTAGATTAAAAATAAAAATAAAAAGGGTAGTTTGGAATTCATTTCTTAAAAAAAGGGTAGTTTAGGACTTACATAAAAGGGTAGTTTGGAATTTATAAAATATTAGTGGGTACGTTGGTTTTGTCATTAACTAAGTTGAGTACATGGTTTACATATGTCAGTAGTGGAAGTGGTGGCATGTTGAGCGGTTGTTGTTGTGCTTCGTAAATGGCCTCGTGGAGAGTGCCGAAACGCGTCAGCGTTTAGTATAGTGGTGGTGGTGATAGTTGGGTCTGTGTGGCATGTGTTGATTCGTGTAGCAGTGGAGGTGGAGGTGTTGCATGGAAACATACATTTGCCGCACAGATATAACTATTTGTCATTAGTGGTCGCGGGTGAGCAAAGTAATTGTTTTTTAGTTCATAAAAGAAAATGAAATAAAACAGTCGCTTACTTACCTACTTAAAATAGCTCAATCCGAATCATTTGCAAATGAAATAAATTTAATTAAAAATAATAAAAAACTTACCACAGCTAGTTTATTGCAGTTATCTCCTTATCTCGCTGACGGTGTCTTGAGGCTCGGTGGTCGGCTTAACAATACAGGCTTTGACTTCGAAAAAAAGCACCCTGCATTATTGCACGGAAAGCATCATCTGACGAAGCTGTTGATGAGAGCCGAGCATCATCGCCTCCTGCATGCTGGCCCTCAATTGCTCCTATCAAGCTTTAGGGATCAATTTTGGCCCATCGGGGGGAGGACCTTAGCACGTAAAATAGTTCGCGAATGTGTCACCTGCACTCGATTTAGAGCCAAAGCTATGGAGCCGTTGATGGGTCATTTGCCGTCCAGTCGAGTCACTCAGAATTGTCCTTTCGAGATATGTGGTACCGACTTCGCGGGCCCTTTCCAGATTTCAAGTAAAATTGGACGTGGAAATAGATTATCGAAATGCTACTTATGCATTTTTGTTTGTTTCTGTACCAAAGCCGTTCATTTGGAGGTTGTCAGCGATCTCAGCACAAACGCATTCATATCTTGCCTTCGCAGATTCATTTCGCGTAGAGGAAAACCTAGTCAAATCTCTTGTGATAATGCCAGTAACTTTGTGGGGGCAAGTAATGAGTTAGGTAGGAAATTACAAGCTGGCATTGACTCTATTTATAGTTTTTCAGTTAATGAGGGTATTAAATTTAATTTCATCCCCCCCTATTCGCCCACATTCGGCGGTTTGTGGGAGAGTGGCATAAAAAGTGCTAAATTTCACATAAAACGTGTACTAGGAAACACTAGCTTGACGTTCGAGGAGTTGAGCACTCTTTGCACACAAGTGGAAGCAGTCCTTAACTCCCGACCCCTAACTCCGTTATCCAGTAATCCCAGCGACCTTTCTCCTTTAACTCCAGGGCACTTCCTCATCGGGCGGCCACTGACGACACTGCCATCGCCTCCAGCAGCCGCGGAGCGAAGCATTAAGACCAGACACCAGCTGATCCAAGCGTTAAAAGAAGGCTTCTGGAAGAGATGGCACACAGAGTACCTGTCGGAGTTACAAAAGAGGACCAAATGGCGATCTCCTTACAAGGCGCTTAAGGAAGGCTCGATGGTGATATTTAAGGAAGAAAACCTACCTCCCATGAGATGGAAATTGGGACGGGTTCATTGCTTATATCCAGGGAAAGATGGAGTGAGCCGCGTGGCGGACTTCACGACTATCCGAGGAATTGAGCGGCGCGCTCTCAATAAAGTGTGTCCTCTCCTAGACGAGGATGATAATTTAAAGGATGAGAATTTGGAAGCAGCCTCAGCTCCAGCAGTTCCTGTAGTTCCTGTGGGTTCTTCTGCTTCTTCCAACGGGCCCCCAGGATGTCTACGCCAATAACGTGTGTGGATGCGGGGGCGAGAGGGGCGGGGAAACGGCCAGCGGCCGCGACCGAGAGCCGCTCGGGTTCAATTGCCATCAAGCCACGGTAGAACGCAATTGTGTGTTTGTCTGTATCATTACTTTTAAAGTAAACCATTTTCTTAAAATTCTCCTTTTATTCTTGTACCATAATCGCCTACACTAGTAATTATATATAGCAATTAGCAATTGAGCGCGGGAATGCTGCCTGCGTAATGAGCACCCTACCCAAGGGTCTAGGTTTAGATTATTTTTAGTTTTTAGTCTTCTTAGGTTATTTTTAAGTTATTTACCTATTTGTTAATTTTAGTAATTGTTGTTGTCAATAAAGACCCATTATTATATATTTATTTATTTATTATCAAAACAATTTTACAGCATTACAGCAAAGCCAATGCGCTATAAAATTTAAATATAAGAAATACACAATACAAAACAAAAGTAAAAAAACATTACAACTATTTAGGGAGTTTTAAATATCAGTTTCGCTTCCCTAAAGCGTCGGAACACCACACCCTCCGGCTAAAAGTCGGAGCGCAGGAACATCTGCTGGTGCTTGGCAGGCACTTGGAAACTAAAGGAGCTAGAATTGTTAGCCCAAGATGACTCGAGCGGATGGATGAACACCCGGGAACCCTGTAACCGGTCCCGTGCTGCCTCGCGGATGTGCTCGAAGACCTTGTCCGATGTTGTTTTCTTATCCAAACGAGACAGATAGATGTCCACCAACGGTTCTGCAGCTTGGATACAGGACGCCGCTGCAGGAATGGTTCCGCGCTGATTGCGATTACGCTTAAGACGGCGTTTCCGGCTCACCACAAGAGTATAGCCATCTCCGTCCATAACCACTTTCGGCGCTGGTTGATCGGCGGCCACAGGTCGCTCTTGCGTCCCTCTTGCAGCAGCGGCAGAGTTAAAGGGGCGCGGGCGGCGCGGCGGGCGGCGGGACGCCTGCGCGTAGGAATCCTTTTGCACCCGAGGTGGAGCGGGAGCAGCCGGAGCCGACGCAGGCGCCACGGGGCGGGGCGGCACGTTGACGATGCGCGCCGAGGTAGATGCGGGGTCATTAACCCGCAACAAGACGGGGTTAGTTGCCTTAGTGCCGATCGACGAGTCATCATTTTGCGCAATAACTGGGTCGCGACGACGCGGTGTCACATTTCGCGGACGCGAACGTGCCCGAGCCGCCTCAGCCGATGCATCGCGCAATGACGTCAACGCAACTCGCAGATCAGCATTAACTCGTTCCGACGTCTCCAACCTCTTCTGGATGACGGTAATATCCGCACGCAGTAGCACGATGTCCTTAAGAAGCCGCATGACGTCAAGGTGCTCTAACGTCACTGCCGGCATCTTACTAGGGTCCTTCGGCACGTAGGTTGGGATGTCATCCGCATCCGTTTCGGAAAACACCCGATAGATGTCCTGGACATGCTATTGACACAGCCACTTCTACGCGCCGCCAGGCGCACAGAGGTCAGGCCGGTGGTGTTGCTGAGCAGTCCCTTGGCGGCGACCACCTCGGCCTCCGTGTAATTGGAGGCGCAGATCTCCGCCAGGACGGACTCTTCTATGATACCACAGTGCCCCTGGACAAACGCCAGGATATTGTTAAGCACCATGGTTTCGGAGCGCTTCGCCATAGTCACTATCACTCGTAACTAGGACACACGTGTAAATAAATACTGTACGTACCTAAGCCGGCGACGGTCGCTCCTAGAGGCGTCCGACCGCGCCGGAATCACAATTGCAACAACCCCATATATAATTAAATAATAATAGGTATAATATAATTTATTTAGGTACATAACAAAATAAATATTTTACAATGACAATAAATCCAAGCTAAATCTAATTAACCTTTTATTTATTTTTAACCGACTTCGAAAATGGAGGAGGTTCTATGTTCCACTGTAAGTATGTATTTTTTAGGGTTCCGTACCTGAAAAGGAAAAATGGAACCCTTATAACAGTGTTCTTCAAAGTGTGGGTCGCGACCCCCCAGTGGGGTCGCAGCATTTATGTAGGGGGTCGTGAGGATCACCTTCGAAAGTCTCGTGACTAAGTACATGGAATGAAGTTTTTTTTTTCAAGGACATTTTAATATAACAGCGGTCATTCTTAGACATGTGCATTTATTTTTATTTTACGGTTAAGTACTTATAAAATGTATTTTTTTTTATTCAATGCGAAAAAATGGGCTTTAACTTGTTTCATTTTAACTAATTTGTCAAAAAACCTTAGAAAAAAAACGTAAAATAATCCTCTAAAATAATGATAAATAAATAAAATAAAATAAAATGCGTTTATTTCGGACAACAGAATCTAAAGCCTAAAGTTTTATGGCCTAGCACTAAGCAGCAGAAATATGAAGTCGGTGCGATGCGAGCGGAATATTCTTTGAATGAAGCACCGACTTCATATTTCTGCTGCTTAGTGCTAGGCCATAAAACTTTAGGCTTTAGTTTCTGTCCGAAATAAACGCATTTTATTTCATTTTATTTATTTATCATTATTTTAGAGGATTATTTAACGTTTTTTATATAAGGTTTTTTTTTGAAGGCGGTTTTACTTTTTTGTTAAAAAAAAAATTATTTCACAATTTTACGTTGATTTAACATTTTAAGAAATATCCTCCAACTCCTAACCGTTAAGGAGTTGTACCTTCCATCATCAGCTCATCAACATGAGATGATGACTACCAGACGCAAATACTTGAATAGCTTTAGAAAATATATGAAACACATAATACGTGCCTATAAAATTTGAGGGTTGCCCTCGATTTCCCTGGGATCCCGTCATCAGATCATGATTTGGTGACAATGGAACCACCTCAGAAGTATACCCTTTCGAATAAAAAAAGAATTTTGAAAATCGGTCTACAATTGACGGAGTAATCGATGTACATACATAAAAAAAAATACATACAGTGGAACGTAGAACCTCCTCCTTTTTTGAAGTCGGTTAAAAACGTGGTTCCTGTCGCGACACGCTGTTATGTCACAAGTCAATAGTAGTTTATGCAACTGCTACATAATGAGGGTCCTTAAAACACGAGTGTGTTTTTATGAAACGAGGCGAAGCTGAGTTTCATAATAGCATCACACGAGTGTTTTAAGGCCTAATTATGTGGAGGTGCATACATTACTTTATCTACACACATATTATAAGTACTCTAAGATGGGTTCAGAAGCCGAAGGCATATATCATACCCATACCTGTCACGAATTTGACTGTTTTTTTTTTAATCACAGACAATTATACCAAGCTGACGTTTCGTAAACTGTTTTTTTTTATTGTAAAAAAAAATATTTATATCATATTATTAATTATACATGTCGGACTGAATTACGTTGGTTGTCAAATACGAAAAATTGAATTCGATATCGAAAAGTCATTGCGACATCGAATTCGATGTAATGACTATTACTTTACCGCTGGACCTGCAGGGTGGGGGAGGCGACGATGTACTGCAATGCTGGTCATTTTCTACGGCTTCTGAACGCATTATAGAGGACTTATGATATGTGTGTAGATAAAGTAAATTAATGATATAGGTTGTAAACTAGTAATGGAATAAGTATTAATTGCGACTTGACTTACTTGTGGTGCAGATATCATAAGTATTAAAAACTAGCTGTTGCCCGCGACTTTGTCCGCGTAGATTTCCGTTATCGCTATCCCGCGGGAACTATATAATTTTCCCGAATAAAAAGTAGCCTATGTTATTCCTCAATATTCAAACTATCTTCTTACCAAATTTCATCTATAGAATGGTGCAGCGGTTTTCCCGTGAAGAGGTAACAAACAGACAGACAGAGAGACAGAGTTACTTTCACATTTATAATATTATTAGTTAGGATGAAACAAAAGGATAATTTATTTAAAACACAAAGTAAATAAAAAAATTAAAACTAACTTAAAAAAACAAAAATTAAATACTTACCAAACCTGGACCTCTCGGCAGGGTGCCCATCACGTAGGCAGCATTCCCGCGCTGAATTGCAATAGCAATTCAAACAAAATAAAATAATAATAATATGAAACGTAGAAAGCCAAGTTGAGATGTTATAGATACTTAATGTATTTATATATTTTGTTTTTATCGTTTAAATAATGTATAGAATGGCTCTAAAAAGCAGCCAGAAAATTCTCAAATTTTTAATTTTTTGGCTGTAGATTTCATAGACATGGATAAGATGATGCCCACAATGCGTACGTTTTGCCTACGAGCAGGGCTCTGCTAACACTGGACAACTTAAAACACTGGGGAAAAGTGTTATAATCTTTGTACGGAACCCTCGTGCGCGAGTCCGACTCGCACTTGCCCGGTTTTTAGGGTTCCGTACCTCGAAAGGAAAAAACGGAACCCTTATACCTATCACTTTGTTGACAGTCTATCTGACTGTCTGTCGGCCTTTCTGTCTGTCTGTCTGTCAAGACCCTTTTTCTCCGGAACGCGTGAAGGTAGCAGGCTGAAATTAACATCAAATATTCAAGCCTGCAGTCCCTTGAAGCTGTGAAAAAATCAAACTTCTAAGTCAACACAATCAAAAGACAGCCAATAAAAAGGTTGTTTCCATACAAATCGCCGTACTTTGAAAACCTAAAGGGTTGTCCTAGAAACTTGAAATTTGGTATGACTTGAAGGTAGCTCTTATAGCACAACCACTCAGAAAATTCTCAAAATCTAAAATTTTTATGTCTGTCTTTAGCTATATGTCGCAGACCAATATAAAATGACCCCACACTGCGAACATTTTGCTTAGGGACAGGGCTCTGCTAATACTGGAAAACTTGAAACACGGGAAAAGCAGGGAAATCTTTTTGCGGAACCCTCGTGCGCGAGTCCGACTCGTACTTGTCCGGTTTTTTTTTTATGTATGTTCCCCGATTACTTATTATATTTTACTTTATTTACCTTTATTTTACTATGTAGGTAGGTTACACTGATTTCTTGTGCACCGGTTTTCAATTTTATTTCGTTTTTTTTTATTCGAAAAAATATACTCCCGAAGTGGTTCGTTTTCACCAAGTCGGGATCTGATTGAGGAATCTCAGGAAAATTGAAATCAACCTTCAAATTTTATAGGCACGTAGCTATCTATTATGTGTTTCATAATAATATATTTTCTAAGGCTATTCAAGTATTTCAGTCTGGTAGTCTTCATCCCATGATGATGAGCTGATGATGGAAGGTACAACTCCTAACCGGTTAGGAGTTGGAGGATAATTCCTTAAACAGGTATTTAATAAACATAAAAATAGTGAAATAAAAAAAGCTTATGACAAAAAAGTAAAACCGCCTTGAAGAAAACATAAAATAATACTCTAAAGCCATGAGTTTTATGGCCTAGCACAAATATGAAGTCGGTGCTTTGTTCAAAGAATATTCCGCTCGAACCGTACCGACTGGTTATTTTATGTATATTTTATGTATATTTTATGTATATTTTAAGGCGGTTTTATTTTTTATCCACCAATAGTGATGGTAGTAGGTATAATTTGAGGGAATTTATACAAAATGTTAGAGGCTGGGCACACTGAGTAGTAAGCCGGCGACTGGCGAACGGCGACGTGCTTATTGCTCCACCTACCTAGCTAGTCGGAGTCGCATCGCGGGGCTAAACTCTAACGAAGCTAGACAGTGATAGACTAAGAAACTTAATTTCAAACCCGATTTTCTCATTGCATTATCTCCATAGTTCACGGTCAAGTTTCAAAGCGGCGAAACGTCTCTCCGCGCAGAGTAACTTTAGCGATTTTCTGATGTGTTTACTTAAATATTTAAAATTTTAAGTATGGGTGCAAAAGTGTCTAGAACGGATTTTGAGTGGGTCTGCACGGAGGAGCCCCACGCCAGTCGCCGTAAAATAATATTAGGTGAGTTAAGTACATCTCAAGTCGGGCAAAGCTAAGAGGCATGGCCGCACCATCCTTTTCTCGAAGCCCTTCAGGCTATTTTCAACATCCTGTAATTTTGTGCTGGCTAAAGCAAGAACTCTGAATTTTCGGTAACCTAGATGACTTAGAATATGTTCTCAATAACATTAAATTTGAACTTGTAGTTTAAGAACTATTCCCCGTCAAAAGTCTTGGGGCAACTATTAACATGTTTAATATTATTTACCCCTGCTGTTTTGTTAACACTTGCCTCTAAGGTAGGGCTATATACATAACATTTTTAAAATAAATAGTATTCGTTGAAAGTGTAGGATTTGCAAATGCAACAAAATATGACGGCAATTATAAATAATAATATCCATGGGATATACCTTGACAATACTTAAGTGAATCCTCAAAATCTGATTATAATCAAATAAATCTACTTAATATAAAAAAATCTAGTCGTGAAAATGGCCATTTACCTGTTAGACAGAGCGTATGCGCAGGCAGCTTGTCGACCGGTGGGAGTTTCTCCGAAATAATAAATGAACATCAATTGCAGAATTGTATTGTCCAAAATACACACCACAATTATTTTAACAGTTTTTACACAACGACAATGAAATCTGATTTTATTAGTATTACGTACGTGACGAGGCAGGCGAGCAACCATGACCGAAGAATGAAGAAGAGAGCTGACATATTGTACTAGACAAACTAGAGCACCACTGTTGCCCGAATATGTCATACCATAGACAAATTTTCAACACTTCCCCTTATGACATATATTGCAACTCTACATGCAAAAATATTCATAGTCTAAAGTATGCTAAAGTACTTAACTTAGCAAGACTCTACATTTAATGGAAGCTAGACTCTACATTTAAAGAATGCAAGACTCTACAATTATATAATACAAGACTCTACATTTAATTGTACACAAGACTCTACAATTATATAAAGCAACATCCTACACTTAACACAAACAAGACCATATTCCACAATGCAAGAGGTGACTTTACATACTAAAACGAAACATAAGACATTAACTTTACTGTCATGCCTAATAAAAGTTACATTACAATTCAAATAACATCATGCCAACCATGCTCATAATAAATGCAATGATGTCAATCAATAAAAACATTGTTGCTAATTATGTTAGGTATATTAAAAAGACCTAACACATAAGTCATGAATAAAATTATAATTATTGTGAATAAATGAGGAATGAAACGAAAGTTAATTGAAATGAAGTTTACTCAGGTATTACACCACACAAAACTGATAGACTAACTAACAGTGTTTAGCGATTAAGATTACCTAGACAAATTAGTAAGAATTATAAGGAAAATGATAACGCGCGCGGAGCGAGCTCGGTCTCAAGATGGCGGCGAGCTAACTGACGCGGGCGCGGCCGCGGTGCGGGGGCGCGGGGTGCGTACCCGTCTTTGACAGCGGCCCGCGGCAGCAGCCGTGGCTTTCGCGCCTAATTCAAATAACGGCCGGGCGGACGGCGGCGACGTGTGGATGTGCGGGAAGGTAGAGGATTTACGATATACTCCCCCTCTAGTACAGGTGAACGCCCTCGTTCCTGAACTAGCTCCTGACTCTTTTGCTTCGGGCGTCCACGACGTCGCTTGGGAATGACAGGCGCAGGTGGCGCAAGTGGAGTTCCTTCCTCTGTGTTTCCTTCTATGAATGGTGTAAGGTCTTGGGCATGATACTTGCCCAGAGTCTCGTCAGGTTTTCCTGCTGGAGCTATGATGTAAGTCGTAGGGCTAATCCTTTCCGTAATTACATAAGGTCCATCACGTTTGGGTACAAATTTGGCAGTCAAACCTTTGCTAGCATTGCTAAGAACGTGAGACCTGAGTAAAACCTTTTGTCCTATATCAAACACGGGGCTTGGTCGGCGCGATTTGTCAGCAGTCTCTTTGGACTTATCTTGCTGTGATTCTACGCGTTCTCGAACAGCTGCCAATGAACCTATAAATGAGTGAAGGTATAGGGTAATTTGTGGAAGAAAATTCTCCTTATCTAGGATAGATCTGAGGTCGTGTCGCACTTCGGTGGGAGACCTCATGTTCCTGGCGAACATGAGATAAGCGGGAGTAGCACCGGTGGTTCGACACACGGCGCTATTCATGGCGAAACGAATGACTGGAAGCTTCGTCGGCCAAGTCGTGTGCTCGTTGCCGACCAGCTGTCCCAGCTGGGCCTTCAAATCCCTGTTTTTACGTTCAGCGGGATTTGCTGCGGCATGGTAAAGTGATATGAGGCTTTGTTTTATTCCCAGGATAAACATGCACTGCTGCATGGCAGCACCGATTAACTGTACGCCGTTATCCGATACTACTCTGCGTGGCAGGCCATATCTCAGGAAATATTCCTCGACGAGTGTTTTAGCGCAGGCTTCAGCACTTGCTTCCTGGAGGGCGTATAGTTCGACCCATCATGTGGCGGTATCCTCTACCAGGAGTATCCAGCGCTCACCGTTCTCAGCTTGGGGCAAGGGACCGAACAAGTCAATGGCCAGTACTTCATTGCGTTGGTTTAACACTGGTGTCTGAAGTAGACCTGGAGGTTTCTCGTTTGAAGCTTTATAACGTTGACAGTCCACACAGGCCTTGACGTAATCGGCGATGACTCTCCTCATCCCGGTAAAATAATAAAGTTGAGCTATCTTCAGGTAGGTACGATCGATGCCAGGATGTCCTGCTATCGGCGAGTTGTGACATTCCTTCAGGATTTCTGCCCTGAGACTGATGGGAACGACGAGCTGGGGAACCTCACTATCAGAATCCGGATTATATCGGTAGAGTACTCCCTGGTCCATCAGATAACCACGCTCTGTCCATCGTCGAGCTGCCACTTCATCAGTACCTTCAACTTCTTTAATGATCTTCTCCACCTCGGGGTCCGCTAGTTGTTCTTGTCGTAGCTCTGAAGGATCCTTCGAAGGTAGGTCCACGATCACTGAGCAGATCCCGCAGTTCTCACGAGAATCCTCGGAGCAGACTGGTCTACTCAGGGTTTCAGCTACTACGTTAGCTTTTCCGGGGGTGTACTGAAATTTGATGTCAAATGACTGGAGCTTTAATGCCCACCTAACCAGACGGCCTGTAGGGGACTTTAGTGTCAACAGCCAGCGGAGCGGTTGGTGGTCGCTACCGACTACTACTGGATGTCCATCTAAGTAGCATCTGAATCGCTCGACAGCCCACACTACGGCAAGTGCCTCTCGCTCCGTAGTGGAATAATTTATTTCGGCAGAGTTCAATAAACGGCTAGCATATTCGATAGGCCGCTCTTCTGTACCCTCCCCCTGCAGAAGAACTGCCCCAAGGGCGTAGTTACTCACGTCGGTTCGTAGAACGAAGGGTCGGGAAAAATCAGCTTGGACTAAGATTAGCGCGGTGGTCAACAGCTTCTTCAACTCGTTGAACGCTGATATCTGAGCTCCACCCCAAATCCAAGTCTGGTCTTTCCTGGTCAGTCTGGTAAGGGGTTCTGCCACTTGTGAGAACCCGGGTATAAACTTCCTAAACCAGGAACAGGTTTGAAGAAAGGTGCGAAGATGCTTCAGATGATTGGGCTCTTTCATTTCCAACACTGCTTGTACTTTAGCTGGATCCGGTGAGACGCCTTGTTGAGTCACGATGTGTCCTAGGTACTTCACACTCTCCTAGCGAAGACACATTTATATTTAAGTTACGTTAGACAAGGATGAGCAAGAGCGCAAACGGTCTATCAGGCGCTGAAACGTCGCCGGCGCGTTCTTCAAGCCAAACGGCATTCGCTTGAAACGGTACGTTCCAAACGGACTAATAAATGCCGTTTTGTCTCGATCTTGCTCTCGAACACTCACTTGCCAATAACCTGATCTGAGATCTAAAGTACTCATATAACAGTTCCTCTTCGTGGATTGAAGCAACTCATCAATAAGAGGCATGGGGTAGTGATCAGACTTGGTTATGGCGTTAACGCGTCTGTAGTCTACGCAAAACCTGACGCTTCCATTCGGTTTCGGTACCAAGAGTGCCGGCGAGCACCAAGCGGACTCGCATTCCTCGATCACATCATCTTTAAGCATCTTATCGATCTCTTGGCGCATAAGCTCTTTCTTGGTGGGAGTCATTCGATAAGGCGGCACGGAGACGGGATGATGGTCACCGGTATCGATGCAGTGCTCGGCGAATGGTGTTGGCGCTCCCCCTGGCTGAAAGACGTCTGCATTGTCTACTAGGGTTTGCGCGAGCACGTCCCGATCACGTGGGTTTAGCAGGAAACCTTCATCGCTCCTAAGGACATCAGCGGCGGCGCAAGAAACGCCACGCTTCTCCTGCTCATATCGCAGCTGGCGTTCATGGCGGTCAGTACCGTCGACGAAATGCCATGACCCGCGGGAAAAATCGATAGATACTTGAGCGGCTACTAAGAATTCGATTCCGAGTAAAGTTTCATTACCGCGTGCTTCCGGGAGAACCAAAAATTGGGTCGTTATCACTTTACCTTCTAAGTGCACATCGACAGTGGTAAAAAGCACGTCAATCTCACGCGGGTGTCCGTCAGCGAGCTTTATCAGCCGTCGCGCTGGTTCGAAAGAGTGACCCTTACGGAGGAGGAGCATATGTAAAGTGTGACCCGCAATACATTGTTTTGCACCGGTATCAATAAGCGCAGTACCCCGCGAACCCGAAATTTCAATATCAAAAATTGGCCGTAAAACGTTATTTTGCAACTGACTCGAGCTCGGACCGGCAGCACGCGCGGCACAAACATTTTCGACATGACAATTTAAAATATTTTTGTGACATAAATCATTTTGTAGCCTGGATTCTACACTATCGGAACTTATATGACAACAGTGATTAAATTGTCCCGTGGATTCTGTACTATCGGAACTTATACGACAATAACGATTAAATTGTTCCGTGGATTCTAGACTACGATCGGGACTATTATAATTCTTAGGATAATAATCAACATTTACGACACCACCATTTAAAACATTTTTATGACACGAATTATGGGTGTCGTGTGGATTCTGTACTATCGTCATGATTAGTGTTCGAACTTTTACGACAATAATTAAAATTTTCGACACGACGGTTTGAAAAATGAACTAAAAAAACAATTACTTTGCTCACCCGCGACCACTAATGACAAATAGTTATATCTGTGCGGCAAATGTATGTTTCCATGCAACACCTCCACCTCCACTGCTACACGAATCAACACATGCCACACAGACCCAACTATCACCACCACCACTATACTAAACGCTGACGCGTTTCGGCACTCTCCACGAGGCCATTTACGAAGCACAACAACAACCGCTCAACATGCCACCACTTCCACTACTGACATATGTAAACCATGTACTCAACTTAGTTAATGACAAAACCAACGTACCCACTAATATTTTATAAATTCCAAACTACCCTTTTATGTAAGTATTAAACTACCCTTTTTTAAGAAATGAATTCCAAACTACCCTTTTTATTTTTATTTTTAATCTACGCCAGGTACCCCGTTATTTTTAAAAAAGATTAAAAATAAAAATAAAAAGGGTAGTTTGGAATTCATTTCTTAAAAAAGGGTAGTTTAGGACTTACATAAAAGGGTAGTTTGGAATTTATAAAATATTAGTGGGTACGTTGGTTTTGTCATTAACTAAGGTGAGTACATGGTTTACATATGTCAGTAGTGGAAGTGGTGGCATGTTGAGCGGTTGTTGTTGTGCTTCGTAAATGGCCTCGTGGAGAGTGCCGAAACGCGTCAGCGTTTAGTATAGTGGTGGTGGTGATAGTTGGGTCTGTGTGGCATGTGTTGATTCGTGTAGCAATGGAGGTGGAGGTGTTGCATGGAAACATACATTTGCCGCACAGATATAACTATTTGTCATTAGTGGTCGCGGGTGAGCAAAGTAATTGTTTTTTTAGTTCATAAATATGGACCTCCGCAAAGTAACGCCTGATTCAATAAATTGGTTTGAAAAATTTCTGTGACGCAGACTATTTTGTCGTGTGGATTCTGTACTACAATCGGTACTAGTATACGAACTATTGCAATAACAATTATTATTTTGTCCCGAGGATGCACCACTGGGCATTGTCATTGTATGAAAGACATGCGACTTGTTAGGCAACAGATTGACGTTTTGTCCCTGGGGTGCACGATTAAAATTACCATCATTTACGTTTACGTTAAACTGTTTCGACATGTCTAAGCTATAAAAACACTGGCTCTCGTTACACTTAGAGCAGTTTTCGCGAGTTACGTTTCTAGCACCGCACTTATAACACGACGCTGGCCCGGACTGTTATTATTAATGTTTGTGGACTCACCCCGTTCTGCCAACTTACGGCACTGGTCACGTAGATGCCCATAGCGTTTACAGTACACGCAGTAAGGGCGCTGCCGGTTGGGCGCGCCATCGTGATACTCGCTGGTCGGCGGCGTGGCTGCAGGCGGCGGCGCGGGGCGGGCGCGCGGCGCGCTGGCGGCTGCGCGGCGGCCTGCGGCGGGAGAGCGCGCGCGGCGGGCGCGGGGCGCTCGGGCTGCGGCGGCGAAGCCCCGGCGTGCGCGTGTAGCGCACGCGGTGCACATGTACTTGTGAAGGCGCGCGCTCGCGCGTT